>OZ020567.1:51601758-52232380 GCA_963971475.1 Chrysops caecutiens | reverse complement strand
GGGTATGAAGGCAACCCTAACCTCTCTCCATGTTTCATGGATGTATCCTAATGACAAACAGCATTGAAAGATGCTCGTCAGTACCTAAGCTATGCTGCCTATCGAATTTTGCAGCATGGCTGGTGTGATTCCATGCGGCCCCGCAGATTTGTATGGCTCGAATGTTTTCACCGCCCATATTACCTTCTCCTTGCTGATGGCGTCTCTTATAGTTACCTTCTTTGGACTAATCCTGGTCGTTGGGCTCTCGTCCTCGCCCCATGTTGTCAGGCAGCCCGGGAAGTGAGTCTCCATCAGCAACTCTAATGTCTCCTTGTGTCAAGTCCTCAGCCACATTGGTTTACTAGGTCAGGAATTAAGTTTTTATCTTTCGGGATTCTTCCAAAAGGGTGCCGCTTTTATCAAGCCATACCCATAATGGAAGGGAAAGGTAATTAATTAGGAGACTGGGAGTTTGGGCTCGATAAATAAAATATGATTTAAACTTTTCTTTTGTTTCGTTTACTTTTAGTTAATTGAACAGAGTGATTCTTATGACTGACTTACAATTTAATTTTCCGTGGTATATATGGAAATTTTGTTCTGCGAACGTGGCTTAAGCAGTCACGTGGGCTGTGGGAAAGTTCAGTGGATTTTATGGGAACGGAAATGATTGCCCAATCCATCCAGCTAGCGAAAAGTAGTTCGCTGGATGTATTTGACACTTTTTGAAATTTGTGTCATGAGAATTAGTTCGCCGAATGCATGTCAAATTGGTGTCATGGGAATGACACCTGTGTAAGCTTATTTCAATTTTATTTTAATTAATTGCATTGATCGGTTTTTTCTTTCAGCTATAATTGCGTATTCCACATCCTCCCCCTTTTCGAAGAAAGATTTTTATTTGTTTTTCAAAGAAAAATCTTTCTTTACAACAGTTTTCTTGTCGGCCTTATTTCTTTTATTTATTTATACATTTTGCTTATTATTTACGATAGCTACTTTGAGTGCCTTATTTCTAGGTTTCTATTATGAATTGTTTTGTTTCCTTAACCTATTCTTATGCACCTTTATTAATTTATTATTATTATCCTTTATGACGCAGTTTACAGTTTAGATATCAACCACCTCGTAGGGTCCAACGAAAAGGGGATCTATTTTCCGGTTGTGTGTTGATTTCAGGTTATCCTTGTCTCCAATATTTAGTTCTATGGTGTAGCATTTGTGTTTATCGTTTGCAACTCGTTTTAATTTTGAATCTAACAAGTATTCCCTAGCTTTGGATATACTATTTTGTAGTCTATACTTTAATTCACTTATGTATAGTTCGTGATTGTATACAGGGTCAGGATGCTTATGAGACGATTGTACAGGTATTGAAAAAGTTTTGCCAAACACGAGTTCGAAAGGTGTATAACTATGTACAGTGTTCGGTGTTGTATTGTAACAATACGAATAGTATGGGATCCATTCATCCCAATCATCTCGATTTTCATTTACGAAGCTTCTCAGGTATTCGTTGAAATGTTTATGGTTGCGTTCCAATACTCCTTTAGTTTCTGGATGAGCTACTGATGCAAACAGCTGTTCAATGTGAAGATATTTGCATATCCCCTCAAACACTTGGTTTTTATATTCTGTGCCTAGATCTGTCTTTATAAAATTCATTGGGCCATATCTGAGGATAAATTCGTTCACTATAGCTCTTGCTACAGTGTTCGCTTCCTTATCTCTCACTGGAATAACTACCACGTATTTGCTAAGGTCACACTATAGCGTTATGGCGTATCTGTTATTATTTGCAGATCTAGTAAATGGGCCAACTGTGTCTATTGAAAGTATTTCAAACACTTTGACTGGGGTTGTCGTTACTTGTAATGGTTCCTTGGTTTCAACCTGATGTTTATTTTTCATACATTGTTCGCACCTTGAAACATATCTCGCAATGGATTTTTTCATATGTCTCCAACGATACATCGTTTTTAGTTTTTTGTACATCCTGGCTTGTCCTACATGTCCTCCAGTAGGTGCATTATGGTGTAGCTTTAAAATTTCTTCAATCTTTTCGTGATCTATCACAAAAACTGGCGGTTGATATAGTTTTATTGATAAATGGCTTAAACTTCTATTGCATATCTTCTTGAATGCAGTCATATTAATATATCTGAATATATCACTTTCTGCAGAAAGCTTCACATTCTCGGTGTGAATTTTATTATATAGTTCTTTTTCAAATGCTTGGATTTCTCGCTCTAGTGCGGATTCCATTGATTCGTTTTTATTCTTCTTAAGTAACCGCTTTATGACTACTGTATTCTTTTCATGTACTCGCATTTCTATAGCGTGGCCATTAGTGTTTCGGCGGATGATAATCCATGAACTCGCAGTTGATCAGACCGCTGTGCCTCAGTATCCGTCCTCTTGATTTCATTTTTCTTTGTAAAATATTAATTTTTTTCAAATCATCTATATCGATTTGTGATAAGGCATCTAGTCCGTTATTTTCTTTTCCTTTTATGTACTCTATTGTAAAATCATACTCTTCATGATCCAATCTAATTCGTGTCAGCTTTGATGACGGATTTTTCATCGCAAACAAATATGTTAGCGGCCTGTGGTCAGTTCTTACCACGAATTTCCGGCTGTATAAATATGGTCTGAAATGTTGCACTGCCCAATGTATAGCTGCTAGCTCCTTTTCAATGACCGATTTGTTTCGTTCTCCTGCGGTGAAAGTTCTACTTGCGTATGCTATTGGTAGATCATCGTCCTCGAATTTCTGGGATAGTATAGCTCCGCAAGCTGCATTCGATGCATCCGTGGACAAAATGAACTTTTCCTGAAAATTTGGGTATTTGAGAATAATTGGGGACATTAATGCCGTTCTTAATTTATTGAAGGATTCTTGCTGCACCTCTGTCCATTCAAATTTTACATTTTTCCGTAAAAGTTTATTCAATGGAAGTGCCATGTTTGCAAAGTTAGGCACGAATCGCCTATAATAATTACAGGATGCAACAAAGCGTCTTGTTTCGTCCGCGTTTTTCGGTACTGGATAATTTTTAATGGACTCATATTTAGAACTGTCAGGTTTACTCCCTTGTTCTGAGACTTGGTGGCCTAGGAAAGTGACCTCAGTTTGAAAATATTTGCACTTTTCAGGATTTAATTTTAAATTTTTCTTCTCTTAGCTTTTCAAACACGCATTGAAGGTTTTCGAGGTGATGTTTTAATGAACAACCCACTACAATTATATCGTCAATGTAAAGAAAAGCAATTTCCGGTGGCAGGCCCGCCATTGCAATCGTCATCATCCTTTGGAAACTGTTTGGACTTATATTTAACCCGAAAGGAAGTCTGCGATATTGGTAATGACCCTTATTTGTTGAAAAAGCTGTGAATTTTCTTGATGATTTTTCTATTGGTATTTGATGGAATCCTGACATAAGGTCTAACGTTGAAAAGAATTTGGCCCTGATCTAGAATTTCTTCAATTCTAGGTAAAGGAAATTTATCTCCAATGACTTTTTTATTTAAATTTCTAAAGTCTACTACCAGCCGCCATTTCTGACTCTTTGACTTCTTTGGCACTAAAAGGATGGGTGTTGGGTTTAAGTCTCGCACGAAACACAGCAGATGGAGTGAGTAGTTTTCTCCATGTTAAATGTTTTATGTTGGCAGCACAAATTTAGGTTTAGTAAGGTTAAGTTTGTCTGTCAGGGAAAAAGTCAGCTTATGTCGCGTGGAAAGAAAAAGATAATTAAAATTGAAATAATTAAAGTAAAGTAAATCAAAGAAAGAAGAAATCAAACTTAGAAAAAGTGCAACTGTGTATTGTAGGAAGATAGAAGATGAAATAAATATTATCAGAAAATAAAGAATAATTAGATATTATTTTACATAACCTCATAAATTATAACAGGTTATGGGCCCAGATGATCAATCAGAAGATAAACCAGATGATCAATCAGAAGATAAACCAAAAGATCAACCAAAGCCAGAAAATAAAGTAAAAACCAGAATGGACACAAAAGTAGTTTTTGATCGACTTGTTGGACAAGAAAATTATACCGCGTGGCGATTCAAATTAAATTTGTTATTGCATTCAAAAGGGGTGTACGATGTTGCCACTAATATAGTAGTGAAACCAAGTGGAAATGAACAGACTGACTGGTGCAAGAGAGACAGAGATGCACAGGCACTTATTGGACTAAATGTAGACGAAAAAGTAGTGCTCAAAATTACAAATTGTACGACATCACACCAAATGTTACAAAGATTAGAAATTCTTTATGGAAGCAGGACACAAACAACTGCAGATGGATTAAGAATGAAATTCTTTGGATTTGAATATGACATAAATAAAACCGCTGTTGAAAACTGCTTAGAAATAGATGGAATTGTCCAAAACTTGCGAGCTACAGGAGAAGATATAAGGGATGAGTGGATAATATCTAGAATGTTGAACTGTCTACCAGAGAGTTTTTCTCATTTTCACTCAGCTTGGGATTCTATGGCTGAGACAAATAAAACAGTGGCTTAACTAATTGAACGTCTTCAACAAGAAGAACTACGAATGAAAAAGAATGATAAGACAATAAGTAATGCGTTGTTGACAGCAGAAAAGGTGAACAAATCTTTTCAAATTAAAAGAGGGCAAGATAGAGATCATCTCAGTCGATCAAACTCTGGTCAGTATACAAACAAAATAAAATGTTTCAAATGTGGAAAGTTAGGACACAAGAAAAGAGAATGTCATGGAAAACCTTGTCAAGAATATATGGATTACTGCAAAAGAACTTATAAATGTAGAATCTGTAATCACACAGGTCATTTTGCAAAGGACTGTAAGGCCAAACAGGAAAGTGAAGCAAAAGGGTTTATTACACTGAGTCTATCATCGTCAGATATAAAACTGATGTCAAGAGATAAAGAATCCTGGTTTGAAGATAGCGGAGCTACACATCACATGAGTGGACAGCTGAAATGGATGACCAACATACAACCTCTAAGACACAAAATTCTAGTAAAGATTGGAGACTCTACGGAACTTCAGGCTGAAAGTATGGGAGATGTTCGTCTAACTGCTCATGATGGAGAAAAATGGTACCCGATTGTACTACGACAAGTATTGTTTGTGCCACAGCTCTCATTTAACTTGTTTTCATTGACAACTGCATTGGATAAGGGGTATACTCAGCGAGCAAACGCACAAAGGTCAGAAATCTTAGAGAAGGGTAAAACTGTATTAGTTGCTGAAAGAAGTGGAGGATTATTTCGAATGAAATTTCGTACAGAAGCAGAAAATTGTTTAACTGCCGTCTCACTTAAGGTATGGCATGAACGCCTTGCACATCAAAACGTCATGTATATAAAAGAAATATTAACAAGAAATGATATACCATATATTGATGATTGGAATGATTATGTCTGTGAGGGGTGTGCATATGGAAAACAATGTCGAATTTCACATAAAACAAACCCAGTTGTGGCTGAAAAATGTCTTGAGGTCATTCATGTCGATTTGGGTGAGATGAATGAAACGTCTTTAGGAGGAGCGAAATATTTTTTGATGTTTAAGGACGATTACAGTCACTTCAGAACAGTATACTTCCTTAAAAACAAATCAGAAGCTGTAGACAAACTGCAAACATATCTAAATCTTGTGGAAAATCAGTTTGAAAGAAAAGTCAAGAAACTAAAATCAGACAATGGAACAGAGAAAAAGAATGCCAGTAGTAAAGAAATCTTAGAAAAATTGGGTATACTACATGAAAGATCCACAACTCACACACCACGGCAGAATGGTAGAATAGAGAGAGAGATGAGAACTATAGTGGTAGCAGCTCGTGCTGAGTTATACGCAGAAAACATAAGTACAAAATTGTGGGCTGAAGCTTTAAATTACTCAATATTTACCATTAACCAAACTGGAACCAGCTCAGTAAAAGGAAAAAGTCCGGCGGATCTTTGGTTTGGACGTAGAGTGAGTGTCAAGTCAATGAAACCATTTGGCTGTGAATGCTATGTGCTGATTCCTGAATGCGAGCATAGAAAATTGGATAAAAGAAGTAAGAAGGGAATATTTGTAGGCTACGACCTGGAAGAAAAAGGCTACAGCGTTTATATCCCTGAAAAATGTCAAGTCGAAGTATCCTGCAATGTACTATTTAAGGAAAAGATAAACTTTGAAGAAAAGTCAGCAGAAATTGATTTCAAAATACAAAGCAATGAAATTGACTCTACACAAAAAGAAGAAGCCACAGAAAAACGACAGGAGGAGCTTAACTTGGATAAAGACAGTGAAAGTGAAAATTATGAAAGCCTAGAAGATGAACCTCAAAGTGACAAGAGTAGTCAAATGGAAAGTAGATTGAGAGATAGACGCCTGATAAAACCTCCGTTAAGATATCAGGATTATGCTGGCCTGATTGGTGAGATAGAAAACATAAGGATTGAAGATGCGTTAAGTGATCCAGGATGGAAACAAGCAATGCATGAAGAATTTAATAGTCTGAAGAAAATGAAAACCTGGGAACTTACAAATCTGCCAGAAAACAGAAAACCGCTCACGTGTAAATGGGTCTTCAGGAAGAAAGAAGATGGAAGATTGAAGGCCAGACTCGTAGCAAGAGGTTATGATCAGCTGCAAGGAATAGACTATTTTGATACATTTGCACCAGTAGCACGTCATACTAGTATAAGATTGCTCTTGAGTTATGCTGCTAAAAATGAATACTTCATCAAGACTTTTGACATCAAAACAGCATTTTTAAACGGTGATCTAGCGGAAGAGATATATATGACTCAACCAAAAGGTTTTAACGATGGAACTTCAAGAGTATGCAAATTACTGAAAAGTATCTACGGATTGAAACAGGCTCCGAAATCATGGAATCAAAAATTTTGTAGCTATTTGAAAGATCTAGATTTGGAAGCAACTGATGACACTCCATGTTTATTTTACAATAAATCAAGGACAGTATTAATGACAGTGTTCGTAGACGATGGGTTGATCGTGGGTGAAAAACAAAGTAAAATCGAAGAGATACTATCAAAACTGTCAATAAAAATCGAGATCACGTCTAGGCGACCAAATCAAGGAAAACTGAACTATCTTGGAATGGAGATAAATTTACTGAGAAATGGAATTTTAATTAATCAACCCGAGTATATCAAGAAATTATTGGAACGCTTTGGTTATTCTGAAGCATTTGAAGTCTCAACTCCTATGGAACCTGGTGTAATACTCAGAAAAATCGAAGGAGAAGAATTAAAAGACAAACCATATCGCGAAGCAATAGGAAGTTTGTTATACTATTCAACAATTTCACGTCCAGATATTTATGATATTCATGATATTTATTATGGTGGAGATGAAAATGACATGTGTTCAACGAGCGGAGTGCTAGTTGAAAATGGAGGTCCAATTGTATGGTCATCTCAAAAACAAAAGATAACTGCTATATCGTCAGCTGAAGCAGAATACAGAGCAGCTGTTTCAGGTATTCAAGAAGTGTGTTGGATCCGTCGAGTGCTAATAGAATTAAAGTTACTTGACAAAACTGAGTTGTCAGATCTGCTGATAGATAACAAAGCAGCTATACACATGCTGGAAAATGTCGAAGAAGGAAAAATAACTAGAGGAAAGAAGCACATCGAAATTAAACGAAAATTTGTAAATCAACACATCGGCAAGACTGTTAATCCAGTGTACGTCAAATCAAAGGAGCAGCTTGCAGACATCTTTACAAAACCATTGAGCAAAGGACCATTTATCTATTTGCGTGGAAAACTACTCAAGGAGGAGTGTTGGGTTTAAGTCTCGCACGAAATACAACAGATGGAGTGAGTAGTTTTCTCCATGTTAGATGTTTTATATTGGCAGCACAAATTTAGGTTTAGTAAGGTTAAGTTTGTCTGTCAAGGAAAAAGTCAGCTTGTGTCGCGTGGAAAGAAAAAGATAATTAAAATTGAAATAATTAAAGTAAAGTAAATCAAAGAAAGAAGAAATCAAACTTAGAAATAGTGCAACTGTGTATTGTAGGAAGATAGCAGATGAAATAAATATTATCAGAAAATAAAGAATAATTAGATATTATTGTACATAACCTCATAAATTATAACAATGGGCGAGTTGTACTCCGATACTGAATGCTCCATTATCCCATCACCTAGCATTTTTTTTATCTGTTGGTCAATTTCTTCTTTATGCGCTTCTGGACATCTATAGTTCTTTATATAGACCGGAGTTTTGTCCTTAAGTTGAATTGATTGTTCATAAAAATTGTTTGTTGATAACGGCTTGTCTAATAGAGCGAAAATATCGTGGTAATTAGAGCTCAAATCTTTGAGCTGTTCTCTTGCGAATTCTGGAGTGTTTGAAAAATCAAGTTTAGGGATTAGGTTTTTGAGTCTTTCGTCATATGTTGCACTTTGGCTAATTTGATACTCTGATGATGGCTTCGTCTCTATTTCATTTGTGTTAATTTTTACCATTTTATCCGTGGTATTTAAGATTCTTATCATAGGATTATTTGCCGAAATTATTGATGAGGCTATGTAAACCCCTGGTGAAACTTCTCTATTTTGTACAACCAGATCCTCTGTCTTACTACTAGTGACGTTAATTGCTCGTATGACCTCACATCTTGGTGGTATGAGTAATGCGTCTTTTTCTGGGCTGCTTTCGATCGGTATCTCTACTACTTCTCTTGATGAATACAACGTTAAGGTCCACGTTTCATAATTTATGTTAGCTTGGTATTTCACTAAAAAATCAATGCCGAGAATTCCATCAGCCTCGAACGACACGTCATTATCCACTATATGAAAGGTGTGTTTCAGCGATATTTCATTGTTGAGTATAAGGGTAGTTTCTATCGAACCTATTGACATT
Organism: Chrysops caecutiens; assembly: GCA_963971475.1. Lineage (NCBI taxonomy): Eukaryota > Metazoa > Arthropoda > Insecta > Diptera > Tabanidae > Chrysops > Chrysops caecutiens. The sequence goes on along the minus strand of OZ020567.1, from coordinate 52,223,502 downwards.
TGTGCGGTGTTCGCAATACCTCGTAGGGTACACTTATTTTTTGGATCGAACATTTGATCTGGTTTAATCAGATGTCGTTTGAACAAAGATACATCGGCTCCTGTATCTACAAGAATAGTACATTTTTTTTCACTCATTTCGACGAAGGCCATTATGAAATTATTAAGGTTTAAATTTACATTGTAGATTCTCCGATTTGCTTTTGTCCCCCCAGCTGGCTCGGATCTGCATCTGGTTGAGGGGTTTGGTATTCCCCCGCATCTACGCAGTGTACTCTTTGAGTGTTGGGTCTGTTGTTATTGTTCGGACGACATCAATTTCTATTCTGTTGGTTATTTCTTCTGAAATTCGGTTGGAATCCTCCTGGCAATTGTGTGTACTTGTTCCTATTACCAGGTCTTTGATATTGCCTATTTGCATTATACCCGTTGTAGCCATTCTGCCGTTGTTGGCCGAGCCGTCAGATTGGTGTTGGCTATTTTGGAATCTGAACGCGTTATTCCTCGGTTGTGCATTGAAATGAAGCACACTAGGTTGGTTCGGCTTGTCTATTGATATCGCTTTAGCTGCAAGATCAGACAGCTTTGTATAGTTTGTTGCTTTCAGGATGATGGATGTTTCCGGATTAGCCACATTGTCCACAAATGCCTGCTTGGCGAATTTTTCAGCGAAACTTTCTGCTGACTCACCAGTCACCACTTTCTCCGAAATAAACGCTTTTGTGACCTGGCTGGCCAGATGTTCAATCTGACTATTGTAATCGACGAGCTTTTTACTCCCTTGCTGTGTTGCCTTTAGCTGGGCTAAAATGGCGTCTGAGGATAATTTTATTGCGAATTTTTGACGAATTTTTGTTTTGAGGCTTTCAATTGTTTTGACGTCTTCCGTTATTGCCAATTTTGCTTTGCCGGTAACACGAGTTTTAATGAATTTGAACATTATCTCCTTATCTGCCGGCTGAGTGAGTTCGTCGTGGAGCTCAATAGCATCCAAAAATGACTCTGTTTCTTCCTCCTTTCCATTGTAAGGTGCCACTAAGGCTGTTGCCACTTTTATATCAAACGTCATATTTGCGGTTCGGTTTTGCTCTTTACTCTCACTATTTACTTTAACTGCTTCCTTGTTTCGATTTGCTTCCTTCTGCTCGCTTATTAGTTTCCTTATTTGCTTAGCTATATTTTCTATCTCTTCAAATGTGTCTGTTATTTTGCAAGCCTCTCGTAACGTAGTTTCTACCGGTTTCAAATTACTCGCTGTCTCCAATAGGCTTTGAACTGTTTGTTTTTTTTTTTCTAAAGTATCAGTTGTGTATTTTTTTCTAAAGTATCAGTTGTATATCAGTTGTGCCCTATTTATCTGTTTTTTTTTTTAAGTTTGATAGTATGGATTTGAGTTCTTCTTTAATTTTTTTCAGCACCTCCATTGGTTAAAAAAGGTACCTTATTTATCAATTACAGCTACTCTGTCTGGTGAGCTAAGATAACGTTTACGAAGTCCCCTTCTATGGTTCATGTAAATTTTATACACTATATTGGAGGCAAGTACTGCCAAAATTGCTACCAGAAGGAATATTATCGTCGCGTTTTCAATTTGTACTACATCTTGGACTGTAACATTGTTGATTATCTCCCCTGTATTTTCGTTTTTCTTTAAGTTAGTGGTTCCCATTTTTGTTATTTTTCTTTTATATTTTTAATATGGAAACGACTGACTTAAAACGTAGAAAATTTTTTTTAACATCACTTATTAGTACCTTCAATTATTAATTTTTTTCTTTTTTCTTAACCTGTTTAGCTCATTTTGTGCTTTAGCTAACAAAATGTTATATTTTATTTTTTCCTCCACTGTTCCGCATATAACGATTAGTTGCTATCTATCTATTTCTTTTGACAATTGATGGCGCTTTGCGCCTCTCACATTATTTACTGTCTGTTTTTTGGTTTTATTATTATTTTTTTTTCTAAATATTTGTTTATCTTAATAGGTTTGGGTCCTTTATTACTCTCATAAACTTTACTTTGCTCCCTGTTTTTGTTTGCCGGTGTAACCCGAAACATTAGACTGCTTATATTAATTTTCGCTGGATACAACGTTTAGTTTTCTGTTGCACTCTCTGGGTTTTTACTTTTCGGCTTCGCTGATAATTTCTCCGTCATTTCATGTTCTGGTTACTAATTTCTTGCAATTTCCGTTTTCCGACTGGTATCTGCATTGACCATGTGAAATATAAGCAGGATGTCACGGTCGCCATGTCAAGTCCTCAGCCACATTGGTTTACTAGGTCAGGTATTAAGTTTTTATCTCTAGGGATTCTACCAAAAGGGTGCCGCTTTTATCAAGCCATACCCATAATCGAAGGGAAAGGTAATTAATTAGGAGACTGGGAGTTTGGGCTCGATAAATAAAATATGATTTAAACTTTTCTTTTGTTTCGTTTACTTTTAGTTAATTGAACAGAGTGATTCTTATGACTGACTTACAATTTAGTTTTCCGTGGTATATATGGAAATTTTGTTCTGCGAACGTGGCTTAAGCAGTCACGTAGACTGTGGGAAAGTTCAGTGGATTTTGTGGGAACGGAAATGATTGCCCAATCCATCCAGCTAGCGAAAAGTAGTTCGCTGGATGTATTTGACACTTTTTGAAATTTGTGTCATGAGAATTAGTTCGCCGAATGCATGTCAAATTGGTGTCATGGGAATGACACCTGTGTAAGCTTATTTCAATTTTATTTTAATTAATTGCATTGATCGGTTTTTTCTTTCAGCTATAATTGCGTATTCCACATCCTCCCCCTTTTCGAAGAAAGATTTTTATTTGTTTTTCAAAAAAAAATCTTTCTTTACAACAGTTTTCTTGTCGGCCTTATTTCTTTTATTTATTTATACATTTTGCTTATTATTTACGATAGCTACTTTGAGTGCCTTATTTGTAGGTTTCTATTATGAATTGTTTTGTTTCCTTAACCTATTCTTATGCACCTTTATTAATTTATTATTATTATCCTTTATGACGCAGTTTACAGTTTAGATATCAACCACCTCGTAGGGTCCAACGAAAAGGGGATCTATTTTCCGGTTGTGTGTTGATTTCAGGTTATTCTTGTCTCCAATATTTAGTTCTATGGTGTAGCATTTGTGTTTATCGTTTGCAACTCGTTTTAATTTTGAATCTAACAAGTATTCCCTAGCTTTGGATATACTATTTTGTAGTCTATACTTTAATTCACTTATGTATAGTTCGTGATTGTATACAGGGTCAGGATGCTTATGAGACGATTGTACAGGTATTGAAAAAGTTTTGCCAAACACGAGTTCGAAAGGTGTATAACTATGTACAGTGTTCGGTGTTGTATTGTAACAATACGAATAGTATGGGATCCATTCATCCCAATCATCTCGAATTTCATTTACGAAGCTTCTCAGGTATTCGTTGAAATGTTTATGGTTGCGTTCCAATACTCCTTTAGTTTCTGGATGAGCTACTGATGCAAACAGCTGTTCAATGTGAAGATATTTGCATATCCCCTCAAACACTTGGTTTTTATATTCTGTGCCTAGATCTGTCTTTATAAAATTCATTGGGCCATATCTGAGGATAAATTCGTTCACTATAGCTCTTGCTACAGTGTTCGCTTCCTTATCTCTCACTGGAATAACTACCACGTATTTGCTAAGGTCACACTATAGCGTTATGGCGTATCTGTTATTATTTGCAGATCTAGTAAATGGGCCAACTGTGTCTATTGAAAGTATTTCAAACACTTTGACTGGGGTTGTCGTTACTTGTAATAGTTCCTTGGTTTCAACCTGATGTTTATTTTTCATACATTGTTCGCACCTTGAAACATATCTCGCAATGGATTTTTTCATATGTCTCCAACGATACATCGTTTTTAGTTTTTTGTACATCCTGGCTTGTCCTACATGTCCTCCAGTAGGTGCATTATGGTGTAGCTTTAAAATTTCTTCAATCTTTTCGTGATCTATCACAAAAACTGGCGGTTGATATAGTTTTATTGATAAATGGCTTAAACTTCTATTGCATATCTTCTTGAATGCAGTCATATTAATATATCTGAATATATCACTTTCTGCAGAAAGCTTCACATTCTCGGTGTGAATTTTATTATATAGTTCTTTTTCAAATGCTTGGATTTCTCGCTCTAGTGCGGATTCCATTGATTCGTTTTTATTCTTCTTAAGTAACCGCTTTATGACTACTGTATTCTTTTCATGTACTCGCATTTCTATAGCGTGGCCATTAGTGTTTCGGCGGATGATAATCCATGAACTCGCAGTTGATCAGACCGCTGTGCCTCAGTATCCGTCCTCTTGATTTCATTTTTCTTTGTAAAATATTAATTTTTTTCAAATCATCTATATCGATTTGTGATAAGGCATCTAGTCCGTTATTTTCTTTTCCTTTTATGTACTCTATTGTAAAATCATACTCTTCAAGATCCAATCTAATTCGTGTCAGCTTTGATGACGGATTTTTCATCGCAAACAAATATGTTAGCGGCCTGTGGTCAGTTCTTACCACGAATTTCCGGCTGTATAAATATGGTCTGAAATGTTGCACTGCCCAATGTATAGCTGCTAGCTCCTTTTCAATGACCGATTTGTTTCGTTCTCCTGCGGTGAAAGTTCTACTTGCGTATGCTATTGGTAGATCATCGTCCTCGAATTTCTGGGATAGTATAGCTCCGCAAGCTGCATTCGATGCATCCGTGGACAAAATGAACTTTTCCTGAAAATTTGGGTATTGGAGAATAATTGGGGACATTAATGCCGTTCTTAATTTATTGAAGGATTCTTGCTGCACCTCTGTCCATTCAAATTTTACATTTTTCCGTAAAAGTTTATTCAATGGAAGTGCCATGTTTGCAAAGTTAGGCACGAATCGCCTATAATAATTACAGGATGCAACAAAGCGTCTTGTTTCGTCCGCGTTTTTCGGTACTGGATAATTTTTAATGGACTCATATTTAGAACTGTCAGGTTTACTCCCTTGTTCTGAGACTTGGTGGCCTAGGAAAGTGACCTCAGTTTGAAAATATTTGCACTTTTCAGGATTTAATTTTAAATTTTTCTTCTCTTAGCTTTTCAAACACGCATTGAAGGTTTTCGAGGTGATGTTTTAATGAACAACCCACTACAATTATATCGTCAATGTAAAGAAAAGCAATTTCCGGTGGCAGGCCCGCCATTGCAATCGTCATCATCCTTTGGAAACTGTTTGGACTTATATTTAACCCGAAAGGAAGTCTGCGATATTGGTAATGACCCTTATTTGTTGAAAAAGCTGTGAATTTTCTTGATGATTTTTCTATTGGTATTTGATGGAATCCTGACATAAGGTCTAACGTTGAAAAGAATTTGGCCCTGATCTAGAATTTCTTCAATTCTAGGTAAAGGAAATTTATCTCCAATGACTTTTTTATTTAAATTTCTAAAGTCTACTACCAGCCGCCATTTCTGACTCTTTGACTTCTTTGGCACTAAAAGGATGGGTGTTGGGTTTAAGTCTCGCACGAAACACAGCAGATGGAGTGAGTAGTTTTCTCCATGTTAAATGTTTTATGTTGGCAGCACAAATTTAGGTTTAGTAAGGTTAAGTTTGTCTGTCAGGGAAAAAGTCAGCTTATGTCGCGTGGAAAGAAAAAGATAATTAAAATTGAAATAATTAAAGTAAAGTAAATCAAAGAAAGAAGAAATCAAACTTAGAAAAAGTGCAACTGTGTATTGTAGGAAGATAGAAGATGAAATAAATATTATCAGAAAATAAAGAATAATTAGATATTATTTTACATAACCTCATAAATTATAACAGGTTATGGGCCCAGATGATCAATCAGAAGATAAATCAGATGATCAATCAGAAGATAAACCAAAAGATCAACCAAAGCCAGAAAATAAAGTAAAAACCAGAATGGACACAAAAGTAGTTTTTGATCGACTTGTTGGACAAGAAAATTATACCGCGTGGCGATTCAAATTAAATTTGTTATTGCATTCAAAAGGGGTGTACGATGTTGCCACTAATATAGTAGTGAAACCAAGTGGAAATGAACAGACTGACTGGTGCAAGAGAGACAGAGATGCACAGGCACTTATTGGACTAAATGTAGACGAAAAAGTAGTGCTCAAAATTACAAATTGTACGACATCACACCAAATGTTACAAAGAGTAGAAATTCTTTATGGAAGCAGGACACAAACAACTGCAGATGGATTAAGAATGAAATTCTTTGGATTTGAATATGACATAAATAAAACCGCTGTTGAAAACTGCTTAGAAATAGATGGAATTGTCCAAAACTTGCGAGCTACAGGAGAAGATATAAGGGATGAGTGGATAATATCTAGAATGTTGAACTGTCTACCAGAGAGTTTTTCTCATTTTCACTCAGCTTGGGATTGTATGGCTGAGACAAATAAAACAGTGGCTTAACTAATTGAACGTCTTCAACAAGAAGAACTACGAATGAAAAAGAATGATAAGACAATAAGTAATGCGTTGTTGACAGCAGAAAAGGTGAACAAATCTTTTCAAATTAAAAGAGGGCAAGATAGAGATCATCTCAGTCGATCAAACTCTGGTCAGTATACAAACAAAATAAAATGTTTCAAATGTGGAAAGTTAGGACACAAGAAAAGAGAATGTCATGGAAAACCTTGTCAAGAATATATGGATTACTGCAAAAGAACTTATAAATGTAGAATCTGTAATCACACAGGTCATTTTGCAAAGGACTGTAAGGCCAAACAGGAAAGTGAAGCAAAAGGGTTTATTACACTGAGTCTATCATCGTCAGATATAAAACTGATGTCAAGAGATAAAGAATCCTGGTTTGAAGATAGCGGAGCTACACATCACATGAGTGGACAGCTGAAATGGATGACCAACATACAACCTCTAAGACACAAACTTCTAGTAAAGATTGGAGACTCTACGGAACTTCAGGCTGAAAGTATGGGAGATGTTCGTCTAACTGCTCATGATGGAGAAAAATGGTACCCGATTGTACTACGACAAGTATTGTTTGTGCCACAGCTCTCATTTAACTTGTTTTCATTGACAACTGCATTGGATAAGGGGTATACTCAGCGAGCAAACGCACAAAGGTCAGAAATCTTAGAAAAGGGTAAAACTGTATTAGTTGCTGAAAGAAGTGGAGGATTATTTCGAATGAAATTTCGTACAGAAGCAGAAAATTGTTTAACTGCCGTCTCACTTAAGGTATGGCATGAACGACTTGCACATCAAAACGTCATGTATATAAAAGGAATATTAACAAGAAATGATATACCATATATTGATGATTGGAATGATTATGTCTGTGAGGGGTGTGCATATGGAAAACAATGTCGAATTTCACATAAAACAAACCCAGTTGTGGCTGAAAAATGTCTTGAGGTCATTCATGTCGATTTGGGTGAGATGAATGAAACGTCTTTAGGAGGAGCGAAATATTTTTTGATGTTTAAGGACGATTACAGTCACTTCAGAACAGTATACTTCCTTAAAAACAAATCAGAAGCTGTAGACAAACTGCAAACATATCTAAATCTTGTGGAAAATCAGTTTGAAAGAAAAGTCAAGAAACTAAAATCAGACAATGGAACAGAGAAAAAGAATGCCAGTAGTAAAGAAATCTTAGAAAAATTGGGTATACTACATGAAAGATCCACAACTCACACACCACGGCAGAATGGTAGAATAGAGAGAGAGATGAGAACTATAGTGGAAGCAGCTCGTGCTGAGTTATACGCAGAAAACATAAGTACAAAATTGTGGGCTGAAGCTTTAAATTACTCAATATTTACCATTAACCAAACTGGAACCAGCTCAGTAAAAGGAAAAAGTCCGGCGGATCTTTGGTTTGGACGTAGAGTGAGTGTCAAGTCAATGAAACCATTTGGCTGTGAATGCTATGTGCTGATTCCTGAATGCGAGCATAGAAAATTGGATAAAAGAAGTAAGAAGGGAATATTTGTAGGCTACGACCTGGAAGAAAAAGGCTACAGCGTTTATATCCCTGAAAAATGTCAAGTCGAAGTATCCTGCAATGTACTATTTAAGGAAAAGATAAACTTTGAAGAAAAGTCAGCAGAAATTGATTTCAAAATACAAAGCAATGAAATTGACTCTACACAAAAAGAAGAAGCCACAGAAAAACGACAGGAGGAGCTTAACTTGGATAAAGACAGTGAAAGTGAAAATTATGAAAGCCTAGAAGATGAACCTCAAAGTGACAAGAGTAGTCAAATGGAAAGTAGATTGAGAGATAGACGCCTGATAAAACCTCCGTTAAGATATCAGGATTATGCTGGCCTGATTGGTGAGATAGAAAACATAAGGATTGAAGATGCGTTAAGTGATCCAGGATGGAAACAAGCAATGCATGAAGAATTTAATAGTCTGAAGAAAATGAAAACCTGGGAACTTACAAATCTGCCAGAAAACAGAAAACCGCTCACGTGTAAATGGGTCTTCAGGAAGAAAGAAGATGGAAGATTGAAGGCCAGACTCGTAGCAAGAGGTTATGATCAGCTGCAAGGAATAGACTATTTTGATACATTTGCACCAGTAGCACGTCATACTAGTATAAGATTGCTCTTGAGTTATGCTGCTAAAAATGAATACTTCATCAAGACTTTTGACATCAAAACAGCGTTTTTAAACGGTGATCTAGCGGAAGAGATATATATGACTCAACCAAAAGGTTTTAACGATGGAACTTCAAGAGTATGCAAATTACTGAAAAGTATCTACGGATTGAAACAGGCTCCGAAATCATGGAATCAAAAATTTTGTAGCTATTTGAAAGATCTAGATTTGGAAGCAACTGATGACACTCCATGTTTATTTTACAATAAATCAAGGACAGTATTAATGACAGTGTTCGTAGACGATGGGTTGATCGTGGGTGAAAAACAAAGTAAAATCGAAGAGATACTATCAAAACTGTCAATAAAAATCGAGATCACGTCTAGGCGACCAAATCAAGGAAAACTGAACTATCTTGGAATGGAGATAAATTTACTGAGAAATGGAATTTTAATTAATCAACCCGAGTATATCAAGAAATTATTGGAACGCTTTGGTTATTCTGAAGCATTTGAAGTCTCAACTCCTATGGAACCTGGTGTAATACTCAGAAAAATCGAAGGAGAAGAATTAAAAGACAAACCATATCGAGAAGCAATAGGAAGTTTGTTATACTATTCAACAATTTCACGTCCAGATATTTATGATATTCATGATATTTATTATGGTGGAGATGAAAATGACATGTGTTCAACGAGCGGAGTGCTAGTTGAAAATGGAGGTCCAATTGTATGGTCATCTCAAAAACAAAAGATAACTGCTATATCGTCAGCTGAAGCAGAATACAGAGCAGCTGTTTCAGGTATTCAAGAAGTGTGTTGGATCCGTCGAGTGCTAATAGAATTAAAGTTACTTGACAAAACTGAGTTGTCAGATCTGCTGATAGATAACAAAGCAGCTATACACATGCTGGAAAATGTCGAAGAAGGAAAAATAACTAGAGGAAAGAAGCACATCGAAATTAAACGAAAATTTGTAAATCAACACATCGGCAAGACTGTTAATCCAGTGTACGTCAAATCAAAGGAGCAGCTTGCAGACATCTTTACAAAACCATTGAGCAAAGGACCATTTATCTATTTGCGTGGAAAACTACTCAAGGAGGAGTGTTGGGTTTAAGTCTCGCACGAAATACAACAGATGGAGTGAGTAGTTTTCTCCATGTTAGATGTTTTATATTGGCAGCACAAATTTAGGTTTAGTAAGGTTAAGTTTGTCTGTCAAGGAAAAAGTCAGCTTGTGTCGCGTGGAAAGAAAAAGATAATTAAAATTGAAATAATTAAAGTAAAGTAAATCAAAGAAAGAAGAAATCAAACTTAGAAATAGTGCAACTGTGTATTGTAGGAAGATAGCAGATGAAATAAATATTATCAGAAAATAAAGAATAATTAGATATTATTTTACATAACCTCATAAATTATAACAATGGGCGAGTTGTACTCCGATACTGAATGCTCCATTATCCCAACACCTAGCATTTTTTTTATCAATTGGTCAATTTCTTCTTTATGCGCTTCTGGACATCTATAGTTCTTTTTATAGACCGGAGTTTTGTCCTTAAGTTGAATTGATTGTTCATAAAAATTGTTTGTTGATAACGGCTTGTCTAATAGAGCGAAAATATCGTAGTAATTAGAGCTCAAATCTTTGAGCTGTTCTCTTGCGAATTCTGGAGTGTTTGAAAAATCAAGTTTTGGGATTAGGTTTTTGAGTCTTTCGTCATATGTTGCACTTTGGCTAATTTGATACTCTGATGATGGCTTCGTCTCTATTTCATTTGTGTTAATTTTTACCATTTTATCCGTGGTATTTAAGATTCTTATCATAGGATTATTTGCCGAAATTATTGATGAGGCTATGTAAACCCCTGGTGAAACTTCTCTATTTTGTACAACCAGATCCTCTGTCTTACTACTAGTGACGTTAATTGCTCGTATGACCTCACATCTTGGTGGTATGAGTAATGCGTCTTTTTCTGGGCTGCTTTCGATCGGTATCTCTACTACTTCTCTTGATGAATACAACGTTAAGGTCCACGTATCATAATTTATGTTAGCTTGGTATTTCACTAAAAAATCAATGCCGAGAATTCCATCAGCCTCGAACGACACGTCATTATCCACTATATGAAAGGTATGTTTCAGCGATATTTCATTGTTGAGTATAAGGGTAGTTTCTATCGAACCTATTGACATTTGTGCGGTGTTCGCAATACCTCGTAGGGTACACTTATTTTTTGGATCGAACATTTGATCTGGTTTAATCAGATGTCGTTTGAACAAAGATACATCGGCTCCTGTATCTACAAGAATAGTACATTTTTTTTCACTCATTTCGACGAAGGCCATTATGAAATTATTAAGGTTTAAATTTACATTGTAGATTCTCCGATTTGCTTTTGTCCCCCCAGCTGGCTCGGATCTGCATCTGGTTGAGGGGTTTGGTATTCCCCCGCATCTACGCAGTGTACTCTTTGAGTGTTGGGTCTGTTGTTATTGTTCGGACGACATCAATTTCTATTCTGTTGGTTATTTCTTCTGAAATTCGGTTGGAATCCTCCTGGCAATTGTGTGTACTTGTTCCTATTACCAGGTCTTTGATATTGCCTATTTGCATTATACCCGTTGTAGCCATTCTGCCGTTGTTGGCCGAGCCGTCAGATTGGTGTTGGCTATTTTGGAATCTGAACGCGTTATTCCTCGGTTGTGCATTGAAATGAAGCACACTAGGTTGGTTCGGCTTGTCTATTGATATCGCTTTAGCTGCAAGATCAGACAGCTTTGTATAGTTTGTTGCTTTCAGGATGATGGATGTTTCCGGATTAGCCACATTGTCCACAAATGCCTGCTTGGCGAATTTTTCAGCGAAACTTTCTGCTGACTCACCAGTCACCACTTTCTCCGAAATAAACGCTTTTGTGACCTGGCTGGCCAGATGTTCAATCTGACTATTGTAATCGACGAGCTTTTTACTCCCTTGCTGTGTTGCCTTTAGCTGGGCTAAAATGGCGTCTGAGGATAATTTTATTGCGAATTTTTGACGAATTTTTGTTTTGAGGCTTTCAATTGTTTTGACGTCTTCCGTTATTGCCAATTTTGCTTTGCCGGTAACACGAGTTTTAATGAATTTGAACATTATCTCCTTATCTGCCGGCTGAGTGAGTTCGTCGTGGAGCTCAATAGCATCCAAAAATGACTCTGTTTCTTCCTCCTTTCCATTGTAAGGTGCCACTAAGGCTGTTGCCACTTTTATATCAAACGTCATATTTGCGGTTCGGTTTTGCTCTTTACTCTCACTATTTACTTTAACTGCTTCCTTGTTTCGATTTGCTTCCTTCTGCTCGCTTATTAGTTTCCTTATTTGCTTAGCTATATTTTCTATCTCTTCAAATGTGTCTGTTATTTTGCAAGCCTCTCGTAACGTAGTTTCTACCGGTTTCAAATTACTCGCTGTCTCCAATAGGCTTTGAACTGTTTGTTCTTTTTTTTCTAAAGTATCAGTTGTGTATTTTTTTCTAAAGTATCAGTTGTATATCAGTTGTGCCCTATTTATCTGTTTTTTTTTTTTTTTTTAAGTTTGATAGTATGGATTTGAGTTCTTCTTTAATTTTTTTCAGCACCTCCATTGGTTAAAAAAGGTACCTTATTTATCAATTACAGCTACTCTGTCTGGTGAGCTAAGATAACGTTTACGAAGTCCCCTTCTATGGTTCATGTAAATTTTATACACTATATTGGAGGCAAGTACTGCCAAAATTGCTACCAGAAGGAATATTATCGTCGCGTTTTCAATTTGTACTACATCTTGGACTGTAACATTGTTGATTATCTCCCCTGTATTTTCGTTTTTCTTTGAGTTAGTGGTTCCCATTTTTGTTATTTTTCTTTTATATTTTTAATATGGAAACGACTGACTTAAAACGTAGAAAATTTTTTTTCACATCACTTATTAGTACCTTCAATTATTAATTTTTTTCTTTTTTCTTAACCTGTTTAGCTCATTTTTCGCTTTAGCTAACAAAATGTTATATTTTATTTTTTCCTCCACTGTTCCGCATATAACAATTAGTTGCTATCTATCTATTTCTTTTGACAATTGATGGCGCTTTGCGCCTCTCACATTATTTACTGTCTGTTTTTTGGTTTTATTATTATTTTTTTTTCTAAATATTTGTTTATCTTAATAGGTTTGGGTCCTTTATTACTCTCATAAACTTTACTTTGCTCCCTGTTTTTGTTTGCCGGTGTTACCCGAAACATTAGACTGCTTATATTAATTTTCGCTGGATACAACGTTTAGTTTTCTGTTGCACTCTCTGGGTTTTTACTTTTCGGCTTCGCTGATAATTTCTCCGTCATTTCATGTTCTGGTTACTAATTTCTTGCAATTTCCGTTTTCCGACTGGTATCTGCATTTACCATGTGAAATATAAGCAGGATGTCACGGTCGCCATGTCAAGTCCTCAGCCACATTGGTTTACTAGGTCAGGTATTAAGTTTTTATCTTTAGGGATTCTTCCAAAAGGGTGCCGCTTTTATCAAGCCATACCCATAATCGAAGGGAAAGGTAATTAATTAGGAGACTGGGAGTTTGGGTTCGATAAATAAAATATGATTAAACTTTTCTTTTATTTCGTTTACTTTTAGTTAATTAAACAGTGTGATTCTTATGACTACTTACAATTTAAATTTCCGTGGTATACATATATGGAAATTTTGTTCCGCGAACGTGGCTTAAGCAGTCACGTGGACTGTGGGAAAGTTCAATGGATTTTGTGGGAACGGAAATGATTGCCCAATCCATCCAGCGAGCAAAAAGTAGTTCGCTGGATGTATTTGACACTTTTTGAAATTTGTGTCATGAGAATTAGTTCGCCGAATGCATGTCAAATTGGTGTCATGGGAATGACACCTGTGTAAGCTTATTTCAATTTTATTTTAATTAAATGCATTGATCCGTTTTTTCTTTCAGGTATCATTGCGTATTTCACACCTTGCTCGACTCCGTCCACGAACCATTTGGTCTCTTCATGTTTCCCGTGACTATGACTTCTTGGGAAAGAATTTTCTTGAACCGTGAGGCCTCGTTCACGTCCTCTATAGAGTTAAGGAAGTCGTCCAGGGAGTCCCATTTTGCCTTTTTTAAGGATAATATATAAATATAAAATATATAAATAAATAAATTTATTCACACCCTATGAATAGAACATTATAAATTGCATACTACTAGGGAACTTACTTAAATTAAACTAAAGCTAGCAAATTGCATACTACTAGGGAGCTTACTTAAATTAAACTAAAGCTAGCAAATTGCATATAACTAGGAAACTTAAATAATTGTATAAGGTAATAATATAATTTTTAAACGTTAAGCATATATTCAGAATTAGGTCGAGCATGCATTCTTAAACTACCAATTAATGACAAAAGAAATTCTTTAGGGTTCATGAACCTTTTTAAATTATGGTGGGATTAAAAACAAAGAAATGAATTTTGTATATAAAGACTTAGATGCAATAAAGGAGGACAGTCTGGATAAGACCGTTAAACATTAAAAGCTTTCTTTTAATCCATCTCACAAACAAGCAGCACTTCTGCACGCGTGAGTATGCCTATTTGCAGTCATGCAAAGGCGATTTTCATTACTACAAGCTAATATACCAATCTTTATAATTATCAAACATTACACTTTCTTCTCTTATTCTTATACTCATTAAAACTGCGCTTGTAATTAGCCCAGTCCTCCTCTTCTTTACTTTTCTTTGCTTTGTTATAAAGGCTTCTAGTATGAGCTCTTTGTTCCACCACTTATTGGTTTCCCTTCGAGCTCTGCTTATTGGGCAAGTTTTCCAGAAGGCTTTTAGCAAGATCTCGCAAAGTTGTTTGACGGACTTTTCCAGATCCGCCACCGTGTGGAGATAGGTACCGAAGCACTGTGTGCTCTTTGTTTTCATTGCCTTCTCCTCTTCGGTTGAAAATCTGTTCCAGTCTGTGTTCCCACGATTCCTGTAGGGTTTTCCTACCTGAACCTTCCGGTTAATGTCGAAGAGAATTCTCCAATGATCCGAAAAGGAGTGCTCGGGAGAAACTCTCCAGTTTTCCACGTTTACATCAATAGTGTTATTGGCCAATATAAGGTCTATTACTTCCTTCCTAATTTTGTTAGTAAAGGTGGGTGTATCACCCCGATTACAAATTGTTAGGTTGGTAGCAATTTTAAACTCTAAAATTGACTCACCCCTTCTGTTGATGTCACTGCCCCCTCATTGGACGTGATGACCCCATTACCATGTGCCATCCTCTAACTTCGGCCTCTTGTACCAGGGCCCAGACCGCTGCTGATGGGGGGGTCTCCTTCCTCGTATGGCATGTAAGTTGAGGCCAGGAGCAGGTTAGTTTTGCCCCTCACCTGTAGTACTGCCACCACAATGTCATTTGTGCTGTGCTGTGAAAGTAGAGTGAGGTTTAATGATCTCTTTGCTACTATACACGCTCTTTTTTTACCTGTTGTGCTTGAGTGAAGTAGACTATAATTTTTGGCCCTAAGTCCTCGGATTTTGTCCCCTGAGAGCCACGGTTCCTGGACTAAGGCCACGTCTACTCCATTTGCCTCCATATACAGCATCAAATCCTCGGTGGCCGCTTCGGAGTGGTGCAAATTACTTTTCACTGCTTGCAGCCTCCTCGGTGCCGCTCTTGGATTCATTGGGAAGCCTCACTTTTGCTGCACTAAAGCCGAATTTGATGCTTCCCCTTGAATCCTTTAACTTGACGAAGGACGAGTCGTCTACCGTCACAAGAAGGTCCTTGCCAACTCCGTTTGGACACTTGCTGGAGGAGATAATTCTCCATTTGCTCGTGTCCAGACCGTTCTGCCTGGAAATCAACCTCATTGCGGCTTCATCCTCCACTAGTGGGGGAGAAATCCGCTATAGCGCCAATTTCCGCAGTGGTAGCTCCGATTTCGGAATCACCTCCAATTTGGCTCCTGGCCTCCTCGTTGGATCGCTCCCTTTTAGCTTACTTCTGGGAAGTCGGCTGTGGGGGTTTTCCTAAGGGTGAGTAGGCAACAGCATTGGACTGGAGCCATATAGATCAGCCCATAATAAAACACGGCTAATATTAATATGCAAGAACAGAATCCTCCGAAATATAACTATTCTCTTACAAAAGTTTTGGGAAATTAATCGGCTAGTCTTTATACTGGTCTAGGAATAAAACATTTCAAAGAAACGAAAGTCAATATGGTACCTTAGAGCGGAATGGATATATTTACAATACATACATTTTATATTCTCAGGCTGTGAGTTATACCGAATCAAGAAAAACTTTTGCCTGGGTATATTTGTCACATGTTTGGACGCTGATCTTCCAACAATTCCCAGAATTATCTTATATATTAAATTTTTCAGATGAAATTCAATCAAATCCAATCTATTTATCGAGAGCCGAATGGCGTTCGACTATAACCAGGTTAAAATTATTCCACTTGATAAATATATGAGCTGGAAGTATTGAGACGACGCAATTGTTCGTTTTGTTGTTTCGAGTGAACACGGCTGGACATAGGCTTCCAATCCCGCAGCCTATCTTCAATCTCGGTATTTGCGGGATTCCGCTCATTGAAATTGTTATTTATCTTAGTTTAAATGCACTTGTTGGGTCCTTTTCTTTAGCTTGGGATTTTAATCTTTTCCTTCTCAAAAGTCCAGATATTTGTTCAGTTTTCTATATTTTATTTACTATACAAACTTCCCTTGAACCCAACTCTTATTACTATCTGTTTACTAACTTCCATACAAATTCACTTATTCCAAATTATACTCTAAGATCCTTAGTTCGGTAGTGCTGCCATGCCCGTCTTCTTCTGGTGGCGATAATTCCTACGGCTCATTTTCAGTCGGCTTATTCTGTGGCTGGCTTCGTGTTTCTGCTCCTTCGTAGTCGCCAGTATCAGCTCCCTTTGAGCCTCTTGGAGCTGTCTCTGGTAGTATGCCACGACTCCGGAACGGGGTTTCTTCGGGAGACGTTTGTCGGCTACTGCGCCGGTTTGAAGTGACTTAGCGGCTTGTCGTCGACGATATTCCTCCAAGGATATCGGTCTCGGTCCCGCTGTAGGTCCTTTAGAGCTTCTAGAAGCTGGTTTTCCTCTGCTACCTTCATTTGTCATCGGATTAATGCCTGCTGCCTTCGGGGGCTGTTCAGGACTTTGGGTAGCCGATAACTTGATCGAGTTACCCTCCTTGTCTTTTTATTAACGGGGCTGGGTGTTGACTCCTTGTTGACTTTCGTTGGAAATGGCTGGATGTCTCTAATCTTCGGGGATGGCTTCAGGAACGGGTTGGCTGCCAAGACTCAGGAACTGGTGTTCAGAACGAGTTGGACGACTTCAATCTTCCTTCAGAAACGGGTTGAGTGTATCACTGACTTCCCGTTGATTGTGTCTCATTATTTATAGTATGCTTGCCCTTCCTATTAGCTTGATTTTGCCAACCAATCAATACCATATTGATTAATTTGGCATATTAGTATCTATATTTGCATATTGCTCTCTATAGGTGCAGAAGTAGCAAAACTCCCTTTGGCCATTTCACCAGGTGATCAATCCGAAACGGAGCTGGGTCAGCTATTTCCGAGGTAAGTGACCGAGGGTGTTTGGCCATTTTCAGCGAAAATACATAATTTTCTCCACACGAGGTAAGTGACCGAAAGTACTTTCGTACTTATGGAATAAGGTCACTGGGTGACTCGCTTCCATTCTCATTTTCATTTGTTTTCATGTGAAGGTGGGATCATAAGGTAAGGTGAGTGTCTGAGGTTAGGGTGGTTAGTTGAGTGTGGTGTGGAAGTATGGTGGGATGGGTCTCGGGTTGATGTGGTGTGTTTGAACTAAGGTTAGGAGCTAGGGTGGGGTCGTCCATTTGGATGTGGCCTTGGCTTAAATTGGTGAGATTTGGTTAGTGTGGGTATTTTCTTGTGTAGGCCACAGATAGCATTCTAGATGTTTATCGGCCGTAGTATTTTGGAGTCACAACACACTTGTATTTCAATTTAAAAATTATTATTAAGTCCAATTATAATATAGAATTAACATTAGCAAATTTTGTAACTATGGTAACATTGGACAATCTAGATAATATCTTTATAAGGGTCCAAAACAGTTATGTAATAAACGATATCATTCAAAAACTAAGTTAGTTTCATCAGCACTACATGATTGAAAATCTTTGGGAAGAAAACATGACGTAACTAAAGTATCATCCACCAAACTACTGCGTTTCTTCTAAGAAATATAGACAGCAGAAAGAAAAGCCCTCTCAGATTCCACACTTGTAGGTGGTATTCCTTTTAACGCATTATACGTTTATGTGAGATATTTTCCCATCGAACCTCCAGATTAATAAAAGGTCGTTTCCTTTTTTATGATAAACTCCAGTGAATAAGCCATACTTGAAGATTGTGAGGGGCAAACTGTATTAAATGCTGATGAGATAATCAACTCCAGTCCCCTCTCCATTAATAGGTCTGTCGGCGAAACCACTTCATTCCTGATGTCCGTTCCAATTACAAGAACTGCTCCAGCCAAAACAGAAAGAGCTACATCTTCTTCTTCATCAGCATCTTGTCTTGGAGGTGAAACCCAGAATTGCATTCTCATTACAAAATCTCTTATTTCTTTTCGAAGCAAACTTTTTGCCGGGAGAGAAAATGTATCATCATGCAAGGATTTTGAAGATAAATGAAGAGTATAGTGTTCATGTTCGTCGTTGTGATATGCGCTGGCGCAAGGATAGAGCTAGTTTGAAAGTGTAAATTTAAGTGTAGCTGTAACGAGATTGAATTTTGACGACAAAGAACTTCAACGGCAAGTTTTACCGGTTTAAAAATATTTTCTAAATATATTAAAGTATAAAGTTCTTACTCTGAGAAGCTGTACTCGATGTTTGTGGAATGGCCCATGTCAGTTAAAGGTTTTGCAACACATTTACTATAAATAAATATAAATAATAATATTATTTACTTTAAATAATTCTCGCAAATCTGAAGAAGTGACAAAAACGCTCAAAGGCAGACCGTCTTTTGCAGTCAAACGCGTCACTCTTTCTTCCATTGAAATTTCATTATTTTGAACCGAAAAGTGGTCCGTCATCTTCATTCGCTTTCCTGTCGAACTTGGAACAGGACAGGAACTCGCGCTGGAACTTGACCTCGACGCCGAAATTTCTGCCACCCTTTTGGTGAAATTTTCAATACCGTCCTTTGACTTCAGATGAACATGTAAACCTTTGGTCGATCTAGACGTAGTTTTTATAATGGACTTACACAATTTACATTTTGCAGTTAAACCGTCTTCAGATTTCAAAAAATGCTCGTATACAATAGAATTGCTTGTAAAACTACTGTAACGCATTTCACTTGACATTTTAACTTATAACATCCTTATAGCACTTTATAATCAATGTTTTATTTAATAATGAAATTATTTCTTATGCATTGCGAGGGATTGGGAAATGGCGCGGGATCCCGGAATGCCGGAACTGGAATCCCTAGCTGGACATGTATACTATGTTTCGTCACCTGGTCATTAAGGAACGTTAACATCGCAACGTGGAGGCGAAAATTATTATTTTTCCACATATGGAGTGATTCATTACTCCTTCTCTTTTCGCCGATGCAACAAGATTTACCATACATTTGCCTAAATCTGCTCGTGAGTTATTTTAAATCCACCCTAAATCACCTCGGTGATAGAGGAGCAGTGTTGAAATGCTAATTGTTATGTCTTCAAGGAGTAATATCTAATAGCTTTCACGCCTAAATTCTAATTCTTTTAAATCTTATATATGCTTCATATTAAAAAAACTAAACTACCTAAATCTAAATTAAAAATAATTCATACTACCTAGATTTATAAGCACTAGGGGGACGCCCCCTGCTCGCTACGCTTGCCAACCCCCGCCGTTCGCTACGCTCACTCTAAAAGCTCGCGCATGGCGCTATTTATACAGTAGCATTATAAGCCAAAAGGTTATTTAGTTCAGACTATAGTAGCAATCATTTCAGCTCATTTTGCACGTTAAAGTACATCTATATTGAATGAGGCCCAATCTATAATTATCGAAAACCTTACGGGTGCGGTTGCGGATCTTGAAAGATTTTCAAATTTTCTCATACAAAATACTGTTTGTAAGAATTCTTTCATCTTCTGCAAATGACCTAGGCCTTGTGTCTCAGAAATACATATAGAAACGCAATCGATCAAACGATCTAACTCTACTGGCTACAACATACAATTTACGGTGATTTACGGTTTAAGTTTGAGTAAGATTCCTTCTTTTTGAAACTTTTGGGATTTATGGGATTTATTAATTGTCAGACAGAATGAGGGGAAATTGAGTTTTTTGAAAGGAAAAAGACAGAAA
Organism: Chrysops caecutiens; assembly: GCA_963971475.1. Lineage (NCBI taxonomy): Eukaryota > Metazoa > Arthropoda > Insecta > Diptera > Tabanidae > Chrysops > Chrysops caecutiens. Next base: position 52,203,464 of record OZ020567.1, on the reverse strand, counting down.
TATACTTGTATAATTAAGGTTTATTTGTGGTGTCGAAATACGTGTGTTTCGGAAAACTCCTGTTAAAATCTCACAATCCAAACAATTTTCTTTTGCATTCTAACTAAACGAATAGGTGTACCATTGACCAAGCAAGTCATGTCCCGAATAAGTAAAAGTAAGCAATTTGGATTTGAAAGTTAATTTGTGGGACCGGGAGCCCACTAACATCAACTGAGTTTAAAAATTCTACTGGAAAATTGTTTTGCTCTCCATAATCGACACTCAAGGTGTTATCGGAACTCAAATAATCGTTCCTCTGCGGACAGACTGTTAAAGATTTCTGCATCGATGAAAGTGCAGTTTTCATATTTGGTTGCTAATATAACCCAATTGAGAATATCGTTAGAATTTATGGTTTCAGATACATTGCCATAAGTATCTGAATTCACGGAGTTGCTAACTAAATGGGAAGGAATTTCAATAACATCTTGGCTGTAATCTGGAAATGTGGGTAAAGTTCCATTACCAAGAGATTTAAGAAATTCAACGAATTCCATCTCATGAGGTGAAGCTCTCATGTTTTGGGTAAAAGTTATTTTGTGGATTTTGAAAATTCGGGCCAAGAAGTAAGGCAATTCTCAATAAGTGGTACACGTGTACCGTGAGATATAGCTGGCAATATTCGTCAAAAATCTCCACAGAGTAAAATAGTCTTACATTCAAAAAGGTTAGTTGAAGTACCGAATGAATCGTTTACTGAACAAAACTTCTTCAATAGCTAATAAAGCACGGTTATATGAATCATTTTCTGAAGAATTTCTTAAAAATTCTTCACACATGAAAATTTTGAACTCATTCCACAAATCTAAAGCATTTGTACGAAAGTTCATACCACAAATAGGATATGGCAAATAACTCTCTTAACTGCTGAGAGGACTTACACTCTTTTACTTCTAATAAATATTCACGCCACTCTCCATCATTTCATGCGATACGTCGTGCATGTGCTGAAAATGTGCAGTAAATAATGTTCCCAACAGTACCCAAATCCTGATGGGACCTCGAAGATGAAGCTAAAATAGTCTCAAATGGAACAACTCAACATAAAACATAAAATAATCTAGCAATAGCTCTACTACTTCCTCTTCGAGGTTTTTCGATTTCTTTTCTTTATCTACCTAAATATAATGCATCGGCGTCTCTGTATATAGAAACACGGATGAACTAATTCGATTGATTTCATAGAATGCAGTCAATTTTGTTCTTCTGTGATTTTTAAGAGCTTGCTGAACATTTCCTTCTCTAAAGACTTCATTTTGCCGGCGAGGCAAGTGACACTCAAGTCAAACTATAATATATTACGTGACTGGTAATGCGTTGGATACTCATTTATGCGCCAACTATCTTCCGTAGATCCAACATAGTAACCGGACAAAAAGCTGTCCATTTCATCTAATAAACTTTGCCCTCAACTCCACCTCAAAATCTTCGAAACTGTAATGAGCCACAGTCGTATACCTATAACCTATAAACATATTTGTACATATATTTTAGGCTCTTAACTGTGCCAAGAACTTCCACATTTAAGTAGCAATCAAATTTCGCTAAAAGATATGGATTTTAAGGAACAGCATAACGGTTGTCAACAGAGTGGCCACGAAAGTCAACTGTTATACCATTAACACGACGCATCTAACATTGGCTTGGGTTGTATTGTAAAAGTCCTTAGAAAAGCTTTTGCTGCATTTACCATCTCACATACAGACAGGAATACGATACAATAAACCACATGGACCTTGGATCATATGGTTTTTAATTAAATTATGAAGTTGTGGGAAATACATATATACTGTAAATAAAATATATCTGGAATTTCCGTACAAACGAACCAACTTTCATTTCCTACCTTTTCTTTTTTCTCTAAATTGAGGTTTTAAATGTGTGCAGACAAAAGTTTGGTAATATGATATAATTTCAGATTTTGAATTTTTAACAGTGTTTTGCTCGTAGCGGCTAAATCAAGCATTCTTGGGGGTATGACCAACCCCCATTATTTTGTCATTTTCCATGTTTTTGCCCTATATAGTATTTCTCTAAATTATGTTTTTAAATATGGGTCCATACAAAAGTTGGGAAACTCGCTTACCATAAATATTCGTGAAAGTTAGCCTCGCGTTTTCTATAAATAACTGTAAAATTGTTATTTTCCATATATTTTAAAATAAAATTTGCATATATTTAATAATTAGCAAAAAAAATGGTATAAGTAAACGATGGCTTTAAATTTGTCTGTGGTAATGCATCCATATTATTGTCTATGGCCATATGTTAATTGTTTCGGCTTTTGTCTGGAAGAATGCAATTTTATTAGCCAAAGATTGCCTTCTTCCAAGCAAAAAGCAAGAGAATGAACATATGACTATTGTCTGTGATATGGCTGCATTTGCCCCTCACATTATCATTGGCATAGATATTGGGTTTGAGTGAACAGAATGCATGTATTTGCATAAATGGTTGGTTATTCAGTCGAACGTCTGATCGATGCAAATGATAATGTTAAATAAGTGTGTTATATATTATGATTTTTTCGTAGAGGAATGCAATTATATGTTAATTCTTTTGGTTTGTGTCACCAGTAGAAGATTGATCCATTTGATTTGATTTTCGACTAATTTAGTACTTGTTATATATCGGGGACACAATCCAAAAATTCACATATGGTTGCATATTTCCAGGCAAAAAGCAAAACAATCACACGCACACATTCTACCTAAAAGCATAATCTACGCTATACGTGTGCTCAATTCACCCATACTATCCCATTAAATTTTTTAATTTCAATTTAAAATTGAACTAATTTATAATAAAGTTTAAGAAAAAAATAAGGTGATGCACATAGAGGAAAAACTAATCTATCGAATGGTATGATTCTTATGCTGGTAAGTCCACCTGGTTTCCTGTAAAAGGGTATAACAAAATAACGTGTCGCCTATTTATATATAGATTATAAAGGGCACAGTGATAATATGTAAATTGTTTTCCCTTAATGTTAATATATATAATTGCTTCTTTATTACTAAAATTCAAAAAGGACCCTACAAGCGGGCGTTTGTACCCAGATTTCATGAATCCTTCACCAGAAAGAGTACCATTGTCTTTATCTGTTAAGAAAACGAGTTCTGCCAGTGGCTGGAAAACAGAGCGAAGAACTTAAAGCTTGGCAATTGGGCCAACAAGTTTGTGTGGTGCTACCGGAGGAGATGAGGACCAACAAAATGTTGGTTCATCTTTCGACGGAAGTGGAGAAAACTGCGGACTTCTTCAAGTTGGGCCGCATGAAAAACAAGGGTTTGGATACGGTCAAATGACCGGTTCTGAATGAAACCCCTGAAGGGTGCTGAATTCTAGGCCTAAATAAATCATCGTGTGCTGACCTCAAGAGCCTGAACTTCAAGCTGAAGGCGGGCATCGATCAAACGACTTCCATGTTGCTTGGTCGTGGTAGAGCCAAAGGTGAGGGGAAGGGAATTCGCAAAAGGCGGGTCCGCTTTAAAAATGGTTTTCTCGCAAATCTGTATATTGGAACAGCATACAAGAGTGGAGAGTGGATAGCGGACCATCCATGTCAGATCATAGGATCACCATCTTTGGGATAGAACTCACTGAACTGACGGTGGGACCTAGGGGGATACCCAAAACCAAAAATTGGGAAGCGTATAGGAGTGACCTGCGGAATGCTTCAGTCACTTCAAGGGAAAGTATAGCTCTGAACATAACTTGAACTGGAATCTTGATCAGCTACAAAGAGTGATGATCAGAGGTTATGAGGATAACTACCCATTGAAATTTTGGCCCAAACTTAACAATGCATCCTGGTGGAACAAGACGCTGGAGGGGCTCAGGGTGAAGCAACGCCGCGCTTTCAATCGAGATAAGAAGAGGAATAGCCCAGCAGGGTGGAAAGTGTACAAGGAAGCACTTAAGAACTTCAAAGGGGCTATTGTGAAGGCGGAAGCAGGAAAATGGCAGGAGTTTTGTTCAAGCGCTGATAGATCGACGGACATGGCGAGATTAGCCAGGATCTTGCAATGTCTAAAGAATAGGTCTGGAAAATACAGGGAAACAGAGGAAAAAAACATTGGTTGTCTGTAAAGTCGGTTTACGGACGATAATTTTACGTGATAACGTCATAAGAAAGCATTGATGAAAAATTGCCTACTTTTATGAATTGAATTGAATTATTTTCACGGAATTATCATTATTTTGTATAATACAAAGAAGGAGCTAATTGAAAATGTGAATGAAATTTTTTCAATAAATTTTTTTACTTAAATTATAATTATAAGCATAAGTAACAATATGCTATGTGTTAACAATTTGTTTATTCGTACATACGCATATTAGTTTGGATTCACGAGAGATTCTTGAATCCACACTAATGCGCGTATGAACGAATCTCTCATGAATCCAATCTCATACGCGTATTAGTTTGGATTCATGAGAGATTCGTTCATACGCGTATTAGTGTGGATTCAAGAATCTCTCATTAGTCCAAACTAATGTACGAATCTCTCATTCGTCCCCTCAGTTCTAGCGGAACGTGACAATGAGTCACGATTTTTCATTTGTGCAGCCGGCCATCGATTTATAAGACGTTACGACGTCAAAAAAGTAGCTCTTTTGAAGGCTAACTTCCCAAAATTTTCCATGGAGAGAGTACTGGATCATTATATTAGGCATAATATGCTGACAATGATCCCACTACACCATGGGCAGAACGCGTACAAGGGAAAATCACAGAAACGGCTCTGCATCATGTGGTAAGTTACATTAAGTAAGCTATGTATATAAAGGAAACCGTCTTGGCAGGCTTTGTCAACATAGCAAGTACCTTCAACAGCACCATTAGTGTTGTGACTTGGCCTAGGCTCAGTCAGACATGTTCATTTTCCCCCTTCTCTCCCTTACCCTCCCCCTGCCGTAAACCGTTTTGATATATGGAAAAGGAAAGTAAAAATAAATTCAATAACGTTTACAAGAACAATTGAATTTTGAATTTTTAAAAGTGAAACTTAAAACTAATTTAAGAACTTTTGAATTTTGAGAACATATCTTATTCTTTCTATATAAGGACTAATTAAGTCAATGAAGCCACAAGGTGATGTGAATTGACTTCAATAGACGAAATTTCAGAGGAAATTACACGGACTTTTCTTTGTTACATTTAATCTGGGTGAAAGTGAACTTCACCGTGAAAGGAAAGCACTCCCTGCTCCTTTCCCAATGGACGCAATTGGGATAAAATGTTAGGAGAGCCATTGACGATGCCCTGTCCAATCAAGGAATATGCCGTCTCTGAGTGGCAGAGACAACTACAATGAATTGAACGGTAAGACACAGGTGTAATAGAATTAAATATCCAAGTAATTTTCCATGTAACAAAAAAGTGTAAATCCAAGCTCTTTTATAAAATTTATTTATTTCAGTGTTAATATCTCACACCTTCACATCAGTTCTACACTTTATTTTACCCACAACTTCCTGCCATACTAATGACTTACACAACTGCCATCTAAGTACTGCCATATTGATTTATATTAAGCATTGCCATTTTAGACGCTTTTCTTATTCTTCATTTTCATGAGCTTTCAATTATCGAATAAGGCCCCTCATTTCCACCCATATCTCTGTGGTGATCTGACAGTTCTACCTGCACGAGTGCTATAGCTCTCCTGAATCGCCTGTTATGATCGTAACTCTCCATTACTTTCTCCATCTGCATTTAAAGTGTCACTCATAGCTTCATTTTCTTTTGACAATTCATCATCCTCTGCTGATAGTTCTAAGTTCTCCGCAATTGTACTCTCATAAGAAGTATCCACATTTAGTTGCGTTTCATTACTCTTACCAGCTCTTCCAGTAGTCTCCATTGATTGTATGGTTTGAATTTCTGGCAAATTTTCAAATTTACCCAATCTAACATTTTCTTGAACATCAAGTCACTAGCATTAAAATTTTTATTCTTAGTCCTAGCTATGAATCTACGGTTACGTCTGTAATAATTATCAAGCGAATCTTTTATGATATACGAGCGGTCATTCACTTTTCCTACGATTGTACCGTAATACCACTTCTTTCCCTTATTTTTAAAAATCACCAAATCATCCATACTGAATAGAGATGGGAGTGATTTCATATCGCAGTGATTGAAACACATTGATTTCAGCTTCCGGAACTTCGCTGGTATATTTAAATCGGAACATAGGTGATAAAATCACTGTGAACTGGAACCTACGTTATAATATCACCCTGAGTTGAATATTTCTTTTTGTATGATCACGCTCACCCTCACGACTGTAGTCTGTACTGAAAAATGTGGTTGTTTATTGTTACCTTCGTTTTCGCATCTCTTTTTCCTCTCTGCACGTATTCATTCGTGAAGTTCTCGCGGATATATTTCTTCCGTCGTTCCTTTCTACGTTGCTCTTAAGAACAAAGTCGCTCCTAGGCAGAACGTTGCTACTAAAGATAACTCTGTTCCAAAAAATAACTCCGTTCCTAAAAATATCTCTGTTTCACAAAATAACTCTGTTCCAAAAAATAACTCTGTTCCAAAAAATCACTAGCAATAAAATCTCAGCGACCGGATTCGACTGAACAATGATGGTCTTGCCTGATGGAAACTCACTTGGCAAAACCGCAGTTTTCAAAACAATATGGTTTTTCAGACAGATTATGAGCTTTTCCTTACTTTTTCGGTATAAAAAAAATTTTCTCCCTTCGGTAAGCCTTTAAGTAGATTTTTATTACACCAATTTTTGAATGAATGATAAATTGTCCAGAAAAAGACAAAATCATTTAATAAATGGTTGACGAACACCCAATAAGTAAGGATGTTCCAAAAAGAACAACGTTCTAAAAAGAACAGAGTTCCAAAAGGAACAGTGTTCCAAAATCGCCGTGATTTATCACTGCGATTCTTTTATCACAGTGACGATTCCGACGGTGATTTGAAAATCACTTTTTGTCCCATCCCTAATACTGAGTTTTGGCAATGACCTCGCGCTCCTATCATAGTATGTAGTATTTCTGTCTTTCTTTATTTTTATCAATTGTTTCCTGAATCATTCCTTCCTGTAGATTATTTCTGACCAGTAATCTGAGGCTCATGCTAGCAATTAAATGGAACATTAACGCTTCTCATTATTGACGGATAAAAAATCATGTTGAATGTTGAGCACATAACTTTAATGAGATGTCCCGAAATTGTGTTTTACAGTGCCATGGCAACCAGGTAATTGGAATATACATCAAAAATGAAATTCCGATTAGCATATTCAAACAAATCCACCGTTACAATGTGATATGGATATTTCGGATTCATTTCCTGAATCAACGGTTCCTTCTGACAGTTTCGTTAAAATTTTTCGCAGACACTGCATAATTCAATCAACTCCTTAATTTGTGTACTCATTTCCGGCCAGAAATATAACATTCTCGCCCTAGTCAGTGTTTTTAGATGTTCGCATGTAGCCATTTGAGCATACATATTCCCCTGCAACTTTGTTGGAATCACCAGTTTGTGATTTCTGAATGACAACCAATTTTAAACATTCACTGCGGATTTAAATTTGTGATAAACCTTACCAAGGTCATTCAAGTGTCTCTACTCCGGCCAGCCCATTTCTACATATTTACAGATCCTTATCTGAGGCCAACAATTGTCTGTAAAATTCATAATTTCCTTCCGACACACACACAGATCTAATCGCTGCATGCACTACTGTGGTTAGCTCCTCCTCAACTTTCTCCAATTGTGCAGGTAACAGACAATCCGCAAACAGCATTTCTTTCCCCGGTTTATAAAGAATATCCATTTCCGGATATTTTAACAGTCTCATGAACATTCTCTGTAGTCTAGGTGTTACGTCATCAATATCACGCATGTTTATTTATTTCAACTTATTACAAGTACAGTTATGTTATACAAGTACAAAAAAAAAAGGAAATAAAGATTACAATGAAATTGAAGGAAAGATGAGAAAAATAACAGTAATGACTAAACTAACACTAGTGGCTAAAGTAACATATAGAGAGACACAGCACATACTATATATAGTCGGATCAGGGAGAGCGCAAAAGTGTGCCAGTACGGTCCCGAAAAGCCTTACGGACATCACACTTGCCACCCGCGTCCTCCAGTAAAGGGGCAGCACGATTGTACAAACGAATCATGCGGGTGATAGGCTCCATTCTGCCAAACTCCGTGCGATGGAACCTTACAACAAGTGAGCCACCCGATCTGAGATTGAAATCATTCTGGCGAGGGGTAACTTGATCGCGGATGTAAGGAGATATGGTATGACCTTGGATAATGCCATGTATGAAGGAAAGATCGGCCAAAACACGGCGTTCAGCGAGAGGTTGGTGATTAAGGAGGTGGAGACGATCCTCATAGGGGGGAAGGTGGAAGGGATCAGACCAGGGAAAGTTGGATAAGGCGAAACGCAGGAACCGATTTTGTACAGCCTCAATGCGCTCAATGTGCGTTTTATGATAAGGAGTCCAAATTTGAGAGGCATATTCTAATAAAGGACGAACCAGGGAGGTGAATAGGGTTTTAAAGGAATATGGGTCCGCTAGTTCTCTAGCCCACCTTGTGATAAAGCCTAGCATGACTCGCGCTTTATTTATTACAAGATTACGATGTTCTTGAAAGGAAAGCTTCGAGTCAAGGAGGACACCCAAATCAAGGGTAGAGTTAACAGACTTAATCGAAATACCATTGACATAAAAAGTGTGAGGCTGATGGTTACTGTTCCGAGAGAAGCAAATGTGTTCACACTTGGAGTTATTAAGGAGGAGATTGCTTTTAGAGCACCATGTAGAGAGCCGATTAAGATCCTGCTGCAGCTCGAGGTAGTCTTTAGGTGAAACAATATTCTTGAAAAGTTTAGTGTCATCGGCATAGGAAAGAACCACGGAATTGTGAATGACTTTGCTGACATCATTTGTAGCAACGACAAAGAGAAGCGGGCCAAGGTGACTCCCTTGAGGAACACCGCTTGTGGAAGCAAAGGAATGGGAGAGGGTGGATCTGAAACGAACACGATATTTACGATTGGAAAGGTAGGAACTAATCCAACTAAGGAAGGAGTCAGGGCAACCAGCCAATCTAAGTTTAAGTAGGATAAGAGGGTGTGGGATGCTATCGAAAGCTTTGCTCATGTCTGTGAAGATAGCTTCAACAGTTTCACCACGCTCAAGAGCATTGATGGAATAGGATGTAAAGTGGATGAGGTTGGTGAGAGTAGACCTACCTTTAAGGAACCCATGCTGGTGGGGACCAATAAGGGATGAGAGGAAGGGATACAGTTTGCTGACGAGAATTTTTTCAAATAATTTAGGAATCGTGGAAAGTTTGCCTTTGGGCCTATAGTTCGTGACTAGCGACTTTGAGCCTTTTTTGTGGACAGGAATCAGGAAACCTGCCTTTCAGATGTCAGGAAAGATACATGATTGGATGGAAAGGTTAAAGAGGGAAGATAAAGAGGAGGCAAGGAGGGCCGCACATTTCTTAAGCAACACAGGTGGGATACCATCTGGTCCAGGGGAGAAATCGTCCTTAAGGCACTGGAGTTCAACAAGAACGTCTTCCTCTGAAATATGGAGGATAGGGAAGTCGGAGGAAGGGGTAGTATTAAGTTTAGAAAAGTATTGAACATCGGGAACAAATTGACCTTTAAGGAAGGTAGAGGAAAAAAAGGTTGCAAAGGAATTAGCAATGGATAGGGGATCTTCCAGCTCCAGTCCTAGGAAAGAAAGAGACTGCGGAAAGGGATCCCCTTTGCCTTTCCTTTTTGTATTCACAAAAGAGAAAAACAGGTGTGGGCTCACGGAAAGGTTCGATTTCACGGAGGAGAGGTAGCTATGGTACTGAAGGTAAACTCATTGAGAAAAGTTCCTGCTCAAATCATTGAATTGAGCGTAGTCTTCGAGGGAACCAGACCGTAGATATTTCGACCAGAAGGAGTTGCGTTTGTTCCTTAGAGCCTTAACTTCTTTAGAGTACCATATGGGAGAGGAGTCAGGGGAGGGTGGTGCGGATATTGGCGTGGAGGAAGAGATAGAAGCATGCAGGACGTCATACAGTTGGGAGACATTTGTGAGAACGTCAGTTATATTGAGGTGATTATTGAGAGTCGTGAAAAGGAGATGAAAGTTAGTCTTACGAAAGTTGAGGCAAGGTGGCAATGGGGATGAATAAGAGGATGTTGGAGAAGAAAGTGAGACACAGATGGTGAGTCGAGGATGATGTGGGTCAATGTTACAGAGCCAACTTTACTTTCAATTTCCTCACAATTGTATCTGGAAATCTTTTCCTATAATGAACAACTGGCTTTGCATCCTCCGTTAAGAATATTTTAATCTTTCCTGGAATTCGCCCAAGGCCAGAACACTCGTCATGATTTTCACCCATGAAACTTTTCATATCATTCGAAAACGAAACAGAATCCACATCCATTCGTTTTATTAATCCTTGTTCCACACATGTTTGAAGACCCAGTATCGGTTCAAATGTGCCTTCCACAACCACGAATTGAGTCAGTTTTGACTCAGAAAGTTTGATTTTAGCTATACCAAAGATTTTTATTTTATTGTTACTATAATCAAATAAAGAGAAGTAATTTCGTTCATTGGTTATTTTAATTTTCAAATCATTGATTATACCATATTCAGTGGAATAAGTTGACGTCTGCTTCCGTATCGATCTTGAACTTAACAAGTTTATTCCCTAATTTGTACGCTTTGATGCAGCGATTACTCTTGAGTTCCATTGAATTTATTCTACAATTATTTTCCGAACTAAGTGTTGCCCTTAAATTAACAAAATGTTCCAATTTACTACCAGTGAATGAACTTCAGCTCAAATTATCAACCGGTTGTGGCTTCCTAGCTATAGTTTCAGATGAATACGTCTCCTTCTTTTTCCCATTTCAGCGACACATCCGCCGAAAATGTCTCTTTCTCCAGCATGAACACATGAAATCATTGGCTGGACATTTGACATTGTGTTCCGGTTTGCATTCACCACCACAATTGAAGCAAAGCGTCGATTAATTACTTAAACCGAATGATCTTCCCCTGTTTTGTTGTTTTTTTCCTCCGATCATTGGAATCGACTGCTTCGAAGCCAAAATTCCTTTATTAACATTTGCCGATTCAAATATTTTGCAAATGTCTGTTCCAATATTTCATCCCCTCCGTCCAACAATTTTAATTGTAGCCTCTTATCACCGACGCTCGTTATTATACGATCACGCAGCATTCGATCTCCATATGATGCACTACATTGACACCTGAATTCACACCGTTCAATCTGAGTACGAAGCTCCGTTTAGAATTCACTGAATGGTTGATGCTCCTTTTGTATAAGATTGTTGAACTTGTACGATTCCATTGTTACGTTTTCTTGCGGCAGACAATGATTATCAAACGCCATTAAAACTTCATCCAATGTTCTCTGTTTCGTTTCTAAGAGCGCGCTTCGAAGAAACCGCTTCCGGACAGCTTCAATCCTATCCGAATGGACGCTATGGTACGGAGACCATACCTGAGAGGCATACTCGAGGATTGGCCGTACAATGGAGGTAAAAAGAGATTTGCAGATATAGGGATCAGCAAACTCCCTAGACCACCTAAGAGTAAAGCCAAGCACCTCACTAGCTCTACGGACCACAAAGTCAATATGATCAGTTAAGGAGAGTTTCGTGTCCAAGTAAACACCTAAATCTTGGACTAAGCCCACAGTATCGACGGTCGATCCATTGATACAGTAGGTTCGGGGCACGTGGTTACGCTTCCTTGAGAAACTGACGTGCTCACACTTAGAGGTATTAAGAGTAAGGTTGCTTTTACGGCACCATATGGTGAAGCGGTCAATGTCGCTTTGCAGAAGTTGAGAGTCATGCGGATGGACTATATTTTTAAATATTTTCGTATCATCCACATAACTAAGAATCCGCATAACTAACTGAGTGTCGAACAACTCTGAAGACATCGTTGGTGGAGAATATAAACAGAAGAGGGCCAATGTGGCTGCCTTGAGGAACGCCCGATGTCGCAGTTATGGATTTCGACAACTGTGATCTGAAGAGAATGCGATAGGTGCGATTTCGCAGGTATGATTCAATCCAAGCAAGAAAGGAGGGGAAGGGGACAACCAGCTAAACTGAGTTTGAGGGTGATTAGGTTGTGAGGGATGCTGTCAAATGCCTTACTCATATCGGTGAAGATTGTGTTAAATACTTCGCCACTTTCGAGAGCTTTGATAGTGTAGAATGTAAGGTGAAGGAGGTTAGTTACAGTAGACTTACCCTTGAGAAAACCATGCTGGTGAGGTGATATTGAAGAAGTGAAGAATGGGTATATTTTAGAGACAATGATATTTTCCAAGAGTTTTGGTATAGACGACAGCTTTGCTATTGATCTATTATTAGAGATAAGAGACTTCGAGCCCTTTTTTAGACTGGAATTAAGAGACCCTACTTCCACATCTCAGGGAAAACACCGGAGCTAAGAGAGAGGTTGAAGAGCTGGGATAATGATCCGGCAAGATGGGCCGCGCACCTTTTCAGAAGAATGTGAGGAATACCATCGGGTCCAGGGGAGAAGTCGTCTTTAAGTTTCAAAAGATGCATATGAACTTCTTCTACACTGACGAGGAGGTCTGTGATGTTGAGATCTGACAGGGATGAGGCAGAGTTAAGGTGCGAGAAGTATTCCACATCGGGCACGAAAGAGTCGGGTGGGAAGGTTGAGGAGAAGAAGCTTACAAAGGAGTTGGCAATGTCCTCTGGGTGGTCAAACACCTGCCCAAGCAGAGTGAGGTACTGGGGGTGGTTATCATTACTCTGTTTCCTTTTCGAGTTGACAAAGGAGAAGAATGCTCGGGGGTCCAATCGGATCTTATATATGAGAGATGACAAATATTCATAATACAGTGAGTGCGCCATAGTCGTGAACTCACTGTATGAAGAGTAGAGTTTATCAAAGTCCTCACGGCAACCAGAGTTTAAGTATTTGTTCCATTCCACGTTACGTTTGTTCCGCAGGGACTTAAGTTCTTTAGTGTACCAGCGGAGAGAAGAATCGGCCGAAGGAGGTCTAAAGCGAGAGGTCGAGGTAGAGATGCACTCATAGATGGCGTGGTAGAATTTTTGGATTTCAGACTTGCATTTACTTCACAAAAATTGGTTCTTCGAAAGTTAAACCTATGGGTCAGAAGCTGCCCGCAGGGACGAAGGTAGTTACTGACGAAGACACAAATGGAAAGAGGAGGGTGATGGGGGTCCACGTAAGAGGACCATAGGGCTTAGAGATACGTGGACATTCAAAGGATCATTTGAGAATACCAAATCAAGTTGCCACCGGTTATGGTTTTTGATGGAGCTAATTTGAAAAAGGTTGTTAGTTGCGGTGCAGTCACTAAGGCAAGTTTCCGTGACGGAGGAAGGGCTTGTTGCATTATAGCATTCCAATTCCACGTCATTAGACCACTCTAGATTAGGGAAATTAAAATCCCCAAGGATAAGAAATTGGTCCTCATTACCAATCAATGAGGCAAAAGAATCAATGATGTTAGATAGTAGGAGATATGCGGATACACTAGAACTGGGTGGCATGTAACAAGTGAGGATGACAAGGTTAACTTTCTGGAGACGGATTTGGACGGCTATGAGGTCAAAAGGTTCATGCGGAGGAATAGGGACAGCAGAAGCATCAAGTGAGGATCGGACCGCGATAAGGATTCTACCACCACGACGATTGGGATCCCCTAGGGAGCGATCTTTACGGAAAACCGCATACTGGTGATCAAGGATCTCGAGGTCATGAATCCCACTACAGAGCCATGTTTCGGTTAGGAAAATAAGGTCATGAGGAAAGGATAGTGAAGAGAGAAAAGTAGAGTGGGTTTTCGTACGCAGACCTCTCACGTTTTGGTAGTAGATTGAGAGGACTGCCGGTTTTTTGCAAGCGAATCATTGAGCTGTAGGCCGGAGGTTGGCACAGGAGCAGCAGTCTGAACAAAACCGACTGGATCAGTAGATCCTGCGGGTTGTTTCAGTGTACTCCCCCTCGGGACGAATTCCTTGATAAATACGTCCTTTGGCCAGTTCAGCTTATTTATAATACGATCAAAGCAGATTGGTGGAGCTAATATCTTAAAAGAGGAACATCTTTTCGTGGAGATTTTAAACATTTTGATGTTGTTCAACACAACGTCCAAACCAATAACATCGGCGATGTGTCTTAGTATGTCATCAGAGGATGTGGAGGGGATAAGTTCCGTCACAAATATAGGTTTGATTTTAGGAACCGTCAACAATGCACAAGTTGTGTTGGTAGATGATTGCCCCTCACTGTAAAGTGATGTAGTCCTATTAGCGATTGAGGGGATCGGATGGGAGCTAATCACCTGCAATTTGTGGAAGAATGGTGCATTGGCGCTCGGAACAAGAGCTGTTTAACCCAGTATAGTTAAATATTATGTTGAAAGTAATAAATAGACGGTTGAATAACAAAAGCCTGGCAAGTCCTCAGTTGTTACTGCTGCTCTCAACGGTTTCGTGACCCGGTATGTGAGATGAGAGATTTCAGGCTAGAGTCACCTGCAGTAAATTCCTTTACTCGGTTGTTGGAGAAACAAGCAAAATCGAGACGGATTCCCGTAGTTATACTGCGTTTTCCAAATAGAATTGTAAATTTTCAAGTTCAGTAAATTTTTTTGTTCACATCAAGAAATTACACTTTCTTAAAAATATAAACAGTGATTTGCTAGTATTTAGTTTATTTTCATCATTAGTAGTGATTGATTCAAGACCAGTTCATCAACTGAGTTTTTTTTTAGATTATAGTGAATCATTGTACCGAACAAATGGAACACTATGAGGATATCTTATACTCGTATATAACCTTTGTTTAACTTTTCACACTTTTCCCAACCCAGTTTCCGTTTTCACAATATGATTAGTGGAGTTCAGTTCGGACCGTCGACGAGTGTGGTCATGCTTGAGGAGTTAATTTATGAAGTGAACAAGAAACGAGGGCAGTCATGCCTGTGGAGTTAAAATTAATTTATGAAGTGATCATGCAACGATGATTTAAACAATTATCAAGTACAGTGAACCATTTATTGGTTGAAAGTATTTTATCTGTTAACAGTGGACTTTCTCTAAACACACAAAGGATTAAAATACATTTTTCAATTGAAAAGTAACTGTTAATCAAATTCATCTCGCGTGTACCAAAGTGCGTAGAGGCAAGTGATTATATTTTTAAAATTTTGAAATCTGTAATAAAAATAAAAATAATTTCTATGGAAAACATGGTGATCTAAGTGAGATAAACGAAATTGATTAAAAAATTCAATCAAACCAAACCAAAGGAAACATCATCCATTTTGTTAGAGCTTCACTCTCTCCGCGTCTCTAGTGACAAAAAAATGAAAAAATATTTCGTGGTCGAAACACTCCAATTGCAACGGTATATACTGTGAGTTGCAAAATTATTGAACAATATTTATATATACTATATGACATCTATATATATGAACTATGATGAGCTTGTAGTTTAGCTTACTTGATTTAATATGAAATTTGTGCTAAAAATAGTATACAAATAGTAACAAAAATATAAAATATTGAACAAATAATTAAACATCTATATCGTGGTGAACACCTACGGTTGTGAGGAAAGGAAAATTTCGTATTTGGGCACTCAAAAATAGGAAAAATAGATACAAAGCGTTCATTAAGTTCTTTTTTGGGTGTAAGATCGACGAAGGAAAGTGACCCTCAAAAACTTTCAACGAAGAAATTTTTCCAAAAATTTAAACTGGGCAACCGTAAGATCACATTTACCCGTCGTCAAGTGTTGGATTAATATGCCATTGCGTCGTCATAATATCAAAACAACATCAACTGATACCTCTGCTCGCCGGTTACCAGCACATGTCGAACAAATCATCTCATTATAAGCGTCCGAGAGACCCTCCTGGTGAACCCAATAAAGTCTCCAAAAAATCGAACTCAGAGGAGAACATGGCGGACTTTAACTCTCCTCAATTTGCGGCGGTGATAAAGTCTGTTGTGTCCGGTTTATTCGACGAAAAGTTGGCGCCTCTGGCGACCAAGAAAGACATCGATTCTCTCAGATTAGACATTGCCTCCGTCAAACTGGAAAATGCGTCCCTCAAAACCGAAATAGAAAACCTCAAATCTTTAATTGCTAAAGCCGAGTCTAGATTAGAGGAACTGGAGATGGCTGCTCGGCGGAACAACTTAATATTTAGAGGACTCGACCATTCCTCCTCAGCGGATCTTAAGTCCACCATATCAAATTTTTGTCAGGACCTGTTAAAAGTTGACGTTTCTTCTAACGATCTAAGTATTTTCCCTTTGGGAGCCACGAACGCCTCCAAGAGACCTTTAATGGTGTCACTCTCTTGTTCCCAGACCAGGACAAAAATTCTCCCCAGCTCGAAACGCCTGAAGGGGACTGGATTTGTTATTCATCAAGACCTCCCGGAGGTCACTAGATTAAAGAGGTCTAAACTTATATTAATTAGAAAGGAAATTGCGAGAGTGATCAAGGACGTCATTGTGCGGCTTCGCGCTAATCACTTGCTGGTAGATGGGCTGAAGTTCTTCTGGTCCGATGCTGAGGGCTTATTGTACTCTGGGAAGAATGGAGAGGAGAAGCTGTCCAGTCTTGTCAAAGTAAATCTACTTGACTTCATATCAGCGATAAGGTCAGATTCTCTACCCAAGGACTACTTTGCAAGAGGCTCTCAAGAGCCTTTAGCTTCCTGCAGCAGGGGTCCGGCCATCCGAACCGAACATCGAGTTCTCTGAGAAAACTTAGCCGTCTGCCAAAATACATGTCTTTCAGAATCTTACGGTAATGTAGGCTCAACCTCAATTTTATCTTACAATGTGTCTGGCCTAAAGTCCAAAATGGTTAATCATTCATCTTCTTTTCTAAACTTAGTTAGTAAGTACGATATCTTCATTTTTGTTGAAACCTTTGTATTGGAGGACTCATGCTCTTTTTTTATTAATTTTTTTTCTGGGTATAGACTAGTTTGGGACTCGGCAGTCAGACGGTCTAATGTCGGACGGGCAAGTGGTGGCAAGCTCATTGGCATAAAAAAATCGCTCAGGAACATCCATTCCTCGTACGTATCTGGACATCCAATCATCTATTTTTACAACAATGATAATAAATCTCCTATCGCGTTAATACCTATCTATTTGAATTGTAATCAATGGGATACTGACTTTGGCAAACTCTGCGAAACGATTGAGACTATCTCCACTGACAGACTGATTGGCGACTTCAATGTGAGAACGGGTAACTTGCAACCTCTCCCCGAGGAATTGATTCCCAATAATCCTGATGTTTATCCCTCCAGATCGTCGCGGGATACTGTTTTAAGTCCCCAAAGTTCGAATTTCATTAACTTTTGTAACGAGAATGATTTAGTGATTCTGAACGGCTGGTCCTCGGGGGATTTTGATGGGGAGTTTACCTTTGTTGATCCAATGGGGTGTTCAGTGATCAACCTCTACTGTGCGTCTTATGATTGTCTGCCCCTAGTTAAGCACTTTTCTGCCCTTGCTGAATCCTTTTCCAACCACTTGCCACTTACACTCTCCCTCCTGGCCGATGCCGGTGTTACGGTTGCCGATTCACTGCCGTTGTTACCCCAATTAGTCTGGCGCGGCCAGGACAGAGATTGTTACTGTTCAAACCTCGACTCGTCCATCTCCTCTATTAACAGCTTTCCTGAAAATAGCCAGGATTACGCTAATGTTTTGATTGACATTATTACCAGAGCGTCCCCAGTTCTTGCAGCCCCTTTCTTTTATTAGGATCCGACAAAAGAGCCCGTGGTTTAATTTCAATTGTCTTCGTGCGAGGAACAGATCCTTTAAATGTCTGAATTTGTTTCGGAAAACCCACTCTGATTTTGCCAGAAGAGCGTATCTAGAAGCCAAAAAGGAGTATGTATTCGTTTGTAAGGAGCATAAGAGGCAGTACTATGCATCACTCACTGAAAAATTCCAAGCGGCCAGCGACTCGCGTATGTTCTGGAATCTAGTAAACTCCTTCCACAGAAGAAAATACAGTATAGGTCCAGATATAACCCTCGACAGCCTCGTTAACCACTTTAAGTCTCTCCTTAACCCAACTATGGAGTACTGCTATTCTTATGCCGAGCCATCAACCCTCTCCTCTATACTAGACTCCCGATTCACTTTAGAGGAACTCACGTCATCGTTAGCTCGCCTTAAGCGCAACAAAGCTCCAGGGCCGGACCGGATAACCTACGAATTCTACAAATATGCTCCTGAATCATTCATTGAGAGCCTTTTGGGCCTTTTTAACTCTATCTATGAGCACGGTGCCGGTCCTGCGTCCTTGGGAGAATCAATAATATTTCCCATATATAAAAAGGGTGATGCAAACGAGGTCAGTAATTACAGAGGAATCTCCTGCCTCAATACACTGGCGAAAATTTTTACATCCCTGCTACTATCGAGACTCAATCAATTTGTGCAGGAAAATGCGCTACTGAGTGAGTTCCAAGCTGGCTTCAGGCGAGGTTATTCTGTTCTGGACAATGTCTTCATTCTTACCAATTTAATTAATATTAGGCTATCTGAGCGGGGAAAGAAGACATACTGCTTCTTCATTGACCTCAAAGCAGCGTTCGACACTGTTGATCACTCAGCGCTCTTTCTTAAATTGTTCAACCTGGGTGTATCGTCGAAATTTATGGCAACACTTAAAAAGCTTTACTCTTTTCTGTTGTGACGAAATCTCGGAGTCTTTTCAAATTTCTTCTTGAGTGCGTCAAGGTTGTCTTTTGAGTCCAATTCTTTTCAGTTTGTTGATTGACGATCTGCCACCACTCCTTGATGGTGGGGTAATGATTGGTGGCAGGAAAGTCAATGCTCTAATGTACGCCGACGATATTGTGTTGTTATCTGACAATCCTCTGTCCCTCCAAAGGAATATAAAAATTTTTGAGCTATACTGTGAACAATGGAACCTGAAAGTCAACGCAAGCAAATCCAAAATTATGGTCTTTCGCAAAGGAGGCCGACTCAAGTCATCAGAAAAGTGGTTTTACAAGGGCGATAGAATTGAAGTCGTCACAAGATACAAATACTTAGGGATGATCTTAACTCCTCGCCTTTCGTTTGTCCCTCATATTGAGGACAGAGTTGCACAAGCCAAACTTGGCTTAAATAGAGTCTGGTCATCACTCATGAACAGTAACGATGTGCCGGTAAGTGCTAAATACAGGATTTTTGAAGGTATAGCGCGGGTACTGGTCTGCTATGGAGCTCAAATTTGGGGCTTTCAATCGTGTGCCGCACTTGAGAAATTCCAGAGGTACTTTATAAAAAAGTTATTTTCTCTGCCCTCTTCCTCCCCAAATTACATGCTGTACATAGAAACTGGCCTGAAACCTCTTGAATTGTTCGCTCTCCATCTGCATATTAAATACTGCATTAAAACACTTGGTTTGCCTGATCATAGACTGGTGAAAAAAGTTGCAGTGGAGGTAGTTTCCAAAAAGATCCTTTGGTTTAAGCATTGGATAACTCTATGTCAGCAGCACTCATGTATGTTTAGCGCCGTGCTAGGGGGCTTACCGAGCTGTTCCGGTCAGTTGTTACGTCTTATACCTGCAATTAACAAAACTCACAACGATCGGTGCTTAAGTCGGGCAATCGAGTCTGACAGACTTTTGCTATACAAAGCTCTAATTGTTGAGTTCGAAGACCATGTAACGGCTAATTTATCCCTTAATTTGAGCTTTACTGAATCTCGCTGGATGATGCGTTTGAGGTGCGAGCTACTGTTTCTTAACCACAGGCCTCGGCTTACTAGAAGCTCTGAAACTGAATTGTGCCCCCTGTGTAACTGGGGTGTCCCGGAGGATATCTTCCACTTCCTGGCAGTCTGCCTTTGTTAGCGGAGGTTCGCATGCTTCACCTCGGAAGAAGCACGCTGTCCAGGGAGGAAGTGAAGTCCTACCTATCTGGGCACCAGGACCCACGGCCTCTGATTCAGTTTGCCCGCCACGCCTGGAGAGTCCGTTATGACTGGATTTCCGACTTCTAATCTGTCCATTCATCTCAATTTTATTTTATTTTTATTATATTTCAATAAATGAGTGAGTCCTTCATTACAGGTGCTAAACCTTGTTTTTCTCTTCACTGTACCTATACTGAATGTTATAGTTAGTTTATACTTAGTTTTGTCAATCTTTAATCTTTCATCTTCTCTCTGTAATCTCTAATCCATATTTATTTTGTTACTTTTTTTTCTCTTTTTTTGCATACTGAGCTAACTCCGGCAGACGTCTAAGGCCATTGCTGTTAAAATATATCTAACATTATTCATTGTAAATATCGTAAATTGAAAAGAAAAAATATTATTAAAAACAAAATAAAAAAAAATATGAATAGTGATTACGTTAAACAACTTTTATAATTGGTTGTAATATCCTTTAGGATTTTGTAGCACTTTTGGTTATACGAGAAACCGTTTAAAGTTACAACAATTTAAAGAGGCTTTCGAGGAAGTTTCAACGATCACGTCTACAACTTGTGAGATCTCGTTAATGACTTGCATAGTATTCCTTGTCGAAGATACAAGTACTCTTCGATCTCAGGCTTTGAAGATTCTATCCAATCTTTCGAAAAATACATTGGCTACATCAATTGTCAATGAAGCGGATGTAATCAGTGCAGAGAATTTTTACAGAAAATCCCTTGAGTGAAACTGAAGAAAAATACTGCTACGATTGAATGCAAAATATTCTGATCAAGAGAGCTATTATGACAGAAAAATACAGTATTCTTTCTAGGAAGAGTTTATGTAGTTTCTTTGAAGAAATTATAAAGATACTGGGATAAACAAAATGAGAACACTACATTGACTTTCGAACACTACATGGCCTTGATCTGGAAGAGTTATGGTACTTCCTTCGAATTAATGTTCAGTTTTTCAGATGGACCCTGTCGTTTGAAACGAAATCAACAATTTGGACACACCATTCAAGACAAGAGGTTTCTCTGATATTCAAATAGGAAGTGTTGGACTTGAACGTTTAAAGAAAACAGCAGAGCAGAGCTGGGCATTAACTCGTTAATCCGTTAATCGTTAATTAACGAAGTTAAAATATTTGTTAACGAATTAACTTTTAAGTTAAACGAAAAAAGTATTAACGTTTTTCTTAACTTCCGTTAACTTCTTAACTTCCGTTAATCCGTTACATTGGCTGTTGCCGTGATTTTGTTTCTTTGAATTGCGTGCCACGAACTATTGCGGAGTGTGATGAAGTTGGGAAATGTCAATATTTTACGACTGCAAGATCGGCACTGTTGTGGTGAAATAAATAAATGCCCTTTTCAAGACGACGCATACTGATGCTGAATGAGTTTTTGGAACGAAGTTCTTTATCGCGCGTGTGGCGACGGGGCTAGCCGAGAAATTGTGTCCCGTTAAATCTGAGCGTTAAATGCCTTTTATTATGACGAAATTCACCTGCATCGACCAATATTATATCAAACAACGCACAGGCATAAAGAACTTCGTTCCTTACGCGTGTTCGACTACACGTTTAGTTTAATTTTAATCGGTTGTGTATGATATAATTCATAAAGGCTTATTGGATGCGGGTCTAGCCGACGCGACGTCCCTAGTTGATAAGAGGAAGTTTATCAACTTCCCTTATTGAATGTAGGAGCTAGGCAAAACCACCAGTCTTTTGCCAAATTCCGAGGAGTAAAGTCAATCGTGAAATTAGTGCAAAAATCGGCAATTAACGTTTCACAACCATGAGTGAAAGTGAAACCATCAGTTTCAAAAGTTCTCAACAGGAAGATATTCAAAATCCTTGGCCACATTTAAATGATTACCTTTCATTTAAATCAAAATTGGGCGACAACTTAATTTTTGAATGCAAACTGTGTTTGCCTATGCTTCGTACAATCAAGGCTCACGTTACTATCCTTAATAACTTAAAACAACATATAAAGAGGACACATGCATCCAAATTTGTACAATTTGAAGAGAAGGTAAAAGCAGGATCAACTCGTGGGAAAAAGAAACACAGTAATCCTTCTTCAAGTGCTATGGATTTGGATTCTACCTATGAAGATAGCATCAGCAGCAAAAGCAAAAGGTTAGCCAACAAAACATTGGCGAATCTTTTGGCATTGTAGCTACCGGCAGCGGCGTATCCCAAGATAGTGTGGACCGATATGTTGTAAAGTTTTTTGTTGCGAACATGATCCCACTACACGTCGTAGAATCGGAAACGTTTGAAAAGCTGGTTAAGACTTTGAACCCCAGTAAGAATTCTGTTTCCAGGAGGACACTGAGTAGACGTTTAGCTGATTCACAGGCCCAGTTGAAGTAGTATTTGATTAAGTAGGTACCTTTTATTGTTTTATTTTTATTAGAAACAAACTCAAACTTCGAGATATGGGTATAACTGAAAAATACAATGTTTTCTTTTTTCGGTTTTTCAAATTTGATGTTAGTGAAAAGTGAAAATTTTAGAAAACGAAGTAGCACTGCAAAGGCGTCATTGAAATTTCAAGTCGTAGCCATACCCGTAGCCCGTAGCATAAAAATAAATGGCAATAAATATTACTTATGTATATTATTTCAGTATATTTAACAAGATCGAATGGCTGGCTACAACAGCAGATTGCTGGTCTGCTCATAACAAATGTTATATGGGAATGACTGCCCACTGGATAGATTCTGCAATTAGATCGTGTTGGGGTTTTCTGGGGTTTCGATCAATAGGCATAAATTCATTCGCAAAAATCGAGATTTGGTTGGGACGTTTCAAAGTGATACTCGGAAATAATGGTACATAACGTTTATTTTCTTTTTCTAATTTTTACAATGGCGGGGTTACTCTCGGAAAGTTAGTATACTGCCGAGCTCTTTCTTACATCATTTCCTGCTTGAGGGACTTCTTCATCTGTCGGTAGTTTCTTCGCTCCATTTTCAGCTCGTTGATCTTCTGGCTGGCTATTCTTTTGGCTTCCTTAGTACTCGCTAGGATTAGATCTTTTTGTGCCTCCTGGAGCTTCCGCTTGAAGTAAGCCTCCGAACCGGACTTCTGTTTCTTCGCTGGGGGTAGAATAACTTCCTTAGGACGTCGTTCTAGCTGACGCTGACGATACTCCTCGATGGTAATCGGTCTGGGGCCAGCTGTCGGATTCTTCAACGCTTCCTTGAGATTGGAATTTTCTCGGCTTGACATCACCAACTCCCCTTCTCGGAGAGAACTGAGGTCTACTAGGACCTTTCAGTATTTTGGTGTTGACTACTAGGTCAATTCACCCAAAGAGAACGGAATTCTCCTGTTGAATTTTGCAAGGAGGCGATGTCTTTCTTGAAAACTGTCTGTAGAGGCGATATCTTCCTTCTAATCCGTCTGTAGAGACGGTGTCTTCCTTCAGAATTGTCTTGAGAAGCAGTGTCTTCCTTCAAGATGTCCGTAGAGGCGATGTCTTCCTTCAGAATTGTCTTGAGAAACAGTGTCTTCCTTCAAGATGTCCGTAGAGGCGATGTCTTCCTTCAGAATTGTCTTGAGAAACAGTGTCTTCCTTCAAGATGTCCGTAGAGGCGATGTCTTCCTTCAGAATTGTCTTGAGAAACAGTGTCTTCCTTCATGATGTCCGTAGAGGCGATGTCTTCCTTCTAAAGCTCTGTAGAAGCGATGTCTTCTTTCGAAAAATGTTTGTAGAGGCGAGGTCTTCCTTCAAGACTCTTCTGGCACGCGAAGAGTCGTCGTATTCCCGGTGATGGATCAATAACTGCCGAAGTACGCCAGTTTTTCCCTTTTTATAGGCCTTTTACTGCTCTAGCCAGCAATTTTTCAGCGTGAGAACTAGTTTACGGGAACCAGCTCATTCAAGGCCACGAGTGTCCTCAAATTTCCTTGCGCGTGCGTTGATATGGGAATGGAATACCCATTTTTTCGTCTTTTCTCATGCATTCTTTGAATTCTTTGTAGTTTCCCGGTAATTGAAGGAGTTTGTTGCGGGTAAGTAATTCAGAAGTGCATAACGCTGATGGGGCATGTTCCTATGGGAAAGTTTTATTCAGAGACGGGATAAAATTTTTCTATATCAGCTGATGGGGCATGTTTCTATGGTAAAATTTCATTCCGAAACGAGATAAGATTTTGTATTCCAGCTGTTGGAGCATTCTGCGGGAGCCGGACACATTTTAATGTGGCGTGATGTGATTTTCCGCGTGGCGTCATCATGTCATCACGCCACTTTTCCTTTGTTCTTTTGTTCCGCGTGACGTCATCATGTCATCACGCCACTTTTTCTTTGTTGACGCGGCATTCCTTACGTGGGAATGAATTGTCGCGTGGTGGCTTCACGTCAGTTCATTGTCGCGTGTCGCGTGGATCACGTCGTGATCACGTATTAATCGGGTATAATCTATTGCTTGTTATTTTTTCCAATTCGGTAATAATTTTGATTGATTGACATAATTTGATTGACATTTTGTTTGTGATTTATTGAATCTAGTGTTTGTAATGTGGTGTTTATTATTTTAAGTTTTGATTGATCTCAGTTAATCATTGATTTGCAACTTTGTTTGCGATTCAGTAATCTTAGCGTGTTTAAGTTTAAGTTTTAATTGATCCCAATAAATTTTCTTTTTACCGTTATTACCTTTTTCTTTTGTTCAGTTTACTGATTGGATAATTGATTTTGGATTTTTCTTTCGGGATTAAAATGTTGTTCCTGTGAGCTTTAATTTGTTAGTTTGAGTGATTATCGATTTTGTGGTTGATTGATTTTCGATTTCGACCTTTTTTCCAGGTTACATTGTGTTTGTTTTAGGTTTCAACTATTTTGATCGATCAGTTATCGATTCTCGATTGGTCTCTTGATTTCGTTCTGTTTTGATGATTTTTGGTTTAGAACATTTTTGAGTTTTCCGATTACAAAGTGTTTTTAGGTGTCAACTATTGTTTAAAGAAACAAAAGTCTAGTATAAGCAATGAACTGCCTATAGTGAGGAGGAATGAAAACACACGAAATTATTTTAATGATCTATCCTTTTTTTTTTTTAATTCACATTTATCAATATTATTTTTTATTATCATTAGTTACACAGTTATCTTTTCAAAAAGTTAAATCTATTATAAAAAATTAGATCGTAAGCATATTATTATACAAAATCATATAATTTGTCATATTATTTTTAATTACACAAAAACTATAATTTATAACTATAATTGACTCATTAGTGAGATTTCGTCCACATTTGAAATTAAATCACGAGATAAACAACAGTACAATGTATTTATTCAAGATTACATTTTTTAGTTTAAATTAAAGATTAGTTTTACAATCGATCAAAAATCACACTCAATATTAGATATTTTAAGATTAATAACTTAACTCAAAAACTTCTGCTTTTTTTTTTAAAACTAAATTAAAACTCAGATTTGAAGAAAATTCGTCACGACTAAAGAAAACTAACTGACTCAAGAAAATGATTTAATGGCTAAGGAAAACATTTCAAGGCCCTCTAAATCATTTTCTTGAGTATTCAAAAACTACTTGATTTTCATCTATATAATTGTTCAGTGATTACTGAACAACTATTGTGATCGAATAGTTATCGATTTTCGACTGGTCTCTTGATTTCGTTCTGTTTTGGTGATTTTTGGTTTAGAACATGTTCGAGTTTTCAGGGTAAAATGTGTTTTTAGCTGTCAACTATTGTGATCGATCAGTTATCGATTTTCGATTGGTTTCTTGATTTCGTTCTGTTTTGGTGATTTTTGGTTTAGAACATTTTTAAGTTTTCAGGTTACAATGTGTTTGTAGGTTTCAACTATTTTGATTGATCAGTTATCGATTTTCGATTGGTTTCTTGATTTTGTTCTGTTTTGGTGATTTTTTAGTTTGGAAAATTTTTGAATTTTCAGGTTGCAATGTGTTTTTAAGTTTCAACCATTTTGATCGATCAGTTATCGATTTTCGATTGGTTCGAAATTTCATTTCGTTTTGAAATTTTAATTTTAAGAAGAGTTTTGTTTTCCAGATTTCAAACAAGTGTGATCGATCGGTTATTGATTCTTGATTGGTTTCACATTTTGTTCCGTTTTTCGAAAGTTTAATTTTTTGAAGGGTTTTATTTTCCAGATTCCAAAGAATGTAATCAAACAGTTATCGATTCTGATTGGTTCGAAATTTTATTTCGTTTTGAATTTCAATTTTAAGAAGAGTTTTGTTTTGCAGGTTTCAATAAGTGTAATCGATCGATTAGTGATTGGTTTCACAC
The DNA here is from genome assembly GCA_963971475.1 of Chrysops caecutiens. Lineage (NCBI taxonomy): Eukaryota > Metazoa > Arthropoda > Insecta > Diptera > Tabanidae > Chrysops > Chrysops caecutiens. The sequence goes on along the minus strand of OZ020567.1, from coordinate 52,177,058 downwards.
GTTGTTCTGATCGCAATTTTAGTTTTCAGAAAGGATTTTTGTTTTTAGGTCATGACATTCCTCCCTCCTTTGGAGAGGTTCCCCCATTTTTTTTTTTTTTGTTTTTGTAAATGCAAGTATAAGTTTCAGTTTGTTTGATTCTCATCTTTTTTTTGTTTTTTTATACACTTTCCCCCTTTCTTTTTTCTTCCTTTTTTTTGTATTTATTTCAAGAATTTGCCCACATTGTCATGATATGCCTTGTATATGTTTGTCATATGTTTTGTTTTTCAATTCTTATTTCATTTTTTTGTTTTTTTTTTTTTCGTTTTTAAAGCCAAATATTTTTATTTTTATATATTATACTTTATTTTTTTTTAAATTTCTTTTTTTTCCTTTTAACAGGTTTTGTGTACATTTTGTTTTATTGTTTTACATCTCTTTTGGATTGGTGTTTCTATTATTGGTGGCTGCACTTCCTTCTTCTGATGGTGGTGGTTGCAGGTCCAGTCTTCTAGGAGTCGGGAGTCTTTTTCTGGCCTCCATTACTTCTGCCCAGCGGTTCATTAGGTAGATTTCGACTCCTACGGGCAGCTGCTCTTCCCCCGGGCAGTGGTGTTTGTCTAACCAAGTTCTCCGCGATCTCCATCCAGCGGGTCTGCTCGAACGGCGGGGTTGGCTTATATCTTCGCGCTGCGTCCATTGTGAGGGTTGCTTCCGGTGTGAGTACTGGACTGGGATGCTGCCGTTTTTATTTACTTTAATGGCTGAGGTCAGCACTTCCTTTGGGTATGTTACATTTTTCTCTTAATCTTTCTCTCCTAATTTGTATTCTTAATTACTTAAAATTACTCTTAATTTCTCTATTTGGATGTTTCAATTTTTCTCTTAACACGAATTCTGTTTGTTTATACTCTTGGCTATTAAAATAAAAAAAAACGTATTGGAAAACTTGATCAATTGAAAACTTGCTATCTGGGCAATTGATTTTGATGGGATATATCGATATACTATTAGTTTGAATACTTCAATTATGAGAGTAATTGATGCATTACATTGATTGATTGTCTACGATGGACTGAGGTGGTGGGTATCAATAATGATCATTACGTCGGTCATTGAACACCAATATCGATAACGTTAAAACTTAAATCAGTTGAGAATTGCTTTTGTGGTAATTGATTTGTTGGACTATATTGGTTTGATTACTTCTATGAACTAATTCCATCAGTTTATTCAGTATAAAGGTAATTGAACTATATATTTTTTTTTGATTGGTCATTACTATTGATTGATAACATTGTTGATCATTGAATCGATCGATATTGATTATTTTGGTTAATTATCGATTGCTTATTACTCTTTACTTATTATTCTTTATTGATAGGATAGCTTATTGATAAATTGATTGATTGATAATATTGATGATCATTGAATCGATTGATTATTATTGACAATTATTAATTTCTTATTGCTCTATACTTATTATTCTTTATTGATAGGATAATTTATTGATAAATTGATGTTTTTTTTGTCTTGGTCTTCCGTGTTGTTTTCCCTTTTGTTTTGTTTATATTTTTTTTTTTTTGATTGCGACTTATTATACATTACTTATAACTAGGATAGTACGTTTATTTACCGCTTACATCTAATAGCTGAAGGGTTCTTTAGGAGTTATATCGCTCTTTGGTTTATATTGGTCGTACTTTTACTACGGGTTAACCCCTTTCTTTTGCCTATTATTTCGTGTCTCCGTGGAATTGTTATTGGAATGGGTACAATATTTCTCCTTGTTCCTCTTTCGGCTGGTATTGGTTCGTGTCGCACCTGATGGTGACGGTCCTTGTATTTCTGGTACACCTTCAGTAGTATAGTTACTGTGACTGCTAGTAGCAAGCATCCTGTTAGTGCGGTTGTTGTATGCACTTGGGCATGTACTTGTCTCCTTTGTGCCCCCTTTGCCACTTCTGCTTCTAATGCTTCTAAGGACTCACTATCCTTTTTTAATTGATCGTTGTATGTGATTGGTTGCAGAATCTCTAGCGCTTTGGTACTATTTGTTGTAAGTTTTCTGGGTTGGTATCGATCAAAGTTAATTTGATGTCCAATGTGGTTTCCTGGTTGTTGTATTTGTAGGCTGTGTAATTCATTGGCCTTGTAAGGTAGTATATATCCTGCCACGTGGTACATACATTTCATTTTGAGGTTTATTACCCCCAGTCCCTGAAGTGTCTTAGTTTGCTCGCTAGTATCATACTGGGCTATAATTGTTGTGTTCTGGTGTAACCAATATAACCAGACATTTTCCTGGTGCATTGGTACGATCAGGTTTTTAGGTTCCTTGAGTATACGTATTGGGCATCTTGGAGTTTTTTCCCTTTGTCCTTGGAATAAATCTTCGAGACAGGTGGCTCTGGCGGGACTTAGAGGTATGGGTTGGTTCCTGTTGCAGATAACATACGTGTCGTTAATTGGGGTGCATTAGGATCGATAGTCGGATTCCTTCATCTCGAAATTAAGCTGTGACCGACTGGTATTGAGGAAGTATGAGGCCTGTAGGTCATATATATAGAACTCCTTTTGTTTTAAGGGTATTGGCAGCATATACAATTGGTTTACGGTATACTGCTGGTCATCCGTTAATGGTAATCGTATTTGGACTAATAATACCTGTTCGTGATTTTCACAATCCACTTTAGTTATTTTTTGTAGAATTGGGAAATCCAACCTGGTCTCTTTTCCATAGTGCGTTTTGGTTACCTTAGCGTATAATTCTCTTAGTTGATGTGTTGGCAATAGGAGTGGGCTTAATTCCCTTCGATTGATTGCTTCCATCAGTATCAATGTATCGGTAATTTCCAAGTATATTTGCTGCAATTCCTCTAGGATTATGACCATAATTTCGTTAATATCTGCCCGAAAATATATTTGTTGGAATAGTTCTGTATATCGCTGGTAGTCTTCCTGTCTTCTTTCCTGGATTTCGTTTATTTTTTGTACCAATTGGTTATACCTTCGGGTCATTTCTATGTTTGTTTCATTCATAGTTTTGATGGAACTATGCATTATGGTTACTTGTTGTTTGGCTAGTTCAAAACTTTGTTGGTTGTCGGCTTCCAATTCGTCCAACTTTTGGTGGATTTTATCTGAGTCTTCATCATCCATGGTGCCAAATAACGTCTTCATTATTCTTCCACCCAAGTTAATTAGGCCTCTCTTGGTTCTTCGGTGGGTGTTATTGGTCAGTTCAATTTTCTCAATTAGCTATGCATTTTTGCTATCCCTTTTTAAAGCGTGTGGTTCCAGTGGGGGCATATTTCGTTCTTCAAGGCTCCGACAGTCCCTTCGCATACTCTATTGATGGCTTGCTTACTTTTTTCTATGTATGATAGGTGTAGGTCCCAGTCTGGTTTCTTTATCCTGGTTATTATGGTCCAATGATCATGATATATTTGGGCTATTCCAATGGGCTCGAACACTTTTCCCTGCTGCTTGAGTGAGTAGGATTCAATCGGTTCTTCTGCTGCATTTGAGACGGTTATTATCTATATATATATAGGGACCCGTTTTTTATTTATCCCTTTTACAGGGAACCAGGTGGACTTACCAGCATAAAAATTATACCATTCGAAAGATTAGTTTCTCCTCTATGTGCATCACCTAATTTGTTTTCTTAAATTTAATTATAAATTAGTGTAATTTTTAATTGAAATTAAAAAATTCAATGGGATAGTATGTGTGAATTGAGCACACGTATAGTGTAGATGATGCTTTTGGGAAGAATGTGTGCGTGTGATTGTTTTGCTTTTTGCCTGGAAATATGCAACCATATGCGAATTTTTGGTTTGTGTCCCCGATAAATAACAAGTACTTAATTAGTCCAAAATCAAACCAAATAGTTCAATCTTCTACTGGTGACACAAACCAAAAGAATTAACATATAATTGCATTCCTCCTCTATATCTATGCCAATGATAATGTGAGGGGTAAATGCAGCCATATCACAGACAATAGTCATATGTTCATTCTCTTGCTTTTTGCCTGGAAGAAGCCAATCTTTGGCTTATAAAATTGCATTCTTCCAGACAAAAGACGAAACAATGAACATATGGCCACAGACAATAATATGGATGCATTCCCACAGACAAATTTAAAGCCATCGTTTACTTATACCATTGTTTTTTGCTAATTTGATAAAAATTTATGCAAATTTTATTTGAAAATATATGGAAAATCACAATTTTACAGTTATTTATAGAAAACGCGAGGTTAACTTTCACGAATATTTATGGAAAGCGAGCGAAAGTCTGAATTTTATAATATTTCCCAACGTTTGTATGGACCCACATTTAAAAACATAATTTAGAGAAATATGATATGTGGCCAAATGTTGGGAAATGAAAAAATAATGGGGTTGGTCATACCCCCTAGAATGCTTGATTTAGCCGCTACGAGCAAAAAACTGTTAAAAATTCAAAATCTGAAATTATATCATATTTCCAAACTTTTGTCTGCACACCTTTAAAACTGCAATTTAGAGAAAAAAGAACAGGTAGGAAATGAAAGTTTGTTCGTTTGTACGGAAATTCCAGATATATTTTATTTACAATATATATGTATTTCCCACAACTTCATAATTTAATTAAAAACCATATGATCCACGGTCCATGTGGTTTATTGAATCGTATTCCCGTCTGTATGAGAGATGGTGAATGCAGCAAAAGCTTTTGTAAGGACTTTTACAATACAACTCTAGCCAATGTTAGATGCGTCGTGTTAATGGTATAACAGATGACTTTCGTGGCCACTCTATTAACAACCGTTATGCTGTTCCTTAAAATCCATATCTTTTAGCGAAATTTGATTGCTACTTAAATGTGGAAGTTCTTGGCACAGTTAAGAGCCTAAAATATATGTACAAATATGCTTATAGGGGATACGACTGTGGCTCAATACAGTTTCGAAGAGTTTGAGGTGGAGTTGAGGGGAAAGTTTATATACTATGTTGGATCTACGGAAGATAGTTGGCGCATAAATGACTATCCAATGCATTACCAGTCACGTCATATATTACAGTTTGACTTGAATGTCACTTGCCTCGCCGGCAAAATGTAATCTTTAGGGAAGGAAATGTTCAGAAAGGTCTTAAGAATCACAGAAGAACAAAATTGACTGCATTCTATGAAATCAATCGAATTAGATCGTCCGTGTTTCTATATACAGAGAATCCGATGCATTATATTTAGGTATATAAAGAAAAGAAATCGAAAAACCTCAAAGAGGAAGTAGTAGAGCTATTGCTAGATTATTTTATGTTTTATGTTCAGTTGTGCCATTTGACACAATTTTAGCTTCATGTTCGAGGTCTCATCAGGATTTGGGTACTGTTGGAAACATTATTTACTGCACATTGTCAGCACATGCACGACGTATCGCATGAAGTGATGGAGAGTGGCGTGAATATTTATTAGAAGTAAAAGAGTGTTAGTCCTCTCAGCAGTTAAGAGAGTTATTTGCCATATCCTATTTGTGGTATGAACTTTCCTACGAATGCTTTAGATTTATGGAATGAATTCAAAATTTTCATGTGTGAAGAATTTTTAAGAAATTCTTCAGAAAATGATTCATATAAGCATGCTTTATTAGCTATTAAGGAAATTTTGTTCAGTAAACGATTCATTCGGTACTTCAACTAACCTTTTCGGATGTAAGACCATTTTACTCTGTGGAGATTTTTGACGAATATTGCCAGCTATATCTCACGGTACACGTGTACCACTTATTGAGAATTGCCTTTCTTCATGGTCCGAATATTCAAAATCCACAAAATTACTTTTACCCAAAACATGAGAACTTCACCTCATGAGATTGAATTCGTTGAATTTCTTAAATCTGTTGGTAAAGGAACTTTACCCACATTTCCAGATTACAGCCGAGATCTTATTGAAATTTCTTCCCATTTAATGAGCAACTTCGTGAATTCAGATAGTTATGGCAATGTATCTGAAACCATAAAGTCTAACGATATTCTCAATTCGGTTATATTAGCACCCAAATATCAAAACTGAACTTTCATCGATGCAGAAATCTTTAACAGTTTGTCCGGAGAGGAACGAATATTTGAGTTCCGATAACATCTTGAGTGACGATTATAGAGAGCAAAATAATTTTCCAGTAGAATTTTTAAACTCAGTTGATGTAAGTGGGCTCCCGATCCCACAAATTTACTTTCAAAACCAAATTGCTTACTTTTACTTATTCGTAATTTGAGTACGGGACATGACTTGCTTGGTCAATGGTACACCTATTCATTCAGTTAAAATGCAAAAGAAAATTGTTTGCGTTGTGAGATTTTAGCAGGAGTTTTCCGAAACACACGTATTTTGACACCACAAATAAACGTTAATTATACAAGTACACTTCTGTCTTTTTCCATTCAAAAAACTCAATTTCCCCTCATTCTGGCTTTTGCGATGACAATTAATAAATCCCATAAATCCCAAACGTTTCAAAATGAAGGAATCTTACTGAAACTACCTATATTTTCTCACCGTAAATTGTATGTTGTAGCCAGTAGAGTTAGATCGTTGGATCGATTGCGTGTCTATATGTATTTCTGAAACACAAGGCCTATATCATTTGGCAGAAGATGAAAGAATTCTTACAAAAAGTATTTTGTATGAGAAAATTTTAAAATCTTTTAAGATCCGCAACCGCGCCCATAAGGTTTTCGATAATTATAGATAGGGCCTCATTCAAAATAGTTGTACTTTGACGTGCAAAATGAGCTGAAATGATTACTACTACAGTCTGAACTAAATAACCTTTTTATTTACAATGCTACTGTATACATAGCGCCATGCGCGAGTATTAGAGTGAGCGTAGCGAGCAGTAGGCGTCCCCCTAGTGTTGATAATTAGGGCGAGCATTAGTCTAGAAAGGATAGGATGGGGCTTATTAATTAAACAGTTTTAATCTGTTGTTATGAACACGACATTTTTTGTTGCCTATTTGTATCGTCGTGTTAACTGGGCTATTTATTTTGATCACTTTGAATGGTCCCGACCAAATTTGTGCTAATTTATTTTTTCTCGCGGCATTCTTTAATAGAACTTGGTCCCCAACGTGTATCCTTATGGGATTGGTATTCCGATCATAATATTCCTTAGAGTGGACTTTACTTTCCTCTAAGTTTTGCTTTGCAATTTGGTATGTTTTCTGTCATTTATTTCGCAATTTCAGGTAGTAATTTTCATGGTCATATACTGGTTGCGGCTCCTTTTTTAAATTGTTTGGCAATGGGGCTGAGAATCCAAAAAGGCAATCCATTGGTGTTAACTTAGTCGTGGAGTGTATACTGTTGTTACGTACAAACATTGCTGTTCTTAGATGTTTGTCCCAATCGTTTTGGCTTTCGTCGACAAAACTCCTTAGATAGTCCACTAGTGGCCGGTGTGATCTTTCTAAAGCTCCATTCGATTGTGGGTGGTACGCAGTGGTTTCCAGTTTTCGTATTTTAAATAGTTTGCACACTTGTTTGAACATATCGGACGTGAAGTTTGTTCACTGATCTGTTATTAGTTTTTTAGGGATTCGATATCTACTTAAGATTTCGTCCACAAATGCTTGAGCTACCGTTGTTGCTTCGATATTTGTTAGGGGGACTACATCCATGAACCTGGTTAAATCGTCCTCGAAACTAAGAATATATTTATTACCCTTTTCCGTTTCTGGCAGCGGCCCAACAATGTGCATGTATACCTTGTCAAACGGTAGACTGGCTGTGTCTGTTATTATCATTGGCTCCTTGTGCTCTCTGGATCTTTTGTTCATTTGGCATTTTTTGCATTGTTTTATGTATTTTGCTATGTCTTTTTTCATACCTTTCCAGTAGAATTCCCGTCTTAACCGTCGGTATGTTTTAAATACTCCTTGGTGTCCTCCTAATGGTGCATCGTGACAGTCTGCCAAAATTGTTTTAATGTCCTGAGTGTTTGTTAATACTCTTATGTTGTCATTTATTATTCTTTCCGTATCATCATTTTGTTCCGTTTCTTCCCTTGGTTCGTTGATATTTTCCTCTGGTGCATTGGGTTTGTTTTGATCTGTCGTGGCTTCATTTGCCTCTAGTTCTTTTGCTTGCCTGCGTGTAATGGCCAATACTTCGTATGGGATTCTGCTTAGGGCATCTGCGTTATTATTTTTTCTACCTTCTTTGTATTCGATATCGAAGGTATAATCTGACAATTTATGCCATAGTCTTAATATTCGACTAGTAGGATCCTTAATTCTTATTGTGCCTTTTAGCGGTTTATGGTCAGTATATACTGTAAATGGTCTTCCATATAAATAACTTCTATAATTTTTTACTGCCCATACTATGGCTAATAATTCTCTCTCAATAGTGGAGTAGTTTCTTTCAGCCGGATTTAGGGTTTCTTTCAGCCGGATTTAGGGTGTATGCGATTGGTTTTTCCTCCTTTTCTAGCCCTTGTGCTAGTACCGCTCCTAACGCTTCTCCACTAGCGTCTGTGTATAATTTAAAGGGTTCATTGAAGTTGGGATATCTTAGTACCGGGGGTGTTGTTAGTTTCTCCTTTAGTGTGTTAAAAGCTTCTATACATCTCTCATCCCATTTAAATTTTACGTCCTTTTTCAACAAATTATTAATTGGTGACGCTATTTTGGAAAATCCTTCTATGAATTTCCGGTAGTAATTGGCTAAACCCAGGAATGATTGCACCTGTCTTACAGTTTTGGGGGCTGGGAAGTTTTTTACGGATTCTAATAAGGCGGGATCTGGAGCTACGCCATCCGTACTACATTTATGACCAAGGTAGACTATTTCTTTCATTAGGAAATTGCATTTTTCAGGATTTAATTTTAGTCTGTGCTCTCTCAGTCTCTGTAATATATCCTTTAGTTTGCCTTGATGGTCACTTAGGTTTTTCCCATAAGTGACTATATCGTCGAGGTATACAAAACAATGTAGTCCTTGGAGCCCCGTTAATACATGGTTCATAAGTCGTTGGAATGTCGCAAGTGCGCCTTTTAATCCAAAAGGCATTCTCTTGAAGGCATAGTGTCCATATGGCGTGCTGAATGCGGTTTTGTCTCGATCTTCTGCTTTCATCGCTATCTGGTGGTAGCCGCTGGCGAGGTCTAGTACAGAGAAGTAACGTGAATTTCCCAACTGGTCTATGATATCTTCTATCCTTGGCAGTGGGTATGCATCTCCCTCGGTTACTTCATTGAGTTTTCTGTAGTCGACTACTATTCGCCATCGCTTCTGGCCATCAGGTCCCGGTTTCTTTGGGACTACTATCAATGGTGCATTCCATTGGCTCCAACTGGGCTCCACTATGTCTTCACTCAAGAGTCTGTCTATTTCTTCAGTAACTATTTGCTTTTGGGTTTCAGGGAGTCTATACATTTTGCATTTTATGGGTACCTGGTCCTCTTTTGTTCTTATCTCGTGCTGAACGCTCGTTGTGTGTCCCAATTTTTCTCCTGGTAAGTGAAAGATATCTTGAAATTTATTTATATCATTTATAACCTCATCTATTGATTTTTGTTCCTCCGTATTCAAATTTGAATCTATGTTTATTATCTTCATGATTTCTTCTAGTCTATTTCCCTTATTTACTGTGTCAACTTCTATATCTTTTTTTGCTATCCCATAATTCATTTGTGTTTGATCAATGCTCTTGTCAATCTCTGACTCTGTTTCATGATTGCTTTAAATTTTTTTTCTTAAGTCATCTATTATTATTTCATGGTTATTTACGTTTAATATACTAAATTTTATTCTCCCATTCATTGGTACCACTAACGCGTTGCTGATGTATGTTCCCGAAGTTATTTCTTCTCCCTTAATTATTTGTTCCCCTTGGACATGGGACGACATTTCCACAAATTTCACTGTTCTTGGTGGTATTAGGATTGTTTTTTTCTCTGATATTGTGACATATTGCTCGTTACCGTTTTGGAATTGGTCTTCTTTTTCACTTGTGGACATCTCTATTTCTGAGGTAATTCCATCCTGTTTGACTTGCGAGTCAGTGGTTTTAAATTGATCACCATATTTGCGAGTATGGTGTTTGCAAGTTGGTCCATTTCCGTCGGAATGGATAGTAAGAATTTCTTCTTCCTTTTGTTGTCTAGGATTAAAGAGGAGCGTCAGATCCTGCAGTACTTCTTCATTGTCTGTTGACGTTAGCGAGACTACTTTGTGTCCTGTGTGACATTCCATTTTCGAAGGTATTTTACACTCCGGAGCATGCGAGCTTCGATTTACGTGTCCTTCGCGGATGTCGCTTTGGCCTTCCTTCTTGTCTCTTCCGTCTGTTTCGACAATATTTTCAAGTGATGGATCCTCCTCAAACGGGATTGTGATTATTTCCTTTTCATTAATGTCAGGAAGTACCAGTTTCCTCGTTGGTCCTTCCACATTGCAATATTTAGTTACAAAATCATTACCAATTATGCCAGTTACATTTGTGGTATTTATTGTTTCCACTATATGGAATTTGCAGGGATAAATGCGTGGTGTTTGTAGTTCTCCTGCTATCGTCCCTTTGGATATGACTTCTCCCGAAATCGTATTAAGCGTTATTTTCTCGTCTCTGTTTATTTCTTTCATACTCTTAGTTTTGATCTCGCTTTCTTTTATTAAACATATTTCTGATCCTGTATCTATTATGAATTTGGGTTTTTGTTTCTCAACTATATTAAGCGGGAGTGTTACTATTGGAATAGCTGGCATTTTGTCGCACCTTTCCATATTGTTATTTACTGATGACTCGCGGTGCGATCGGTCGTCTCTGTGGAGTTTTCCGCATTTCTCGTCCTTTCTTCATCCTGTAGTCTGTACCATCGCTCTCGTAGGAAACATCTGTCTTCCGTGTGAGTATCGTCCAGGCAGAAGTTGCACTTACTGGTTTCTCTGCTTCTGGTTGTTTGATTTACTTGGCGAGTTTGCGGTTCGTTCCTGTTTCCTTGGTTGTTTCCGAAGTTTTGTTGATTCCTAGGTCTTTGTGTGTTACAGTTCTGTGTTGTGTGACCATAGGATCTGCATGAGGAGCAAAAGGGTGTCATTTGTCTTGTTCTACATTCCGCCATTATGTGACCCATTTTGCTGCAGAAATTGCATCTTATTTGACTTTTGTCGCGTCCTGTATTATAATTAGGCTAATTTCTGCGTTGTTGGTAGTTATTATTGTTATATGGGCGCTGTTGTTGGTATTGATTTTGATTGTTCCTTTGGTTTGTTTGCCATCTATTTCTTGGGTTGTTATATTGGTTAGCTTGTTGATAGTTATTATGATATAAATTTGGTGCTGGGTTCGTGAACGGGGTCTGATTATTTGAGGTGTTGGGTACGCTTCCACTTTGCTGCATACATTGCTCTGTTTGTTCTAGTCTCAATATTATATTCTTGATTCCTTCCAACGTGTTATCGGCGTCTTGAAGAAGGTAAAATTTATAGTTTGAGTTAATGATGCCCATTTTGAAACAGTGAAGTCCAACTTCCTCTATTTCGGTCCTTAATCCATCTCCACCATTTGTATATTGCACATCTGCTGCGTTCTTGCAGCTATTAATCAACTCGTTTACCTTATTGAAGTATCCTAATAACGTTTCTGTAGGTAGTTGTTGTACATTTCTTAATTGGGTGTTTAATGTTAAGTAAGAAGTGTTTTGTATTAAATTCGATCTTAGGGTGGTAAATATATCTTCCAAAGTGTCGTTTTGTCCTGCTTGTATGATTTCTAGGGCTCGACCTCTTAACCATTTTTTTGGTTTTAATCTCGTATGTCTTGGTAATTTGAGGTATTCCCGTTTGTTAAAGTGTTTCTCAGGACTCTTGGTATTGGCTTTGGTTTGTTTTTGTCACCTTTATTGATTAATATACGCGAATCAGAGTATGTTCTTATATATTGTTTCCCGTTCCTAAGTTCTACTATATCTTGCCCTGTTTCTTCGGATGAATTTGTGTTGTCTTCTTTTTGCATAAACACTTGTTTGCTGCTTGATCCTTCGAAAACTTCGTTGTCCAAATCTTGTTCTTGGTTGTTTACTGGATCAGTGACAATTTCTTCTTTATCTGCTTCAAAAATTGGGTCTGGATTGTCAAGCGCAAATGAGTTAATTCGTACCAGAAAATCCTCTAAATTCTTTGTAGTGGGATTTTTGGGGTTGAGTGGGCCATATATCTGTTTCTCTAGCTATGTTTGTCTTCCTACTTCTTTGTTTGGAATGTTGGTTCGTTGTTTTTTCGCTGGGGGTAGAATAACTTCCTTAGGACGTCGTTCTAGCTGACGCTGACTATACTCCTCGATGGTAATCGGTCTGGGGCCAGCTGTCGGATTCTTCAACGCTTCCTTGAGATTGGAATTTTCTCGGCTTGACATCACCAAATCCCCTTCTCGGAGAGAACTGAGGTCTACTAGGACCTTTCAGTATTTTGGTGTTGACTACTAGGTCAATTCACACAAACAGAACGGAATTCTTCTGTTGAATTCTGCAGGGAGGCGATGTCTTCCTTGAAAACTGTCTGTAGAGGCGATATCTTCCTTCTAATCCGTCTGTAGAGAAGGTGTCTTCCTTCAGAATTGTCTTGAGAAGCAGTGTCTTCCTTCAAGATGTCCGTAGAGGCGATGTCTTCCTTCAGAATTGTCTTGAGAAACAGTGTCTTCCTTCAAGATGTCCGTAGAGGCGATGTCTTCCTTCAGAATTGTCTTGAGAAACAGTGTCTTCCTTCAAGATGTCCGTAGAGGCGATGTCTTCCTTCAGAATTGTCTTGAGAAACAGTGTCTTCCTTCAAGATGTCCGTAGAGGCGATGTCTTCCTTCTAAAGCTCTGTAGAAGCGATGTCTTCTTTCGAAAAATGTTTGTAGAGGCGAGGTCTTCCTTCAAGACCCTTTTGGCACGCGAAGAGTCGTCGTATTCCCGGTGATGGATCAATAACTGCCGAAGTACGCCAGTTTTTCCCTTTTTATAGGCCTTTTACTGCTCATGCCAGCAATTTTTCAGCGTGAGAGCTAGTTTACGGGAACCAGCTCATTCAAGGCCACGAGTGTCCTCAAATTTCCTTGCGCGTGCGTTGATATGGGAATGGAATACCCATTTTTTCGTCTTTTCTCATGCATTCTTTGAATTCTTTGTAGTTTCCCGGTAATTGAAGGAGTTTGTTGCGGGTAAGTAATTCAGAAGCGCCTAACGCTGATGGGGCATGTTCCTATGGGAAAGTTTTATTCAGAGACGAGATAAAATTTTTCTATTTCAGCTGATGGGGCATGTTTCTATGGTAAAATTTCATTCCGAAACGAGATAAGATTTTGTATTCCAGCTGATGGAGAATTCTGCGGGAGCCGGACACATTTTAATGTGGCGTGATGTGATTTTCCGCGTGGCGTCATCATGTCATCACGCCACTTTTCCTTTGTTCTTTTGTTCCGCGTGGCGTCATCATGTCATCACGCCACTTTTTCTTTGTTGACGCGGCATTCCTTACGTGGGAATGAATTGTCGCGTGGTGGCTTCACGTCAGTTCATTGTCGCGTGTCGCGTGGATCACGTCGTGATCACGTATTAATCGGGTATGATCTATTGCTTGTTATTTTTTCCAATTCGGTAATAATTTTGATTGATTGACATAATTTGATTGACATTTTGTTTGTGATTTATTGAATCTAGTGTTTGTAATGTGGTAATTATTCTAAGTTTTGATTGATCTCAGTTAATCATTGATTTGCAACTTTGTTTGCGATTCAGTAATCTTAGCGTGTTTAAGTTTAAGTTTTAATTGATCCCAATAAATTTTCTTTTTAAAGTTATTACCTTTTTCTTTTGTTTAGGTTGCTGATTGGGTAATTGATTTTGGATTTTTCTTTCGGGATTAAAATCTTGTTCCTGCGAGTTTTAATTTGTTAGTTTGAGTGATTATCGATTTTGTGGTTGATTGATTTTCGATTTCGACCTTTTTTCCAGGTAACAGTGTGTTTGTTTTAGGTTTCAACTATTTTGATCGATCAGTTATCGATTCTCGATTGGTCTCTTGATTTCGTTCTGTTTTGATGATTTTTGGTTTAGAACATTTTTAAGTTTTCAGATTACAAATTGTTTTTAGGTGTCAACTATTGTGATCGAATAGTTATCGATTTTCGACTGGTCTCTTGATTTCGTTCTGTTTTGGTGATTTTTGATTTAGAACATTTTTGAGTTTTCAGATTACAAAGTGTTTTTAGGTGGCAACTATTGTGATCGATCAGTTATCGATTTTCGACTGGTCTCTTGATTTTGGTCTGTTTTGGTGATTTTTGGTTTAGAACATGTTCGAGTTTTCAGGGTAAAATGTGTTTTTAGCTGTCAACTATTGTGATCGATCAGTTATCGATTTTCGATTGGTTTCTTGATTTCGTTCTGTTTTGGTGATTTTTGGGTTAGAACATTTTTAAGTTTTCAGGTTACAATGTGTTTGTAGGTTTCAACTATTTTGATTGATCAGTTATCGATTTTCGATTGGTTTCTTGATTTTGTTCTTTTTTGGTGATTTTTTTGTTTGGAACATATTTGAATTTTCAGGTTACAATGTGCTTTTAAGTTTCAACCATTTTGATCGATCAGTTATCGATTTTCGATTGGTTCGAAATTTCATTTCGTTTTGAAATTTTAATTTTAAGAAGAGTTTTGTTTTCCAGATTTCAAACAAGTGTGATCGATCGGTTATTGATTCTTGATTGGTTTCACATTTTGTTCTGTTTTTCGAAAGTTTAATTTTTTGAAGGGTTTTATTTTCCAGATTCCAAAGAGTGTAATCAATCAGTTATCGATTCTGATTGGTTCGAAATTTTATTTCGTTTTGAATTTCAATTTTAAGAAGAGTTTTGTTTTGCAGGTTTCAATAAGTGTAATCGATCGATTAGTGATTGGTTTCACACGTTGTTCTGATCGCAATTTTAGTTTTCAGAAAGTTTTTGTTTTTAGGTCATGACAATCGAGAATGCAGGCAGTGTTAGCTTGCATCCGAATAAAAGGTATTCATTCGTATGACGTCCTGGCTCAGGCGATGATAAATGTTCATTATGAATTCCATATTGAGACAAAAGTTACTAGGTAAAGTATTTTTTATCATTATACTCGCTGAGTGTCTTGTAAACCTCAACATTCAATTTTTGGAACCACATCTGATAATGGCAGCAACTTTGTGAAGGCCTTTGTACAATTTGGAACAGAGGCTGATATATTGCCATTGCCAGACCTACCAAGTTCCGACACAGATGATGCTGCTGCCGCCTCTTAACTGAAACTGCTCCTGAACAAGAGTTGGAGTATGTTTCATGAGAAAATGTGCTTGCTAACACTAATGAAGATGAAGATGCTATTCTGGAACACCGCAACTTACCAGTCCACATGAGGTGTGCTGCTCACACATTTAACTTAACAGCGAGCAAAGACGCGCTATTTGGAACATACAGTCTCGCAGTACAGTGGCAAGTGATAATGTCGAATCTGAGTTGGGAAGGAAACTGGTTCTACCAAATACCACAAGATGGAACTCCACCTATGACGCTATTGTGGTCCTCAACACAATTTTGGAAACAAAAAGTCCTGCTCTCCATAGACTCATGACTCAGATGAGCTTACAGCGTTTCAACGATCAAGATGTGGCCATAATGAAGGAACATGTGCGGGTTAATAATAAATTCTTAATTTCTACAATCCACATAACATAACAAATAACATAGTATTTTATTTATATAATTTTCTGGCAGGTCATGTCACCAGTGGCTAGGGCGCTAGACTTTATTCAAGGTGGAGTTCATGCATATCCTGGGAGTCTGCTGCCAACAATTGCGACAACAGTACTAAAACTTCAAGATATCAAACCCATGGTGTATTGTTGTACCCCTTTGGCCAATGCCCTATTATCTGGAATGAAAAGAAGGTTCGGAAGATTAATGGAAGATGAACAATGTCAACTGGCTGCGGCCTTTCACCCAAAGTTTCGACTGATGTGGCTACAAAGATTTGATACCAGCAAATTTTCAAAAATTAAAAAGCTTATGGAAGCGAAAGTTGAAGACGCTCTGAACAGAGAAAGGGACGCAAACGAAAAGGATAATGTTAGCATTAGCAGAAGTAGCAATAATGAAGAAGAAGGGGATGATTTTTTCAGCAATGTTATAAAGGCTGACTCTGAAGATAAGTCTAGAAGCCACAAATCTCTGAAAAAGAAAGCTCAGAATTTGGTGAATACTTGGTTGGATTCAAAATCAAAAGACTATCTTACAGATGCTGCTTTTCTTGGTAAACAAGTTTTAATAAATGTGTTTATCAAGTATAATACAGCTATTCCATCTAGTGCCGCCCTAGAACGTCTTTTTTCTACAGGAAAAGACATTCTACGAGCGAAGCGATCATCACTGTCAGATGATAATTTTTATATGCTTAGGTTCATGAAAGGAAACATGCATCTGATGGAAAACGATGATTGATTGCTGTTGTTATTTTATAATACATAAAATACTTAATCTACCTACTTGTTTTATTTACCAGTGTATCCCATCCGACCCTGTTCTATTATCTTTAATATATAGTACATAAACATCAGAACAAATTTGGGTAGTTAACGTTTAACGGATAACTTTAACTTGCGTTAAATTTTCAAAAACTTAACGCTTTAACGATTATCGAAGTTAACTTTTTGAGTAGCGGATTAACGATTAAATAAGTTAACTTTTGGATTAACTTTGCCCAGCCCTGCAGCAGGGGTATATTAAATTACGATTTTCCTAAAAACTTTATAAGTTTTGTTGTTTAGAACGATCAGTTCGTATCAATGTATGTTCCTATACTCCCATCGATCGTCTCGTTTTTGGAAATGACAACGAATCAAGAATATTTTGTTCAACGTATAAAGGGTAACCTAAGTGACTGTATGTTTATTGAATTTCACTTATATATTTCACGATTATTTTCAAATTTAGCGAAAGGAGGTTGTATCGCAGCCTATAAGCATATACCCTCTGGAGGTGACAACTTACCAACAGATGCAGCCGAGATCTATAAGCATAAAGTTTGCAATTGCTATCATAATTTTTGACGTGAATACGTCTTTAAATTTGCTACCATACGGGGGCAATCCAAAAAAACTAATGACAAAATCGGGGGATACAGTTTGGCGTTGTAGCTTCGAATCTCTGCACTACATCCGAAATTAAATTATACCACTGGATAGATAAAGGATCAAAGAAATCACTAGGATAAGCGAGATCAGTGATGCATGGCGCGCGGCGGAGGGGGAAGCGCCGAAAAATGGGGCTATTTTGTACTAAATTTTGCCGACTTTGGATTTCAAAATCGAATTCAAACAACCAGGCTGGCAGAATCGCCAGCAACACAAAAATTTCGCCAGTACATGTGATTGTGCAACCGAACGGCAACGATCGGTGTCACCCCACCGAGAGAGTGTGTGTGGCGCCCGCATGCGTTTGGTTCTCATCGAAACAAACACATGCGAGCGTCACACAAGCTCCCTTTGTAGAGTGTCACCGTATGGTCAACGTTTTTTGCACAATTTTGTGCCGTGGCGAAATTTTTGTGTTGCTGGCGATTCTGCCAGCCTGGTTGATTGAATTCGATTTTGAAATTCAAAATCGGCAAAATTTGGTGAAAAATCCCCATTTTTCGGTGCCTGGAATTGATTTGACTTCATATTGTAAAACCGCTAAGAACAAATTGCTACTACTTTATCGGTAGCGGTATCATCATCATCAAGTCAAAGCCGGTGGAGTCGCCATATATCGCAACATCAATAGCTTCACTGATTGTAATAGAGTTGACATTGACATTTCGGAAATTGATTTGGAAATTAAATACCCAAGAGCAGGTGATATCTGTCTAGTAAACATAAAGGACAATGGCATCTTCAAATTCATACTCGGGTATATCCACCCGGGCACAGCGTTAGCAGATATTAAACTCTTAATGATACGATCGTTGTTAAAATATTCCAAAAACATCGCTAAAATTATACCCTATTACGAGCCTGATCTTACTACACCAGTTATGATGGCTGGAGACTCTAATGTTGATGTCTCACAAAAATGTTCATTGCCTGACTTCATGCTCAGCGAGTTCGATTTGTTTTATATTGAAACTTCTCCAACAACGTTAGGTATTACCTGTATTGATTTAACGTTTACCAGAAATCTGGATGTATCTTGTATGCCATTTGTGTCGTACTTTTCGTATCACATACCTATAATTAATAAAGTTATATTGTAACAAAATACTGATTTGTTTCCTTGCTTTTGTCCTAAATACATAAATAAAAATATTTTATTCAAGAAATATTACCCGTTACATAAACGTATTCACGTACAACACACGGCCGTGTCCATGACACAGCCACACCCCAGCTTTTTTTAATCATAGATTTTATTCAAACTATTTGGAACGCCGAATCATGCCATTGCCACAACCCGGTGGTCTACCTTTCTTTAATCGCTATTTTATAATAGGAGACAAGACTGATAAAGAAATAGAAGTGAAAAACAAATCGCGCTGTGCTATAATTTGTACCAAACAAATAAAACCAAAATCAGTTTCTTCAGTGAAGATAAAATCCATCATTGTGCATACGATAGAAATAATTTGTTTTATGTTATAATTCAATTTTTAATTTAAATGAAAAAACACAATGTTTTAGGTGTAAAGCTTGGTAAAAGTGGTATTAATATCTTGTGTGTAACCGAAGACTGACAAGCATATTAACTTTATGTAGTAGTGCGAAAAAATAAAAGCGTTTTCTAGAGATAACTGTTAATGACTTTCCATGATTTTCCATATTTTTTAAAATAAAATTACATTCTTCCCAAAAGCATCATCTACGCTATACGTGTGCTCAATTCCCACATACTATCCCATTGAATTTTTTAATTTCAATTTAAAATTAAACTAATTTATAATTAAATTTAAGAAAAAAAATTAGGTGATGCACCTAGAGGAAAAACTAATCTTTCGATTGGTATAATTTTTATCGTGGTAAGTTCACCTGGTTTCCTGTAAAAGGGATAACAAAAGAACGTGTCGACTATTTATATATAGATTACCGCATCAAACAAATTCCGCAGAGTTTGACCATATGGTACATATTTCATTAAAATATCCTATCCTAAAATAATTGAAGAACGAAATATTTATAGATAGTGGTTGTTAATAAAGAGTACAAATGAATAAGCGGGTGACGTTTATTGCTTTTTTGCTAATAATTGTGTTGAATGAGATTGATATATTTTTGAAAAACCAAAATTTTGTATACATATAATTTTTCTCTACTGAATTCACGACATTGTATTTACCACAAAAAACCATTTCATTTCTACTTGTAGTTAGTTTTCTTATTGATAGCAGTTTTTTAAATTAAACATGTAGCGATATCAATGTTGCGAACTCCAAATTTCCATTTATTTAGAAAATAAGATGAAATCGAATAACAACTCGTGTAAGGAAATAATGTGTCACGTCAGCAAAACTCGAAATAAATATGTGAAATTATGTTTTATTTTTTCGCACTACTACATAAAGTTAATATGCTTGTCAGTCTTCGGTTACACACAAGATATTAATACCACTTTTACCAAGCTTTACACCTAAAACATTGTGTTTTTTCATTTAAATTAAAAATTGAATTATAACATAAAACAAATTATTTCTATCGTATGCACAATGATGGATTTTATCTTCACTGAAGAAACTGATTTTGGTTTTATTTGTTTGGTACAAATTATAGCACAGCGCGATTTGTTTTTCACTTCTATTTCTTTATCAGTCTTGTCTCCTATTATAAAATAGCGATTAAAGAAAGGTAGACCACCGGGTTGTGGCAATGGCATGAGTCGGCTTTCCAAATAGTTTGAATAAAATCTATGATTAAAAAAAGCTGGGGTGTGGCTGTGTCATGGACACGGCCGTGTGTTGTTGTTGATATTATTTGAACTTATTAAGTTTCAGGTTTTTCCTTTACGTTTATATATAAAATCTTATTTGATTTCTTCAATGTCACATTTATTCATCATAATCAATCAACAATCATCAACGGATTAATAACTAACAATTCAATAAATTCGGATTACAAAATTATAAAAGAACCACTTCCATCATGCTTAATTTCATACTTGATAACAGACTGACATTTAAAAGTATTGTCAGTCCTAAATAACTAAATAATTCTTGCCAACTTAACTATGCTAAGATCATGTCTACTACTCATGTCATTGCCAGCTTAACAACAATAATTGATCAATTCTCAACACTCCTCCTTGATCAATTTACAGCGGAGAATTTCAAAAATTCTTCTCTTGAGTGGCTTGGTAAAGATGTCTGCGATCTGCTTGCTGCTTTCAATGTGTTGCAGAATCACAGTATTACCGATGTGTTGTTGGATGTACTTTCGTGGTATCTCAATGTGCTTCTTTCCTCTGGTCGTCTTTCCTTCGTGTGAGTTCTGTAACATGTGTATGGCTGACATGTTGTCGATATACAGTATGATCGGCTGCTCAACTTCCAAGATACCAAGTTCCAGTGCAATTCGTTTGATCCAGCACACATCATCAATCACTGACACTGCAGCTCGATACTCGGCTTTTGCCGTTGAACTTCTGCCTTCTACTCGGCTTTTGCCGTTCAAATATTTAAAAACACGTTTCACCATTTCCTGATGGCTCTTCATGGGCTTGTTGCAGAAACGACTGAGATAATTCACTACGAAACTAATGTCTGGTCTTGATATTGTTGCCAAGTACAACAAACTTCCTATCGCCTCGCGATAGTTGTTGTTCGCCGGTAGTTGCTCGTCGTTCTTGAAATCTGTCATTCCGGTGATCATTCCTGGCTCAATTGGTGTGGATACTGGGTTGCACTGCTCAAGTTTCATCTTTCTCAAGATCTTCTCTGTGTAACGAGGCTGATTCACAAAGATGCCATTCTGGTCAATCTTGATTTCCATGCCCAAATACGTTAACTTGTCCTGTGCTTTCTTGCTGAAAGTGATCTGAAATTCCTTGCTTATCTCATCCAATAGTTTATATATTATATCTTCATCTTTGCCAGCTACCAAACCATCATCAACGAAAAGTGAGAGCATAATGCTCTTGTCCTTGGTGTAGTAGATACACGGATCATCATCTGTGTTTATGAGGCCTATCTTCTCTTCGAGGTGTGTAGTGACTCTATCATTCCACATTCGTGGAGCTTGTTTGAGCCCGTAAAGACTCTTATCCAACTTGCATACTTTCCTTGATCCGTCGTCGAATCCTTCTGGTTGGTTCATATAAATGTCCTGCTCCAGGTTCCCATACAAGAATGCCGTTTTTACATCAAAGGATACCAATTTCATTTTTTCTGACGCTGCATGGCTTAGGAGTAGGCGAATGGATGCATGGCGGGCTACTGGACTGAAAGTTTCCGCATAGTCCACTCCCTCTTTTTGTTCAAATCCCCTTGCCACAAGTCTGGCCTTAAGACTCCCGTCTGTCTTCTCTCGAAACACCCAGCGACAAGTGATCGGCTTCACTCCTTCTGGACAGTCCACCAGCTTCCAAGTTTTCATTTCCATTAAAGAGTCATACTCCTCCTGCATTGCTTGTCTCCACTTCTCATTTTTAAGTGCCTCGCTCACCGTGATGTCCTCCGTTTCACCAATCATGGCTACTTGTGCACTCTTCCCTCCTAGATGGAAATCAAGAACACAATCCCTAAGTCTCGGAGGTGGTTGCAAGGTTCGACGATCTCGCAGAATTCTCCTTCTTGACTCCTCTTCTTGTGGTGGTGTCTCATTTTCATAGTCACTTGACTCCTCAGTACTTCCTCTAGTTCCCCAGTTCTCATTTCCTTCTTCTGTCACACTTCTGCTTTCTACTTGCTTTTCAGATGTGTCCTCTAGTGTCTGTGTCTCAGTTCCGATGCCTTGCCTCAGTCTCATCTTTTCTTCGTCGAAGATTACATTGTCTGAGCTGATAATTTCTCTCTTATTTTTCAGATAAACCCTATAGCACGGTGAATCAATGTCATAGCCAACTAGAATTTCCTTTTCTGATTTTCTATCCATCTTGCCTCTCTTCTGTTTTTGTGTCAGCACATAACACTCGCATCCAAAGGATCGCAGTTTCTCAATTTTCATTTGTCTTCCGAACCAAAGTTCAGCCGGACTTTTTCCTGGTATGTTGCTGATTCCAGTCTGATTGATTGTAAAGATTGCATGGTTCATTGCCTCTGCCCAGAGTTTCTCGTCCAACTCATTTGCATGTATTCCCGTTCTGGCTGCTTCTACAATCGTTCTCATTTCTCTCTCAACCCTTCCGTTCTGCTCTGGCGTATATACATTCGTGAATGTGTGGAAGATTCCCAACTTGTCCAATATCTGTTTGGTTTTTGCATTCTTTAGTTCAGTACCATTGTCCGACCTTAAACTTTTCACCCTCCGTCCTAGCTGGTTTTCCATAAGTCTCAAATAACTTTCTATCTTTTCTGGAACCTCATCTTTCGTTTTCATAAAGTAACAGCTTCGGTAGTGTGTGAAGTCATCTTTGAAAATGAGCCAATACTTGGCTCCTCCCAGTGACGAAATATTCATCTCGCCAGTATCGACATGCACAAGATCTAGTGGCTGCTGAGCTGTCTTGGGGTTGATTGGGTGTGAGGATCGATGTTGCTTGCCATACGAGCACCCTGTGCACACATAATCATTCCAGTCATCTACATATTTAATTCCTTTCCTTTTCAGTATGTCCCTCACATACTTCACATTTTGGTGAGCTAGTCTTTCGTGCCAGGTTTTGATTGACATCGTTATCAAACTTGTCTCTTCTTCTCTTCTGAGCATCATTTTGTATAGATTTCCTTTGCGCTTTGCCATTGCCACAATTTCCCTGCCTTCTTGACTGTAAAATGTTGACTCATTTCTGTTTGCCTTCTGTACATGTCCCTTGTCTAGCATATGACTTACTGAGAAAAGATTGAAGTTGAGATTTGGTGCGTAAATAACATCCTCCAGTATAACTGGATACCACTTTTGACCATTAAAAGCCTCCATCTCTATGTTCCCGACTGCAACACCATCTAGCCTGGTTGAGTCTCCAATCACAATTGGGATAGGCTCGTCCAGTTCGACAAGCTGAACAAACCACTCTCGGTGAGAAGTCATATGTTGGCTGGCTCCACAGTCTTGATACCATGACTTTGCCTTGTCTTTCGAAAGATCGTTGTCCACCGTCAAGAGTGCAGTGGTCAAAAAAGCCTTTCTTGGTGATTTTCCGTTTGTTGACATGTTTGCTTCTTCTCGGGATTCACAGTCTTTAGCGAAATGTCCTTTCTTCTTACAGATGTTACATGAGTATTTCTTCTTGCAGTAAGCAATGTATTTATCACACGCTTTGCCTTTGCACTCTTTGAGCACGTGACCTTTCTTCCCACATTTGTAACATGTGAACGATGACTTGTCCTGCTTGCTGTTTGACGACTGTCCCTGTTTCTCACTTCTTGCCATGAGAGCGTTGTTGGTGCTGCCCTCTGCATTTGTCGTCTTTTCTTTTAGTCGCTCGTCCTCGAGTCTCAAGCGTTCTATGAGAGTTTCAACGTTCTTTGCTGCTCCGGTCACATTATCCCAAGATGTTCTGAAATGTGCCAATTTTGACGGTAGCACACTCATGATCCTCGTCATGATCCAACTCTCCATCATAGATTCTTTTTCAGTTGACACTTCTTGAGCGAGATCCAAAATCTCCATACAATTTTCTACAGCTGACTTACTTTCATCATATTCAAAGGTAAAGAATTTGATTCGGGACGTTTCTACAGTTACATCAGTCTTTGTACCATATAGACAAACTAACTTGTCGATCATATCTTTGGCACTTTTACAATTTGCAATTTTGTTCGCAATTTTACTGTTTACATTTAAACCTATCAACGTTTGAGCTTCAACGTCTTTCTTTAACCAAGCTTCGACTGTATTATCTGCTGGTTTGGGCTTTTCACCCGTTACTATATCGTACAGACCTTTATACTTAAGTGCTAGGTTCAATTTAAATTGCCATGAGATGGAATTTACATTTCCTAAACTATCTTGACTTAACATCTCCAACTGAGACTTTACAGTATCCATTTTGTTTAAGGTTTAACAATTCAACTTACTACTAACAATATTTAAATAAACAAAATGACTACAAACTTTTTGTGACAATTTTCTGACTTAAAAAAACGACTTGCTGCTCAACGTTGCCTTGCTGCGTGATGACCGCTCCAATATCGTCAAATTTTGTTGATTATGATGTCCTTGCCGGTTGTGACGTTCTGGACTACTTTGTCCACTTTCCTGTCCTGACTTTCAAAAGAAAAAACCCTTTCACAGCGACTCTGGGCCCATAACCTGTTGATATTATTTGAACTTATTAAGTTTCAGGTTTTTCCTTTACGTTTATATATAAAATCTTATTTGATTTCTTCAATGTCACATTTATTCATCATAATCAATCAACAATCATCAACGGATTAATAACTAACAATTCAATAAATTCGGATTACAAAATTATAAAAGAAACACTTCCATCATGCTTAATTTCATACTTGATAAAAGACTGACATTTAAAAGTATTGTCAGTCCTAAATAACTAAATAATTCTTGCCAACTTAACTATGCTAAGATCATGTCTACTACTCATGTCATTGCCAGCTTAACAACAATAATTGATCAATTCTCAACAGTTGTACGTGAATACGTTTATGTAACGGGTAATATTTCTTGAATAAAATATTTTTATTTATGTATTTAGGACAAAAGCAAGGAAACAAATCAGTATTTTGTTACAATATAACTTTATTAATTATAGGTATGTGATACGAAAAGTACGACACAAATGGCATACAAGATACATCCAGATTTCTGGTAAACGTTAAATCAATACAGGTAATACCTAACGTTGTTGGAGAAGTTTCAATATAAAACAAATCGAACTCGCTGAGCATGAAGTCAGGCAATGAACATTTTTGTGAGACATCAACATTAGAGTCTCCAACCATCATAACTGGTGTAGTAAGATCAGGCTCGTAATAGGGTATAATTTTAGCGATGTTTTTGGAATATTTTAACAACGATCGTATCATTAAGAGTTTAATATCTGCTAACGCTGTGCCCGGGTGGATATACCCGAGTATGAATTTGAAGATGCCATTGTCCTTTATGTTTACTAGACAGACATCACCTGCTCTTGGGTATTTAATTTCCAAATCAATTTCCGAAATGTCAATGTCAACTCTATTACAATCAGTGAAGCTATTGATGTTGCGATATATGGCGACTCCACCGGCTTTGACTTGAAGATGATGATACCGCTACCGATAAAGTAGTAGCAATTTGTTCTTAGCGGTTTTGCAATATGAAGTCAAATCAAGGCCAGGCACCGAAAAATGGGGATTTTTCACCAAATTTTGCCGATTTTGAATTTCAAAATCGAATTCAATCAACCAGGCTGGCAGAATCGCCAGCAACACAAAAATTTCGCCACGGCACAAAATTGTGCAAAAAACGTTGACCATACGGTGACACTCTACAAAGGGAGCTTGTGTGACGCTCGCATGTGTTTGTTTCGATGAGAACCAAACGCATGCGGGCGCCACACACACTCTCTCGGTGAGGTGACACCGATCGTTGCCGTTCGGTTGCACAATCACATGTACTGGCGAAATTTTTGTGTTGCTGGCGATTCTGCCAGCCTGGTTGTTTGAATTCGATTTTGAAATCCAAAGTCGGCAAAATTTAGTACAAAATAGCCCCATTTTTCGGCGCTTCCCCCTCCGCCGCGCGCCATGCATCACTGATCTCGCTTATCCTAGTGATTTCTTTGATCCTTTATCTATCCAGTGGTATAATTTAATTTCGGATGTAGTGCAGAGATTCGAAGCTACAACGCCAAACTGTATCCCCCGATTTTGTCATTAGTTTTTTTGGATTGCCCCCGTATGGTAGCAAATTTAAAGACGTATTCACGTCAAAAATTATGATAGCAATTGCAAACTTTATGCTTATAGATCTCGGCTGCATCTGTTGGTAAGTTGTCACCTCCAGAGGGTATATGCTTATAGGCTGCGATACAACCTCCTTTCGCTAAATTTGAAAATAATCGTGAAATATATAAGTGAAATTCAATAAACATACAGTCACTTAGGTTACCCTTTATACGTTGAACAAAATATTCTTGATTCGTTGTCATTTCCAAAAACGAGACGATCGATGGGAGTATAGGAACATACATTGATACGAACTGATCGTTCTAAACAACAAAACTTATAAAGTTTTTAGGAAAATCGTAATTTAATATACCCCTGCTGCAGGGCTGGGCAAAGTTAATCCAAAAGTTAACTTATTTAATCGTTAATCCGCTACTCAAAAAGTTAACTTCGATAATCGTTAAAGCGTTAAGTTTTTGAAAATTTAACGCAAGTTAAAGTTATCCGTTAAACGTTAACTACCCAAATTTGTTCTGATGTTTATGTACTATATATTAAAGATAATAGAACAGGGTCGGATGGGATACACTGGTAAATAAAACAAGTAGGTAGATTAAGTATTTTATGTATTATAAAATAACAACAGCAATCAATCATCGTTTTCCATCAGATGCATGTTTCCTTTCATGAACCTAAGCATATTAAAATTATCATCTGACAGTGATGATCGCTTCGCTCGTAGAATGTCTTTTCCTGTAGAAAAAAGACGTTCTAGGGCGGCACTAGATGGAATAGCTGTATTATACTTGATAAACACATTTATTAAAACTTGTTTACCAAGAAAAGCAGCATCTGTAAGATAGTCTTTTGATTTTGAATCCAACCAAGTATTCACCAAATTCTGAGCTTTCTTTTTCAGAGATTTGTGGCTTCTAGACTTATCTTCAGAGTCAGCCTTTATAACATTGCTGAAAAAATCATCCCCTTCTTCTTCATTATTGCTACTTCTGCTAATGCTAACATTATCCTTTTCGTTTGCGTCCCTTTCTCTGTTCAGAGCGTCTTCAACTTTCGCTTCCATAAGCTTTTTAATTTTTGAAAATTTGCTGGTATCAAATCTTTGTAGCCACATCAGTCGAAACTTTGGGTGAAAGGCCGCAGCCAGTTGACATTGTTCATCTTCCATTAATCTTCCGAACCTTCTTTTCATTCCAGATAATAGGGCATTGGCCAAAGGGGTACAACAATACACCATGGGTTTGATATCTTGAAGTTTTAGTACTGTTGTCGCAATTGTTGGCAGCAGACTCCCAGGATATGCATGAACTCCACCTTGAATAAAGTCTAGCGCCCTAGCCACTGGTGACATGACCTGCCAGAAAATTATATAAATAAAATACTATGTTATTTGCTATGTTATGTGGATTGTAGAAATTAAGAATTTATTATTAACCCGCACATGTTCCTTCATTATGGCCACATCTTGATCGTTGAAACGCTGTAAGCTCATCTGAGTCATGAGTCTATGGAGAGCAGGACTTTTTGTTTCCAAAATTGTGTTGAGGACCACAATAGCGTCATAGGTGGAGTTCCATCTTGTGGTATTTGGTAGAACCAGTTTCCTTCCCAACTCAGATTCGACATTATCACTTGCCACTGTACTGCGAGACTGTATGTTCCAAATAGCGCGTCTTTGCTCGCTGTTAAGTTAAATGTGTGAGCAGCACACCTCATGTGGACTGGTAAGTTGCGGTGTTCCAGAATAGCATCTAGCATAAAAATTATACCAATCGAAAGATTAGTTTTTCCTCTAGGTGCATCACCTAATTTTTTTTCTTAAATTTAATTATAAATTAGTTTAATTTTAAATTGAAATTAAAAAATTCAATGGGATAGTATGTGGGAATTGAGCACACGTATAGCGTAGATGATGCTTTTGGGAAGAATGTAATTTTATTTTAAAAAATATGGAAAATCATGGAAAGTCATTAACAGTTATCTCTAGAAAACGCTATGTGAACTTTCACGAATAGTTATGGAAAGCGAGCGAAAGTCTGAATTTTATCATATTTCCCGACTTTTGTATGGGCCCACATTTAAAAACATAATTTAGAGATGGCCAAAAGTTGGGAAATGAAAAAATAAAAGGGGTTGATCATACCCCCAAGAATGCTTGATTTAGCCGCTACGAGCAAAAAACTGTTTAAAATTGAAAATCTGAAATTATATCATATTTCCAAACTTTTGTCTGCTCACCTTTAAAACCTCAATTTAGAGAAAAAAGAAAAGGTAGGAAATGAAAGTTGGTTCGTTTGTACGGAAATTCCAGATATATGTTATTTACAATATATATATAATATGTATTTCCCACAACTTCATAATTTAATTAAAAACCATATGATGCACGGTCCATGTGGCTTATTGAATCGTATCCCCGTCTGTATGAGAGACGGTAAATGCAGCAAAAGATTTTCTAAGGACTTTTACAATACAACTCAAGCTAATGTTAGATGCGTCGTGTGAATGGTGTAACAGTTGACTTTCGTGGCCACTCTGTTGATAACCGTTATGCTGTTCCTTAAAATCCATATCTTCTAGCGAAATTTGATTGCTACTTAAAGTTCTTGGCACAGTTAAGAGCCTAAAATATATGTACAAATATGTTTATGAGGGATACGACTGTGCCTCATTACAGTTTGGAAGAGTTTGAGGTGGAGTTGGAAAAGAAATGGAAAAAACCTCAAAGAGGAAGTAATAGAGCTATTGCTATATTATTTTATGTTTTATGTTGAGTTGTTCCATTTGAGACTATTTTCATGTTCGAGGTGCCATCAGGATTTGGGTACTGTTGGGAACATTATTTACTGCACATTTTCAGAAAACTCAATTTCCCGTCATTCTGGCTTTTGCGATGACAATTAATAAATCCCATAAACCCCAAACGTTTCAAAAAGAAGGAATCTTACTCAAACTACCTATATTTTCTCAACGATAATTGTATGTTGTAGCCAATATAGTTAGATCGTTCGGTCGATTGCGTGTCTATATGTATTTCTGAAACACAAGGCCAAGGTCATTTGGCAGAAGATGAAAGAATTTTTACAAAAGTATTTTGTATGAGAAAATTTTAAGATCCTTTAAGATCCGCAATGCAAAATGAGCTGAAATGATTGCTACTACAGTCGGAACTAAATAACCATTTTACTTACAATGCTACTGTATATATAGCGCCACGCGCGAGCTATTAGAGTGAGCGTAGCGAACGGTGGGGGTTGGCGAGCGTAGCGAGCAGGGGTCGCCCCCCTAGTTCGCATAAATCTTTATACCTACAATGAGTTACATTAAAATAGATTATTGTAAGAAAGTTCATACCTATAACCGTTTTGTAAAGAAATATGGGTTCCACAATATATTTTATGTTTGTTATCAAAAATGTGATAGGTAAATTATAACGATCGACAAATTTTAAAGTCATATACACACATTAAAAAATGTTACAATGATACAATATAAAATTCACCAAGTGTAATTGGTACAGTATTCTAACATATTGTTTTCACAAATTGTGTCAATTTTGTTTTGTATATATTATCGTTTTTGGATGTGATGTGTGAAATTGTTTTCGCTAATTGATCGTTCAGCCTTATTGTCTGAAATCTCATAACGTTTGATAATAGGTAAATAACAATGAATATTTACTACCACGTTCATTTCATAATTATTTAATCTATTTTATATGCTATTTAAGTAAGTTTATCATTTCCATTATTTTATTTCTGTTTGAATACATATAAGCTTTTGCCTGCCAGAACATATTTACCAGTTTTTGTTCAAATTTAGCATTAGCAATGAACTTCCGAAATAGTGAGGAGGAATGAAAACACACGAAATAATTTAAATGATCTATCCTTTTTTTAATTCACATTTATCAATATTATTTCTTATTATCATTAATTACACAGTTATTTTTACACATTTTTTATATTTACAATAGTAATTTTAAACAATTATTCAAGAAAATTAGTTCAAAAATCCATATATTATTATAAAATCTTATAATTTATGATTTTATTTTGATCATGTTAAGAATTAGTAATAAACTACAATAATATAATAATTCAAAGAATTTAGTTCACAAGATACAGTTAAACACAACATTAGTATTTTTTAGTTGACAATTAAAGATTAATCAAAAATAGTTCCAAAAAAATAACACTAAAAGTTGATATATTTTGGTTTACACACATTATAGAAAAATACTCTTTTTAGATAAATTAGAATTGAAAGAACTGCAAAACTCAGATTTTTTATGAAATTATTCACGACTCAAACTAAAAAAATCACTCAAGAAAATGATTTAATGGCTATGGAAAACTTTTCAAGGTCTTCTAAATAATTTTCTTGAGTATTCAAAAGCTACTTGATTTTCATCTATTTAATTGTTCAGTGATTACTGAACATTCTCCACCCCATTGGCAACTTGTTTGACAACTTAATCTGCAGTTACCGGTAAAATACATAATTTTGTAACTGGTCGCAATAAACTAGAAGTAGCTGTCTTTATAGTAACGACTCTAGTGTGTCCATCTGCTCCTGGGTGTAACTTCTCGACTCGAGCAAGTGGCCATTTACTCGGTGGGGATCTCTCGTCTGTTAAGAGCACCATTGATCCAATCTTTATCTCATTGGATGGATGATGCTACTTCGAAATAGATTGATTCCTCTGCATACATTCAGATGACCATCTCCTCCAGAAGTACTGAAGCTTTTGTTGAAGTAACTGCCATTTTGACAACCTAGAAGAATTAAACGCAAGAAGTGAAGGCTCAGGATAAAGATTAAGTGGCTCGCCAATCAGAAAGTGACCTGGTGTCAGAACTATTAAATCAGATGGATCCTCAGATAAAGGACTCAGCGGTCTAGAATTTAACACCAACTCAATTTGAGTAAAAGTGTTGCTAACTCTTCACAGGTTAGAAGTGTATCGCCTATGACTCTTTTTAGATGTAATTTTAAAGATTTCACAGCAGCTTCCCACTTACCACCAAAGTGTCGTGCACCAGGTGGAATAAACTGCCAATTAGTCGCCTCCTTTATCAATAAACTTTTGCAATGAATACCTCGGAGGTATAATCTGTAACAATTTCAAGATGTATTGCTGAAGAAACAAGACGAACAAACACAGCAATTCATTTCTTAAAAGATTTTGCTCCTCTACCCTTCCACGTTTTAACTATAAATGGGCCAGCATAGTCAACTCCTGAATGGTAGAAAGCTCTGGAAGGATTGACCCGAGCAGAAGGTAACTACCCCATCAGTTGTTGAGCTTTCACTCCTCTATTTCTCGCACAGATGACACAGCGTAAGATATATGAGCGAACTGGCATTCGACCACCAACTATCCAGTAAGCTCGTCTCAGATAAAATAGTGTTAGTTGTGTTCCACCATGCAACGTCTTCTCATGAGCATCAGCAATTACTAGAGATGTTAACTGTGAATTTCTAGGCAGAATTGCCTGATGTTTCTCCTCAGATGATATTCTAGCTCGTTCTAATCGCCCACAAACTCTTAAGACTCCTTCAAAATCAACAAATGGTGTTAATTTACAAAGGCTGTTAGTCTTTGAAAGAAAATTGTCTTGTTTCAGTATATGTAACTCTTTGGAAAAGAACAATCCTTGAGTTATCTTGATGTGTATAATTTTAGCAGCTTCCAGGTCACTTGTAGATAATGGGTGTATTAGCAAAGATTGTGGATTGCCCTTGAAGCATTGAATAGCTCGCAAGCATGTAGCAGCAATTTTTTAAAATTGGTAGTAGACTCGATCTCGTCTCTAGTATTTCGCAGAATGGATTCTCCTCAGATTTCCTCAGAAAGAAACATTGACCTGGTTTCTCCTCAAGATTAACAGTCATTACAGATGGTGATTTAAGGATTGGCCACTCTTCAGCTGATTTTAGCAACGATGATGGTCCATGCCACCATAGCGTATGATCTCGTAGCTTCTCAGGTGATAACCCTCTAGATGCGCAGTCTGCTGGATTCTGCTTACCAGGTACATAATGCCAGATAGCATTAGGCTGAAGATCTTAAACTCTGTGTACTCTGTTCCCTTAATATTCCATGATGCGTAAGATAATAGATTGGTGTCTCAGAATGTTTGACTGGTGCTCTCCTCATATGACTTAGATTTTCATATTCGTTTATAAACTCAGCATACAGTGTGCCGTATGTAAGATTATTCTCTAGACGTCTTAAGATACTTGATAAGCATCTCTTGGCTTTAACAGATGAATCACTAAGAGTAGATGGTAAAGATTTTAGTGGTAATCTTACAGTATAACGACCAGAGTCATCTCTTGAATGTGTCTTCTTGAAGAAGTCTCCACATTGTTGATCTTCAGGATCAAGTTTTGATAGACTTGACTCTACTATTTCTTTTTGTGCCCAAAATTTACTCAGTATCGATTGCAACTCCTCATCTGTACTTTCGCCCTTTATCACAGCAGATAGCACAATCTCGCTTGTTGGTATAGCTCCTAGTACAATATTAACAGGCTTTGACGTACAATACTCCGGGTCAGCAAGCTCTCAGTTATTAAGATGTGGTCAGTTTGGCGTCTCAATACATTCAGCAATACATTCTTACATGTTGTGTAAGTTTGCGCAAAATATACACCTGAGTAATAATAGATTGTTCGGAATACTTCGATTGAAGTTTTAGAACGCAACTTCTTAGCGTATCTCCACTAGACGAATTACCAATTCCTGATATAGGTATCGTAGATATTTCCTTTGGTATTTTTAAACGTCTAAAACAGCTTTTCATAAATGAATGACAACTCAGAACCAGGATCAACAAGAACTCTAGCCTCAATAGATCCCCTGTTGGGTAATATAATTAAAACCTTGCCAGTAACAGTACAATGGGTCTAATGTGATCTAATTGCTCAAGACTCCAATCGTCACATTTTTTCTCATAACTTCATTATGAAAGATTTTTGATGAAGTAGATAGTGTAGACTCAGATTTTTTTCAAACAAGATGCAGTCTCAGATATTTCAGCAGGAAATAAACGTAAATGGTTTGTATTTACGTTTCTCAACAATTGACAAGATTTGTTAAGCAATCATTTCTCTGGATTTGATTTACTCAGTTCAAGATTTGTAGAGTTACTCCTAACTGATGCTTCAAATGGTTTTCTATGATTCTCAAATGTATTTCAGTATGCTGCATAGCACCACATTTCTGGCAACGATTCTTATTTGTGCAATGTTGCACCCTGTGACTGCCCAAACCATTAAAACAAAGTCTTAAATTCTTAACTGTGTCGACTTTCTCATAAGTTGACATGACCTTGAACTTAGGACACCACAACACATAGTGATTGTTCTTACAGATGGCACATCGAGCGTCAGTCTTTTCACTAGGCTGGTTTAACCGATGACTTCAATGATGATTGTCTTTTAGATGATTTATTCGGATATTTACTTATAGAAGAATTGCTCGAAGTTGAAGATGGTACACGAATGTTTTCAGACCCTTCCCAGACAAGTGCAGTGAGTTCAAGAAACTCTAGAAGCGTGTCGTAGGTTGGGAAGTCCTTTATCAGACCCAGTTTAGTTTCTCATCTCGCAACTGTATGAGAGTCTAGTTTATTTAAAGTAGAAGTGATAAGTAGAACATCAGAGAATGTCACTCCCGATCCCAGTGACTTTAGAGAGTCCATGGCTAGTAGTATTAGTTGCAATCAGTTCCTTCAATTCTGTAGCCGAACCTCCAGTAACACGTGAACCATAAAGAATACTTTCAGCATGTCTTTTTAGCAACAATCGGGGATTGTCATGACGTCTCACAAGCAGATCCCATGCAGGTTTAAAAGACTCATTTGATGGGGGGAGACTTTCGATAAGAGATTTTGGTTCACCAGCAAATTGAGTTTTAACATAATACATCTTAGTAGCAGGCTGAAGATTAACATCCTTACCGATAAGGGCTAAGAACAAGTCTTGAAATTGGACCCACTCCATTGGATCCCCTGAAAATATCGGTAATATTATTTCAGGCAGTGTATGATTCACATTCATCCCAGCAGAAGCAGCTGCAGAAATGTCAAGGAGATCTTTTCCTGTTGGAGTTTTTCGATCAAAAAGTGTCTCTTTCATTTCTATTAAAGCAGCCCTTAAGTCAACATACAAAAGTTGAGCTTTATCGTAGATATCTTGTAAATGATAATCAGTAGTGAGAATTTCATCGCTCTTTGAATCATAAAATGTATTATGGAACGAATCAAGAAATTCAAGATGACTTGACACAGCTGGTAAACTCATAGATGCTAACTTTTCATCACTCAGTTGCTCAGCCATTTTCTCCAGATAATAAAAACGTTGCATCTGAAGAGCTATTTTTACTCAAGTTTTTTACTCAGCTGATCAGTAATATTTTCAACAGTAGATAAAACATGTGAAAATTACTCACAGCTTGGCTCCTTTTCTGTATGTTTTATTTTAAAAAACACTTTCAGTACAGAATTTTTCAAACCGATTTCACTATCAGGCTCGAAGGACCATAAAAATGTTCAAATTTAGCATTAGCAATGAACTGCCGAAATAGTGACGAGGAATGAAAACACACGAAATAATTTAAATGATCTATCCTTTTTTTTTAATTCACATTTATCAATATTATTTCTTATTATCATTAATTACACAGTTATTTTTACACATTTTTTATATTTACAATAGTAATTTTAAACAATTATTCAAGAAAATTAGTTCAAAAATCCATATATTATTATAAAATCTTATAATTTATGATTTTATTTTGATCATGTTAAGAATTAGTAATAAACTACAATAATATAATAATTCAAAGGATTTAGTTCACAAGATACAGTTAAACACAACATTAGTATTTTTTAGTTGACAATTAAAGATTAATCAAAAATAGTTCCAAAAAAATAACACTAAAAGTTAATATATTTTGGTTTACACACGTTATATGGTAGAAATATACTCTTTTTAGATAAATTAGAATTGAAATATCAGAATTGAATAAATCAGATTTTTTAGAAAATTATTCACGAGTCAAACTAAAAAACTCACTCAAGAAAATGATTTAATGGCTAAGGAAAACTTTTCAAGGCCTTCTAAATCATTTTCTGGAGTATTCAAAAACTACTTAATTTTCGTCTATTAATTGTTCAGTGATTACTGAACAGTTTTTGATCATTTTTCTCGTCCATCTCAATATCTTCCGGCAACTGTGGATTAAATCTACGAAATTTGAAAGAAGAATAAAACTGGCAAGTGCGAGTCGGACCCGCACACGAAGGGTTCCGTTTCGTCATTTAAAAATTATAAAACGGCGATAAGGAATACTGTCGCATCGTAACAGCATTCCTTATCGCCGTCTTCGTTTTTGGATCGTAATGCTCATGAGATCGTAATGCGTATGTTCCTCTTCGTTGTTGGTAGCGCTTTTCGTATCAGCGCGTGTATGATCTTGTTTCAAAATTTTTTTTTTTTTTTGACGTGAATACGTCTTTAAATTTGCTACCATACGGGGGCAATCCATAAAAACTAATGATAAAATCGGGGGATACAGTTTGGCCTTGTAGCTTCGAATCTATGCACTACATCCGAAATTAAATTATACCACTGGATATCTAAAGGATCACAGAAATCACTAGGATAAGCGAAATCAGTGACGCATCACGCGCGGCGGAATGAAAAGCGCCGAAAAATGGAGTTATTCTGTACTAAATTTTGCCAATTTTGAATTTCAAAATCGAATTCAAACAGCCAGGCTGGCAGAATCGCCAGCAACACAAAAATTTCGCCAGTACATGAGATTGTGCAACCGAACGTCAACGATCGGTGTCACCCCACCGAGACAGTGTGTGTGGCGCCCGCATGCGTTTGTTTCTCATTGAAACAAACATATGCGAGCTTCACACAGGCTCCCTTTGTAGGGTGTCACCGTAGGCTCAACTTTTTTTGCACAATTTTGTGCCGTGGCGAAATTTTTGTGTTGCTGGCGATTCTGCCAGCCTGGTTTATTGAATTCGATTTTGAAATTCAAAATCGGCAATATTTGGTAAGACCAATTTTTCGGTGCCTGGCTTTGATCTGACTTCATATTGTAAAACCGCTAAGAACAGACAAATTGCTACTACTGTATCGGTAGCGGTATCATCATCATCAAGTCAAAGCAGGTGGAGTCGCCATATATCGCAACATCAATAGCTTCACTGATTGTAATAGAGTTGACATTGACATTTCGGAAATTTATTTGGAAATGAAAGACCCAAATGCAGGTGATGTCTGTCTAGTAAACATAAAGGCCAATGGCATCTTCAAATTTGTACTCGGGTGTGTGTATATCCACCCGGGCACAGCGTTAGTAGATATTAAACTCTTAATGATACGATCGTTGTTAAAATATTCCAAAAACATCGCTAAAATTATACCCTATTACGAGCCTGATCTTACTACACCAGTTATGATAGTTGGAGACTTTAATATTGATGTCTCACAAAACTGTTCATTGCCTGACTTCATGCTCAGCGAGTTCAATTTGTTTTATATTGAGACTTCTCCAACAACGTTAGGTAATACCTGTATTGATTTAACGTTTACCAGAAATCTGGATGTATCTTGTATGCCATTTGTGTCGTACTTTTCGTATCACAGACCTATAATTAATAAAGTTATATTGTAACAAAATAATTATTTGTTTCCTTGCTTTTGTCCTAAATACATAAATAAAAACATTTAATTCAAGAAATATTACCCGTTACATAAACGTATTCACGTACAACACACGGCCGTGTCGATGACACAGCCACACCACAGCTTTTTTATTTTTTTTTTGATTTTTTTTAGACTTGTTTTTGTTATTTTCAATTTTCTTATGATTTGTTGTTATAGCGGCCACCGTATTACACACTTTGTGAAAATTTGAAGTGTCTAGCTATTATAGTTCACGAGATACAGCTCTGTGACAGACGGACGGACAATGAAGTCATATAAATAGGGTTCCGTATTCTACGTACGGAACCCTAAAAATGATCGAAGTCTATGCGAAAAGGTTTTCATGTACCGGAAGTATGGAATGCCTATAGTAATACACCAAGCTCGAGCACCGTTTATAATTCTACCATCAGATGCTGTTGCAGGATCCA
This sequence comes from Chrysops caecutiens, assembly GCA_963971475.1. Classification (NCBI taxonomy): domain Eukaryota; kingdom Metazoa; phylum Arthropoda; class Insecta; order Diptera; family Tabanidae; genus Chrysops; species Chrysops caecutiens. The sequence continues at coordinate 52,139,883 of OZ020567.1, read as the reverse complement.
CTAGTAAATTTCCTAATACCGCGTTTACACCGACCAAAATCTAGTAGATTTCGTGAGATGATTTGATAAATCTCCTCGCCCGTTTACACCGCCAGTGAGGAGATTTAGTTTGACACTTCGACATTTTTCTTGTGAAATTGTAGTGTTTTGTGGTTCTGTTTGACTTCATATCTATTACAAAACTATCTTGGACAATAGTTCATGCCTTCCCTTGCCTCTTTTGTATTTTTTTTATTAAAACTAAAATAAATTTTTAAAATCAAAAATCGCGCCACATAATGAAATTAAACATCGCGCACAACAACCAATTGAACTCACTTCGGATACGTTGAAAGAGTACTTAATTGTGCTAAAGGGCGCAAAATGGCACAAATGATCAACACTAGATGGTGCCACTGAGGTGATTTAGTGCAGATTTCGAAAAAATCTACTCCCGAGAAGATTTCGAAAATGTATGGTAAATCTTGGAGGTTTCAGCATGATTTCGGGCTAAATCTTCTCAAGTTGCTCAATCTACTAGATTTCGATCGGTGTAAACGCCGTATAAGGTACAAATCAAGTGCAAACATTGCTTCTACATGCTATATTATATATTTTTGTTTTTACCAATTGCTGAAAGCCCATATGCCAGTTTTGCTCTATCTCAAAATCTTTCAGGTCTGAAAACATCGATTTCCTTCAATTCTGTTACAGGCACCAATCCAGGGCCTAATGATACAACCACAGACATCTGCAGATTTAACATATTGCTTGAAGACAGTAATACTCCTAAAACTGTAATGCAATTTTACCGGTATTGCCTTCAGTTCACGGCCAACATGTTTAAGTGCCATATCATATTCATGAATTTCAGTCTAAAATACATTAAAAGAAATCAAAACTACAAACTTCATATATATAGTATATTTAAGTTTTTATACATCTTCATTCACTTGAGCAACAATTTAATAATAGTTAGTAGTTGCTTAAAGCCTGAAAAATTCAGAATATATTAATGTTGAAAATATATGAACGAAATTTCAATATATATTACACTCAAAAGCCCATTTTCTTCACTTAAACTAATAATTTTCAGAACCTGCGAGAACAGATTTCATGTACTTCTTCGTAGTACACAAATGACAGCACGAATTGATTGTCATGAACTTGACGAATCATAAGCAACTTGTCTACGGGTTTGCTATTTTATGGTGATTCAAGGGTGAATCCCACAAATATGATAACTTTAAATAGCCAAATGCTGTTTCCTTTTAATAATTTCCTTTTAAATTTCCTTTTAATAATTTCGGTTTTAGTTTATTATTCAAGAATATAATAGTATTTTATTTACCATCAATTTAAAGATATGATATTATAAATTAATATGGGACTTAAGCTGGATTCACTGGCCCGTTCGGCGCGTGCGGAGCTGTTTTTTTTATATTGAGTCTTGACAACTCTCATGCAGTACTCATTTTGCGGCGAATTCAGTCCTCTCTCTGCCAAAGTTGAACCAACTTCAACTTTTGTGCGGAAGATTTTTGTTTTCTTCGTGAATGTGTTCCGCGTCGCGTCTTTCAATTTGTGGATTGTTCTAAAAAGTGCAGCAGATTCATGACGAACGAATGAATCATCAGCCGAGACACTCTCTTCGCGACAAATTAGTTCCGTACGCGCCGAACGGACTAGTGAATCCAGCATCACTCTACCGATTAATTTATTAGGTTCTCGATGAACAGAAAAACAAAAAAAAATTGTAATATATTTTATGTAACTTAAAATATACCTTGTATTGCTAAAATATAAATGTAAAATAAATATACCTTGTATAGGAATAACAAACACCTATCGAAAAAGGCATCGTCGGACAGTCGTGTTGGAGTCCGGCTCAGGCTACGCATTTTTATACCCCCGTACGTGCGCGGTGCGTAATTCCGATGATAGTCGCGGTGCGATTTGATACGGTACGTAATATACGAATATGAAAACAACAAGCTCCAGCTACGCGATTTTATACCCCCATTGGTGCGCGGTGCGTAATTCCAATGATAGTCGCGGTACTATTTGATACGGTGACGGTATAAAACGGCAATTTACGATGACTAAATAGTCTCCCCATGACAGACAATAAGAAGAATAATAGAAGAAATAATATAATCAAAGAGAACAGGATGAAAACACTAAACAATAATAAGCGCAAGAGGAATCTATCGAAGAAAGAAGGAACCAGAACCAGGAATCAGACACAATCATTTTTGGTCTAAACAAGACACGTGAAGCTTCTGCATCGTTTTTTCGTGAACGGTAAAACCTCCTCTTAGCCTTCCGAATTTACGGAGAGTTTTTCTACCGTACGCAAAGATAAGGGCTTTTCGCTCTTCCCATCTATAATTGCAGGATATACCTTCCGAATATCCTCTAAAAAATGCATCACTTGGGAAGGTCCGTTCTTGGGGTATAAATTTTCTAAAATGAACTGTCTATAGTGATGCAATGAATTACACTCGTCGATTAAGTCAGGTGTTTTCCCGCACTTAATTGATTTTTTGAGCAACTTGTTCAGGTTCTCCAAATCATTAATGGTGTTTATGGGATTAAATTAGTCTACACATTCTCCTTTGCTGTGGTTGGTTTGCAAATGGACAGTATGAAACGAAAACAATTTTTCGACACCACGATACTGTTTTGGACTATCAATTCAAACCAAAGAAGTTTCCTTGTCGGTATAATGCGACAATAGGGGCCATATACTTTACTAACTCTTGGAATCGACTTGAAAAAATGCACCTTGCTTGTCGTCCTTACCGAAAATGCCATGGACAGTTGTCTTCATTTGTAGGGTAACGCGGCCGCGGTGGTATTTACGCTTTGTTAAAAAAGTTTCGTCTACTTGAACGGTTTCCCCATCCCACCCCATTTAAGTTCACTATTAGAGACAATCACATTAGTTTATTGTCTCAACAATCTGTAGTAACCCACCAAAGTTGAGTCACTTATTGTTGTCCTCTCATCATTAAACCGTCGTTGTCTCCAACTTTGAATATGGTCGTGTGCTTCGGTGACTGTTTGTTTCAAAACAAAACAAATGATGATGGCAATCACCTCACTAATAAGGAGGTGACTTATGTTACCATCAAAAAAGATCCCAACAGAAGGAAACATAGTTTTTCTGCAAGCCTTGGACCCTTTTTTTTGAATCCATGACTTGCGCAACGCCAAAACCAACCCAATTTACTGGCTTTATCCAACTCAATCTTCATTTTCAGATTGCATTTGGAGCACACGGGAGCAACCGATTCTTTTGAAGGCAAGAGATTTAAATCATTACACAACTAAATAGCTTCTTCCTCGTTATTAAAACCCGAAGGTATCGCCCAAGTATCTATATTTCTAAGGGATGGGTGCAGTCGAGGATGCAAGTTTTTCCTCTGCATTATTGAAAATATATTATATGAAGAAAAGAAAAGAATTCAAAAGCTCGAAGAGTGCGAACTGAATAATTTACAAAGAAGTAATAAGCTCGAAACGTGAGAATTGATTAAATAAACTAAGTTAAAAAAGAAATGAAAAGCTCGAAAAGGGAGAATTGAAGTGTGAAGAGAGCAAAGTCAAGTGAAGTGTTCAGAAAGAAACTGAAAATGGAAAACGCTTAGCGGCTGGTTGCGTAAAATAGTATGTTATATATTTATATTATATTATTAAAAGTAGAATGGAATATGGGATAATTTTTTAGGATAGTACCAATGACACATATTTTAATGTTATTTATCTCCAACATAAATATGTTATTATTTCACTGAATTGAAAGCTTATTTAATTGAAAAGAAAATACGAGGATTCACTTCCTTTTTTGGTTTGACAATTCTACCATTAAAATATATCTTTGTGTACAAAGAACAAATATGTTTTATCATGGAATTGGAAAAATGATTTTCAATTTCAATGCATGTTCACAGAAACTGAGAAATGTAAATGGTTTGTAACTCCGAAACCAAATAACAGCTTTCTCTCTAGATCATATGATTTTTTGGTAGCCAAACTTTATAGCAAACTTCCATCCAAAGTATAAGATAATTGTAACAGTAAAATAATATTGATCCTAATGTTAATATTAATAATCATATAGTATATTAATATTACAATATTAACCATTTTTATCATGTATGGTAAGTGCTGCACGTACTATGTAGTTTCCGGACATTCCCATCTCCACGATTATGAAAAAACTTATCTCAACGAGCTTCTGAAATCAAATTAATCCTTTTGAATGTTCATATTAATTATATTCTTTTGAATAAATACGTCTATAAGGATATTATTTAACCAGCGATGGGGAAGACGATTTTTACAATATAATTTTTGCAATTGTAATTCATTTGTAGCAGCTAGACTTGTTAAAATCCAACGAAATCGTAGTGTCCGGAAACTAGCACTTTTACCCTATATGAATTTTAAGCATTATGAGCAGATATTAAGAGATAAATAAATAAAAATCAAAATGAAAAATGTATATATTATAGTTGAAGAATTTTAATGTAGAGTACACTTAAAGTAATGTTTTGTTAGAGAATTATTTAAGAAAGAAACACATATTTAGTTAGATGTGATTATTATCTATATTTTAAGGAGTGGACAAATTGGTTTTTCTATTCCAAAACACTATATTTTCAATTTTATTCCACGAGGCGCTCATACAAAATTTTTTCATTTTTCGCCAATTTTCAAAAATAACGAAATCTAGTGCACATTTTCGAACTTAGAACACAAGAACTTTGGAATAAAGCCGAACTCTGATATAAATCATACACATCGGCCTTTTACCAAAATGCACAGAATATCTAATATATCTAGAAAAAAACAAATTGTTGAAAACAAATCACTAATAAAAATTAGTTAAAGTTTCCTCTACCCGAAATTTAAAGCGGTTATGTTTAATGGTGCAGTAAGTACATAATATAATGCCCAACATTACTCACTTTTCTGGAGACATTATTTTATAAACTATTTATATATTTTGTTTCGTTTGTTTTTCTTCCTGGCAATAGTTGCTTGAGAATCTGTAAAATAAAATATTAGCATATTGAGTTTGTTTTAATTTAGCACGACTTAACTTTGTTAATGGCTAGAAAGCACTAAACTTACTTATTGACTTGAATTTGGTCATGCGTTACCTATAAATTTGGGGATGACAAGTTAGAACAATCCCCATAGATTGTTGTAAACACGGCTATTAATTAGACGTGTTAAATGTAAGGTTGGATACGTATGTATCGAAAATAAGTTATTATTATAATTTTTGATTATTTCGCTTGCTATTTGGTTTATTGTTTCTGGCAAGTTATTGAAGATGGACTCTGTTCCACATGTAGTCTCGTTACCCGCAACCAAAAGATGACGACGAGACTATTTGTGGATAGAATCCATCTTCATCCTATTAATAACAAACACCATATGGATAATATTATCTGATTTTATTTAAATTATTAATTACTTTCAGTTACAAGTAAGTATGTTTAATAAATTTATAGTATTTAAAGTCAAATCAATAAAAACATCCATATTTCTTTTGCAGGAATTAGAAAAAACCCAAAGGATGGTGAAATATTGAAAACGAGTTAATTATAAGGACTTAGATTCAAAATAAATAAACTTTATTCATACATTTGAACTTTATAGCATGTATTTAATGTTCATGTTAATATTTTCTCTGTTTTTGCCTGTTAAGATAGTAAAAATCATTAAAACATGACTAATGCAGTTTGCCTACATTCTCCAAATCCATGAAAATCCGGAAAAGTCTGAGAAATCCTGATAACAATCAATAAAATGTTTTAGTCAAAATGTACCTGAAAGTTTGTTTGATGAATTACACAAAATATGCATAGGTAAAAAATATATATTTATATGTTCAAAATGTATGTAAGTAATTTATTTTCGCATCAATAATAAACATTGTTTTTACAACTTACATCAACTTCATTCAATTGTACGACTTCAGTTTAAATATACGTACTTCAAATAATCTCAATTTGATGGCATTTTTTTAAAATCATCTAAAATTTCTTCAATGAGCTCTTTTACAATCCCGTCAACTACAGTTGCCTGTACTTCTCTTTCTTCAACGTCAAAATAGATCGACATATGTTTCTCTTCATATAGTTCATAAACAATAGAAATGAGTTTCTATTTAAACTTTTTGTCCATTCCTTGGACTTTTTGTATTCATTTGAAGACAACCTTCTGTAGACATATAATTCTATCCGGATGATAAAAAAGGAGGTTTTCAAAACTAAATGATTGCAGAAAATCGAGATTGCTGGAAGAATGATATTCGTTCATACATTGTTTGTAAGTATCAATCATTCGTTCATAAATATTCGCTACATGTTCATCAAGAACCTAATAAATAATCAGTAGAGTTAGTTCTACATTAATTTATAATATCATATCCTTAATTTGATGGTAAATGAAATCCTATTATATTATTGAATAGTTAACTTAAAACGAAATTATTAAAAGGAAATTTTAAAACAGCATTTGGCTTTTTTAAGTTATCATGTTTGTGGGATTCACCCTTGATTCACCATAATTAGGAAACGGCTAGATATTACTTAAGATTGTAAGCAAACCCGTAGACCAGTTACTTATTATTCGTCAAGTTAATGACAGTTAATTCGTGCTGTCATTTGTGTATTGAGTGGTCTCTTCCCGTACTCGAAAATCTCACTGCATTTGAGTATTTTGCGTTCCGGTACGTTTTAAATTTGTTTGTTTGGTAGGTATTTTGTTAAATTAATCATTTCAATGCTCATTTCAGGAACACTGTGGAAACCAATGAAGACGTTTCGTCAATGGAGAAAATATTTTTAATGTGAAAACAAACAAAAAAAATCAAAAAAACTGGAAGGCCCAGTCAAAGTCCGCGCCTAGAATTTTCCGTAACGCTCATTAACAACAATCATGCGTAAGTGAACTAGCCCGATGACGTGACGCGCAAAACTAATGCCACACGATAATCACGTACAGAAATTCTGTATCCATTGTGACCTCAACAGTTGTTATCGCATTATTAGCCTCGTAGCTATTGATGACTGAGACCACACGGTAAATTGTACCGCAAGAAAGTTTGACCTGACTGTGTACTTAACGAGCGAAAAGACGTTTTGACGTAAAAATAAATTACAGCAAAATTTTCGTAATAATATGTTTCACTATCAAACCACTAATTACAATGGTTATGGAGAGTAGTACGGTTGCAGAATAGATAAATCACCAGTTAATATCTTTCTGCCGGTTTTTTATTTCTTCTTCGATGCCACCGTAGCTCTCACACTTGTTCGGCACAGAACATTTTTGGTTTTGACGTGAATACGTCCTTAAATTTGCTACCATACGGGGGCAATCCAAAAAAACTAATAATAAAATCGGGGGATACAGTTTGGCGTTGTAGCTTCGAATCTCTGCACTACATCCGAAATTAAATTATACCACTGGATAGATAAAGGATCAAAGAAATCACTAGGATAAGCGAGATCAGTGGCGCATCGTGCGCGGCGGAGGGGGAAGCGCCGAAAAATGGGGTTATTTTGTACTAAATTTTGCCGATTTTGAATTTCGCTCCCTTTGAATTTCGCGTCACACACGCTCCCTTTGTAGGGTGTCACCGTATGGTCAATGTTTTTTGCACAATTTTGTGCCGTGGCGAAATTTTTGTGTTGCTGGCGATTCTGCCAACCTGGTTGATTGAATTCGATTTTGAAATTCAAAATCGGCAAAATTTGGTGAAAAATCCCCATTTTTCGGTTCCTGGCTTTGATTTGACTTCATATTGTAAAACCGCTAAGAACAGACAAATTGCTACTACTTTATCGGTAGCGGTATCATCATCATCAAGTCAAAGCCGGTGGAGTCGCCAAATATCGCAACATCAATAGCTTCACTGATTGTAATAGTTTTGACATTGACATTTCGGAAATTTATTTGGAAATTAAAGTCCCAAAAGCAGGTGATGTCTGTCTAGTAAACATAAAGGCCAATGGCATCTTCAAATTCATACTCGGGTGTGTGTATATCCACCCGGGCACAGCGTTAGTAGATATTAAACTCTTAATGATACGATCGTTGTTAAAATATTCCAAAAACATCGCTAAAATTATACCCTATTACGAGCCTGATCTTACTACACCAGTTATGATAGTTGGATACTTTAATGTTGATGTCTCACAATACTGTTCATTGCCTGACTTCATGCTCAGCGAATTCAATTTGTTTTATATTGAAACTTCTCCAACAGCGTTAGGTAATACAGCACAGCCACACACCAGCTTTTTAATATTCGCTTGATGCGGGTTTTCTCCGATTTGAGATTTTTACAATTCGGTGCATATTTACGCCTCATATGAAACGATATGCTCCACATATTTTATATTTTCAAATTCATACCGATTTTTGCATATGTTACGGAGAATATTTTTAATGTTCCACTTTAGGTCCTGGTAGCCCTTTTCATGGTCATTACAGTGATAACCTAATCAACGTCCTGGCTTAATGCGTTCTCACGCTACACTCATAAATATCCTCACACAACGCGGAAAAACAACAATCACGCGTGGGCGCTTGCACTAGCCCGATCACGTCATGCAAAAACCAGGTGCCTCACAATAAATACGTGCAGATATGCCATCCACTGTGACCTCAACCGCGGTCGCGTAATCAGCCTTGTAGTTATTAGCGATTGAAAAATTACGGTGTTTTGTAACACAAGAATGTAAGACTGGCTACCAGTGTACATACTCAACGAGAAGAAAGACGTTTTCACGTCAATATAATATATGTAACACAAATAAAAATCTCTATTGTTTCTTAGGATTGAAGATTTATGCACGCATTTAGAGAAAAATGCTCGTGATCAAGCCTTTGCCCACTTAGAACATAAATGGTCTTTACCAAAACACTACTTGCTAAGGAAAATCGAAACAGTACGGATTAAGCAGGAAAAATCGAAAACAAAGAAATCGTTTGTGAAGTTGACAAAAGCTGTTGTGGAATTAATGCCGTCCGTCAGAGTCACATATGAGATGAATTGTAAAAAAGTTCATAAGGAGAGGTAAAATTAAGGCAACTACAGTTAAAGGTAGTTTATCTTATTCTCACAAAAATTTATTGTATTGAAAATGAATTTACCACAGAAACTTGTTATCTGAACTATATCAAGTTCGTCGGGCATCTTACGCTTTAGTACGATCTAAAAGAGAATCATCTGAAGATTTTGTGAATGACTTTTTAAAACAGAAAGTGGTAACAATTTGGCCTCCAGGATGGATGAAGTATCAGGACTTATAGAAAGAATTAGGGAATCGAAAGATGAATAGGGCCTAAGGAAAATTAGAAACCAGGAGAGAGATCTACATCTTCAAAACAGAAATCTCATGATGATGATGAACATTCATCACCGAAAAATTCTGCACATAGGATGCTACAAAATCAGCGCTTTCAAACTGTAATACTGGATCAGTGTTATTCAATAAGAGTTTAGTCGTAACGACCACTACTGCAAGAACTGATAAAAATATGCAAAAAACAAATGTACGTACCGTAATTAACTCTATAAATTTTTTATCAGACTGTTAATGTTTTTTATGACACGCCACAAGTCGATGCACCCCAAATCGAAGTTGCATAAGTTAAGTTCCACAAAATCAAATAATGTTACTAATACAATAAGTTCGTCTTCGACAAATCAAAGTCGTTCTACTCACAAGTGTACTATTCAGTCTTCAGTTAATAACGATGATTTACAAACACAGGAAAACAATAATGATTTGGACAGAAGTTCACATATTCCTGAAGATCTATCAAATGCTCGATGTAGTTTATCATCTCCAAAAAAACGAGCTACTGACCACAGCATTAATATTATTGTGGCATCAAATTCGATTTCACCATCAACAGTCCATCAGCATTCCATATAAAATAATAATAGAATAAGATCTTACTGCATTTGAGTATTTTGCGTTTCCGTAAGATTTGAATTTGTTTGTATATTTTGTTAAATCAATCATAAAATAATTATTATGGATCATTTCAATGTAAATTTCAGTTCCACTGTATTGAAAAATGTGAATATAATGCAAAAAACACCTAAATATCGATGTTTGTTTACTTAAATGGAATATGTGTTTAGTATAATCGATTCAGTCATATTCCTAATTTGCCACGAACTCTTTATGATTCGTTACTTGTTCAGTTTTAAATAAAATATTTTTAATGATCTGTTGGATTCATGCAAAACAGACTTTTGGAGCACATCTCAGTTGAAACGAACTCAGTAGAAGTTATGAAATAAAAATAAAACACTTTGTTTTATAAATTGGGTTTCATTTATAAAGAACAATTTATGTGAGTATGTCATTTGTATCGTGGGAAGCAGAATTTTTCTCCAAATCCGGTAAAATCTAAAAAATCCTCATTACAATCAATAAAATGTTTTATTCAAAATATTGTAGTTCGCAAGCTTGTAATTTAATTTATAATTTCCAGGCGCAGATCAGTTTTAAAAGCAAAAAGATCACCATCTTCATCTTGTCTAGATAGATAGATCAGATCAACTTAATTCAATATTATAACTTATAACAATAAAGCAGAATACTTCAAAGAAAAGATTTCTTTTATAATGTTTTATAATTTAAATTTCGCGCAATACCCACACAATTTTTAGTGTAACCCACCCTTGAGAACTCTGAAATCGACAAATAGATGTCGCAACCATCAGTAACATGGATGAACCGAAATTGCCTGAAAAAACCTTAAATGTAGGTGTTGAAGTGCAATGCAATACGTTCTACTACAGCCGGGATGATAAAATCTAGTGCGATCGTAAAGTAGAGCGAATTGGATCGCACTTCTAGTTAGGTACAGTCAAGTTGTTAAGTCATAGAACGTGATCTTGAAATAAAACTAGTTGAACTTAAATTAAACGTGTTGAGTGTTTTAATTTAGCCAACCTAAAATTACTACAGGTTATAGGCCCAGACCAGGCACCTGAACCATAAACAAATTTGTAAGACCTGCTGAGTCGAATTACTACACGTTGTAGTTGATCGTAAATTTTTGAGGTTAAGTTAAAACCACGCCGCTTCGTTTTTGCTGGAAGGTAGGAAAAATACATTTTGTAATGTATTTTAAGATGGAATCTAAGTGGAAAACAGCCAAAACGTGTTGAAACTGGAAGGTTCCAGGAACTGGAATATCTGGAAACTCCAGATCACAGTATTGTTGCGTCGACATGGTTGGGTAAATATAGTAGAAGGTGGCAGTACAAAACCAGAAGACGCTGTCCGGAAAACTGCTTGGGAGAACAAGGATGCTAAGGCACAGACTTTAATTGTTAAAAGGTTGACCGAAGATGTTATGCTACACATTATATCGTGGTCAACGTCTGCAGAAATGTGGAGGAAGTTACAAAGTGTGTATGAATAAAGGACCGCAAGTAGTATCTACATTGTGCAACAAAAATTTTTTCAATACAAGTATGAAGAAGTTACTGAAATGTCTGCATTTCTATCAAAGGTTCAAGAAATGCAGAACCAACTAATGTGGTTTTCGACTGGTAATTACAGATTGATTTAAAAATTGATTTAAAAATTGATCTTTTTAACCAGTTTTGAACATGCTAACGTCAAAACGTAAGAACTTCTTTGTGTGAGTGAAGCGTCATTTTTATTCGAAAATTATTTATATTTATTTATTGAAAATTATTTGTTATTCACTTAATTTAATTTAATTAAAATTTCCTACTTGATATTATAATTAATATTTTCTATAAAAAAAATTCTAATATATTCTCAAGCGCAAAACTGTTTTTGACAACACAATTCTGACAAATGTCAAATAACAGTTTTATGCATGTATTTGTAAATCTGAAAATAAATCCAGATCTGGAAAAATTGATCTAGATCAAAAAATAAATCAATTTTTCTGCCCAGTCGAACATTATTTTTTGATCTAGATCAAAAAAATTGATTTAAAAATTGATTTTTGTGCCCAGTCGAAAACCACATAAGACAAATGGGTGAAGAAATTTCTGACAAGTTTGCAATAACCAAAATACTTATGTCGCTACTAGACGAATACGAACATTTTGTTTCGGCATGGGAATCTGCCCCAGACGAAAAGCAAACCTTGGAAAACTTAGTGGCTGGATTGTTAATGAAAGAAGAAAGGTTAATGGAAAAGAACCAAGAACCGGTGCAAAGTTCATCATCGTCTGCGTTTGTAGTAAATGATAGAAAGAATGGAAATTGTTTCAAGTGTGGTAAAAAAGGGCACTTCCAGAGCGAATGTAAAGTTGATAAAAAGAACAACGAAGAGAGCACAAATAAAAGTTGTTTTTACTGTGGAAAATTTGGACACTATAAATCTAATTGCTGGTTTTGGAAAAATAAGAGCAATGAAAAAGGTAACGCGTTAGTGGTGTCCAATAATCATCATGAACAATATCAAAAATCTATGTGGCTTGTGGACTCTGGTGGAGACGAACACATGTTTTGCGATCGTACATTATTTGCATACTTCCAAGACACTTCAAAAAAATCTGTAATAATCGGGAACGGCACGGCGATTAGTGTATTAGGTTGGGGACAAATGACAGTGCAAGTGCAAGATGGTAGAGAATGGGTGGATTCTACGATTGATAACGTGCTATACGTTCCAGACTTAAAGATCAATTTGTTTTCTGTAAATCGCGCCAAAAAAAAGATTTTATCATGAAAACAGATGACAGCTCGTGCAAATTCTACAAAAATGGCCATGTCTGTGCAATCGCAAAACGAGTTGGAAATGGTTACTACATGGATTTACGGCTAATGTGCGGTTTTGCAAATACTACAGAAGTCAAATCAAGTTTAAACGAGTGGCATGAGAGACATGTGCATCAGAATGTACAACATATGAAAGCTGTATTATTAAACAACAACATCAAAGTATCCGATGAAAAGTTCGAAGAGTGTCGAGGCTGCTTAGAGGGTAAAGCACACCGTCTACCCTTTACAACCAGCGAAACAAAAACGACAAAAACATGTGAGCTGATACACGCAGATGTTTGTGGATCCATTGAGGAACCCTCTGTTGGAGGCTCAATTTTTTGATATTAAAAGATGACTACTCATGCTACAGAACAGTAAACTTCATCAAAAGAAGGACCAGGTAATAAATTGTATTAAAGATTTTTAACATAAAGCAGAAAATGCCACGGACAATATAGTCAGCTTTAGAAGTGATAATGGATTAGAATTTATTAATAAATATGTGTCAAATTTTTTCTCAGACAAAGGAATAGTCCATCAAACGTCTGTACCATAAACGCCTCAACAAAATGGCAAGGCGGAAAGGGAGATCCGAACTCTGACAGAAGCCTCTAGATCAATGTTGTGTGCCAAGAGTCTTCTTAAGAAACTATGGGCTGAAGCAGTGAACACTGCAGCATATGTTCTGAATAGAACGGGTAGAAGTATTGAACCAGTAAAAACACCACATGAAGTATGGACAAATAAACAGTATGATCTCAGTAATTTACACATTTGTGGTACCTGTGTATCTGTCCATATTCCAAAATAAAAAGAAGGAAATAAGGCTGTTAAGGGGAGAGTGCCGCTATGGTGGGTTATGGAGAGAATGTAAAAGGTTACAGAATATTTTATCCAGAAAAAAATGAAGTCTTAGTAAAAAGGGATGTTATTTTCTTGGAAACGGTCATGGAACAATCGGAAAAGGTAGACCCAGCACCTGCAACAGAAACACCAAACAATGAGATGTCAGTCACTAATAATAACCAGCAAGATCCTGAGATAGAGCTTATAAACAGTTCAACTTTTACAAACGAAACGAAAGATGAAGTCCACCATGCTTGTGAACCTAAAGAAATAAATAAAGAATGCAGTGAATATGACGGTGCTAATTTGTTACAGTCAGATGCACCTCGTCGAACCTCACGTGTATACCTGTCAAAATGTTTACACTGCAGAAACACAACCAGAAACCTAAAAGGAAGCCATGCAAAGGAGCGACGCCTATAAGTGGAAGAAGCTGTCAAACAAGAACTCGAAAACCTAAAAGCAAACAATACATGGACAGTGTGCGCAGTACCTGAAAAGCAAAACATTATTAGTAGTAAATGAGTATTTAAATTTAAGAAACATGATAATGTTGTCCAATATAAAACCCAGGTTAGTTGCCAGCGGTTTTGAACAGAATGACCCCTTCGATTTGCACGAAATTTACTCACCTGTTGCCAAGCTGACAACATTTAGATTATTCGCTTCAGTTGCTTCTAAGCTCAATCTACCAATACATCAGATGAATGTCACTGGGGCTTTTTTATATGGATATAGAAGAAAAAGTATTCATCCAATTACCAGAAGGAGCGTATAATGATGGCAACAATATTGTAAGACTACAAAAATCACTGTACGGTTTAAAAAAGTCTACTAAGTATTGGAACGATAAATTTAATAATGTAATAAATAAAATCGGTTATGTAATGTCAAAAAATGATCCATGTTTGTACACTAAATGTACAAGAGAAAGCCAAACTTATGTATTACTCTATGTTGATGACCTTGTAATGTTCAGTAGTGATGAACAACAGTTAAGGGATCTTAAATCACAATTAGAGAATTTTTTTAAAATGAAAGATTTGGGACTGATTTCAAACATCCTAGGCATTAATGTTAAACAGAATTTTAAGCAAAGTGTAACTGAATTCAGTCAAAAGTCATATTAAGAAAATGTACTAAGACGATTTGAGATGAATAATTGTAAACCAATATTACTCCACTTGATCAAAACTTAAATGCAAAAATCTTAGAAACCACAGAGAGCAAGACAGAAAAAAATATAGAAAACACATGTAGGAAAATTATTGGAGGTTTAATGTATGCTGTGTTAGGCACTAGGCCAGACCTCTGTGTGGCTGTATCTATACTAAGTAGGTATCAAAATAATGCAAATGATATAGTGCTAACTCATTTAAAAAGAGTTCTAAGATATGTAAAATACACTTTAGGGTATAAGTTGGTCTACAAATGTAATTGTGATGGGCTTGTGGGGCATTGTGATGCAGATTGGGGTGGTGATTTTAGAGACAGAAAGTCAACCACGGGGTATTGTTTCAAGTTTTTCAACTGTCTCATATCTTGGTGCTCCAAGAAACAGTACTCAGTAAGCTTATCATCAACTGAAGCTGAGTATGTTGCAGTTAGTATGGCGGCTAGTGAGTCCTGTTGGCTAGCTACAAGACTTTAATAACACAAATGTGTGTCCAGTACCCATATACTGCGACAAACAATCCGCCATAATGGTTGCAAATACTGATAATATCAAAAGGTTAGAACATATTGATATACGATACCACTTTGTCAAAGACTTAATTAAAGAATGCAAGATTCGCTTAATATACGTTAAAACTGAAGACCAAGTTCCTATTGTAAAATAAATATAAGAGAACTATTGTTTAAATTTGTTACCATATGTTGTCCCCCTATAGGGGATCTATCAGATATTAAGCTGATAAACACAGATACTACACTTTAATCTTAGCCATAAGGCCGAGAAGCGATTCTAGTTATCGTGATAGGACAATAGAAATAAAGACTATATACACACAACTCGAAGTTGAAATTTACTTCAACCGGTTATGTAACTGTAAGTTACTGTTGCTGATTGCGACGTGCGTGACAGTGACTGTTAACAAGCAGTAATTGCGGAGCAAAAGGGTATAAGGCTGTTAAAATTGAAAAATTTGCTGTTATGGATAACGGCATGTTGCTAACTTATTGAGTTTCTTAAGTTGGGAAAAAGAAACATTTTGTTGAATTTATAAGTGTACAATAAGTGAATATTATTGAAGAATCAAATAAGGACAGTTTGACTGTGATAAACATTTTGGTTAAATAAAAATAAGCGATAGCGAATTTCTGTCGAGAATTCAAACGTAACGGAAGTGTATCAAATCTGCAACTAGATTTCACAAGTGAATTAGTGATAAAACTTACTGAACTGAACTTATTTACATTTTCCGGGAAAACCGGTGGAAATTTTTGTATTCCACGATAAGCTATTGGAAAATTTCAAATCTATGTTCCTTGCAAAATTGGAAACTTTGTTGTTTTTTAAAATTCGTTATCTCGATGAACCTGCCAAACTTCGTTGCATTTCGCCTTCTCATGGGAAAGGTCATCCTGTGAGCGAACTTTTAAATGGACCTGCCACGTTCAAATTCCTTTTTTGCACGCGACGAGCCTCCGATCCCTTCGGAGGTTGGTGACTCACCCGGCCTATTGCCCGCGAAGATGGATCGTGGTTGGGCGCCACTCGTTTTGGACGAGTCACCTACGCGATTCGCGGTCAACGCGAGAAATCCCGCGGTCGCGTCACAAGAGAAAAAAAAGGAAAGGAATTTCCAATAAAATATTTAGATTTCTCTCTTCCGAATCTACTTTTTCAGATCAATTGTGCCAATTTACAAATCACTCTAGTTTTACAAAATTGTTGCTTAACCTAAAATTATCCTACTCTTGCCCTACTAAGTCCGCTATCTTATATTAATCCTATCTGAACATAAATTCCTTGAACCTATTACTTATCTCTATTTCGCCTCCTCCTGCCGCTCTTGATGCTTTTGCCGCTCCTGCTATTCGCTTGGATACTCCTGCCGCTTGGATATTCTTCCTCACTTTTCACTGTTTATCAATCGTCTTTAAATTTTCTCTCAATCATTACTATTGAAGCATACTCAAGTTCACTTCCCGCGATTGTCTCCTAACACCGTTACTCTTGCAATTTTTTATCTTTACGTCCCTTACTCATTTTAATATAACTACTCTTATTCGTTCTTGCACCTCCGTGTCTCTTGTCTTCAACTCTTCACCTTTCTACAACTCTGCACTCCCTTTTCACTATTTGTCAATTGTCCTTATATCTTCTCTTAATCTCTAACACACTTCAAATTCACTTCCCGTGACTGTCTTCAAACACCGTTATTCCCGCAATTCTTTATTCTTATAATTATTTTAACATTACTATTCTTAATCGTTCGTGCAACTCTGAGTCTCTTATCTTCAACACTTTTAATTTCTACAACATTGTTCTTCTTTTTCACTATTCGTTGATGATCATTAAATCTTCTCTCAGTCTTTAACACACTTCAAATTCACTTCCCGTGACTGTCTTCAAACACCGTTATTCCTGCAATTTTTTATTTTTACGTTCTTTATTAATTTTAACATAACTATTCTTAATCGTTCGTGCACCTCTGGGTCTCTTATCTTCAACACTTTAAATTTCAACAACCCTGTTCTTCCTTTTCACTATATGTTAATTGTCTTTAAATCTTCTCTTAATCTTTAACGTATTTCAAAAACACTTCCTGCGACTATTTTTAGGCTTCGTCCTTCTCGCAGTTCTTTGGTTGCTTTTACGTCCTTTAACCCTTTCAATATAACTATTTAATATAAATAGCTCCACCTCGATGTTAACATTCCCTGCCAACTTTCTTCAACTCTTTATTTTCTTAATCTAGTCGTATTCCTTGGCACCCTCGATTCTTACTTTTGCACCATATCGAGAGCGAAATTTTTCCCGAACACGTTACGCGATCGCGATCCTTTGTCGCTATTTTTTTTCTCTTTTTACAAACTCCTTCGGAAATTCCCCGTGTCAACTCGTAATCCTCCCAAACAAAATCACTCCGCAACTCCACAATCTCAAAAGCCCCTATTCTTCGCTGTCGACCCCTTATATACTTCGTGCTCTAACGGTGTGCCTGATGCACATGTCGCCAATTTCTGGCGACGCGCGTGTCCTCGGTCGTTCGTGCCCTCGGAACAAGAAAAAAACCACCAGAATGAAACAACCGACTCTGACATAGATCTGATGAGGCATAGCGTTAAAAGCCTGCCTCCACCATGGCAAAAAAAGCCGACTATAAGATCCACCAATAGGAAGAAAGTATCATCACCTTCACCTGACAAAATAGACGTATCAAACAGATTCAGTGGACTTCAAACCGATGAAAAAGAAGACGACTCTGATCTCCCAAGAAAAATTCCAAAGCCACCACCTATAATTCTGTACGGAATAGAAGACGTCAATAAGCTCACAGAAGTTCTAGAAAGTGTCGTGAGCAAAAATGACTTTACCTTCAAAGTTGTTAGCCAAAATCAACTCTGGATTGCCTGTCCGATTGTAGAAGCCTACAAACATGTTATAGACAATGTTAGAGGGCAAGGTCTCATAGGACATACGTTTAACAGAAAAGATAAACGACCATATAGGATAGTGATCAAAAATCTACACCACACAACACCTACCAGTATAATTAAGGAAACACTAGAAGGTACAGGAACCACAGTTGTTGGTGAAATCATAAACGCCAAGTATGGACCTGAAAAGATACCGACCTCCACCTTCTTCGCAAATTTGGCAGTTAAAAAACTGAGATATATATATCACCAATCAATAATTATAGAAGATCCACGTAAGCGAAAGACTATAGTACAGTGTCAAAGATGCCAGCAATACGGCCACACAAAAAACTACTGTATGCAGCCATATCGCTGTGTCAAGTGTGCACAACCCCACAAAACTGCCGATTGTCCTAAAAGGGATCGTAACACTCCAGCTTAATGTGCCCTATGTCTAGGAGATCATCCAGCAAATTATAAGGGCTGCGAGGTGTATAAAGAAATACTAGCCAGAAAAACTAATAAGCAGGCATATAATAAACAAAAAATCAATTCTGAAATAGTTGCTAGCCCGACTACCGAGATTCTTCCCCAGACAAACTTCGAAAGAACTAGACCAACAGCAGTCACTGATATTGATAAAAGACAGAGGTATAATGACACCTTCAACAATAACGAGAATGAAAATAAACCAACATCAATCAGAACAATAGAAGAAATATTCCTAAAACAAACCGAAAAAATGGACCTTATCCTTCTACAAATGAGTACATTAATCAGTCTCATAACAACACTAGTCTCAAAATAACAAAATGACCTCTCTAAAGATAGCAACCTGGAACCTAGACGGACTATCACCAAATAAAGACGATGTTGGAATCCTGTCACATGCATACATTCTTAGTATCAGAAACAAAGTATATATATTATATCAGTTACTGCAGTATACTGTCCTCCGAAACACAAAATAACACAGGAGCAATATGATGAACTATTCCACACTCTTGGCCCACACTTTATTGTTGGAGGCGATTGGAATGCTAAAAACCTCCACTGGTGCTTCAGGGCAACTAACACCAGAGGTAGAGCACTTAAGAAAAGTCTGGACAAGAATAAACTCACCGCGATCTCTACAGCAGAGCCCACGAACTGGCCTAGTGATCCAAACAGGTTGCCAGATGTCATAGACTTCTTTATTACGAAGGGGCTATCGAGGCTACACCACACTATAGAAACATGCTTGGACGCGAACACTAACCATGTGCCAGTAATACTAATCATTGGAACCTCAGTGGTCAATATAACAAGAACCACAAGGCTATACAACAAACGCACAGACCGGTTCTCTTTTCAGGAGCTCATACACCACAAGCTAGACCTAAAAACAGATTTAAAATCAGAATCTGACATTGATAAAGCTGCTAAAACCTTTACCACCACGATCCAAGAATGTTGCTGGCACTGCTGGCAAAGTTTACTCTGAAAACATACCACGCAAGGCCATAGAATTACCACGCAAGGCCATAGTGTACCTTACCATGCTCTTCAACGCTATTCTAAGAGTAGGATACTTCCCCGATCTGTAGAAAGTTTCCCAGGTAATAATGATTCAAAAACCTGGGAATTCTTCACATGAAGTAACTTCATACAGACCAATTAGTTTGCTGCCGGTGTTATCCAAACTCTTTGAGAAGTGTCTTCTTCATAGACTCAGCGGTGTCATAAATGAGAAGTCAATTATCCCTGACCACCAGTTTGGCTTCCGGAGAGAACATTCAACTACAGAATAGGTCCACAGAGTGTGTAGAAGAATTAGAAAGTCGTTCGAACTGAAAGAATATTGCTCGTCCGCATTTCTTGATACACAGCAAGCGTTCGACAAAGTATGGCACAGAGGGCTGCTGTATAAAATAAAGTCCCTACTACCCCATACGTTCTACAGTGTCTTGAAATCCTATATTTCTGACAGAATATTCCAAGTAAGGGAAGACGATTCCAAATCCCAGTTCTATGACATAAGTGCAGGAGTGCCACAAGGCTCTGTACTTGGGCCTGTCCTTTATATCCTATTCGCATCTGACTTACCTCAAAGATCAAATGTTACAATTGCTACCTTCGCTGACGACACTGCTCTTTTGGCCTCCAATAAATGCCCCACTGAAGCTTCACGAACATTACAGCCAACCCTGTACGAAATAGCGAAGTGGCTAGCTAAATGGAGAATGACTGATAGCGTAAATAAATCAATACACGTGACCTTCACTCTCCGCAAGGAACACTGTGTACCTGTCTCTTAGAATGGCACACAACTCCCACATGAAGAAACTGTGAAGTACCTAGGCATGCACCTAGATCGGAGACTGACCTGGCAGAAACACGTTAAAACGAAGAGAGACGAAATCAACATCAAGGTAACAGGTCTTCATTGGCTGATGGGCAGAAACTCAAAACTATCTATCGACAATAAGATCCCCATCTACAAGACGATGATAAAGCCAATTTGGACATATGGCACCCAACTCTGGGGCGGTGCCAGTGACAGCCACCCATCTACCTTACAAAGAGTGCAAAACAGTATACTCAGACAGATATCGAATGCGCCATGGTTTCTCAAAACAACAGAGCTTCACGAAATAAATAAGAGGAAATAATAAGAGTTAAAGAGGAAATTGCTTCTTATGGGGGCAAATATAAGGCAAGGTTGCAAAATCACCAAAACCAGCTTGCTGGGCAACTTACGATCCCAGAAATAAATCGTCGCCTAAAAACGAGACGGGACATATTTGACGAGGAAAGTCAGCACTTGGGCTGACTACAAAATTTAAGGGCTCTATTCCATTGGGAGTAGCACCCTACATAAAGTAAAACCAAACATCCCATCTGCTTATAGCTTAACAAGGCTGATTGCAAGATTTAAGAGGAAATAAAAATAAAAAGAAAAAAATTTATTACCAGGTGTGGTGTAATATAAGTTTTCTTATGATTTAAGTTTACACAAATAAATAACGTATGACATTGAGAGGGGTTGTTGAAGTGCAATGCAATACGGTCTACTACAGCCGGGATGATAAAATCTAGTACGATCGTACAGTAGAGCGAATTGAATCGCACTTCTAGTTAGGTACAGTCAAGTTAAGTCAGTCAAATTGTTAAGTCATAGAACGTGGTCTTGAAATAAAACTAGTTGAACTTAAATAAAACGTGTTGAGTGTTTTAATTTAGCCAACCTAAAATTACTACAGTGGGGTTATGTAATCATATTTTATTTTTACGATTTTCCTTAAATTAAATTTCACTCGCAGTTGCAAGATTGATCTGTGCAGTCACAATTTCTTAAGTGTTAATTCACAGCTCTTGCTTTTATTAAGTATAAAGTATTCATATATAATCTAGTTTTTATAATCTAATATATAATCTAGTGATTTAAACAAATGAAGCGTGCCACTCTTAATGGTTCATTTTGAGTTTTCATGAGTAAACTATTGAAAGAATAAGGTGCAAAACTCGAAACTCAATAAGTAAAAGTAAATCAATTTTCCGTAATTCACGATAAAGTTCATTGAACCAACAAAACCTTCGTATCGTACCACTGTAACTTAACCCGTTACAACCGCTAAAAGTCATTTCGATCCACCCTGAAAAGAGGGCACTCTAATCTTGCTCATCTGAGGAAGCTGGCTACCAGTCTAAACTTGCCTCGTATCACCGCATTATTGGTTCAAGTGTTACATGATCATTGGGATACTTTCATCACTTCACCAGCAGCTGAACTAGCAGTGGACTTGCCAGGCTTGATACTTTATTCTAGTTTCAACTTAAAAATTTTTTAATTAACTTAATAAGTTTCAACTCAATAAGTTTCATGAACTTAACAACTTTCATTAACTTTCTTTTTTGGAGATTTAAAGTTTATTAAATCATTATTACTCAGGCTAGGGTGGCAGACCGTCGAATTGGGGACACTAATATGAGACTAAATTGTTCTGCCGCAACCTGTAAAGAGAGGAATTCTAGTAGGCTCGTCTCTTGCCATGGTCTCTGTGGTGGGTTCTTCCACCCGAAATGCGCTGGTCTGACTGGGCCCCTTGCGGATAAAATTCAATCGAAACACTCTAGTGTCCACTGGTACTGCCTACATTGCCGCAAATTTACTCTCAGTGGACTTTGCTCTCGTTTAATGGGTATCGAATCTGATCTGCGAAAACTTGGTGCCAAACTTACCGAGACAGTCTCAATGCATACAGCGCTCCTGGAGACGTTTAACTCTATTAAAGATTTCAGCATAACACAGAGTGCACAACCACACCCAGGTGGAACTTTCCCAGTCGTCGCCTACTCCTACCTGCTCCCCTAGGGCTACAAGATCAACTAAACCTCCCCCATCCTTGTATCAGGGATGGCTCCCCAACTGATCACACTATCCTTTCCCCACCCTTCTACCAACCAACACATTATTAAGCGATCCCACCTCCTTGCTCAACATCGCACCCCCTCAGGTACCACTACTTTCTGTGGAAACGCAAGCTTAGAACTATTATCTTGGTAGCGACCGGGCTGACGCGAACACTACCCTGGACGGTATCCAACAGGCTCTCAGCAATGCCGCGGCGTGTATGGGCATCCTTAACTCAGCCAGTATCTGTCACATTGGTGCGGGACTGACCAAGCTAGCGGAGAAACCGTCTCAGACAGCGCCACTTCTAACTGTGCCAAAAATAAGGTCCATTTTTATCACCGAACTTATTCCGTCCACATCTACAGAAAACCTTATCAGTTATCTAGTTATCTTTGGGATTGATGTAGCGGGAAATAACATCAAGGTCTTCAAAATATCCGAAAGGAGATGTGCCTCATTTAAGATAATGGTCCCTCCTACACATGTCGATTCCCTCACGGACAAGTCAAAATGTCCAAAGGACACCTGCAATATCCTCTCATGACCTAGACTCACAACAGGGAAAAAACGAACCGTCCTCTCACTTTACTATCAATATGTGAGAGGACTACGAATGAAAGCTCGGTCGACCTACACTTCCTCTCTAAATCCTCCTGACAATATAATGTCCCTTACCGAAACCTGGCTCTGTGACAGCATCAATGACCTTGAGATCCTTGACCACAATTACACGATCTTCCGCAAAGACCGTTTCCTAAGTGACCCTTAGCGACGAGGTGGTGGAGTCTTTATTGCGGTGCGCTCCCCATTAGATGCTTCCCTTATTCCAACCAATCCTCATGAACCCCTAGAACTCCTTGCTATTCGAGTTCGTCTACCTAAGGTGATCCTCATTGTTTAAACCTGCTATATCCCACCTCGGTCCCTCGAATCCACCTACACGCACCTGATGGACATCATCGACTAATTGGCCCTCTCGCTCGTAGGCGATGATCACTTTTTAATACTTTAGGACTTTAATCTTCCATCCCTTGCGTGGTCCATTGACGAGGAAATGGAATGCCTTACAGCAGACAACCCCTCCTCGCTCGCGGAATCCTGCCTTATTGACTGTACCGCATCCAATAACCTATTCCAAATTAGTTCCCTCAAAAACCTAAACCAGCGGCAATTGGACTTGGTCTTCTCGAATGACCCTCTGAATTGGCAGGTTTCCTCCAGTGAAGTGGTCTTCTGTAAGGTCGACCCTCACCACCCTCCACCTAACATTAGTGTATTCTTCGATGATGCTGCCGACACCCCACACGTTTCTCGATTCCCCCACACGTTTCTCGATTCTCCTCGCCTCGATTCAATTTTCGCCGAACTACCTTTGACCACCGCAACTCTTGCCTACATGACGCCCACCGCCACCTGGACCTAGACCTACGAACAGATGATATAAATAAGTGCACAGCTAAATTCTATAACCTTCTCTCTGACTGCATCTCCTCCTCTACATCTCTATACACACCTCCCCCAATTCACTCCTCCCCTTGTTGGTACACCAAGGAACTCAAGACCCTAAGGAATAAATGAAACTCTAATTAGAACATACCTAGTCTCTGGCAGTCATGTCGACTACGTTAACTTCTGTGCCTCCTATAGCGAGTTCTCGTCAAAAGTACACTCACGGAACAGCGAGTATCTAGCGTCTGTTAAGACCAACCTTTTGTCGAAACCCCGTGAGTTCTTTTCATTAAAAGGGAAAAGTATCCACAGTCCCTCACGCTCCTCGGCACGGAGTTTGACCGCCCAGTTCCCATTGCAAACGCATTTGCAAAATTCTTCTCGTCCACATTCCAGGATGTTACCTCTGTTCCCTTTCGGAGCTGAATTTCCCCGATCTCTTTATTAGCGTAGCAGAGGTCCTCTCTCATTTACTCTGCCTCAAGGACGATCTTCCAACTGGTGCATACGGTTGACCTCCCATCCTGCTTAAGAGATTTGCGAATTACCTTGCTGGACTCTTGTCCCAGATGTCTGGAAGGTTGCACTCTTAATCTCTGTCCACAATAAGGGCTCTAGGTCCATAATCACCAACTACCGACCGATTGCGAAACTCTCTGTGATTCCCAAACTTTTTGAACGATTAATTGTCGATAAAATTTATCCCTACCTCTCATCCTTAATCTCTCCTCATCAACATGGCTTCCTAAAGGGTAAATCGACTGTTACTTAGCTCCTACACTTCACATCCCAAACTATCAATGCCCTTGAACGCGGTGAGGTTGTCAATGCAATCTTTACCGACATGAGTAAAGCATTTGATCGCATTCTCCATAGCCTCATTATCTTCAAGCTCAAACTCGCAGAGTGTCATAGTCCCTTCATGAGCTGGATTGACTCCTACATCCGTAACCGCACCTACCATGTCCTACTCCGGCCCCAACTCTTCAACGCTATTACAGCCACTTCGCGTAATCCTCAGGGCAGTCACATTGGCCCTCTTCTTTTTATCTTTGCTACTAATGGGTAGGGTAGTACGTTTCTCATCAATTCTTACCTACACTGACGACACTTAAATTTATAAAAGCATGTGCTATCCCTCTGACGCTCAGCTCCTGCAAAATGATCTCAGTCGGTTTGCTGAATGGTGGAATAAAAGCATCCCCATACTAAACACCTCTAAGTGTGTGTGACGTTGTACTTTTCACCTTTAGTATTAACGAGTCGGTCATTTGCATGAATGGACTCACCCTAGATCTTGGTGTCTAACTGGACTCGAAACTTACATTTACAGACCACATCAACTATGTTGTTCGCAGAGCCAGTGGTATGTCTGGATTCATACTCAGGTGGTGTAAGGAGTTTTCAGACCCGCTTGTTAGTAAGTATCTCTTCACCTCACTGGCCCGACCGATCCTTGAATATGCCTCTCAGGTATGGTCACCCTACCACAAAGAACACTCGGGAAGAATCGAATCTGTTCAAAAGTGCTTCCTACGGGCTGCTCTTAGACTCCTACCTTGGTCTGATGCCCACCACCTTCCCCCGTATGAGAATCGCCTGGGACTCATCGGACTTCAGGCATTTGCTTCTCGCCGAGTGACTGCCGACATTACCTTCGTGCATGGTGTCCTCCAGGGGAACATACGTGCACCGTTTATCTTGAACCAGGTCGCCTTGCGGGATGGCAATTGGAATCTCAGATTATCTAATATGTTTCCACCACACTAACTATGGCCAGATAGAGCCTATGACTCGTATGATCCGGGCATACAATCGCGCGGCTCCTCTCATTCAATCAGCACAGGGGGCTAATGGTCTCAGGACCATCTTACGCAATTGTGTGGAGGCCGCTCCTCCTTCGTAGTTAGCTGGGTGTACCCTAATTCAACGAACGTTCTTCCTCTCGCCTGAAATATCTGTTCAGTATCCTTAGCCGCATAATGTAACTAGTCTTAAGCTCATGAAATGTTTCCATTTCTCATTTAAGTCCTAATATTGTCTTGGCACTTAGTTATTTTACTTATTTTTAATTTTGTCTTTTCTCTCTTGGTCGCATCATACTTTCGTTATATATAGATTTAGCATATTAGTATTTAAACTTTCATATTTCTTTTTTCTTTTTTGTAGTCACCCTCATTTTGTACACTTGCATTAAGTGAATAAATGAATAAATAAATAAATAAAGAGATATCTACAAGATTGCATGCTCAGAATCTGGCGCCAGAGCAATGATAATCGTGCCCCTTTTCCTTTTATTTCGGAATAAATAAAATTTTCTCCCTTTGGTACGCCATTAATTAGGTTTTTAATAGAACAACGTTATAAAAATAATAACGTTCCAAAAAGAACAACGTTATAAAAATAGAAACGTTCCAAACAGAACAAAGTTCTATAAGGAACAACTTTTGAAAAAGAACAGTGTTCCAAAAAGAATCGATTTTTTTATCACAGTGACGACTCCAACGGTGATTTGAAAATCACTCTCTGTCCCTCCTCTTATTATCAACACAACTCCCACCTTAGTGCTGCCACGTTGTTTTATATAAAGCATTGCCATGGTACAACAGGGGGGGGGGGTTCTCTCGCCTCTACTGTGGAACCTTCTTGCAAATGGGCTATTAGTCACCCAAAGCAATCAGGATGGTACTGGACGTCAACAGCCTTGACCTGGACGACAAGCTTGTGGCAGCCAGTGCAGCTTATAGACTAAGAGGCAGCAAACGAATAAATGGGATATGTAACTGGGCATGCATATATCCAGAGAGATATGAATGAACAGGATCCTTGTGTTCGGGCAACGCTATACAAAATCTTATACCGAACAGGGACGACTGGACGAGTAATCAAGGCCTGGGGCATCAAGACATATAGCTAACAGAATGACGTGGGCACTGTATTTGGAATGGCTGGACACAAGCGCGTGGACGACTCCTCGGTTGATCTGAGGAGATACAACACAGTTTTCCAAGCAGAAAGAATCAATATCCGTGAGCTGGATATTGGTACATATATTTAAAAAAAAACATTGTTACGTCCGGGTTTCAACTTTTTTTTTTTGTTCCCGGCCCGAATATGAGGTTTATTTGTTGTTCAATTTAAAGAAATATTTCAAATGTAAGATACAAGTACATGCTGTATTGACGAAGTATAAAATGTAAATTATTAAGTTCTTAGGAAAAGTTATTACGAAAGTCATAAGATTACGACAAAATTATAAGATTGGGTATCTGGATGGCACGAAGAATTGAGCAGAACTGGTTCGGAGAATTTGGCTTCACAAACTATATCTTGTAGTCAAAATCTCCCTCCATTTTCTATCAGTTTTCACGTGCATGTTTCCTTTCGTTTACAGGTCCATCAATCATAAATTTTATCTCTTTTCACGGGAAAGTAAAACGAATATTTGTTTACTTATGAAATCTGAAGTACGTGAGAATAGCGAAACGAGTCATGTATTTCATGTATCCCTGAACTTGTTCGGGTTTGTATTAGGTGCCTGTATGGCTCAAATTTCATTTCGATGGACCGAAACCGCGATAGTGTCTTGACTTAATGACCCAGAAAACTATTGGGAATAAATGGAATTTCGGATAGCTATGATAAACAGAAACCACGATTTTCTTGAATAGTGTCTTGACTAAATGAGGAAGACGTCTATTAGACCTAAGCGAAACTTCGTGTGTCATCGGATATTACAACATCGTGTCGGTGCTGAAAATGCTGAAAATGCATTTAGTGCTGAAAATTTATGTAATTTGTCGTCTCTTAGACAATTTAGCTCTCTTCTGGCTCAGTTCGGTCCATCATCTCGCTGGATGTAGTACTGTCTGGAATTCTGTCTGGAAACTTCTGAGGTTTTGCTTCTTCCAAAGAATTATGCTGAATATTATCGAATAATTATTCGATTGAGGACTGGTCTCTGTTTTTATCCAGGCGTCAACTGATTCACCTTTGTGTGATACATAAAATTAAATTTTGCATAAAAAGTGATTTGCATATGCTCATACTTACTCACACGAAAAGTAGAGTTAGGAATTTGGCATGTGGCCGGTTGTGATGCCTCATCTATTGGTTTAGCAGAAGTTTTGAACATGGGAAATGACACATGCGCTTCCGCTCCGATTGGGAGAACATCTCCTGCTGAAAGTGATTTATAAACTATTCAGGCAATCGATGGCATGGACCCTTTGAGCCCTGCCTCAGGTTCGACCGATCGTACAGATCGTCTTGAAGGTCTGATATATGCTCAAAACCAGAGCATCAACAAACTCCAGGAAGGTCTTCAAAGCACTAAAAGTAATGTTGAGATGCTGCGAAACATGTTCATCCATCTTCATCTATGCTAGGGTACACCCAGAGCTATCTCCTTCTGGTCACGAACCAAAAAAACAATGGAAAATGAAAACTAAAATGAAAACTGAGAAATCGGTTTGCTGTATTGGGTGAAGACATCTTGGACATACCAACGCCTCCAAGTACTCAGAATTTTGGTGCTTCAGGCGGGCAGCCACTGGGGCTATCTTAAGAGCAGCCAGCCAAGAAAAATAGAATATCAAACAACGTAAATAACAACCAGGTAAATGTCACACATTCTAATGAACCACAAAAAAAGCCAATAAACAACCCCCCATAATTGTTTATAATCTGAACCACAAAATATTTGTCAGAGCTTAAGACTCTGGATTATATAGCTGAACCAGGCGCAACAAAAAAAGGGCCACCATCTGCCCCAGCGATTGTGCTACCGCTGAAAATTCCCGCAAGCTCCTTAACGCGCAGGATTTCACCTTCACCCCCAGGTAGGAGAAAGGTGTTAACCTTACACTCTCGAATATTCCAGTCTTCTATAAGGCAAACGATGTGACCGTGAAAAATTTTAAATTGCTGAAAATATATCTACCATCACCAAATTAAGGGAACCTAACCCAAGAAACATCTTTCTGTATTCCGGCTTCAGATTTGGTGGGTTTCTCTGGGACGTTATTCCTGCATTCGAAAATAATTGTTTCTCGCTATCGTCGTGAGCTGAAATCACCTGCTTCAATTGCCAACATCCTGATCATGTCCCGGCCAACTGCCGAATGCAGACGAAGTGTGTAAAATGTCTTCTGGACCATCCACGTGGTGAATGTCCAGTGCCAAAGGATACCCCCACGGATCAACTCTTCTGTGTTCGCTTTAAAGCTTACGGTCACACTGCAGCCTACAGGAGCTGTCCTGTTATTCTCAAAATTCGAGAGACCAAAATAGCTCCCAGACTTCCCCATGTTCCAACATCGGCATCTATTCCCAAGCCAGTTATTCCGGGTGTTGCTTATTCCTCGTTGGTAACACCAAAACCAGTTCCACATAGGTTCACAGATGCTTCTCAACAAGGACTGGGTCCTAACTTACTTGCTGAGATGGATGAAGCAGCTAAAGAATGTTTCGGTGGTGACTTCTTTACCACCTTGAGCAAATGTTAATCTTTTCTCAGTAATTATCCCTAGAGAATATACATGAAAAGCGCAAAGCCTTTTTGGCGTCTATACAAGAATTTGACGTGAATGGTTAATTCTCATTTAAGAAACCTGTAAATCCATGTCATCAACGTTAACTCCCTGATAAGTAGATCCAAGCGTCATGCTCTTGAGTCTCATGTCAAAAAATTTCGCCCTTACATTGTTTTCCTTTCCGAAACCTGCCTCTCTCCGAGAAACAAACTATCGTTTCGTGATTATATTATGATTCGGAACGATAAGGAAAACGGTCGTCGAGGTTCGGCGATTCTACTTAAATCTTACATCGGCTATAAGAAAAAAGTAGTTGTCCCCACTCCGGTTATGGAACATACAGCAATAGCTCTAAATTGTGGCTCCTCGAAGCTATTCCTATTCTCAATCTATCAGTCCTGCTCTCTAGCCAATAACTGCGAAGACCTGAACATTATGTTTAAGTTGGCCAGTCCAGATGACTTTCTCATCTGTGGTGGTGACTTCAATGCTAAGCACTCAGCGTGGCTAAATACAACAAACAACCTTAACGGTAACAGGCATTGAATTAACAACTAAGGAATTGCCCTGCCGCTCACCTACAGTGTCCGTGTATGACGCATATGCCCCGAACCCCTTCCCCCCTGAGCAAACAAAGCATCTGAAGAATTGGTGGTACAGCGTGTCTTAATTTTCCACTGATTGGCTACACTGTGGTGTGAATAGCTGTTTTTTCAGAGAATTGGTAAAAGTTTTTGATTTTTCTTAGTATTGCGGTGGTACAGAGGTCATTCATATAGGCTTCGTTAGTGTTGTGGTATTTCTGTACCACCATTCACGATTTCTATTGGCCTAGGCCTCAAGTATTTGTGAAACAAATACTTTGAATAGCTTTCTGTACCACTTGTAAATACACTGTAGAGTGTTTTGTTTCGACTGTCATTTTTGCACGGCGCGTAAATTGTCGATTTGGAAATCGAATTTCAATTGAGTGTAACAGTGAAATTTGCTTAAAAAAATTTTGAGTTTATTGTAATATAGTGAATAATTGAATTAGAAAGGTTTGTTGTGGTAAATGTTGTGTTATGGTAAAACAAGTTCCATATTGAGAAATATGAGATTTTTCGCAAATATTTACATTTGCAGCGACCATGTTTGTTATTGTTTACTCGAGGAACAAACACATCTAAGCGCACAAATACTAATAAATGAAATAAGCATATTTTGCTTCGGCGTTTCTGTTTATTTTCCCTTCCTTATTTAATTATTAATTCAATGGTAACATGCTACACAATTGGCTCAACGGCCACAGCGACAGCTTTGACCAAATTGTGTTACGAACACATGTGTCTTGGAATTAATTTTTTTTTTCTTTTCGTAACAAGGGGTAGAGGAGTGCTTGTGGGTAAGATCACTAAACTCGGTTGAAAAAAGACAATTAAATTATAAATTATTTATTTTCCTTTAATCCGTTCGCATTCTTCCCTTTTTTTACATAGTATTTTCAATACAACTGAGTAATTTTAAACTAAGTTCGATATATAATGAATTCACATTTTCATGTTTTATATAGTACCTATTTTCAATTTTAAATTATCAATTTTAAACTAAGTTCAATATTTAATAAATTCACATTTTCAATTTCCATATAGTATTTTCGATTTTGAATTAGCAATTTTCAACAAAGTCCGATAATTGAATAATTTCACATTTTCAATCTTTATATTGTGTTTCCAATTTTTACATTGGCGACCTTAAACTAAGTTCGATATTCAATAAACTCACATTTTCAATTTTTAATTAGCATTTTCAATTTTAAATTAACAATTTTAACCTAAGTTCGATATTTAATAAACTCACTTTTTCAATTTTTATATAGCATTTTCAATTTTAAATTAACAATTTTAAACTAAGTTCCATAATTTAATAAATTCACATTTTCAATTTTTTAATTAGCATTTTCAATTTTAAATTAACAATTTTAAACCATGTTCGATATTTAATAAATTCACGTTTTCAATTTTTATATAGTATTTTCGATTTTAAATTGACAATTTGAACTAAGTTTGATTACATTCACATTTTAAATTCTTTGTTTCAGCAGCACGACGTCCTCTCTAAAATTCGACTCCCATCATAGACTGGCTTGTCCCGAAAAATCTGGCAGGTTTTATCCTGCAGCAAACAATAACCGGACAACGGAGCTCCAATCCATGAAAGACGAATTCCTTCCTTTTTAAATTTTATGGATTTAGAGGTGACCATTGTCCAACTCAACTGATTCCCACGGAGTCAATTGAGTTTGGTCACAGTGCACAAAAGATCAATTCTTCGATATTGATTTTGACATAAATTGTTGAATTGATCTTTCGAGTTAGTGCTAGGGGCAGATGTCTCTGGGAACATCAGATGGTTCGTTTGTTCCCAGAGGATCAGTGGTGTCAATAGATAGGCAGAACGGGATTTGCGATAATAGAAATTCTTTTTGCATGCAGATTTTTAAGATCCCGTTCTGCCAGGCGCGCGTGTCACAGGGTGACAATTAAATTTTGATTTCAAATTTAGCGTTTTAATTTTTTAGCAAACATTAAATTTTCGATTTTTTATATATTTTTTTTTTTTGGGTATGAAAATTTATTTTCATAACAGTTGGCCCACTCCCGTAACCCGACTGGGGACTCCTCTTCCCTCATAGACTTCTTCCTTCTATCCAGCTATGTTCCCTCAAACCCATTCCTCTCTACAATGGATAACGACTCTGATCATCTAGTTATAGAGTTCATTGCCACGATTCCGGCTATGGAAAAGCCGGAACCCATATTTCTCCGTGACTCTAGCAAAACTAATTGGAGAGAATTCTCCCTGGCTATTGACTCAGCAATAAATGAGAATTTTTTACCCACTGATAGGAATCTGAACACGGACGAAATAGATACCGCCATTATTACTCTTGATTACATAATATCTAAAGCTCTGGAAATGCACATCCCTAAGACCAGGATTAACCCTACGACGTTACTGATCTTGAATGAAGGGACTCTGAAATGCATCAATCTTAAGAAAACGCTTAGAAGACGATGATCGACCTACTGTACAAACGCTCTTCTGAAGTCACTCATTGATAGGTTAACTTCCATCATCAGGAACCTTATCAATGTGCAATAGGGCAATAATCTGCAGAGAAAACTCGAAAAGATTAGACCTGGGCCTACGAATACTACGAAAAAGTATTAGGGGATTCACCAGCACCATCAGCAAAAATAAATTGCAAAATATGGATGATTGTGATGATGACACTGCAAGTGCTGAGGCACTTGCAAAGCACATCTCTTCTGTCCAATCTCATGCATCCACATAAGGCCAACTGGATCTGGAGAATGCAGTGTTAAATTTTGCAAGAAACCAACATGCAAATGTTCCTCCTCCATTATTTAATTTGGCACTATCATCGATTCAGCTCCTCCAATTTTGACTGAAGCCATTTGATGTAAAATTACTGAAAACCAATTAAAATCATATTTTTAATGTTCAATTGGCTTTTATTTTCTAGAAAATCGAGATATTTGAGATTTCTGTTTACATTTTTTGACATAAACTCAGCTGTTTTGGTTGCTTATCAAGTTTGCGCATGCGCGTACTGTTAGAGCTAGGCGCGCCATCTAAGTCTCAGTTTTACAACAAACAAAAATTTTCGCAAAGAAAGCATTATTTAAATAAAACCACATTTTTTGTTCAAAAATAAACAATGCGAAATTGATTTTGCTTAGGTGTGTACATAATTAAGAGGAAGATATTATTCTTCCTGAATTAAATACCAGATTAAATCTAAATAGATTTCATCTTGGCAACAATTTAGTTTCCATTCAGTGTTGGAACGAATCCCTTTTATACGGTAACATGCTACACAATTGGCTCAACGGCCACAGCGACAGCTTTGACCAAATTGTGTTACGAACACATGTGTCTTGGAATTAATTTTTTTTTTCTTTTCGTAACAAGGGGTAGAGGAGTGCTTGTGGGTAAGATCACTAAACTCGGTTGAAAAAAGACAATTAAATTATAAATTATTTATTTTCCTTTAATCCGTTCGCATTCTTCCCTTTTTTTACATAGTATTTTCAATACAACTGAGTAATTTTAAACTAAGTTCGATATATAATGAATTCACATTTTCATGTTTTATATAGTACCTATTTTCAATTTTAAATTATCAATTTTAAACTAAGTTCAATATTTAATAAATTCACATTTTCAATTTCCATATAGTATTTTCGATTTTGAATTAGCAATTTTCAACAAAGTCCGATAATTGAATAATTTCACATTTTCAATCTTTATATTGTGTTTCCAATTTTTACATTGGCGACCTTAAACTAAGTTCGATATTCAATAAACTCACATTTTCAATTTTTAATTAGCATTTTCAATTTTAAATTAACAATTTTAACCTAAGTTCGATATTTAATAAACTCACTTTTTCAATTTTTATATAGCATTTTCAATTTTAAATTAACAATTTTAAACTAAGTTCCATAATTTAATAAATTCACATTTTCAATTTTTTAATTAGCATTTTCAATTTTAAATTAACAATTTTAAACCATGTTCGATATTTAATAAATTCACGTTTTCAATTTTTATATAGTATTTTCGATTTTAAATTGACAATTTGAACTAAGTTTGATTACATTCACATTTTAAATTCTTTGTTTCAGCAGCACGACGTCCTCTCTAAAATTCGACTCCCATCATAGACTGGCTTGTCCCGAAAAATCTGGCAGGTTTTATCCTGCAGCAAACAATAACCGGACAACGGAGCTCCAATCCATGAAAGACGAATTCCTTCCTTTTTAAATTTTATGGATTTAGAGGTGACCATTGTCCAACTCAACTGATTCCCACGGAGTCAATTGAGTTTGGTCACAGTGCACAAAAGATCAATTCTTCGATATTGATTTTGACATAAATTGTTGAATTGATCTTTCGAGTTAGTGCTAGGGGCAGATGTCTCTGGGAACATCAGATGGTTCGTTTGTTCCCAGAGGATCAGTGGTGTCAATAGATAGGCAGAACGGGATTTGCGATAATAGAAATTCTTTTTGCATGCAGATTTTTAAGATCCCGTTCTGCCAGGCGCGCGTGTCACAGGGTGACAATTAAATTTTGATTTCAAATTTAGCGTTTTAATTTTTTAGCAAACATTAAATTTTCGATTTTTTATATATTTTTTTTTTTGGGGTATGAAAATTTATTTTCATAACAGTTGGCCCACTCCCGTAACCCGACTGGGGACTCCTCTTCCCTCATAGACTTCTTCCTTCTATCCAGCTATGTTCCCTCAAACCCATTCCTCTCTACAATGGATAACGACTCTGATCATCTAGTTATAGAGTTCATTGCCACGATTCCGGCTATGGAAAAGCCGGAACCCATATTTCTCCGTGACTCTAGCAAAACTAATTGGAGAGAATTCTCCCTGGCTATTGACTCAGCAATAAATGAGAATTTTTTACCCACTGATAGGAATCTGAACACGGACGAAATAGATACCGCCATTATTACTCTTGATTACATAATATCTAAAGCTCTGGAAATGCACATCCCTGAGACCAGGGTTAACCCTGCGACGTTACTGATCTTGAATGAAGGGACTCTGAAATGCATCAATCTTAAGAAAACGCTTAGAAGACGATGATCGACCTACTGTACAAACGCTCTTCTGAAGTCACTCATTGATAGGTTAACTTCCATCATCAGGAACCTTATCAATGTGCAATAGGGCAATAATCTGCAGAGAAAACTCGAAAAGATTAGACCTGGGCCTACGAATACTACGAAAAAGTATTAGGGGATTCACCAGCACCATCAGCAAAAATAAATTGCAAAATATGGATGATTGTGATGATGACACTGCAAGTGCTGAGGCACTTGCAAAGCACATCTCTTCTGTCCAATCTCATGCATCCACATAAGGCCAACTGGATCTGGAGAATGCAGTGTTAAATTTTGCAAGAAACCAACATGCAAATGTTCCTCCTCCATTATTTAATTTGGCACTATCATCGATTCAGCTCCTCCAATTTTGACTGAAGCCATTTGATGTAAAATTACTGAAAACCAATTAAAATCATATTTTTAATGTTCAATTGGCTTTTATTTTCTAGAAAATCGAGATATTTGAGATTTCTGTTTACATTTTTTGACATAAACTCAGCTGTTTTGGTTGCTTATCAAGTTTGCGCATGCGCGTACTGTTAGAGCTAGGCGCGCCATCTAAGTCTCAGTTTTACAACAAACAAAAATTTTCGCAAAGAAAGCATTATTTAAATAAAACCACATTTTTTGTTCAAAAATAAACAATGCGAAATTGATTTTGCCTAGGTGTGTACATAATTAAGAGGAAGATATTATTTCTTCCTGAATTAAATACCAGATTAAATCTAAATAGATTTCATCTTGGCAACAATTTAGTTTCCATTCAGTGTTGGAACGAATCCCTTTTATACGGGCCTTATTGTTAGGATTCCAGTGGGCTCAATCAACGAACAATTAGTTAGAATGTCATATTAATCAGAATAAAATTATTTTGATAATATGATAATGTAATGTATTATATTATTTGGGAAGATTTGAACATAAATGTACAAAGCGAATTCGAGCTAGATTTTTGGAAACATATTCAAAATTGGAGCGCATATACGTTGGGCGTCAGTTTCATCCGGATACAACTGTATGCACTTCATCTTCCGGGAAAATGCTAGACAAATTATAATGCAAACGTCGTCTTTGGACTTGGGCGGCTGTGATTGGAGAACACTCCTGATTTTGCCACAAATTAATGTGTGGTTCTGAAGATGATACCGGGGCAGTTCCTGAAGGCCAAGGTCCTGATGCAGATGCAATTCTTGTGACACACTAAGAATAGAAAAATTATATTCGAATAAATTTTAAACGCATTTCATATATTATATTACTTGATGTAAATTCTTACGGCTTAAATGTTGAGTTGGAGGACCACCAAAAGACAGACTAAGCACACGATGTTGGCACGATGGCGAACGACTTTTTGGTTTTGATACAATATGATTTTTCTTCTGAAATACCATGCTTTCCCATGTGATTTAGTAAACTCGTTTCTTTTAAACTTAAATAAACAACGTCTCTTCGCCTTCCGAAACTGTCGTCTTTGTTGTTGTTTTTCACACACAGTTTGAATTTTGACAGTCGGTCGAGAAAGTAGCAACATTATTAATGCTGTTTCTCAACTAATCCATAATTACCTAATGCTGCTACTGATTTGCATTATTAATTAGATTAATTTTCTATGTCTCACTAGATGCCGCAAGAATACATTACACCTAAAATAACATGAACCGTAAATTTTCTGTTGAATCCCTGTTATGCTCGAAACAAATTTTATGGAAATTCAAACTATAATTAAAGAAAATAGTTAAACCATAAGTAGAATATTTTGTTTCATGTTTTATTTCCATATATGTGTTTATGTGCAAAAGGCCTTCGTAATACATTAATTAATCTTTCAAGCTCAAGAGAAATTTATATGGATGATATAATATTGGACAATATTCTTGCATACACTATTTTGATATCATTCATTTTGAAAGTTATAGCCGAATATATACATTCATGCATATTAAACGAAATTCATAAATCTCAAACAATAATAGAATACATCAATCAGCTCTTTTCATGTTGGGGAGTTGCTGCCTCAATACGTTTATTGTTCATATTTGAGCTAATTAAATTAAAAATCAATGTTTTATTTTACAACACGTGTAATTAGTCTGTTTCGTGTCAAGGGTTATTATATTAACCCGTTCGAATTTTAGTTATAC
Organism: Chrysops caecutiens; assembly: GCA_963971475.1. Lineage (NCBI taxonomy): Eukaryota > Metazoa > Arthropoda > Insecta > Diptera > Tabanidae > Chrysops > Chrysops caecutiens. The sequence continues at coordinate 52,102,451 of OZ020567.1, read as the reverse complement.
GTTATCTCAAGTTTAATATGTATAACTTAGTTGAGACATGATGATTATATTGTCATGTATCTGGAGCAAATTGAAATCAACTAAACTAACCTAATATAATGAAGCTTTTATAAATTGGTATAATTTTAAGAATACATGTATTACAAAATACATTTCTAGACAACTTTATTTTAACAACAGAAAATACGCTAAATACAGAATTTTAAGTTCTCTTATCTCATTATATAAATCAATATAATACAACATATAATAAAACTTTATAATACTATATACAAAACTTCAAAATTAATGAACCGATTTGTACGGAAGGCATGGCATCCCTAAAATTGACAATCATCAAACCCAAAATTGGAACTCTTGGAAATTATAAATATTATGTTATACCTCTTGAAAAGATCGTACCCAGATAAAATTTCATAGTGTCCAATGTATCTAATATGAATTTAAATGAATTTATTATTTAATATCAGTTCAATATGCAATTACTTCATTGTGAATCTTTAAATCCTTTTTATTGCAATGATCGCAGAATAATAATTATAATCCATTTGTAATCCTGGGACATCCATTTGTCCTTATTCCATATCTAAGGATCCGAACATATCTAAAAGAGACTTTTTAATGTTTAATAAATTTATTTACAATATATTAATTTGAATAAAATAATAACTATTTCCCTTGACCTGGAAAAAGAATTTCCTATATTTTTGTTGGTGTGTTTGGTGATGCATTTTTCGTTGATGTAATTGCTGCTGCTGCTATTCCATCACCTGATAATTCTCTGAAGTCATCAGATTGTAACTGGAATTAATTGGGACATCAGCGAGAGATCAGCGAAGGAATATATGAATCGAAAACTGCGAAAACGATACTGCAAAAAAAGTCCCGGCAGGTACTTCTCTTAACCGGAGACACACGAATACGTAGTAGAAGACCGCGAAGACAATATCGAAAAAAGCATCCCGGTAGGAGTTTTGAATACTGAATAAAAGTTTAGAAATTTAAACCCGAAGACACGCGAATTCATTAAAATACACGCACCGAAGACCGCGAAGACGATACGGCAAAAAAAAAATCCAGATTGAAAAGGAAAACTAAACTGAAAAAATGAAAACAATTGATTAACCTATGATTAAGGAGAGCGAAATCTAGAATGAAAACGAAAACTAAAACGAAAAACTTCAAAACAATTGAATAACCTATGACTAAGGAGAGCGAAATCTAGGATGATAAGGAAAACTTAAACGAAAAATTTAAAACAATTAAATAACCTATGATTAAGGAGAGCGAAATCTAAAATGAAAAGGAAAACTTAAACGAAAATATGAAAATAATAAAATAACCTACATACTTTTTCTTCGTTTTTTCTGGGTGGAATAACTTCCTCCAAGCGTTCCGTGCTTACAGTTGGTATTTCCACCAAACGGGCTGTTAAGGCTCTTCCCTCTTACCGTCGACGAACGCAGGATATACTTTCCGTATGTACTCAAGGAAATGCATAAAGTGGGATGTTTCGTCCTTGGGGTTAAGCTTATTCAAAATCGACTGGCGGTAATAGTACAGGGAAATACATTCATCGATTAAATCCGGGGTCCTGCGGGACCTAATCGATTGCTTGAGGAGTTGATTTTGATTCCACATACTGCCCTTTGCTATGGTTTGTTTGGAAATGAACAGTATTATCAGAAAATACTTTCTTAACCCCACAGTATTGCTTCCTACAATCTGCGCATATAACCGAAGTTTTCTTGTCCCTGTATCGCGACAAATATGGCCAAATGCTTTCTTTGCTCTTCGATAGTACTTGAAAAAAACACAATTTTTACCCTACATGCAAAATATGCCAAGGATAGTCGTTGTCATAGGCTTTGTGACTCTCCCGCGGTGATATGTGCTCTTCGTGAGGAAAGTCTCATCCACCTGAAGAGTCTCATTCTCCCCACCCAATTTGATTTGATCATTTCACACGATTACTTGGATCGGAGTACTTGACAAAAGCGACAGACCGTTGTTCGACTTATAGTTAATGAGGAGTCCTCATATCGACGTCTTCTCAAACTTTGAATGGAATTATGCGTCTCGGCAACAGTTTGCTTGAAAATAAACAAAGCTAGGATGCCGAGTATTTCGCAAGTTGGGTTAAGGTTCCATCAAAAATGGTACCTGCAGTAGGACTAACCGTTTTACTACAGGCTTACGATCCCTTCTTTTTGGAACCTTTAGACGAACAGCACCACCTCCAGCCCAATTTGGAGGAAGTGTGCTTGCTCACTTTCATGTGGAGATTACAACAAATAGGAGGTGTGGAGTTTTGTGACGGAAAAAGCTTTAAATCTTCGCAAAATTTAATAGGTCCTTCGTCGTTCACAAAATCATGTGCTATGGCCAAAATGCCAAAATCTTGGATGGAGACGAGGGTGTAAATTTATTTTGTACATTTTGAAATTGAAATTGGAAAGTTTTAAATAAAAAAACGACTGAAAAAGTGCAGAAACGACCTGAAAGTAAATTGGAAAATGATAAGAGTTAGATGAAAATAGAAGGACAACAACAAGAAAGATTATAAGAAAGATGTAGTACCTAAAAATTATTTGCTGCACAAAAAAAGAAATTTACAAAATTTGGAAAATGGACCGTTACGAAAATTTAAAAGTTATGAATTTGGTTTTTATCTTTACGTTAATGTAAGGAAAATTGGGGCTATAGTACACTTAAGTTCACTTTTTATTGGTAAACTGTTTTTTAATTACATGCATATATAGTTAGATCCGATTATTGGGGTCTATTCTGGCCGGTCATAGCAGATTCTTCTTTTGACAATTTGTTATTTTCCATAGTATTTTTGTTGTCTTTCGTAACTTAACGAAAGTGACTGAAATTGCTATTCTGGGTGTAAAAATAGAAGAAAAATCTGCTATCATAGCAGGCTCAGATTAAGCTGCCTTTATGATAAAGTTTTCTGCTATCCACTATAGAAAAGTAAATAAATTCATACTTAAATGATAAAATTTAATGTATTTTGTTAAATTTGCTGAGTTTAAGAAATTTTCCTTATATTTGTTGCCATGTTTCAAGACTTTGACTATTTTTGCAGGCAAAAACAGAGAAAACAATGATAATTACATCACTTATATTTTATCAAATAGACGAAACATTTGAATATGTGAATGAAATTAGTTTATTTTGCCTTTTGATATTTACAATTTACTCATTTTCAATATTTTACCATCTGTTGGGTATATTCTAATTCTTGTGAAAGTAGTATGGACATATATGTTAAAAATACTATACAAATACTATGTACTTCTGAAAAACCAATTTTGGGCACAGTACACCTGACTTTCATTAGTAAAAGTATTTTATTAGTTTGTAGCACCAAGCTCACTTTTTATTAGTAATTTTTGTTGCGTGTGTTTAAGTTTTTTAAGTTAAAAAATACGTTCTTTAAGTTGAAAATGTGCATTATACTCCTTTATTTTTGTGACAATTGACAATAAGTAACAAATGTTTCCAAGCGCCATCCGACGTAAAATTCTAATTAAAATCTTTCAGAACAAAACACATTCTCTTGAACCTTAAAATAAAGATAATGGGGTATATTCTGGCGAAATTTGCTAAATAGCAGAGTTTTCTGCGACGGACAATAGCAGATTTGGCTCGTAGCAGAGTTTTGATAAGTTGGTATTCAGGCTCCCAACTATTTTCGAATCTACTACGAATTCAATTTCGCAAAGTTACTTTATGCAAAATCTGCTATCTTTGACGGCTGAAAGTGTAAACAAATACTTAAAATATAATAAACTATAAGTTTAAATACCTTTTTGACGTGAAAAATGTGTTAATAAGTAAAAAATTTGTTAAATTCATAAATTAAGAGACACTATTGATAAATATTTATTTATTTATTTATTTAAACGGACAGATTGTCCTTACAAATGGAGCATATGAATTTATACAAAAATAATAATACATAATAGAAAAATAGAGACGACATAATAGTGTGATACAGAAAGTTACAGATAAACTAAATAGAACGTTGACATAAAAATATTTTTAAATGTATAAACTAGGTGGCGTTCGCGAAGTCGCACACAAAATTGAGCTGAGCGGTGGATATATAGACACTCGGCTTCATAGTTATCTGTGGTAATGTAAGATTTAGTAGCAATTGGTTCAAATCGATACCATGTGTGTTGACTTGGTTTTAATTTAAAAAATATGTAAATTACAATTCTAGCCCTAAATGCTGATTTATTGGCCATTTCTTGTTTGTTATTCTATCTCTTCATTACCTTCAGTGAGAGAAACTCAGGAGATAAAGTGTGGGCCATATACGATTTGGAATTTGAATCGGTTATAAAAAAAACTAATGAATATTTCTCCAAAATTATAATTTTATTAGAAAGATTGAACATTTCCATTTACGAATGAAACGCAACATCATTTGAATGACTGCCACGGCTGGCTTTACAGTCCCCATCCGATCAACTAAATTTTTCAATGCATTTTCGATTGTTTGGGCTTCAGTCTCATGAATGGCAACTTCAATTTCGTGTTTCATGGACTCAATCGCCTCTGGATGATAAGCGTAATATATATCCTTAATAGATCCTAATGGGTTGAAATCACAGCTCTGAGCTGCCCAATTCGGATCAGAATTTTGCTTTATTATTCGATGTTCAAAAGCTGTGTCGCAGCTCCGTCCTGTTGAAAGCAAATTCCGTCCATGTAACACTCTTCAATTTGTGGAAACAAAAATCCATTTAACATGGCTCTTTAACGCTCGCCATTGATCCTATTGATCCTGAGGACGGCGCTGAGGGCGGCAATTTCGCTTATTGAAATAGCCTCCACGGTGGAAATGAGCTTCATCGGAATAGATAATTTTTCGGTAAAAATGTTCATCTTCGACCAAAGGATCTTCAGCTCATCCGATGCGATAGGCGAACATAAAGCGCATCGGATGGTCATGAGGCTTCCATTCTTGGACTCTTGTTTGTAGCCAAAATTCTCCTCAGACAAGTGCGAGAAATGTTCAGTTCCTGAGAACGATGACCAATTGATGTTGATGGATGTTCATGCACATTGTGCGCAACCGCAGCAATGTTTTCGGGTGTGCGCACTGGACGAAAACGGGAACGGGTTGTTTTGTCCAATAATGAACCGGTTTCACGAACTCGCTTCACTGATTGATCAACTGATTGGAATGCAAATTTTTTCCGTAATTTTTCTTATGGTTTCCGTAGAAAATTCACCAGTGTTGAAGAAAGTTTTCAATATTTCCCAATTTTGTTCAAGCGTAAAGCGTCCCATTTCGTAAATGTCAAACATAAAACAAATTTTCTGTTAGCTGATGAAAGACATTATGCCTATCAAACTCAAAATATACAGCAGTTCAAATTCCAAATATTAAATGTCCCTCCCTGTATTTTCTATCTTAGTTCTAATCCTATAGTGAGCCCTATTTAATTTTAGTTTAAAAATTATTACTTCCTCTACACTATTGAATTACTCAGCTTTTATAATTTATGTTAAATAATTTTGACAAAATGTAATAAATGTTATTCATTGTTCTGAAAAATGGGAAACTTTGAAATTACTTGATTCCTATTATTCTAGTTAACATTTCCTAATAACTCATGACTTTTTGTTATTTTGGGATTTCTAGTATTATGTTTTTTATATTATATATGAATATATGTATTTATTTGTTATGATTACGAGTATGTATATTGAAGTTATGAAACAATTTCCAGTAATTCATTCAATTATCTTTACTATCAGATTTCATTGATACATAAAATTATGAGCTAGAGTCGTAATTTTGGATATGGACACATTTTTAAAAACTCACAGTAGAGGAAAATAATGTATGACAAAAATGCAGGAAATGTCAATATAATTAGGGTTGGTCATACATCCGAACACCCTAGGACGCTTCGGTTAGCCGCTACGGGCAAAAAATCGTTGAAAATTCAAAATCTGAATTTTACCGATTTTCCGATCTATTCTATGCACACCTTTAAAAATTCAATTTAGAGAAAAATGATGTATCAAGAAAAGGTACAAAATGTCAAAATAATGGGGGTCGGTCATACATATTAAACCCCTCAAACGCTTCGTTTAGCCGCTACGGGCAAAAAACTGTTAAGAATTCAAAATCTGAGTTTTATCAGTTTTCCCATCTTTTGTATGTATATCTTTAAAAACTGAATTTAGAGAAAAACTATGTATGAAAAAAATGTAGAAAATGACAAAATAATGGGGGTCGGTCATACATACGAACACCCTAGGACGCTGCGTTTAGCCGCTACGGGCAAAAAACCGTTAAAAATTCAAAATTTTACCGGAAAAGTACTCTAAAAACCTGAAGAAAATTGTCCAATTTCTGGTTCCTGGAATCTTTCTTGTCTCATGATTCAAAATTCATAAATTAAAATACTATTTCCCAAGAACCTGTAAAAATCCACATGCTACGGGTTGAGTAAACCAAAGTATATTTTCTCTTTAAAGTTTCCGATTCCCCACAGCGAATTGGCGAAAGCCCCGGAAACAATCAGGTGCCTGTGCTAAGATCTTTATGTAAAAGCTAATTCTGGTTTGAGCACGCGAAAACTAATTACCTAAGATCAATACCATAACTTCATTTATGCAAGTAAACTAACGTCTACTATCAATAAGACAGCGACTTCTTGTCAAAATTGTATTTCGTTTGCCGTATATTTTGGAATTCTTGGAAAAAACGCAGTGATCGTGCTTAATAAATAAAATCAAAATTTAGATTTCCATGACACAAACCTTTGTACTAATTTTGGTTCGTTCATCCGAAAAATTGTTAACTAAGAAGCCTACCCCTAGTGATTTTTTTTCGCGAATTTAGTAACAAAAAATAGATGTTAGCACTCACCGTCGAAAATACTATTAGTATGTAAAATTTCAGATCGATTGATCAAACGGTCTAGGAGGAGTTTGGTTACAAAGGTTTCATATTTCGTCGACGCATAAGGGCTTCGCTCAAAAAATACAAATTTCAGAGAGAGCCAGGAATATACAAAATTAATAAAATGTAGAACGAGGATATGTTGGTTAAGAGAGCATACATTGGACAAGGAAATTGATAATACATCTAGATAAGTAAAATTCAGAAAACCAAAGATAAAATAAAAGTAATTAAGCCACGTAAATGAAAGACCTAAATAGCTGTGATGAAAGAAATAATAATATTACTGCGTTATTATTGGGTTAATGCAAATCAAGTGTGCGTAAGTAGTTTTTGAATTGGCCGATCAAAATGTTGTCACGAAAGTGGGAGGGGATGAGGTTCCACACACGACGGATGCGGTAGAGAGGAGAGAAGAATACGAAGTTAGACGCAGCGTGTTCTTCGAGAACCGGGCGCGAGACCCGGAGATTATATGGAACTGTGCGAGACGTTAGCTTCTCGCAGAGTGTAGCTGGAGATATAGGACGATGAGCAAGTTTGAAAGCCGTGAGACGGTCGTAGTAATGGTGAAGGAATTGAATAGATTTAAGATAGAGGTCGCGCATTAGTGGTGTGTAGTCATGATCGTCGAAACTCATTGGACGACCAGTCTTGTAGCCAATGTATCTTAATATGCTATGTTGGGGACCTTCCAGGTTTGCAGCAGATGAAATAGTCCAGGGTGACCAAATAATAGAGCAGTAGGTGAGTTTAGGAATGGCCAGGGTTTTATAAAGGTGGAGAACAGCAGAAGGATTAGAGAAATCACGATTATTCCTCTTAATAAAGCCAACCGTTTTGTACGCGTTCTTTAGAGCAGCGTAGCAATGGCTTTTGAAAGTTAACATTGCATCGGAGATAACTCCCAGGTCAGAAACTTCATTGACTCTATTTAGATAATCTGATTGTAGCATGTATTGGAAGATAAAAGGAGATTTGCCTCTTCAAAAGGTAATTACTTTGCATTTTGCTACATTGACTTTAAGACCATTATACTCGGACCATTTGAGGAGATTCTCGAGGTCGCGCTGGAGCCTCGAGGCGTCGAGAGGACTTAAGATGGGCGAGAAGAGTTTTACATCGTCAACATAAAGTAGGGCGATTCCCGAACACAGGCATGATTTAAGGTCGTTAATGAATATGTTGAAGAGTAGAGGGCCGAGATGAGAGCCTTGCGGTACCCCTGATGTTACTTCGTAGGGCTCAGATGTAACGTCTTTAATTCGCACCAGTTGGGACCGTCCAGTTAGGTATGACGAGATCCAGTTGAGCAGCGGGTCACTGATTCCGAAGTTTCTCAACTTCTCTATAAGTCTTCTGTGGTTGACGCTGTCGAAAGCCTTAGAGAAGTCGATGTATATGGAGTCAATCTGCATTGGACTATTAAGGTTCGAGAAGAGAAAGTCGGAACATAATAGTAGATTGGTTAGGGTCGATCGCTTAGGTCGGAAACCGTGCTGCTCAACCACTAATCTTTGGTCAATGAATTCCGATAATTTTGTAGTAACTTGAGCATCCAATAACTTCGGAAGAGTGCTCAGAAGAGAGATAGGGCGGTAATTTGTAACGTCGTCCTTGGCATCGTCTTTAAAGATTGGGATGACGTATGCAGATTTCCAAGCGTTGGGGATAATACCAAGTTTAAGGGATTTTTTGAAGATGGTAACGACAGCGTCTCCAATCGCTGGCCAGGTGTTAACAATAAATGTGGCTGGTATATTATCGGGCCCGCCGCGATTCTTAGGGTCTAGTTTAGAGACCAGAGTATCAAGATCGGAGCGACGAAAAGATATTGAGCTGAGAGTCGTCGAGGGATTTGAGGTGGGGTAAGGAGAGAGGTTAGTGCAGGTGTATACTGATTTGAAATGATTGGCAAAGAGATCAGCGGATTCAGAGAGGTTGTGGGAATAGATGTTGCCAGATCGCATAGTGTTGGGGAAACCCTTAGGGCTGCAAAGTGAGTCAACATGGGACCAGAAACGTTTACAGTCGTTATTAAATAAAGCTGACTCGATGCTGGCTATGTAGGCCTTATAGGCAGATCGCGTTTCACGATTGCATTGCGCTCTAGCTGCTTTAAAAGCAAGATAGTCTAGTTGATTATGGGATGTTTTCCAAGACATGTGAAGCCTTTTCTTGTCCGAGATGAGACGTTTCAGGGTTGATGTGTACCAACGAGGAAATGTAGATGGGTAGGTTCTGTGGATCGGGATGAACTTCCCAATAATACTATGAAGGGTAGGTTAGAAAGTGTTGGTGATTTCATTGACATCATCTGACGAGAGCAGGACTGACCAATCCAACGCGCTAATAGCTTTACAAATTGCATTGTAGTCTGTGTTGAAGAAGTCACGTTTAACAGGAATAGAGTTTAGAACACGAAAATTATTAATACTTTCATCACAGTTTAGGTTAATTTGGAAGTAAGCTGGGGGATGATCCAGGTCTCTTGGAAGTAGGTCGTCTTCTAAGTCGATGTACTTGATGGAAGGTAAGAAGAATAACAAGTCCAGAGTATAGCCTTTTTCGAGGTGATTAGGATGAAGTTGTTGAAGATTAAGAGACTGTGAACAATTAAGAATGTGGCCGCAGCTCAGTAGAAGGTTTGGAGAGGTATAAGATTCAGGAACCCTCTCGTAGGACGTTGATGACCAGACTATATGAGGAAGATTGAAGTCACCGATTTATAATGGTATATGGTCGCTGTAGCGTAAGGAAGCATCTTCAAAGGTTTGACACACATCGAAGTACATTTGGTGCGGTGAGTTTGGTGAAAGGTAAGCCGCGCATAGGAGAATTTTAACACCATTACCATTAATTCTTATGATTAAACCTCCGGCGGATAAGAGACTTTTGACCAGGTGGCAGGTAAGAATCGATGAAACAGCAACTAGAACCCCACCTCCTCGTGGATTATCTAATGGTGTTTCTAGTCTGTCGCGTATGAAGACAGTAAAGCTCGCCAGGCTTAACTCTGATGAAGAAGTAGATGGGTGAAGCCAGGTTTCAATGAAAACTATTATATCTGGAATTCGAGTGAATTGATGTGCTTTTGATGAAAGGTAAGAAAGCTTATTGTTGATGGAGCGAACGTTTTGGTAATACAGTACCAGGCTGCGAGGATCGAAAGTTACTCGATGAGGAGGACGGGAGAACTAGGGCATTTGGCGTGATGGCGGGTGTGTTAGCATCAGGATTGTTGGTTGGAAGTAACGTTGGCACTCCATTGACATAGCGCATCACTTTGGGAGAATGTGGGTGGTTCCTGTTGTGGTTTTCTAGTTCAATCAAAAGTTTTTTGAGGTGCTCCCTTTCCAACGATGTTTTGTCGCTCGAGATTCGTATACCTGGTGGGAAATTCGTGCGGTTTCAGATTACCTGGAGAACCTCGCCACGGTTTCGAAGCTTAACCAGTAAAGGTCTATTTGAGTGGCCTTTCCTGTTCCCGATGCGGTGCACTTGAACGTTTGTGGTATCGATACCTGCGCATTTAGTAATTAAGGTGGCGGCCGACGGCGAGTCAGCGCCCGGCTCAGATTGTTCTGCTACATCGAACAGGATCACATTGGAAGAGCGGTCGATCCGGTTCTGAACCTCATGAGTGATAGCTTGGATGCACGGTTGGGCTAATGGACCGGTGTGTCCAAGAGTGCTGAGCTTATCCTCAATGACGGCCAGCTGTTGTGAGTGCACGTCGATGGTCTAGATTTTAAAGGTGTTTGCCGATATGGAATCTTCAATGGAGTTAAGGCGGTTGGAGATTGAGTCAACATTGTTGACAATAGAGTCAACCTTAGTGGAAAGCCCTTCAATGGATTGTTTATTCATAGAGATGGTCTCCTGCACAGCACGGAAGTTACTGGCAAGTTGATCGAAAGAGCGAGAAGATTGTTCATTACTTGCTTTAAGTTCGCTGCGGAGGGATTTGATCTCACCAAGAAGGAGTTTCAGTGTAATTTGATCAGGTTCCGATGTCGGTTCCGTGCCAGGGATTTGTTGGTCCGATTGGGATCGATTAGCAGAGGGCCTTGTCGTCGGTGATGCGAAGTGATGTGGAGATGTAGATCTGGGGCCACAACATTAACTAAAGATACTGGGTTGAGGAGTTAGGCATCTTTCCGAACAGGACTTGTGGTAGCAGGTGTTACACTTGTTGTGAATAAAATTCACATACCGACAAACATCTAGATTAAAATCTATGGTCTAGCAAAGGTACGGACCAACACCAAATGCCAAGCAGCACCACCTATTGACAACAAACCTTTCTATCCCTCACCCATGGTTATGTCCATGCTAAACGTTCCCAAACCTCAGGTCGCGCTGGAGCCTCGAGGCGTCGAGAGGACTTAAGATGGGCGAGAAGAGTTTTACATCGTCAACATAAAGTAGGGCGATTCCCGAACACAGGCATGATTTAAGGTCGTTAATGAATATGTTGAAGAGTAGAGGGCCGAGATGAGAGCCTTGCGGTACCCCTGATGTTACTTCGTAGGGCTCAGATGTAACGTCTTTAATTCGCACCAGTTGGGACCGTCCAGTTAGGTATGACGAGATCCAGTTGAGCAGCGGGTCACTGATTCCGAAGTTTCTCAACTTCTCTATAAGTCTTCTGTGGTTGACGCTGTCGAAAGCCTTAGAGAAGTCGATGTATATGGAGTCAATCTGCATTGAACTATTAAGGTTCGAGAAGAGAAAGTCGGAACATAATAGTAGATTGGTTAGGGTCGATCGCTTAGGTCGGAAACCGTGCTGCTCAACCACTAATCTTTGGTCAATGAATTCCGATAATTTTGTAGTAACTTGAGCATCCAATAACTTCGGAAGAGTGCTCAGAAGAGAGATAGGGCGGTAATTTGTAACGTCGTCCTTGGCATCGTCTTTAAAGATTGGGATGACGTATGCAGATTTCCAAGCGTTGGGGATAATACCAAGTTTAAGGGATTTTTTGAAGATGGTAACGACAGCGTCTCCAATCGCTGGCCAGGTGTTAACAATAAATGTGGCTGGTATATTATCGGGCCCGCCGCGATTCTTAGGGTCTAGTTTAGAGACCAGAGTATCAAGATCGGAGCGACGAAAAGATATTGAGCTGAGAGTCGTCGAGGGATTTGAGGTGGGGTAAGGAGAGAGGTTAGTGCAGGTGTATACTGATTTGAAATGATTGGCAAAGAGATCAGCGGATTCAGAGAGGTTGTGGGAATAGATGTTGCCAGATCGCATAGTGTTGGGGAAACCCTTAGGGCTGCAAAGTGAGTCAACATGGGACCAGAAACGTTTACAGTCGTTATTAAATAAAGCTGACTCGATGCTGGCTATGTAGGCCTTATAGGCAGATCGCGTTTCACGATTGCATTGCGCTCTAGCTGCTTTAAAAGCAAGATAGTCTAGTTGATTATGGGATGTTTTCCAAGACATGTGAAGCCTTTTCTTGTCCGAGATGAGACGTTTCAGGGTTGATGTGTACCAACGAGGAAATGTAGATGGGTAGGTTCTGTGGATCGGGATGAACTTCCCAATAATACTATGAAGGGTAGGTTAGAAAGTGTTGGTGATTTCATTGACATCATCTGACGAGAGCAGGACTGACCAATCCAACGCGCTAATAGCTTTACAAATTGCATTGTAGTCTGTGTTGAAGAAGTCACGTTTAACAGGAATAGAGTTTAGAACACGAAAATTATTAATACTTTCATCACAGTTTAGGTTAATTTGGAAGTAAGCTGGGGGATGATCCAGGTCTCTTGGAAGTAGGTCGTCTTCTAAGTCGATGTACTTGATGGAAGGTAAGAAGAATAACAAGTCCAGAGTATAGCCTTTTTCGAGGTGATTAGGATGAAGTTGTTGAAGATTAAGAGACTGTGAACAATTAAGAATGTGGCCGCAGCTCAGTAGAAGGTTTGGAGAGGTATAAGATTCAGGAACCCTCTCGTAGGACGTTGATGACCAGACTATATGAGGAAGATTGAAGTCACCGATTTATAATGGTATATGGTCGCTGTAGCGTAAGGAAGCATCTTCAAAGGTTTGACACACATCGAAGTACATTTGGTGCGGTGAGTTTGGTGAAAGGTAAGCCGCGCATAGGAGAATTTTAACACCATTACCATTAATTCTTATGATTAAACCTCCGGCGGATAAGAGACTTTTGACCAGGTGGCAGGTAAGAATCGATGAAACAGCAACTAGAACCCCACCTCCTCGTGGATTATCTAATGGTGTTTCTAGTCTGTCGCGTATGAAGACAGTAAAGCTCGCCAGGCTTAACTCTGATGAAGAAGTAGATGGGTGAAGCCAGGTTTCAATGAAAACTATTATATCTGGAATTCGAGTGAATTGATGTGCTTTTGATGAAAGGTAAGAAAGCTTATTGTTGATGGAGCGAACGTTTTGGTAATACAGTACCAGGCTGCGAGGATCGAAAGTTACTCGATGAGGAGGACGGGAGAACTAGGGCATTTGGCGTGATGGCGGGTGTGTTAGCATCAGGATTGTTGGTTGGAAGTAACGTTGGCACTCCATTGACATAGCGCATCACTTTGGGAGAATGTGGGTGGTTCCTGTTGTGGTTTTCTAGTTCAATCAAAAGTTTTTTGAGGTGCTCCCTTTCCAACGATGTTTTGTCGCTCGAGATTCGTATACCTGGTGGGAAATTCGTGCGGTTTCAGATTACCTGGAGAACCTCGCCACGGTTTCGAAGCTTAACCAGTAAAGGTCTATTTGAGTGGCCTTTCCTGTTCCCGATGCGGTGCACTTGAACGTTTGTGGTATCGATACCTGCGCATTTAGTAATTAAGGTGGCGGCCGACGGCGAGTCAGCGCCCGGCTCAGATTGTTCTGCTACATCGAACAGGATCACATTGGAAGAGCGGTCGATCCGGTTCTGAACCTCATGAGTGATAGCTTGGATGCACGGTTGGGCTAATGGACCGGTGTGTCCAAGAGTGCTGAGCTTATCCTCAATGACGGCCAGCTGTTGTGAGTGCACGTCGATGGTCTAGATTTTAAAGGTGTTTGCCGATATGGAATCTTCAATGGAGTTAAGGCGGTTGGAGATTGAGTCAACATTGTTGACAATAGAGTCAACCTTAGTGGAAAGCCCTTCAATGGATTGTTTATTCATAGAGATGGTCTCCTGCACAGCACGGAAGTTACTGGCAAGTTGATCGAAAGAGCGAGAAGATTGTTCATTACTTGCTTTAAGTTCGCTGCGGAGGGATTTGATCTCACCAAGAAGGAGTTTCAGTGTAATTTGATCAGGTTCCGATGTCGGTTCCGTGCCAGGGATTTGTTGGTCCGATTGGGATCGATTAGCAGAGGGCCTTGTCGTCGGTGATGCGAAGTGATGTGGAGATGTAGATCTGGGGCCACAACATTAACTAAAGATACTGGGTTGAGGAGTTAGGCATCTTTCCGAACAGGACTTGTGGTAGCAGGTGTTACACTTGTTGTGAATAAAATTCACATACCGACAAACATCTAGATTAAAATCTATGGTCTAGCAAAGGTACGGACCAACACCAAATGCCAAGCAGCACCACCTATTGACAACAAACCTTTCTATCCCTCACCCATGGTTATGTCCATGCTAAACGTTCCCAAACCTAAACCCACGATCGTAGTTCCAGACACACTCTAACCCCAGACCCAACTCACCGTCTAGCCTAGACACACTCTGACATTGTACCTGGGAACTAAACTAAGAATTAGTACTAGACCCTAGCCACTTACCCATCATCGATCAGTGATTGTCTGTGGATCAGTAGCTGAAATAGAAGTGAAGTACCTGGGAACTAAACCGAGAATTAGTACTAGACCCTAGCCACTTACCCATCATCGATCAGTAGCTGAAATAGAAAAATGACTTACCCAGTGACCTAGTTTCATAAAGTGCAATAGCACTTTCGGTCAATTACTTTCCATGGAAACATCTCGGTCACTTACCTTTGAAATTCTCACCTCTTGTGGGAACATTAATGGCCACAGATTATGCTACTCGAGCAGGAACACGTTCATTAACCTCTGCGACAGCAAATACAGAGAATTATTGGTCAATGATGAAACCAATGATGGGAACTCCCGAATTGGCAAATCCAGAGTAATGAATGAGGTGGGATAAACTAGAAGATCAGCAGGAAAATTACGGATAAATAGAGGAGAAATGGATCAGGCAGTCAGTCGAAGTCAAGCTCGAGAGGAATCCAGGTCCCAGCCGCTGCCGAATCGAAGCCCAATCCCAAGACGCTCTACAAAGTTCCTGAGGAAGACGAAGCCAAGACGAATCCAAGACGTTCTACGAAGTTCCTGAGGAAGACGAAGCCAAGACGAATCCAAGACGTTCTACGACGTTCCCGTAGGAGACAACTCGCAGACGAAGCCAAGACGTTCTACGAAGTTCTCGAAGAAGACAGCCCCAAGACGAGCCAAGAGGGTTCCCTGACGAAATTAACAACACAACACGGTAACCCGATCAAGTAATCGGCTACCACTCAAGTCCTGAACCGTCCAAGTAGACGACAGGCAGTAATACCCATACATGAACCCCGCAACCAAAACCTCGTTGACAGAAGCTTTGCAGGATCCCACGGCGGGACCCCGACCAATCTCGTTGGAGGAATATCGCCGGCGTCAGGCTATCAAACAACCCGAGCTAAACCATATTTCACGACAGCACAAAGAGAAGAAACCGAGATCGGGAGTGGAAGAATATTTCAGACGCCGACTACAGGAAGCCCAGAGAGAATTGGTCCTGGCATCAACCAAGGAAGAAAGACGCCTTGCCAGTCAAAAAATCAACGGTTTGAAGATGGAACGCAGGAACTACAGGCAGACAAAGAAGAACAACAAGTCAGCACCAAAAAAGTAAGAGTTAGGTCAATAGGACTATTAATATGCACAAATGTATCGAGTATGAAATGAAATGAGGAATGTATGAATAAAGTAAGATAGATTAAATAAAAAGGTCCATTATAAAACCGTCGAAAAGCGTTCTCACTTGTACTTCTACCAAAAATCCCAACATAAAATTGGCGCAGCCGCATCTACGAACTTACGACCTACTAAAAGCCACAAATTAAAGATTTCAGAGGGGAAGGAAAAAGAAAGATATAGACTGGAGAAAGGAAAAATATATAAACATTGAAGAAATAAGACAGTTGTTTACAGCAGGGGGTTATATGGAACAGTTGACGCCAAAGGTACCATTAAATGCGAGATTAAGTGAATTGGCAGACAAAATAGATTCTTTTACGTTTGAAAACCCAAGTCCTGAGTTCCCTAACACAGCTGAAGAAGAGAGTACTAAAGATAAAGCAAACGCAAACGAAGGAGATAAGTCCGGAAACGAGCAAATACCCCAAACCCCCATGCAAACAGAAGGAAACGGGATTAGTGGAGAGACATCCTACTCAAACCCAGAAAGACGCGAAGCGGTCGAGCTAAGACACGGTAGAGGATACTATAGAGTTGATTCAGATCCAACAGGGTCAAAAAGAACGCCCAAGGATAGAAACGCCAAAACGCACAACGAGATAAACACGGAAAAGATGGCGAATATAACATTAGTTAATAATGTACTGTCCAACAACGTTCCAATCCTAACTGGAGAGGACAGTCCAAAGAGAGAAAACGAAATCAATGAATTTGTGAATTGTGCACGATTAGCATATGATACACTGGTAGAAGTACAGGATCAAATTTTGTTTGTAAAACTCCTCCCCACAAGATTAAGGGGACGAGCGTTGGAAGTAGTACAGGCGGGAAGGAAAGATTCACTGGAAAACATAATATCGACACTTAGATCAAACCTGTTGCAAGGTACCTCATACATAACCTTGAATAACCAATTAAGGAACGTCCAACAGTTACCTACAGAGACGTTACTTAGCTATTTCAACCGCGTGAGAACGTTAATCAATGCATGTAAGAAGGCCGCAGAAACTCAGTATGCTAATGGCGGAGAAGGACTTAAAGCCGAAATTGAAGAAGTAGGTATACACTGCTTTAAAATTGGAATTACCAATTCCAACTACAAATTCTACCTGTTACAAGAGACAGATAACACAATCGACGCATTGGGAACAAAGATACTGAAATTAGAACAAACAGAACAGTGTATGCAGTTAAAACCGAGTATACACAGTTCGAACGAACCAATGCTACCAACGGGACAACAGGAACCGCGTCAGACCCATGGCAGGAATCAAACGGGGAACCACTGGCAGAATCAACGGGATCGGTCAAGATTCCCGTTCAGAGGAATCACGAGAAGCCACCAGGGCCAGACGTACCAATCGAACCACTTTCCCCCGCGTAATTACCAAACACACTTAAATACAACAAATTATAATGATAATCCAACACGGGGAGGATTTGAAAGGCGACAAGTGCGCTGTGATTTTTGCAACCGTATGGGTCACGTAATGGCCGAATGTCGAACCCGACAAATGACGCCGTTCTGTTCTACATGCAGGGCCTATGGCCATACAAACCAAAACTGTCGGTCAAATAAGCCAAACAACCAACACAACCAACAGAATAGAGGTGAATACCAGAGACGTCAGGTTAATCAAACCACGACAAGGGGAAACACACCTAAATGTAATTTTTGTCTCGCTGAAGACCACCCGGAGAATAGATGCTACCTAAAAGAAAGATGGGAGAGGATGCAAATAGAAGAAAAACTGAAAAATACGGAAAACTCCATAGAGACGACCGACCGCACCGCGAGTCGTCAATAAAGGAAAGCAATAACAGGTGCGACAACATACCCAAATTACCCATAATAACAATACCCACAAACATAACCAAGCAAGAAGATCCCAAATTCATAATAGACACGGGGTCCGAAATAAGTCTAATAAAAGAAGATGAATTAAAGACACGAAACCTAAAACAAATAAATCCTTGGGAGAAAGTTACGTTAAATACAATTTCCGGAGAGATAATATCTGAGGGCACAATAACAGGACAACTAGAAGCAGCGCAATCATACCCATGTAAATTCCATGTAATAAAATCCAGGAATCCAGCATACGTAGCAGGGATAATTGGAAACGACTTCGTTGCGAAATTCTGCAACGTAGAAGGTCCAGCCCAGAGATTAGTATTCCCGTCACTAAATGGAAATAAAGTCGTAACAATTCCATTTGGGGACCACCAGGTTGCAAAGGAAAACGGAACCCGATTTGTGGATGTAATGGCAACGGGCAAGACAAGTACCCAGTGTGAAAATACTACTGAGGGACACATCAACAACCGCAGCTCGAAAACTACGGAGTGTATTTCATCCTCGGTAGAACTCAAGGAACGAAATGAAGCCTTATTAACACCCACAATAACTGACGAAATACTGCAGGATATAGGAGCACTCTTCAAACCCGGTACACAGCCTGTGAATACAGAAATCCCAACTGTGCAACCAGAACAGAGTGGCACCACTTGTAAACGACATACTCGCACGTATGGCGATCACCTAGTCACCCCAAACTCGCACGTTACGGGAGGTGAAAGTATTTCGGCATCAGAACAAGGAATTGGCGGAGAATTGGACTCACTACAAAAAACTATCGAAGAATGTCTCATATTGACGGAACGAAGGACAATCCAAATCCCCCCCAGAACGGTGAAGTTTATCGAAATAGTAACAGACATTAAAGGAGAATACGTAATCATTGGAGAAGAGATCGAAAAAGGGGTATATGTTAGTAACGCCCTGGTACTACAAACAGAAGGAAAAATAAAATTTAGTATACTTAACGTAAACAATAACAAAGTAATCATAAATGAGTTAAATATCAAGCTAGAGAAAATCAAGAATGAACCTACTGAACTATTAGAGGAATATGAAATCCCAAGCAAAGAGAATTATAACATAAGTAAAACGGACCCAGGAGTCACTAAAGAAACTACTGAGAGCAGACTAACGAAATTAATGAAGATAATAAATATCGGGGAAAACCTAAACGAAGAAGAAAAGCAATCAATAAACCAACTCATAGGGCAATTCGAAGATGTTTTCCATTTGCCAGGGGAGCAACTGGGACATACCACAACCGTAAAACATGAAATAAAAATGAAAGCAGACCAGGTACCAATTAAGTGCCAAATGTACAGACTGCCCGAAACCCAGAAACAGATAATTAACGACGAGATAGCGAGGCTCCTAAAAGAAGATATCGTCGAACCAAGTTGGAGCCAGTGGAATGCTCCACTACTGGTAGTACCTAAGAAACCTGGACCCGATGGCGCGAAACGATGGAGAATAGTCGTCGACTATAGAAAGCTTAATGAAGTAACGGAGGGGGATGCCTATCCGCTGCCTAGGATAGAGGATATCCTAGATCAGTTAGGAAACTCCCGTTACTTCTCGGTGATAGATCTCGCCAGCGGTTATCATCAAATAACAATGAAAGCTGAAGATCGCGATAAAACGCCCTTCAGTACTCCTTATAGCCACTACGCCTTCAAAAGAATGCCGTTCGGATTAAAAGGGGCACCAGCCACCTTCCAGCGCCTAATGAATCACGTACTAGCTGGGTTACAGGGACTACAGTGTTTTGTCTATCTGGATGACATAGTCATCTATGGTAAAAACCTCGCTGATCATCAAAATAAATTACGTGAGGTATTACAAAGATTAAGAGAACATCAACTAAAGATTAATCCGGAGAATAACTTTCTCAAGAGAGAAATCATATACCTTGGGCACAAATGCGGAATTGAAGGGGTAGCACCCGACCCAAATTTACTTAAAAGTGTGCGAGACTTTCCAGTACCAAAAACCGTCAGACAGGTACAATCATTTCTAGGATTGGCGAACTATTATCGGAAATTCATTAAAGGGTTCTCCAAGATTGCTGCACCAATCAACAAATTATTGAGGAAAGATGCCAAATTTAACTGGGATGAACAGTGTATGCAAGCATTCAATAATTTGAAAGAGAAATTGACCACGCCACCCGTATTCCGGTATCCAGACTTTGACGAACCGTTTAAATTGTACACAGACGCCAGTGGAGAGGCGTTAGGTGCAGTTCTTGCCCAAGGACCAGACAACGCGGAACAACCAATAGCTTACGCCAGTCGAACGTTGAACAGTGCCGAGCGAAATTATTCTACCATCGAGAGGGAATTGCTCGCCATAGTATGGGCCGTAAAAAATTATAGGAGTTACTTATACGGCAGACCATTTACGGTGTACACTGATCATAAACCACTACGGGGGGCCATACGGATTAAGGACCCCACTAGCCGAATCCTGCGTTTATGGCATAAATTGTCAGACTACACATTTGACATTCAATATAAAGAAGGGAAGAAGAACACCAACGCTGATGCCTTGAGCAGAATTCCATATGAAGTTTGGGCAATTACGAGAAGGCAAGCCAAAGAAATGGACTCTAGTAGAAATGATCAAAACCGCACCATAGTCGCGGATGCAACACACAGGAAAGAGGTCCCGACAAACCCTGAGAAGCAGGAAGTTTCCGATACGGCAGTGAGAATACTGACGGATCCGAACGATATAAAAACAATATTATCGGACTGCCACGACTCACCCCTCGGGGGACACCAAGGTATCCACAAGACTTATCAACGATTAAGACGCGAATACTATTGGAAAGGGATGCTGAAAGATGTAATTAACCACGTGAAACGTTGTAAGAAATGCCAGTTAAATAAACAAAGTAAAGAACACAAAGAACCTATGGTTATCACGGATACCGCTAAACTACCTTTTGATAAGGTGTATATGGATATTGTAGGGCCGTTGCCAGAAACAAAGTGCGGAAACAAATATATCTTGAGCTTTGAGGATGATCTCACCCGATTCATGGACGTGGTCCCCTTGACAAACACAGAGTCAAAAACGGTAGCAAAAGCATTTGTGGACGAGATCATCAGTAGGTATAGGGTACCAAAGAAACTTATAACGGATCGTGGAACCAACTTCACCTCCGACATGTTTCGTCAGGTATGCAAGATATTTAAAATCCATAAGTTAGAGACCACCGCATACCACCCGCAATCAAACGGAGCGTTGGAAAGGTCGCATAGACCTTTGGTAGACTATTTGAGGAGTTTTGTGGATGCAAATCAAACCGACTGGGATGATCACCTACGCGCGGCAATGTTTGTACGAAACAACAGCATTCACACAGCAACGAAACTAACTCCAATGGACTGCCTCTACGGATTTTCGGCAACATTACCAAACAATCTCAAAAGAGAGCCCCAACCGGTCTACGACCATGAAAATTATTATCTAAAATTAAGAAACAAACTACAGCGGGCATATCAGATAGCCAAACAAAATATAGAGGAGAACAAAGTTCAATCAAAGGAATACTACGATCGAAAGGTGAACCCGATAAAACTACACGTCGGCGACCAAGTGTTACTAAAAAACGCGGCAAGAAAAAATAAATTAGCGCAATACTGGTTGGGACCCTTCAGAGTACTATCAATTAACAGCCCCGTAAACACAACGATACAAATTGGCTGTAAAAAACGGCGTGTACATAATAACCGACTCAAAATTTTCAATTAGTAATTTTTGTTAGTATTTTAGTAATCCCTCTTCCTTTCTTCTCACGTTCCCAGGCTGAAAGGGTTAATTTTCGCTTGCCTATTGACGACAATCTATGCAACGCAATCACCCGTCGATATACACACTCTCAAGCAACGCGGGGTGGTGTTCGAAACAATTGGAGAGGCTCAAATATATCAAGATTACTGGACAATAGTCACCCGAGTCAATAAGCCAGTATGGGAGTCATCATTAAGCTACCTGGAGGAAAGTAAAAAAGCGTTGGACCAACTATGCAACACACAGGAAGACGCCGTAGGAAATGAAATGTGCAGTCAATGGAACCAGGTGTTACACAGAAGGATGGCACAAATAAATGAACTTATCAACAAGGTGGAGTTAACCATGAATAGCAAACCAAGAATCAAACGAGGTCTTATAAATCTGGGAGGACGAATTATGAAAAAAGTATTCGGTACAATGGACGATAACGACTCAACGCACATCTACCAAAAACTGGACGAGCTGGAGGAAAGCAATCGCCAGAGCCTCGTATTAACCAAACAACAGGTCACCATTATGCGTAACACGATCAACACCTTCAACGCAACGAATAAAGAAATGACCCAAAGATATAACCAGTTGATTCAAAAACTCAACGAGATAAACCGTAAAAGACAAAACGAGACTCGAAGATATACGGAGGACTTAAGAAACCTTCACATAAGAACTGATATTAACGAAGTTATGCTTCTAATTATTGGGGAGCTACAACATATTTACCTCGAAATCACCGATATATTCGTAATGACAGAAGCAATGTATAAACGGGAACTGAGTCCTTTATTGTTACCAGCTCATCAACTTCGAGAATTGTATGCCAACATCTCTAAACTATATTATGGGAAAGAGTTAGACATAGATTTCCCCACTTTACAAAAGTTAGCCAAAGTCGATTGCGAACTTATAGAAGGAAAAATGCTCATACAGATAAGAGTCCCTTTAATAAATCCCGTGAAATACACCATCAATCGAGTATATACCACACCAATGTTGATAAAGCAGAACCCACCATACATTTATGACCTGGAAGACTCGTATTTCTTGAACACTACTCGATCCCAGCTTAACTTCGGTATGACGGAGTTAGAGTACCACTCCGAGTGCACCAATATGAACGAGACATACCTTATTTGCCACTGGAAGCACCCAGTTAAACTAGACCCAAAAAACCGGGACTGTCTAGCGGAGCTACTAAAACAAACCAACAGTAAAATTGAAGACTGTCCAATTCGAGTAATAAAACAAACCAGAAACTTAATCGTCCCCATGCACCAACACAACGCGTGGTTATATTGGTTGCAACAAGACACAACGCTTGTAATCTTATGCGATAACACTGAACATACCGAAACACTCCGAGGACTTGGAATAATAATATTGAAGTCACCATGTAGCTATCATTTGGCTAGTTACCTACTTCCGTACCAAACGACTGAAACGCGTCCGATACACATACACCAACCAGCACAGGATTCTCGACCTAAGATCGACCTCGCACGATATCAAAGTCAAATACCGGGAGAGAAAAACCATAGTGATATTCAACTACTCCACCCCATGATGTTCAACGACAAGCTGAGAGATGAAAGCGACGCTATAAACAACCTGGAACGCGAGATCACCGAAAACGCACGCAAACAACATACGCACATTCAACTTAACACCACGACCATAATAACCGGATGTCTGGCAATCATCGGCATAATCCTGTTATGCTTAAAACTAATGAAGAAGTGGAGATTAAGAGGTACTCCTAGCACCAAGGAAGTGAGGGACCCTAAAGTCGAGATCATACCAGTAAATTTTGATATTCCGGATCAGCACACTTTAAAAAAAAAAAAAAAAAAATTACGCAGATCAGCACACTTTAAAAAAAAAAAAAAAAAAAAAAATAAATCAAAAAAAAAAAAAAAAAAAAAATAAATATTAGTATAAGACGTCCTGGGCAAGACGTTAAACTGCATCCACCCGCAAGTCCAACCATCTGATCTTAAGAAACAAATTCTCTAAACCTAGGCGTCAAGACACCTTCGACACGAGTGAAGATGATATCCTCATGGAAGCACTGGTGGAAGCAGATGAATTATATAGGAAGTTGGGGCTCGACGAACCAGAAGAGGATGTACCAGCGGAACCAATAGATGGCAGAATATCATTTGAAATCAGAGAAATGATCCGACAGTCTGAAATATGGTATAACGAGCAACAAGAAAGAATTCATGAAAGGCGGTCGGAGGAAGAACAACCACACATTAGTCCCGAAAGCAGAACTCTTTTGGATGCCACGTATTTCAAATTTACAGAAAATCGGGAAGAAGAGACGCACCCAACACCAAGAGTAGACAACGTTTGCGACAACTTTCACCATGATAAACGATATAACAGAATACTTAACACTAAAAAAGAAAAGAGGTCAGGAAGCAGTTAATGAGTTATATTCAAAAAAAAAAAAAAAAAAAATTATAAAATATATATAAAAATATATATAAAATACCAATAGCCGTAGATATTTAAATTGCTTTGTATAACCATAAAATTGCTTTGTATAACCATAAAATTGCTTTGTATAACCATAAAATTGCTTTGTATAACCATAAGATTCAGAATAATAGAAAGACATCGTTGCTTTCTATAAATAATATCGTAGCATAGTAGAAGCTTTGTTTTTGTAAGATCATCATTGTTTAGTAGGAAATTCATACAATCCAAAAAATTATGTTACGAAATATGAGAAATCTTGCAGATGCTTATATGTTCAATTAAAATTAAGAGTTCATGTAGTAACATATTATATACATAACATGCTTAGAATCATAACGTAGTGCAAAACTTGTTCGTCCTAAAGTAATTCAAACAAAAGTGTAAAATTGTAATTTATGCTATGTGCAACACTTAGTACCAATTGTAACAGACAAGGATGTACACTTCAAGAGACTTCGTTATAAAAAAAAAAAAAAGGGGGATCTCTTCTAAAGAGGGGAGGAAATGTTGTGAATAAAATTCACATACCGACAAACATCTAGATTAAAATCTATGGTCTAGCAAAGGTACGGACCAACACCAAATGCCAAGCAGCACCACCTATTGACCTAACCCACAACAAACCTTCCTATCCCTCACCCACGGTTATACCTTCCTTCCTATCCCTCACCCTGGGAACTAAACCAAGAATTAGAACTAGACCCTAGCCACTTACCCATCATCGATCAGTAGCTGAAATAGAAAATTCAAGAAATGACTTACCCAGTGACCTAGTTTCATAAAGTGCAATAGCACTTTCGGTCAATTACTTTCCATGGAAACATCTCGGTCATTTACCTCTGATATTCTCACCTCTTGTGGGAACATTAATGGCCACAGATTATGCTACTCGAGCAGGAACACGTTCATTAACCTCTGCGACAGCAAATACAGAGAATTATTGGTCAATGATGAAACCAATGATGGGAACTCCCGAATTGGCAAATCCAGAGTAATGAATGAGGTGGGATAAACTAGAAGATCAGCAGGAAAATTACGGATAAATAGAGGAGAAATGGATCAGGCAGTCAGTCGAAGTCAAGCTCGAGAGGAATCCAGGTCCCAGCCGCTGCCGAATCGAAGCCCAATCCAAAGACGCTCTACAAAGTTCCTGAGGAAGACGAAGCCAAGACGAATCCAAGACGTTCTACGAAGTTCCTGAGGAAGACGAAGCCAAGACGAATCCAAGACGTTCTACGAAGTTCCCGTAGGAGACAACTCGCAGACGAAGCCAAGACGTTCTACGAAGTTCTCGAAGAAGACAGCCCCAAGACGAGCCAAGAGGGTTCCCTGACGAAATTAACAACACAACACGGTAACCCGATCAAGTAATCGGCTACCACTCAAGTCCTGAACCGTCCAAGTAGACGACAGGCAGTAATACCCATACATGAACCCCGCAACCAAAACCTCGTTGACAGAAGCTTTGCAGGATCCCACGGCGGGACCCCGACCAATCTCGTTGGAGGAATATCGCCGGCGTCAGGCTATCAAACAACCCGAGCTAAACCATATTTCACGACAGCACAAAGAGAAGAAACCGAGATCGGGAGTGGAAGAATATTTCAGACGCCGACTACAGGAAGCCCAGAGAGAATTGGTCCTGGCATCAACCAAGGAAGAAAGACGCCTTGCCAGTCAAAAAATCAACGGTTTGAAGATGGAACGCAGGAACTACAGGCAGACAAAGAAGAACAACAAGTCAGCACCAAAAAAGTAAGAGTTAGGTCAATAGGACTATTAATATGCACAAATGTATCGAGTATGAAATGAAATGAGGAATGTATGAATAAAGTAAGATAGATTAAATAAAAAGGTCCATTATAAAACCGTCGAAAAGCGTTCTCACTTGTACTTCTACCAAAAATCCCAACACACTTACGGCATGTGAGATCGCCTGACGTGTTCCTGTTGCAATAGGCACAAGTCGTATTCTTTGATTTCTTTGTGGTTTTGTCGTCGCCGGCAGCGTTCTCGGCCACTGCAGCAGACCTTTTAAATAGGTTGCTGGAGGACTTACCTGTGTCTCCCATGGCGTTTTTTATTTTTTTTATATTTTATTTCTTTACTTATTTTTTTATTTTCTACCTCAAAATACGCAAACTCAGAAGTGAGTGAAATTTCCGAGGTGACTGTACTTGTGAAAATACTGGGTTCGAAGAACAAAGGCTCAAACCAAAAGTTCACGATTAGGCTAGGTCGCTGAGTGATGTTTCCGAGGTGACTGTACTTGTGAAAGGACTGGGTTCGAAGAACAATGGCTCAAACCAAAAGTTCACGATTAGGCTAGGTCACTGCTAAAGAGTAATGTTTTTGGCGTGATTAAAACTGATTGTTGAAACAAAATTATACGTTATTTGTTGAAATGATTTCTTGATTTTAATTAAAATCTAATTTAAAATAACTTTAATTAAATCGAACTTTCAAATAAGAATGAAATTGAAAATGTCACAGTTACTTTAAGATCAATAACACGAACAAAATGCACTCACTCCCACCAATTCGAATGAAAAACAAAACGAGATAGCTTAGTAGAATGGGAAACTAATTTTAGTGAGAACAATTTCCGAGGTGACTGTACTTGTACTGGGTTCGAAGAACAAAGGCTTAAAACAAAACGGATGAAGATAAATTCTACTCCAGACTATCTCTGAACCAGAATCCATCTGCATCCACTTCGTGATAAACATTATGTTAATAGAATGATATGATTTTTGTCCCAAAGTTATTCATTTTCAAATATCAGTAAGAATTTTTAAAAAGCACATAGTATTTGTATAGTATTTTTAACAAATATATCCATATACTATGTAGTATCAAATAGGCTCTTCATTTTCTACTGGTTCTGGTTTGAGGTGGTTATTTTGTGTAATATCGTGATATAACCCGGCTCGGTTAATGTGTCTTCCATTCCAAAAACATAATCACTTTGTTTTTGTGGTAGTCCTTATGCTGTCGTCTTTTCCAAAATCCAAAGAGCCCTCTCTGTTTTGGTGATTACGAATTGGCCAAATCTTTCACTCAATGCACCCAAATTAAATATCTTCGTGCTTATATTGAAGCCTTTACTATCAAATTGATTGAATTCCTTGAGTTGATGCTCTAGGTGTTCTTAAAGTTCCTTAAAAATAATTGATCCTTAAATATTTTGTTGCACCACCAAACAAACTTATTTGGGTATTTTACCAAAATTCAAACCAGGAAAATGTTGTTTTCCTTAAATATTTATCAATAGTGTCTCTTAATTTCTGAATTTAACAAATTTTTTACTTATTAACACATTTTTCACGTCAAAAAGGTATTTAAACTTATAGTTTATTATATTTTAAGTGTTTGTTTACACTTTCAGCCGTCAAAGATAGCAGATTTTGCATAAAGTAATTTGCGAAATTGAATTCGTAGCAGATTCGAAAATAGTTGGTAGCCTGAATACCAACGTATCGAAACTCTCAATTGTCACAAAAATAAAGGAGTATTATGCACATTTTCAACTTAAAAAACGTATTTTCTATCTTAAGAAAACTTAAACAAAAATTACTAATAAAATGTGAGCTTAGGTGTACTGTGCCCAAAATTGGTTTTTCAGTTCCAAACATATATATTTTCAATTTGGATTTGTTACTTTTCGTCAATTGTCAAAAATATAGAAGTATTATGCACATTTGAATTTGTTACTTTTCGTCAATTGTCACAAATAAAGAAGTATTTTGCACATTTTCAAACATAAGGACGTATTTTTAAACTTAAAAAACTGGCAAAACAAACATCTTAACATTGCAGTCTTAATACTGGATTTTCACAGAAATTTACATTTCCCTTAATATGAACAATATAATACATTTAAAATAACACTCACAGAAATTTCCTTTGTTTGATGATTGATGGTTCTTTTGTGTTGCCTAAAATTATTAATATTTGTTATGTAATGAAAAACTTTTTTTTTAAATAACACTCACCAAAATTTCATTTGTTTAATGGTTCCTTTGTGTTGCCTAAAATTATTATTAAATAATGAAACAACACACAAAATATATAAACCTACTCACTTGGTTGCACAAAAAGCAGTGACACTATTTTCATATACAATAATAGGTCT
Organism: Chrysops caecutiens; assembly: GCA_963971475.1. NCBI lineage: Eukaryota > Metazoa > Arthropoda > Insecta > Diptera > Tabanidae > Chrysops > Chrysops caecutiens. The sequence continues at coordinate 52,074,263 of OZ020567.1, read as the reverse complement.
GTTACTCGAAAAGTACGCGAACAGACCTAATATTTCCAAGAGTTCCAATTTTGGGTATGATGATTGTCAATTTTAGGGATGCCATGCCTTCCGTACAAATCGGTTCATTAATTTTGAAGTTTTGTATATAGTATTATAAAGTTTTATTATATGTTGTATTATATTGATTTATATAATGAGATTAGAGAACTTTAAAATCTGTATTAAGCGTATTTTCTGTTGTTAAAATAAAGTTGTCTAGAAATGTATTTTATAAGACAAGTATTCTTAAAATTATAACAATTTATAAAAGCTTCATTAGTTTAGGTTAGTTTAATTTATTTCAATTTGCTCCAGATACATGACAATATAATCATCATGTCTTAGCTAAGTTATACATATTAAACTTGAGCTAACGTATAACTAAAATTCGAACGGGTTAATATAATAACCCTTTACTTGAAGAAGACTAATTACATGTGTTGTGAAATAAAACATTGATTTTTAATTTAGTTAACTCAAATATGAACAATAAACGTATTGAGGTAGCAACTGCCCAACATGAAAAGTGCTGATTGATGTATTCTATTATTGTTTGGCATGTATTAATTTCCTTTAATGTGCATGAAGGTATATATTTTGCTATCACTTTCAAAATGAATGATATCAAAGTAGTGTATGCAAAAATATTGTCCAATATTATATCATCCACATAAATTTCTCTTGAGTTTGAAAGATTAAGTTATGTCATACAAAGGCCTTTTAAACATAAACACATATATGGAAATAAAACATGAAACAAAATATTCTACTTATGGTTTAACTATTTTCTTTAGTTATAGTTTGAATTTTCATAAGATTTGTTTTGAGCATAACAGGGATTCACCAGAAAATTTACGATTCATGTTATTTTAGGTGTAAAGTATTCTTGCGGCATCTAGAGAGACATAGAAAATTAATCCAATTAATCATGCAAATCGGAAGCAGTATGAGGTCATTATGCATTAGTTGAGAAACAGCATTAATAATGTTTTTACTGTCTCGACCGACTGTCAAAATTCAAACTTTGTGTGAAAAACAAAGACAGTTTCGGAAGGCCAATAGACGTTGTTTATTAAAGTTCAAAAGAAACGAGTTTACTAAATCACATGGGAAAGTATGGTATTTCAGTAAAAAAATCATATTGTATCATAATCAAAAAGTCGTTCGCCATCGTGCCAACATCCTGTGCTTAGAATGACTCTTCGTGGTCCTCCAACTCAACATTTAAGCCGTAAGAATTTACATCAAGTAATATAATATATGAAGTGCAATTAAAATTTATTCGAATATAATTTTTCTATTCTTAGTGTGTTACAAGAATTGCATCTGCACCAGGACCTTGGCCTTCAGGAACTACCCCGGCATCATCTACAGAACCACACATTAATTTGTGGCAAAATCAGGGGTGTTTTCCAATCACAGCCGCCCAAAACCAAAGACAACGTTTGCAATATCATTTGCCTAGCATTTTCCCGGAAGACGAAGTACATACAGTTGTATCCAGATGAAACTGATGCCCAACGTATATGCGCTCCAATTTTGAATATGTTACCAAAAATCTAGCTCGAATTCGCTTTGTACATTTATGTTCATATCTTCCCAAATAATATAATACATTACATTATCATTTTATCAAAATAATTTTATTCTAGCTAACTAATTGCTCATTGATTGAGCCCACTGGAATCCTGACAATAAGGCCCGTATAAAAGGAGTTCGTTCCAACACTGAATGGAAACTAAATTGTTGCCAAGTTGAAATCTATTTAGTTTTAATCTGGTATTTAATTCAGGAAGAAATAATATCTGTTTCAATGATAGATGCGTGTAATAAAACCATTGATGTTTAGACACTAAAATAGCCTCTATCAACAAAATCACCCATAAATGAGTAATTTATTTGTGGTACATCACCACCAACTTTCGATAACTCCTTCAGATCATAGAACTGTCAAAGTATATCACCACTGGAATACAGGAATAGGAATGATTTTGGTGATTGTAATTTTGGAAACTAAGATTTAAAATTTACCTTTACCTTCCTTAAAGTAAGCGCTAAAAGTTAAGAAAAATGCAAGAGGAAACCTCGGTTTAATAGAAGTAAGAATTTAAATGTAATTATTCGTTGTTGTGTTCTCCCCCCCCCCCCTTACCCCCCCCGGCCGTAAAACAGCCACCATGGGAACACCAGAATAAAATCCATGCGCGATAAAATTTCCCGTTGCGGTCAAGTTTTATCACTCTGATAAAACTTGATCGCAACCCAATCTTGGGATCTTGAGAAACCTGATCACCGTCGTGATGAAATCTGATCGCGTAAGTTCTTAAAAATTCGAATGAAGTGCTAATTGCGCACATTCCCGGTCGCCATGCGCGACTTAATGAAAATGCGCATCAGCACTTTGGTCCGGATTTAAGGGCCCCAAACCGACGCGCATCTTCAGTCGTGCTTTGGCCGGTGACCTAAGTGGTCGCTCCCGTTATTCTCGATCAAATATTACGTGGCCACTGGGCAAACCCCGGCTCGGTCCAGCAACACGTGGAGAAGAGAAATAACTAATTTTGGAATACTCATTCTTCAAATGAATTGTGAAAAAAAAAGGAATAATTGATGATTTGTGAGTAAATTTAATAGAATCAAAAAATGTGACTTCAAATAAAATGATAACTGTTTTGAACGCTTTTAATGAATTGTTAAAAATGAAAAATAAAGAAATAATTGAATTTTGAATAACTAATTCTTCAAATGAATTGTGAAAAAAAAGGAATAATTGATGATTTGTAAGTAAATTTAATAGAATAAAAAAATGTGACTTCAAATAAAATCATAACCGTTGTTGAACGCTTTTAATGAATTGTGAAAAATAAAGAAATAATTGAATAAATAAGTTGGACGATATCTAAGATTGTTTGAAAAGGGGAGAGAAAAGGATATAAAAAAAAAAATAATAGAGATACAAATATTGAAATTTTTCCTTCGAGCGTGATTATTCGTTGCGTGCAGGTGAACTTCTCCCTTCGGGAAAGCACTCCCTGTTCCTTTCCCCATCAACACCCCGGGATAAAACATTTGGTGGCAGCGGTGGGATGATTTCTGTCAGATCCCAACAAATTTAAAAAAAAAAAAAATAATAAAAAATATAATAAACAAAAGGGAAACATAATAATATAATAAAGTGAAGTGAAAAGGGTTTTTGGGCTCCAGGCGAGCACAAAATTAAACCCCAACGAAATTTCTTCTAGGGGCTCCAACCCTGCCCGCATCTTTAGTGGCCAGGGAGTCCTCAACAGATAGAAAAAAAAACAACAATCAAACCAACTGCCAGCCAGGGAACACCACCCCGACCCACGAAGGAAGAATTAAACATGAAGCCGTGAGTTTTAGTCTAAAAAAAAAAACAGAAAAAAAAAACCATATTTTAATACCCAGATCCCCATATTTTGATAACATTTTTTTTTGTAAACCTTTTGAGAGCCAAATATTTTACCTTTCTATAATTTTCAAAAATAATATATAATGAAAAATAACAATAATAACTAAAAACAGATAATAGTCCGCGCGCCTAGTAGAAATCCAAGATTTCCCCTTCCCAAAGTAAGAGTCTTGGACAGTCTGCTAGGCAAGGGAATTGTCACGCTGACATTCCGGCCTCTACGTACCCAATAATATAAAAATATAATAAAAAGAAAATTTTACTGTCCCCACATCCTCCATCACCGGCTCTTGTTTCCATTTTTTTTTTGTGTCAGAAGAGTTCTAACCCGCATTCCGAATCGCAACTTTGTATCTCTCTTGCCGTCGGGAAATACGTGAGCTTGGAGCGTCATATTGAGAGGACTCTCCAGACATCCTTCCTCCAGATCGTATCTTAAACTTCAATTTTGGTTCAACCACCGTGGGGATGTATCCCAAATTCTTCTGTTTTCGTTGGTTGATGCTCGTTTACTCGTATATTTGCGTTGCCCTATCTCCATGAACCGCTTCATGAAAGCAAGCTCGTACTAGCTCCGATCAACCTACCAGTATCTTATCGTCGTGCCCCTTCCCTGTTTAAAAAATAAATAAAAAAAAAAAAAAAAAAACCTATATAGATACAATAACTTGCATAATCGACGACTCGTATAAAACCCTCTCTCACAAATTTTAACCCCTTTGTTTTGGGACACTACGACTTTTTAAATCTTATTAATCGCAAAGATTCTGCGGACCGATATTAAGAAATAGCTATAACCAATTTTAAACAAGGAGATACTTGGTTAACAATGAATGTGACCGCCTAAACCCAAAACTTATCTAGTTCGACCAATTACTGATTCGCGTCTCTTTTTTTTTTGACACTCGTCAAAAGTACTGTTCAACACCCCTTCCTTGCATTAAGCCCGTTAGTCCCCTTTTTTTTGGTAATCGTTTTAATTCTTGATTAAATTCATCTAACGCTCGAATTAATTTCTTGATCTCGACGCAAATTCCACCTTCCATTGATCAGCTTTGATCTTCGGTTAACTCTTGCTCAACAGTACCCTTCAAACATCCTAATAATGTCTCCTCCCACGTTTCACGATCTTTGCCTTGCGCAAATGCAAATCAATTCAGAGATCGTTAAGTTATATAACAACTTCAGTAAGGCGCCCAAATCTTCAAGGACCGCCGATTATACAAAAAGGAAACTCAGCCTCCTAGAGGAAGCTAGGGGAAATTTCCAAAAGGGCCATGTTTCTCTCAAAGATCACCCCGAACGGGATGATAAGCATGAATATTTTACTCTCGACTGCCATGGGAAGGCCCACGATTGGTACAAGACCACGAAAGTGGCCCCTAGTGATTGGCTCGTTAGCCCCTCACTAGCTAAGGCCACCAGCCAATTTTTCATACCTCCAGCCCCCGAAACTCAAAAAAAGGCTAACGCCCCCGAAGCCGAATCCGAAGTCAACGAATCACCTAATCCTGGAAGGCTCAGGCTCCAAAAGGAAAGAAGCCAGGTAATCCGGCGGATTGTTTCTCAAATTACCCCTGACTTCCTCCGAGACGCTGGCAAAGTTGCCTTACAGAATAAAATCACCACCCTGAAAAAATACTGGGAACCTTTTGAGCAAACTCATTTCCAAATTCTAGCGGATTTGTACGACGACGAGGAAGAAGATGCATATTTTCCCAGTAATACATTCGAGGAGATCCAAGGACAATATGATAATACCTTTGACCTCCTGCAAGACGGGTTGCAGGACAGATACCCTTTCCAAGAACCTAATATTCAGGACCAATTAAATGCTACATTGGGTTCAATTCTACACCATGCTTCTCCAACGTCCGGGTTCTCCCTTGCAAATTCACAACGACTGTTGCCAGAATTTTCCGGAAATACCAGGGATCTACACCGATTCCTTACCTGTGCGGATGACATTTTTTCCACTGTGTCAACGGGGACAGACCATCAAAGTTTCATGGGTCTTGTCAAAAGTAAATTGAGTGGTCAGCGTACGACGTGTACAAATATAACCCCACTGACGACTGGACTGTTCTACGTTCCGCTCTATCATCCAAGTTCGAAACCCGACTATCCAGATTTACTCTACAAACCCAATTAAGACAGTTAAAGCAGAAAACTGGCGAGGGTGTTAAAGAATTCTTAAATCGCCTGACCACCACCTTTACTCTGTTAAACGAAGCCACGCGAAAATATACAAGCGACAACGTCCTGTTGACGAGGCGCAACGAGGCGCAGGCCGTCAGAACCCTCGAAGACGGGCTGCTAAATGGCCAGCTGCAAATGCTTGCCAAGGTATTTTCTGAAAAGAAACTCGCCTCAATGTCCGACTATATATTAGAGCACGCGACGCGACTTAATCAAATCAATACCCCGAGACAGGATCCAACGAAGCCCCGGGTAGATCCACCACAGCAAAACCCTTCAAGGAATACTACCTGCTTCAGATGTGGCCAGCCAGGTCACATCGCCCCACTGTGCCATTTACCGCCCGCTCCGTACAACGCCAGGAAAGGTCTAACCCATCTACAATACACCACCTCTCGTCCGGGAACAGAGCCCCTGAAAACTTCATTCCAAAACAAATTCCGAAAATCTGTAATTATCGCCATAACAAAGGCCATACCATTGACGAATGTCGGAAAAGGGAGACCAACAACCGAAGAAGAAGGCCACCATATAACCCACAATCGCGTTACTCACAACCCCTGCCTCTTCTGTCACCACCGGATCCTCCTTACCCGTCAACTACGCATTCCAACAACCCGGAAAACTCCCAGGTGCGGGGGAATTTCGTCGGCAACACCCCGCAGATCGTCATTCAGGCCGACGTACATGTAAATCGGACCCAACCTTCCAACACTCAAGGATAAAACTCCCCATAACCGTACGACCTTCATCCATAACCCTCACCCTAGCCTCCAAAGTGTCCGTTAATCCATACACCGAATTCTTAATAGATACCGGGGCTGAGATCAGCCTAGTTCGAAGTCAGTCACTGAAACCTGGTAGCAGGTATTACAGCGATATCATTTGTCATATCAATACAGTCTTTTCCCAATCTACTTCCACAGAGGGTCTCATAATAAGCAAACTACACCACGAAGGTGCAGATTTCCAAATCGAACATCCTTTCCAAATTCTGAGCGATGCTTCGGCAATGGCATATGAAGGTTTATTAGGTCACGACTTCTTGACCAGATATAAGGCACAAATTGATTATGGGGCTCAGACACTAACACTCGAGGTCGGCCGCAACTCGATTCCTTACACCTTGGAGCAATATCTCAATGATGTCCCTCAGTCTTATCGTAGGACTATAAACTCCACGAATAAGCGTCCTGGGCAAGACGTTAAACTGCATCCAACGTCCAATCCTTCTTCAGTATCCTCGTCTAATAAGCGTCCTGGGCAAGACGTTAAACTGCAACCAACAATTTCGTCCCCGTCGTTTTCATCACCATCCTCGTCAGCGTCGTCTTCGCCTATCCCCTCTTCTTCGGGTCCTGCAACTCCGTCCACATCTTCCTCGTCAGTCTCGTCAGTTAATCGTCCTCGGCAAGACGTTAAACTGCGGCCAATAATATCCACTTCCACTTCTTTATCTCCGACAGTCTCCCCCTCATTTTTATCAGTCACATCATCGGCATCGTCAACATCGCCTCCGTCTACTACACGTCCTGGACAAGACCTTAAACTGCACTCAGAAATATCTCCTTCCTCGTTAGTTAAGTCAGAAGCATATCCTTCCTCGCTAGTTAAGACAGAAGTATCTCCTTCCTCGTTAGTGAAGTCATAAATATCTCCTTCCTCGTTAATAAAGTCAACAGTAGTATCTCCTTCCTCGTTAGTTAAGTATATATCTCCTTCCTCGTTAGTTAAGTCAGAAGTATCTCCTTCCTCGTTAGTTAAGTATATATCTCCTTCCTCGTCAATTAACCGTCCTGGGCAAGACATCAAACTGCAACCAGTAACATCTTCTCGAAAGGGCATTCGTCCTGGGCACGACGGTAAACTGCAACCACATTTCAACCCAAGTACCTTAAGCCGTGCGATCATTCCGGCTCGAGCCGACATGATAACTCCAAACTTCGACCAAGATCCGATTGAGGGCAGAATAAAAAAACTGCAGAACCTTGTAAAATTGGATCATTGTAATGAAGAAGAAGAGAAATCAATTCGAGATATCTGTAGAACCTTCAATGATATATTTTATCTAGAAGGAGATATATTGTCCTACACGGACGCAACTACCCATAAAATTGAGGTAGAAGCAAATCATCCCCCGATATACACTAAACCGTACAGATTATCGGAGGCAAATCGTAAGGAAGTGGATAACCAAGTCCAAGAGATGCTAAAATCAGGCATTGTCAGACCATCCTATAGTCCCTGGAACTCTCCCCTACTCCTCGTTCCGAAGAAACCCGATGAACAAGGGAATAAGAGATGGCGAGTAGTGGTAGATTTCCGGCGTTTTAATGAGATTACGGCAGGAGACGCGTTCCCTCTACCAAATATAACAGACATATTGGACCAACTTGGGAAATCTAAGTATTTTACGACGCTCGACTTGGCCAGCGGATTCCACCAGATAAGAATGGACGACAGGGATCAGGAAAAAGCAGCCTTCAGTACGCCTTATGGCCATTACGAATACAATCGAATGCCATTCGGTCTGAAAGGAGCTCCCGCTACATTCCAAAGAACCATGAATAATATCTTGTCTGGATTACAAGGAATTCACTGCTTCATTTATATGGACGACATAGTCATCCATGGCTACAATCTATCTCAACACAACAATAGGTTCATTGCTGTATTCCAACGTTTACGCGACTTCAAACTAAAGTTGCAGGCAGAAAAATGCCATTTTCTTCGGAAAGAAATCATATATCTGGGACACTTAATTACGGAAAACGGTGTCAAACCAGATCCAGGGAAGATAACAGCAGTCAAAACATATCCAAGACCTAAAAAGGTAAAGGATATCAGAGCTTTTCTCGGATTTATCGGGTATTACCGGCGATTTATCCCAAATTTCTCTAAGATCGCTAAACCCTTGACCAACCTTTTAAAAAAGGACGTACCCTTTAAATTTGATGCCCTTTGTGACGAAGCTTTTACGAACTTAAAGCAACGGTTAATAACCTCTCCCATCTTGGCATATCCCGACTTTTCGCGGCAATTCTACGTCACGGCCGATGCCAGTGACATAGCTCTCGGAGCTGTTCTCTCGCAGCAGGACGAAGATGGAGACCACCCCATTGCATACGCGAGCCGTGCTCTAAATGGTGCCACTCGACAATAGAGAAAGAATAACGTGCTATCGTGTACGCCGTGGAACAATTTCGTCCATATGTATATGGAAGGAAGTTCTCCATTATCACTGACCACAAGCCTCTAGTTTGGCTCATGAATCTAAAGGACCACTCGTCAAGATTGATGAGATGGAGAATCCGTTTAGAAGAGTACGACTACACCATAACCCACAAGGCCGGGAAACTTAATACAAACGCCGATGCCTTAAGTAGAGTAACCGCGGAAGCACAAGAGAACTCTCCTGAGACTGATAAATCGGAAAAACGAAACGACCCTAAAACACCACCTCTCTATACGCGATAACAAGAAGCCAAGCCAAGGTCACTGATAACCTGGACCAGGATGCACAAAAGAAGGCCAGAACCAATAATGACAACTACTTATCATCATCCCTCATTGAAACTGACGACTCTTTATTACTGTCTAAATCTGCCCGTGCCAAATTCTTTATTTTGCCCACAAGGGACACTAATCTTGAACGGCGTTTAGCCGCCATGCTAAGTGTCGATTTGAGCGAAATCGATTTCTCCCTCGAACCTAAAATATTCTCTTTCAAAGAATCCGATTTCATTGTCAAAAGATTAATACTTCCCCTTCGTACCCCTCAGGATGAGGACAACCTCAACACTACCCTCTCCAACTTCGTATCCCTGGCCGTAGAAAGAAACCTGAAGACCATACACATAAGTATTCCGAAACTGGAACTACAGACCCTAATGGCACTTAAGGACAAAATCCGTAAGGCGTTTAAAATCGACACAATACTCCATGTCGAAACAATTAGGTACTTAGATGACCCTAAGGAAAGGGAGCAAATAATAAAAGATTTCCATTTGCTACCCACGGGAGGTCACCAAGGTGTATCTCGGACCTTGAAGAGGATCAAGAAACAGTTTCATTGGGAAGCAATGACCCAAGCTGTTGTAACATTTATTAGAAACTGCAAACAGTGCCAAACAAACAAAGTATCGCGAAACCCTAAGATCCCTATGAAAATAACTTCAGTGAGTTCCAAGCCATTCGAAAGAATTTATTTAGATATTGTGGGGCCACTACCCGTTTCTTACCTAGGAAATAAATACCTCCTAACTTTCCAGGATGATTTAACAAAATTTTCGGAGGCAATCCCTGTTCTCAATGCCGAATCAACCACCCTCGCGGAAGCGTTTACTACTACAATCATATGTAGACACGGGATACCTGAAAGCATCTTGACTGATCAAGGTGCTAACTTAATCGCGGGAATGTTTCAGGTTTTGTTGAAACAAACAGGAATGTTTATGTTGAAAACAACTCCCTACCACCCTCAGTCTAACGGAGCCCTAGAGAGAAGCCATCGAACTCTAGCGGAGTACCTCCGTTCTTACATAGACTGTCATGGGACACCTGGGTTCCTTACGCCATGTTCGTGTACAACACTACTCCCCACTCGAGTAGCAATTATTCTCCGCACGAACTCCTTTATGGTTTTCCCGCCGAGGTTCCAAACCATCTAAAGTCCTCCCCCGAAATTGGGTACAATTACGATAATTATGCCCACGAACTCAAGGCACGACTCCGGCACTGTCATCAAATCGCTAGACAGATCGCGTTAGAAAATAAAGAGCGATCCAAACAATACTACGACAGGGGAACACAACAAAAATCCTTTGAAATCGGAGATCTGGTCCTTCTAAAAGCGAGAACAAGGGACAACAAATTCTCACCCTTATGGCAATGCCCTTACGTTTTAACTCAGATGAATACCCCTGAAAATTCAACAAAAAAAATTAAAAACAAGGAAAAACGCGTACATAATAACGACTTAAAAAAATGCATACATCCATAATTTCTTAACTAAGTTCTCTCTCAAACTAAAACCTCTTCCTTTCGTTCCCAGGGCAAGGGTTTATCTGTTCGCGGTCCTGTGCCTTACCGTCTCAGCTTTCTCTCGCGAGGAGCTGGGAATCCAAATTACTCCTCTCACTTCCACGGTCGGCCTATACTTCGAAGAAATAGGAAGGACGAGACTGTTCACAAGCGAATGGAAGATAATAACTTACCTAGCGGCCCTCCAGGAAGAATACCTCTCAATATTAAGAATCACGGGTAAGCTTCAGCAAATGTGTAGCCAGTTGGCCTCTGAGACGCCCTTAAAAACGATCTGTCTCTCTTCTATCACGCAATTACATAACTTGGAGGAAGCGATAGAAAACAAAAATAGGATTATATTTCCCCCGCTTAGAAAAACTAGGTCCCCGTTTTAATTTTGTCGGGAAGATTACCAAACCCCTTTTTGGAATCCTTAATGAGGACGATGCTCAAAGATACGACGAGCAAATACGAACCCTTCAACGAAATAATCTCCACTTACATTCCCTATTGCAAAATCAGACCTCTATCTTGGACGCGACCATTAATCTAACCAATAAAACTCGGGAAAGCATTAGGAAGGATCGTGCCGTAATCTTCACCAAAATAACCACCCTCGAATCCAAGGTCTCCAAAGTTGAAAATCAAGTACATGTAAATGAATGGGCAACCGAAATAAACTCTCTTTTCTCGTTAGTCCTTATTATTATAAATCAATACCAATCCACTCAATCCGACCTGATAGATCTCCCAGCAGATGTAAAACATGACCAATTTCACCCTACGCTCATAACTCCTTCTCAGATAGAAAACCTTCTCTCCACCATTCGGCAGGAAATGGACCCTCAAAAAACTCTCCCATTCGACCCTCTTCCCAATTTGATTTGGCAAATTTACAAGCTCTCCGCTATGTCCGCCACAATAATTAATTCTAAATTAATCATCGAATTAAAATTACCCCTACCCTTCAGAGATGTATATCAAACCTTCAGGATTCTTCCACTACCTACAGTCTACAACAACTACCTATGTTATATTCAACCCTCTTCCGAAATCCTCTTGATCGATCTTAACCGAGAGCATTTTTATGAAATGAGCATTAGCGATTTCCACGACTGTCAATCCTCAGACGCCTCTAAATTCTTCTGTCGAGCGAAATTCCCAATTTTTAATGCTCAGTCAACCCCGTTCAAATTTGAGATTGCCCTCATAAGGAGTGGCGTAGATACATCCCAGTGCCAACTTACTTGTACCGAACGTACCTCTTACTGGATTTCCCTTTCTCGCCCTAACACCTGGATCTACGCCACCAAGACACTCCGCAATGCCAACGTCGTGTGTAACAACACTGTTCAGTCCTTCGAACTAAATCAGACAGCGTTACTCCACATTGAACCCACTTGCTACCTCAGAACCAGTAACTTCATCATACATGGCCAAAACGAGAGGCAAAGCCCTAGTTTCCCCCATACCATACGCCACATAAATGTCACAGCTCTTTTGGCAACCAAGCCTGATCCTAAATACACGACTCTACCCCCTCCCGAGGGCCCTTATATCAAAGAATCCCCAAGAAAACCAGAGGACGACTTGGACGAATTGGCAGCAAAAATTTCACAGCAGAAGAAAGACGAACAGGTACCCCTCCTGAACCTGAACAACCACCACATTCACCACTACACTATGTTATACGTAGTCCTCTCCCTTATTCTCGTAATTGGAATTACGCAATTATGTAAAAGAGGACGCCAGCGAAACCTTCCCCTTCAAGTCGTGGCAGAACATAGAAGCCACATTCCTCCCACCCCAAACCCAAAACTCTCGTTGTTTCACATACCATCTCCGCCCCAAGATGAGGATTCACCAAACGATTTAACGTCCTAAGCACGACGCTAAACTGCCATTTCAAGTCCTTCCACCTCTCAGTAAGGACCCTTTTCGTTCATCCCAGCCGTGATGTTGAAATATTCTCTCTCTCACAAAATAAAAGCCATTTTCTCTCCGTATAATTACCTTTTTTTTTCTCTCTCCTCCCTTTCTCTCCGGTTTATTTTCGAATACGTTAAATACGTTTTTGTCTCTCTCAACACACCCTTTCTTTTGTTCCCTTCTCATCCTCCACCGTTGGTTTTCTCTGTACATCCCAAATTAACATCTCATCCGAAATTAACATAGTTTAACGTACCCCATCGTCCTAAGCATGACATTAAACTGCATCCCCTTTCCTTAACCCTCTTTTTCTTTTCGAACTCTGTTCTCCAGCCCCATTTGCTCGTCACAAGCACGACGTTAAACTGCCCTGCCCTACCCCTTTTTCCCAAACGTAACGTGAGCAGCCCAACGATTTCAGTCCAACGATCTCCATCGTCTCAGGCATGACGTTAAACTGCTCTCTCTTTCTTTTTCTCGTCTCTTTCCCTCTACTCTTTGTTACTTGGAATACACTATGGATTTCGACTGAATATATATTTTATTTTTTTTTTAAAGCCCTCTCTTTTTCCTTCACATTTTTTTTTTGTGGTGTTTATGTCGAGATTTAGTATATTCTCGTTTCAACCTAGATCCATTCTCGCCATGTTGAACATTTTTTACCTTGGATTTTTCCCTTCTCTCTCTCTCTCGCTCCTTTGAAACTTCAAGGAATAAACTTTAGAATTCAAGCTCCCTGGTTTCGAATGTTTATGGTACTTGGTACTTCCAAATCATCGAGAGCAATCTTCTTAATACCTTGCGTACACGCCTGCCCTGTTGCTTAGGCCCTTCCATAACGCAGGGTGGAACCGCAGAAATCGCGTCTAGATGAGGAATCACTTGATTGTACTTGATTGTCTGCTAATAAGATACTTTTGTTTCAAATCCACGTTTCAATCGTCCCAGGCACGGCGATAAACTGCTCTCTCCAAATCGTTGTACTGTGTTCCCCCTGTCATGTGAGCTAGAAGTCTAATTTAATTGTCTTACCTCTTTTATAAGAACTGCACAGCGGCATACTAAATATATTCTAACCGTCGTTATTGTTTGAATTCAAGTAAGTCACTTCGTTCCCTTAATGCGACATGGACCTCTTAAACCCTCCTTGTTTTCCGTCAACCCTTACGCAGTTCAATAACTTTCATGTCCTAGGCATGACTCTAAACTGCATCACCAAAACCCCCTTTCGTGCTATCTTTTTATTTTTATTTCTTTCCCCTCTTTGAACTTTCGCCCCATTTGCTAGTCCCAAGCATGACGTTAAACTGCTCTCCTAACACCTCTTGTTTTTCCTTCCCCTTTGCGGTTTTGCGTTCTTTGCTTCCGATCGAACTGAACGTAGTTCAACACACCCCATCGTCCTAAGCATGACATTAAACTGCATTATCGAAATCCCCCTTTGTCTTTTTTTTTCTCCCCACTTTCTCTCCCTCTTTTGATATTTTACTCTTTTTGCTTTCGATGAAACTGCACATAGTTTAATTTACCCCTTCGACCTTTGCACCATAGTACCGTCAATCTCCAACTCACTTCTATTATTCTATTGTCATTTTAATAATTCCACTAACGCGTTATTTACTTCCCCTTGTTTTTGAAACAAAATTTTTATTACCCACCGTTTGTTCGAGATAATAACCATTTGCTCAAGTAAATAAGTCGTCTCGTTCTCTTCATGAGTTATTTTATAATGGTTCCCTAACTGGGCTGCTAACTAGCCCTCTCACAACCGCAGGCCCCTGTTAAACCTACGAGGTGGGTCCTTCAGTTGTTTTTCCGTTTCGTCTCAGTTGTTTTACTTTCGACTGGATAGGTACCCTTCCTCCAGTCCAAGCCAACTACACCCCCACACCAGGATTACAATCCCTCTCCCCCTTTTTTGTATCTACCTTCCTCCGCTGACCAGGCCTGCGAAATTCCTGACCGAATATAAGAATTGATACGACTATAAATAATATGGCTATAATAATATGGCAAGGGCCGATGAAAGAAAAGGTTGAAAAATATTCCCAAGAACAAATAAAAGTCAAATAAGGCTCTCAAGAGTTATAACATTAAGAAAAAATGTAAATGAGTATATGTATAAGCGAAAACGAATTGTAAGTCCTAATGGCAAAGAAAAAAAAAATGTAATACTGATGTAAGGCAGATATAGACATATATATATGGAAAATATGTATATGCCTAAATCTACCATAAATAATAGAAAAAGACACATGAATTCACCTAACATTAAGAATAAATAACTAAACATGATAAATTACATATATTAAACTATTTTATACAAAAAATATTTAACAAGAAAAATAATAATAATATCATAGAACGGCTCCGGTTTCACACCATGAGAAAACGAAAACAACAAAAAAAAAACACAAAAAATGTAAGCCTTAAACGACGTAAGAAAAAGAAAAGAGAAATATAATAATAAGAATTCAATGTAATCGTAAATGTAAGGCAGATATAAAAATATATATATAACAATCAAATAATAAATTTAAACAAAGGTATATATATATATATGCATATATCTATAAAAAAAAAAAAAAAAATTTTTTTTTCACATCTATGCATCTAACATTAAGAAAAGATAGCTAAACTTGAGAAAATACATATAGTACATAGATAGTACACGTATTATATATAGTAAACAATTTTATACAAAATATTTAACAAGAAAACTAGTAATAATACCATAGAACGGTTCCGGTTTCACACAAGTTCAGAACTTTCATATCTCTCTCAAAATCCACAACATTTAGCCACCTCAACAACAAATTTTCCCCGAAATTTTTGTTTTTCCAGGGGGGGGTGGAATGTTGTGACTGAGCCTAGGCGCCTAATGCGCATCAGCACTTTGGTCCGGATTTAAGGGCCCCAAACGGACGCGCATCTTCAGTCGTGCTTTGGCCGGTGACCTAAGTGGTCGCTCCCGTTATTCTCGATCAAATATTACGTGGTCACTGGGCAAACCCCGGCTCGGTCCAGCAAAACGTGGAGAAGAGAAATAACTAATTTTGGAATACACATTCTTCAAATGAATTGTAAAAAAAAAAAGAAATAATTAAGGATTTGTGAGTAAATTTAATAGAATCAAAAAAAGTGACTTCAAATAAAATGATAACTGTTTTGAACGCTTTTAATGAATTGTGAAAAATGAAAAATAAAGAAATAATTGAATTCTGAATAACTAATTTTGGAATACTCATTCTTCAAATGAATTGTGAAAAACAAGAAAAACAATTGATGATTTGTGAGTAAATTTAATAGAATCAAAAAAATGTGACTTCAAATAAAATGATAACTGTTTTGAATGCTTTTAATGAATTGTGAAAAAAGAAAAATAAAGAAATAATTGAATTCTGAATAACTTATTTTGGAATACTCATTCTTCAAATGAATTGTGAAAAAAAGGAAATAATTGATGAATTGTGAGTAAATTTAATAGAATCAAAAAAATGTGACTTCAAATAAAATGATAACTGTTTTGAATGCTTTTAATGAATTGTGAAAAATGAAAAATAAAGAAATAATTGAATTTTGAATAACTAATTTTGGAATACTCATTCTTCAAATGAATTGTGAAAAAAAGGAATAATTGATGATTTGTGAGTAAATTTAATAGAATCAAAAAATGTGACTTCAAATAAAATGATAACTATTTTGAACGCTTTTAATGAATTGTGAAAAATGAAAAATAAAGAAATAATTGAATTTTGAATAACTAATTCTTCAAATGAATTGTGAAAAAAAAGGAATAATTGATGATTTGTAAGTAAATTTAATAGAATAAAAAAATGTGACTTCAAATAAAATCATAACCGTTTTTGAACGCTTTTAATGAATTGTGAAAAATAAAGAAATAATTGAATAAATAAGTTGGACGATATCTTAGATTGTTTGAAAAGGGGAGAGAAAAGGATATTAAAAAAAAAATAAAAATAATAGAGATACAAATATTGAAATTTTTCCTTCGAGCGTGATTATTCGTTGGGTGCAGGTGAACTTCTCCCTTCGGGAAAGCACTCCCAGTTCCTTTCCCCATCAACACCCCGGGATAAAACATCGTCATATATCAATAAATATTCCCCTTAACTTAATATATATTCCTCTTCGTCTTAATTATGTACATACCAAAACAAAATCAATCTTAACATGAAGATCCCCATACAAAAGTATTTAAAAGTTCTCGTTTCGTTTCGACTCATTCCTGAAAGCGAATGATTCTCTCGCACAGGTAACGTCCCTCTCTCTCATACAACCATCAAAATCCATATTCGACCCCATTCATACTTACACACATTCTCTCGCACAGGAAACGTTACTCACTCTCCTTCATGCATCTACATTCAATTCCAGTCATTCCTAGATGTGTTTGAGAGAACGATTTGCTATCAACGCACACTGATAGCGAATCGCTCACTCGAATGCGTACCGTATCTCATCTCTCTTTCTTGTAAGAGAGAGAGCAGTCGGTAACGACGTGTATTTCCGAGCAATCATTGGGCACTTGGTAACTACTCATTTCCTACATCTCTAATCACAAGATCGCAGTAGCTAGTACAAGACTAGGATATCTAGGCGCCGCTAGATGGCCTTATGGTTCACAACGTAACTAGTTTGACCGACTTACATGGGGAATTTGTCGAGTCACAAATATATGGTTTAACCGAGCAAGCGAAATGGAAATTAGCAATGAAAATGAATTGGTGCAAAACCGAAATGAGGCCAGAAAACTTAGTTCAAATGGATGTTAATAGAATATGGAAGGAAACAGGAATTCGCAACAAAGGCGAATAAATTGGCGAGGCAAATTCGAGGAAGGGCAGTCTAACCCGTGTGTTCCAGAGGACGTGACACCGAAGAATAACCAAAAGCAAAGAAGAGTATCCAGACGAAGTAAAAGCAGAAGTTAACATCAAGTGAATATGCCAACCCCTCAGACCCAAACTCAAATCTGTTAGCGGATGAGATATACAAAATTCCCCACCAAGGTCAGAACACGGTTCTCACAAACCTTTCGGTCATAAAACAAGTCCAATCACGGCAGATTGTCTGCTCCACAGGCATGAGCCTTTCAGAAGGCATACATGAGGCACTACAGAATCCAAAAGCAGGACCCCGGCCAATAGAGATCGAGGTCTACAGGTCACAACAGAAGAATCTGCCGTAACAGCAAACAACCGTCGCACCTACTGAGGTTGCCCCGAAGAAAGGAGCAGGGATAGAGATGCGGTTTAGAAAATCCATAGAGGAAACGAGGCGGAAGTTATTGTTGACCTTCGGGCGCCAGGAGCGCGTCATCGTCTTCAAGCAGCTACAGCAGCTCTATAATGAGAGGAAACCATATCACCGGGAAAAAAAATTAGCAAGGAACAACACTCGTAGGAAGGTGCCGTTACGACGGAGCTCTAGTGTTTGGTATACTTTAGTAAAAGCAGTTGCATGTATTTAGTTAGTAAGATCTCACACGAAATAAAATAAGTTTAATAGGACATGGTTGTCTGAATTAAATTACAGTTGTGGTCAGAAGTGTACTCCAATTTTAGAATAACCTTTGTGAGGTTTTCCCCCTGATTAACTTTGGGTGCAGCGCGAAACCCTCGCACAGTTAAAGCTGTTGCGTGCTGCAGGATTTTTTCGGCTAGTAACATGGGCCAATAATTCCTCTGAGGTATTACCTAGAGTCTTTCCTGCCAGTACAACTGTTACGAATTTACTCAATATGAATTCTCTTCCACAACATAGGATCGAGGAGTGCTTGTGTTAAGATCACTCGACCGTTAAATCTATTTCTTTAAAGGAAATCCAGAATCCGGTTTGAATTTAAATTTATTTCAAGTTTAAATTTTTGAGTTCCCTTGGTAATCTCACAAATATTCATATTAATGCTATGCTTAGAATCTAATTTCTCGAAGAAATCGTTTTCAATTATTAATTATTTCAACTGTCAAATAGTTTCACTGGGTAGTATTTTATTCTTAAATCTTTGGGTAACTCCACGAAATATCAGTTTAAACTTATAAGCATTTCTTCTTCTTAATTTCTTGAATCGTATTTCAATTCTAGATTTTTCCTATAATCGTTAATAGTAGTTTAATTCTTAGAATTAATTCATTACACATTTGTTTCTAATTTATAAGTTTGTAATTTAATTCTCGAAGAAATTCACTAAAGATTTGCCTTTAACATGTAAGTAACTAGTTCATTATCATAAATTCACCATTTGATTTTAATAATATGTATTTTAATTTCTCTAGTTTCCATAAGTTCACTGTTCAATCACAGGCATAATCACCCTGTGATTGAATGAAGTGAGCCACCCTAGTCACCCGGTGGTTGACCAGACCACCAAATTTCACCGCTACAATTGCGGTACCTTCCAGCGAGCATCCTGTAGAGTCATCATTTTTCAAGTTTTTCAGTTCTGTTCGTTTCCTTCTATGAAATACAGAGATTGAGTTTGAATTTTCCTAAATGAGTTTAAGTTTCTAAGTATTGTTAAATATTCTATTAAAGTGTATAAAGCATCTTGAAGAAAGTAATTATCAAAAGTAATGAAGACAATAATGGTGTTTAGACACTTATGACTGAAATAAAAAGGTAGTGAAATTTTAATGCCAAGTAATGAACGATCGACTAACAATAATTAACCTATCATAATTGTAAATGAAAATCATAGATGAAATCAAAATTAAAAGTAGAGGTGTAAGACACAAGAATCCTTAAGGACAAAATATTTATATCAACAATAAAGTTAAGTTAATTGAGTGTAAAATAAATCAAATTAAAAAATCGACAACTAGTATTTCATAAGGAAAGTTTCAAAATAATTACAAAATTCATCATTTTGGTCCTTCGAGCCGGATTTTGAGTGCGTTTTAAGCAAAATCATTCAACATAAACATTTTCATGAGATTAAAACACTAGTGGTACATTTAGTGTGGAGAGCTAATTTTCTGTCAATCGTGAAATTCCGCGTAATTAACTATTTTGAGAAATGGCTTCTAAATTAGAACACAAAATACAACTACAAATGCAAAGACTAAGCTATTTTGAGAAACTGAAGAGTGATTTAACCACCGAAAAACTATCTACCATGAGTTTACCATCTGTAACGAGTCGATTAGAGCTTGTCGAAAAAAAATGGGATCACGTGGAAGAACTTAACAACTCTCTATGATGGCAAGTGTGACATCCTTGAAACGGAATATCATCAGCAAGAGGTATATAACCTAATACAAGCTTTATATGGAGATATCAGAACACTACTGTTCGAGAGAAAAGAAGCGTTAATGGAAGCCAAGACCCCGAGTGGCCATGAACTACTAAATAGCTCATTCCTTGAACCAACCGTCGCTTCATCAAGTCACAAGCTACCCGAGATAACCTTACCAAAATTCTCAGGAGATCCATTTGAGTGGGTGACATTCAGAGACCTATTTCTTGCAGTGGTCGGTAACGAACCGAGTCTTGATCCTGCTACAAAAATGTATTATCTGAAAACTCAACTAACTGGTGAGGCAAAAGATCTTCTTTCGAGTTTGCCACCCACGAGCAAAACCTTCCAACCAGCGTGGGATCTGCTTGTACGACGTTATGACAACCCGAGAATCTTAGTGAAGAAATACGCCGAGCAAGTTCTATTTGGACAAAGAGTCACAAGAGGTTCTGCAGCCCAACTAAAGGACTTAATCGCCACTAACACCCGAGCAATCGATGCCTTAAAGGCATTGGGATCTCCAGTACAGTACTCAGATGTGTTGTTAATAACTGCAACGCTCAATAAATTGGATGCGGATACTGTTGCCAAGTGGGAGACTAAACTTGGATTGAGTAAAGAATTCCCATCATACGCGAAGCTATTGGAATTTCTCGAGATCACCGCATTAGTGTGGGATGGCACTGAGAGATTTGAATCGAGACCACCATCACCCAGCAAAACATCTTCCACAAGGTGCCGAAAAAACCTGCAGTGAGTTATGCTACAACAGCTGTCAAAGGAGCTCCAGCTGAGAAGGCTGATGTGCTCAACGAGTGTGCCATGTGCTCGCAGAAGCACTATATTCTTTAGTGTCCGAAATTCAGAGCTCTTACTGTGAACGAGAAGGTAACTAAAGTAAAGGAGTTAAGACTTTGCTTCAACTGTCTTGGACGTCACAAGGTCCAAGATTGCATAAGTTCCAAGAGGTGTCAAAAGTGTGGTGTTGCTCACCACACGGAGAAACATTTTGAAGACCGATCCAAGGCCATCGAGCAGAGAAGACCTTCACCAACCGAGAAACCATCGGAGCCGAGATCGTCATCGTTATCGAGTTGACTTCGCAAATCTGAGATACCAATTAGAGCTGAGACAACATCTTCACAAAATGAGAAAGTACTAAGGTGCATCAAAATGATCAAGCAGCTGATCGAGACAGCCAACTACCATCTAGACATCAAGACTCGAGAATTGAGAGCGAGAAGCCTGCTGTGCTGCTAGCAACAGGCAAAGTATTAGTAATTCATCATCAGAGAAAACCTGTGGAGGCACGAGCACTATTCGACCCTGGATCTGAGCTAACTTTCATTTCAGAGAAGTTCATTAAAACATTGAGAATTCCTAAACAAGCTTCTACCATCCCTCTAAAAGGTATTGGAAATGCCTTTGGTGGAGTGACTAAAGGAGTATGTTCGCTGAAACTAAAATCGAGATACTTTGAGCTATCTATTGTCACTCAAGCCTTTATCGTGAGTGAGCTTACCTCGCATCTTCCTTCTGAGAACTGTAAAGCAGCCAGCTGGCCTCATCTAAACGGGTTGGATCTCGCTGATCCAGTTTATTACACCTCACAACCTGTTGATATATTGTTGGGTACTGTTCCTGTGAGTGAAAGTATGCTATCTGGAGTTATTCGAGGTAAAAAAGGAACACCTATCGCCCAGTCAACAATCTTCGGTTGTATTATCTATGGTTCTGCGCAACATCATCATGCTCATCACACGAGTCTTACTGTCATCATACTACGACTGATGAAGAACTTCACTACTTAATTAGTAAATTCTGGACTCAGGAAGATATCACTGAGTCTACAACATCTAAACTGAGTCCTGAAGAACAACAATGTGAAGATCACTTCAAGAGTACACACTCTAGAGATATTAGTGGTCGATACATCGTGAGACTGCCTCTAAAGGCTCCACCTACACTACTTGGTGAGTCTTCTGTTAAGGCCAAAAGATGCTTGTCAAGTATTTTAAGACGTCTAGACAATAACTCAGAGTATGAACGACTATACTCAGAATTTATGAGAGAATACGAGACTCTAGATCACATGAGAAAAGCTCCTACTTCATGCTCTGAGACACCTATCTACTACCTTCCTCATCATGGAGTTTTGAAAGAGCAGAGTACAACCACCAAGCTAAGAGTAGTGTTCAATGGGTCCAGTAGGACCACATCTGGAACCTCGTTAAACGATCTTCTACACATTGGTCCAAAAATTCAACCAGATATATCAGATGTGTTGTTGTGGGTCAGAAGGCATCGAGTCCTCTTTGCAACCGATATAACTAAGATGTTTCGGCAAATAAACGTTCACCCTGATGACTGGGATCTTCAACGAGTGTTTTGGATCGATAATGAGAAGAGAATGATTCCATACCAGCTCACTACCGTAACTTATGGCACGAGAAGCGCTCCATATCTTGCTGTCAGAGTTCTTCACCAACTAGCAGAGGATGAGAGCGGCAACTTCCCACTGGCAGTCGAACCTATTCTAAAGGGCCGTTACGTTGACGATATTTACGGTGGTGGAGAAACAGTTTCTGAAGCTATCTCATCAGCTAAGCAACTAATATCCTTGTGTGCAGCTGGGGGCTTTCCCTTAGCAAAGTGGGCAAGCAATTCACCTGAGATAATTTCTACTCTATCGCAAGAGAGCACAGTTACTGAGATCAACATTCTAGAGAAAGAGAAGGAGAATGCAGTAAAGGTTCTCGGGCTTTCATGGAACCCTACTTCTGACCAATTCCAGTTTAAGTGTTTTGAGTCAACATCACATCAAGCTACGAAGAGAACAGTGTTATCTGAGATTGCTCGTCTCTTTGATCCGCTAGGTTTTTTGGTACCTGTGTTAGAGAAGGCTAAGATGCTCATGCAGGAGCTATGGTTAGAGAAAGTTGGTTGGGATGAGTCATTATCTACAGAACTGAATCTTAAGTGGAATAAATTTAGAGAAGATCTTAATAGAGTCAACGTTGTTAACATTCCTAGATGGTTAAAGCTTACTTCATCATCATCTTTTGAGGTTCATGGATTTTCTGACGCTTCGCGGCTCGCGATGGCTGCTGTAGTCTTCTTGAAGGTTACTAACGAATCTGGGATTTGTTCATCTACAATTGTCTGTGCTAAGTCGCAAGTAGCTCCTCTAAAACCGACAACCATACCAAGACTTGAGCTAAATGCTGCAGCGTTGTTGGCAAAACTAGTCCGCTATGTGAAGAAAACCCTCGAGATACCAGAAGCACCAACCTATCTATGGACTGATTCATCAGTCACCTTAACTTGGATCAAAAGTCCTCCTTCGAGGTGGAAGGACTATGTTAAAAACAGAGTCCATCGAATACAAGAGCTTCAGCCCAATGCTATCTGGCATTATGTCGCTGGAAAACAAAACCCAGCTGACTGTGCATCGAGAGGACTATCACCTGAGAAATTGAGAGATCATTCCCTATGGTGGTATGGACCATCATGGTTGTTGAAAACATCTGAGGAGTGGCCAACGTTCAAGTTACCATCTATTCGGAGTGTGAATCTTGAGGAGAGACCAGGTCAATGCTTTGCTGTTAGAAAATCTGAGGAGAATCCATTCTGCGAGCTGCTAGAGAGGAGATCGAGATTACTGCCAATATTAAAAATCACTGCCATATGCCTTAGAGCAATTCGATGCTTCAAGGGAAAATCACATTCATCATTAACCACCCCATTATCTACGAGTGACCTGGACGCGGCTAAAAGAGTACTTATCAAGACAACTCAAGGGTTATTCTTTCCTGAGGAGTTGAGGTTGCTGAGAAGAGAAGTTTCTCTACCAACCTCCAATTCTCTGTGTAACCTAACACCATTCATTGATCATGAAGGTATCTTGAGGGTTGGAGGTCGACTGGAACATGCTGAGATATCGACTGAAGAGAAGCATCAAGCTATCCTGCCACGCAACTCACCATTGACAACGTTAGTAATTGCTGATGCTCACGAGAAAACTCTACATGGAGGTACGCAGCTTACGCTAAGCTATCTGAGACGAGCCTACTGGATTGTCGTATCGATTTAATATCATTAATCTTGATTACTTGTTTTACTTTTACTTTACCGGACAGCACGACGTCCTCTCCCAAAAACTGACTGACTGGTTCGCCCGCTTTTATTCTTCGCCTTCAAGGATTCGAAAAACGGCATCCAAATCCATGAAAGATAAATTCCGATTTCAATTTGCATTGTAGATTGTGCCATATTCCTATCGCAACTCTCTCTTACTGGTATTTTTTCTCTTTTTGCGTTTTTAAGTTGATATTTGTACCTTTACTATTTCTAATATTCCGTGGCGCTTTGTGTGGTGCCAGTTCGTGCATCCGGCTGAGCCAAAATATGTTATGTATTTTTTCTGTTTTGGATACGTGGGTGACCAAGGGAATAGTAAAATACAGTATATGGCTCGTATATTTTACTTATTTAATTATTTGTTTAACTTTCGATTATTTACTTTGCTTTCTTCTGGCCTGACGCCCTTTTCTGAATCTCTTTGTGTTGTCTGTAGATCATTCTGTCTTGGTTTAGCTGGTCGATCCGTCTACTAGCAGCAATCCGCGTTTCCTTATTAGGGGCTAAGACCCGGCTCCTTCTGGTTTCCCTAATTACACGACGAAATCGAGCCTCTACGCCGGTTTTTTCCTTCTTAGCTGTCTGTGGGGGAAACTCGATAGTTGGTCAGGGAGCTTATTTCCTTCGACGATACTCCTCTCTTGTGATTGGTCGTGGGCTTGTTCGAGGGTCACTTAACGGTGTTTGTAAATCGACCCCCTTCATTGAAATGTATGTAGTTATTATTTAATTTTCCGGCTTCGATTATTATACTTTGTTAACTGTTTACTTATTGGATTTGCGTTATTATTCCTTTATTTTTAGTTATTTTGAGGCAAAATTTATTATTTGTTACTTTATGTTTTGTATGGTGTTATTTATTGTTTTTAACTTCGACCGTATTGTTCTTTCAATATTTATTTTATGTGTTGTTTAACTTTTACTTTATTATTTTAATTTATGAGTTGTCTTTAATTATACATATATGTTGTTTGATTGTTTCGTTTTATTTTATGTCTAGTATTAAATCTGTTTACTTATTCTGTACCCCAGCCAAAGAGCGGGTTTAGACGTTTGGTGATTGATCTTCTTGTGTGCTCCTTCCCCCAGCCAAAGAGCCGGTTCGCACGTTCGGTATAAAAGCGAAGTGTCGTGCTGTCTACCTGGTTGCGTCGAGCTAGGTGTTTCACTCCCAGGATAGCGTCTTCCGCTCCTTTGATAGTTACACTCGCTGGGTAGCGTATTCTTTTAGGCAATGTCTTCAGGCGTCTCCGTGAGTGTGATCGTCTTCAGGCGATCGAATAACGTCTTTATTCAGTATTTGGTTCTAACTGTCCCTCTGTGGCATTTTGGGACTGTTTTATTTACCTTTTCCGCTGATGTAGCGGTCGATGACCCTCCAATATTGATTGCACCTAGAACATGGAGTTGGTTCCTAATTTTACGTTGACTGCACATTCCGATTAGTCATCTACCTTTTGTTGATCCCCAGATTGCGAAATTTCCATTGCGAAATAGCATTCCGATTTCCATTTTAAATGCATTCCGATTGCAGAATTCATGTCAGCTACCCTTTAATTGCCTGATAGAGATGTAGGAAATGTGTAGTATTCGTCACCGAGTACCGAATCCTTGCTCTGATTCCGAGTACACAATGATTGCTCGGAAATACCCGTCGTTACCCACTACTCTCTCTCTTACAAGAAAGCGAGATGTGTTACGGTACATATTTGAGTGAGCGATTCGCTATCAGTGTGCGCTGATAACAAATCGTTCTCTCAAACACGTCTAGGAATGACTGGAATTGAATGTAGATGCATGAAACGGATACTTTTAAATACTTTTGTATGGGGATTTTCATTTTAAGATTCGACTGCTCAGATAACGAGTAATGATCCGGATGCTCATTGGGTAGTATTCGTTTAATTTTTTCGAGTACTTTTGTATGGGCATTTTTCGACTCCTCCGGTAACGAATAATGATCTGGATACCCATTGAAAACTATTCGATTCATATTTTCGTTTATTTTTGTATGGGCATTTTCATATAGAGATTCGACTGATCAGGTAACGAATAATGATGCGGATACTCATTGGGTAGTATTCGTTTCTTGGGGTATTTTTGCATTTTTGCATGGAAGTTATATAAAAACAAGCAGGAATTTTGAAATTAACGATAATGTAAATGAACTTATGACAATAATCTTATATCCCCCTTTTTCCAAAGATAGAAATTTTGTTTTTTTGCATACAGAGAAGTTGAATATTTACTTGTTATTTTGTAGTTTGGAATGGGAACAAAATGGTTTCAAATTAAATCGCTTTCCGTAGGCCAAGGAATCAGTAACGATACGTATGGATACAACGAATACTCAGTCATCGAGTAACGAATATATTCGAATATTCATTTTTGAGTAGTTTTTACACCCCTATTGCATGATGAATCCATCCCACATTACAAGGCACGTGTCCCCTATTCGAGTAAGTCCACTTCTGGGTCCAATTTCATTTTCTTGTTCGGCCAGCCGAACTGTGAAGTCAGCATCTAGGTGCAAGTGTTGGTGTCGTTTTTGTTTTGCGGTCATCCTGCTCAGTCAACAGAAATTGCTGACTCGGCCTCATTGGCGCTTTGCCTACCCGCGGTCGAGTTAAATTACATATTACTTTTGAGGTAGGTCAATTTTGTTTTGTTTACTTTGGTTGTTTGTTTACATTTGGTGTAGAGGTTATATTGAACCCAGTTTTGAATAGGTTTTGGGCATTTTGGGTTATATGGGGAGTATTTAGGAAGCGTTTTCGATGTTTTGGGACCAGTTGAGACTATTTGTGACGTTTAGATGGTATTTAGGTCATTTCGAGCCACTTTGGGGCGTATTTCAGAGGTGATTTTGGTCCTTTCCAGGCTACTTGGGCATAGTTAACGTTACTTTTGGATGTGGTGGCATTTGGAGGTGTTTGGATAGCAATTATAGGGTTTTTTTTCTACGTCAGAACACAATTCTGTACCGTCATTAACTAGTGAGTTGGCTATTTCCTTGAACTGTTTTGTCTCTTGCTTAAAGAACTGTCGAATGAGAGTGTCTGCTCCTTGGAATGTAGTGCCACAATTACTTTATTTACTTAACGGAATCCTCTCCGTTCAGTGAAACTTCTGGACGCTGCAATGAATGAGTCGGATGAGTAATCACTGACAACTTCGATTTGAATTGCAGAGGTGACAATGCACACAATAATATACATCAATCCTTTGGTCATCTATGCGCCTTTGCCCTTCCAAGACTTAAGGGTGATCGGACCAGCATAATCCACACGACAAACGGCAAATGGACAGGATACAGTGACTCTTGATCTACGGAATTGGCTCATTGATTGCTGTGCTCGTTCACCACGATGACGAGCACATTTCATACGATGGTAAATGTGAGATCTTACTGTGAGTCGTCCACCAATGTCAGAATTACCTGCGTTCCCCCATGCATAGTTCGCTCATGCGCAAAAGCAAAAATGAGTTTCGACAGATGAAAAGTTCGACACAATATCGCCCCTTCGTCCAAGTTTGAGTTGGCTAATCTACTTCTTACACGAATAACCACGAGTGTCAATGAATGCAGGTAATCGTGAAAAATTTTGTGAAATCCGGAGTTGCCCTGAAATGATCAGTTTTATTTCTGGGGAGAAATATGATTCTTGAGTTGTCCGTATCCAAAATAACTTGTTAAAGGATACTGAAGAGTTGACTGTGGCACGCGTCTAACAAGTTGACTGACTCTGACACATATTGTGGTCACTCTGAAGAATTTTCTCAGACGAGGGTACTTACCTGTAGATTATCTCCCAATGATGTTCAGGTTTCTGAATTGCTGCTTTAAATGTGATCCCGGGTCGCTCTTCCTCATAAGCGGTTGCATCATACACTAGTGATTGAGTTCGCTATTTAGAGTTGTCCATGGTGAGCCTCTGTGGTCCTGTCCACCACAAGGCATGGTTCTGAAGTTGAGAGAGTTTTATACCTTGAGAAGCACAGTCGGCTGGATTTTCCTTGCTAGGCACGAATCTCCAATCGCTGCTTCTAGGTTGCGATTTACATGAATAATCAACTTGGCTAATAAAACAGGAGCACTGAGCTCAAGTCGAGGTATTAACATTTTTTGAGTAGAGCAACTTTAACTTTTGAGCAGACTATTGTTTTATGACTTGACTTACCTTGATGAATTGACTTCAGATATACTACAGCTGACATTGTTGTAAAAATAAATTTTCTTAAAAGTCTACTGACATCTTAATGAAAAATTTTACAAATGTCGTCGCAATGGCGCGTGGCAGTACGGGACTTTTCAAATCCAAAATTTTCCATCATCAAATCACGTACTGCCAATTCTATTGAGTCTCTAGGACAAACAACCATATGTTGTTCCCATGGATATCTGCCCTCAATTTCATGAAAGATCACTCAATTTTAGCAACAATGGAATTGAACCAAAAAAATTGGCCTTTCATGGATTTGGGGCCCCGTTATTAAACAATCTCCCTTATTGTAATTTTTGTAATAAATACGGACGCTCCGGAGAAGCAAGGATAATTCAGTGAGTAAACCTCGAGGTCGTACTGCCGGAGCACTAATTGATTTTTGAGATATAGAAAGACTGAAAATTTTAAGAGATCTTATAAGTTAAATTTCAAAATAAGTACCGAAAATAAGAACATAAGTCAAATTTTGATGCAATAATGTAAAATTTTAAGAATTTGAGTGATCTTATAGATTAACTTTCACCTAATAACAGAGAATGAATATCTTGAATAAAATTTTAGTGTGACATTAGAAAAATAAAAATAAACTGAATTTCAAATCCAAAATTATGAACTTAGTATGAGAAACATAAGGACTTCAAAATTTAAGAGAAAGTTCAACTTTCATTTTTGTAACGTAAAGAAAATTTTTTAAGAGGGGAGGGGTGGTAATCTGTGACATAAATAAATGGGGGGGCGTGACTGCATTGTTACAAGCTGAGGGGGGAGGGTATCTAGAAAGGCTGTAAATGCCGTTACGGAATTCGTGCATGTTCTCCTAAAGACATAAATCATAAACAGTCAATCCACAAATAAAAGCTAATAAAAAAAAACCCCAGCCGACTTAACATC
Source organism: Chrysops caecutiens (assembly GCA_963971475.1). NCBI lineage: Eukaryota > Metazoa > Arthropoda > Insecta > Diptera > Tabanidae > Chrysops > Chrysops caecutiens. The sequence goes on along the minus strand of OZ020567.1, from coordinate 52,045,138 downwards.
AAGAAGATTGGAAGCCTATCCCGGACCCCCGGAGTCACCACAAGGTCAAAGGAAGAAGATCAGGAGAGGAACAAACATAGACTTAGCCAGTGAAAGCTTATTCCCAAATCTCAAAGACCGTGGCATGTTTCTCCACATAAAATCTGTGATCATCATATAATCTCGAGAGCATCATATAATCCTTAGAGGGTCATCTCCTGCCTCGACCTCATGGACATGGCAGAAGAAGAGATCAGAGAAGGTTTAGCCTTGTTCCACCCCATCAAAGGTACAAACATTCCCAAGAGAATGCCACGGACGGCTAACAACGAACATAGTTCAGTAGACACGAGAAGCCCAAAATGTATAATGGCAATGGAACTAGAGTCAATAATGGTTCTGGAAAAGAACTTTTCTTTGAAGGGTATGAACGGTATAAGCAATTTCAAAAATGCAACAAAATCAGAAATCAGCCATGTATATGTACTTAGAGAATTTTTTGAGCTTTGTGCAGATGACATTAAGCTATCTCTAAATAATAACCCTAAATGAAGGAAGGAAAGAAGGTTTACCCATGAAACGCCTATCTATGGTAAACTTACAATCAAACCAAAAAGGAAAGAGAAGAAAGGGTCTGTGGAGACCTCCTCAGAGCAGGAGATGATGTCAGAGTATTTTGTAACAAACCTCTACATTCCCTATACTTACTAGCATCCCCCCAAACTACTTCAAATCACTAACGTGACTACATTCTCACCTCTCTTCAGCCATGTCTCATAACAATAGGAATCTGAGCTTATTCCAGTGGAGTATCAGGGGATACCACAATAACATACATAGGAGCATTAATATATATAAGTTAATAAATTAAAGACTGAGACTGTTTAATTTAAAAACCGAAATTTATTTTTCTATTTCAACTTATTTGTTTTAAATCTAAATCGCGACTGAAGTGCTTTTCGAAATTATGACAATTTTTATTACTGAATTTTGCTTACAACTAAATTTTGCCCTTGGGAACTGTATGGCCGAAAAGGTTTTGCGCGGAGGGAAAGGTTCATATTTCACGTTGCCACAATTCTGGAATTACTCGATCGCGCATAATTTTCACGCGCGTGTTGGATGCGCGCGTTGGATCCGCGTGACAGATGCGCGTGTTAGATTTATGTTGTTAACTTATACACTTATAAGCCAGTTATAATACTGCTTCAAGAAACCAAGGTCAAGGAGAGTTTCCGAGACTCTCCAGGCAATTATAAAATATATCACAAAACCAAAGATATTTCCTCCATCAAGGGAGGAGTAGATACTTCAATCAAGAAGAGCATTCCACACATAGAAATGAATATAAACACAAGATTAACAGCGAATGCAATCCAAATCATGGGCAATCCACGACTCGCGATTTGCAATGTATACATAGAGCACGACTACACTTTCCAGGACAGATACCTAGACCAGCTAGTTGCCCAATTACCAGGGGGTATGGTTTTTGGAGGAGACTTCAATGCACACTCAACGACCTGGGGCAACTCGAATACAGACCGAAGAGACCGTTATATAGATAAAGATCTATATATAGATCTATCTTTAGTGCAACCGTTCTTAGCACAGTCACTTAAATTTCACATACGCTCGTCAACTGAAGGTAGTGATCACTTCCCAATATTCATTTCTAGTAACATAGAACTGGTAAGTTTCCGAAAAACCACAAGATTCTTTTTATTTATTTATTTATTTATTTATTTACAAGTTCACACAAGAAGACAATTTACATAATCATAAAAAAGACAAAAATGAAAAATACAAGTTAGAGCTAGAATAGAAAGAAGTGGAACAAGATTCGTGGAATTCAAAGCAGACTGGGACTAATTTCACACTGCGAAAACAATATTAACGAGTTATAAAACCCAAAAAACAGCATGAATGCAGAAGCAGCAAACATGAGAAAAATACTTCGAGGGGCAGCTGAAACAGCAATCCCCATCTCACAAGGGAATACTCGGAATGAACCTCCTCCTTAATAGATAACTCCTTAATAGGTGAGGCCAAACCCCTAAAGGAGATCGAATATCTTAACAGATGATCAAGGAATCTGGTACAGAATTCACATCAAGACTGGTGAACCTCTACAACAGAATAATCCAGAAGGGCGTTTATCCACACGCATGGAAACCCCAATTCACAAGAGAGGTGCAGGTTAACAGCACAGTGTAAATGACTACCTAGCTATATCATTCCTCCCCTGCATGTCCAAAATCCTAGAAGGAATTTTGGCAGATATGACCGGAGGTTCAATCGAAGACATATAAATAGCTAGTGAATTAGAAGGTTTCACAAAGATAGACCGTATCTATAACTTGACTAAAATTGTTTCAGCAAGAAGCTCCTGTGTCCTTGACGACTATCGTATTCAGACATCTGACAAGATCACTGCTGAGTGGCATATGTGCCTACGCAGCTTCACTTTACGGAAACATGCCAACATTATCTCTGGCCCCCTTAGAAAGAGCGTCACGGAGAGTCTTACGTATCACTCTAGGAGCCCTTCGCATGACAAAACCAAAGCTCTACTCATCGAAGCTGGCTTCGATGCAAGAAACGCCATCTCGGAAAGAATAATCTCCACAGCCGCAAAAAACATATCGAACTCGTCCAATCCACACTACGCTAAGATCACGACTTTTGCACAATACAGAACCAGACCAAGAAGTCCCACTTTATATTATTTAGCTTGGGAATTCTACAAAAACAGAGGAGGACCAAACCCATGTATAACGTCAACCGGCTCTCGTAAGCCACACTCTCTACAGAACTTACTAGCTTATAATATCACACTATTTCCGAAGAATACAAAGAAAGACTCTCCACAAGAAACGCTTCCAGCATACTTTCGAATGTGGCAGAAAGAACAACAAGAAACAACTCTGAGCTTCACTGACGCATCGGGCAACTCGGTTATATATTCAGCTGCAGCGGTGATATATCACCAACATCAATACTCAAGTAAGTTTAAAATAAGATTGGACGAAAGCACAACAGCCTCAAATGTACGCCATATACAAACCCACAAAAAGAATTAATTTTACTGAAACCAGTGCAATAATCCTTACCGACTCTCAAGGATCCATAAACGCCATCATTAACAAGAACAATCGAAGATACAGGCCATCATATACGTTAGATTCCGGGACATATAGAAATTGAAGGTAATGAAAGAGCAGACGCGCTCGTGAGAATTGCCGAATATGGGAATCCAAAAGTGATACCACCAAGTGAAACCTTCTGCCATAAGATAGCGATGCGAGGTGAATGGAGCACAAGGTGGAAGACGTGCCGCGTGGAACACCATCGGAACCTTCCTCAAGAGACATTGGCACTCCCTAAAACATCCTACCCTTAACCCATCCCTAAAAGAGCCACAGGAGAAAGCATTGACGAGGATCAGCCTTGGTTACACCAGGCTCACACATGAGCACTGGCTAAGCAGAACAGAACCCTCCAATGCAACACTTGCCGCGATCCACTCACCATACTTCACATCCTGAGAGACTGCAAGAAAACATGAGACTTCTTTGGAGAGACTCCTTTTACACTAGTGGATCTCCTTGATCCACAGCAAGTAGAGGCTTCGCCGCTCTTCGATCTCCTTAAGTACCTGGGATTTCAGCACTCCATATAATCAACAGATCGACCAACCCCTTCCTTTTTAAAGTACTATACCTACACGAAAAAAAACAATAAAAGTTATATTATCTCAAGTTATAAACTCAAATCATGTTGATGGTAAGGAGGAATCATCCTATCGATGCCAAAAGAGAAAACAAGAAATCATAGCACTCAATAACAATAACAAATACACTTTAGAAATAGTAATGCTTACAATATCATAAGACGCAATACTACCACACTCAAATAGATTTGGCATTGCTAATAATAAAATAAGACACTAGAATAAAATACTTAAAAAATAAAGTTTACTAGTTACTATATTTTTTTTTTCAGAGTTATTTTTAAAATTTGTAACCCAAATCTACGAGGAGGTTTGTCTTCTTCAAGTGTAGACTAAGGTTTTTATGTGATGAGTTTTGTAAGGATGACTAAGGTTTTTATAAATATCGAAACAATTCATACAGTTAATTTGTTTGCCTCTTTTGTTTTGTTGGTTGTTCAAATTAGATTTTTATCAATACATAACCGGATATTGATAGATTGGAAAATGTTTATGCCGACGGTTTTGGCGGGATGTAACGAAACATAGCAACGAAGTTATTTCACGTGGTATCAACCCCAAAAATTAAGGAAAGACGACTAAAGTAGGTCTTATTTATATAGTGTAGTAATGTTTATTTTTATATAATTGTACAAAACTATTTAGTAACTTTAATTCTCTTTCAAAATGGTCTATTCCCTATCGCGTCCGTCACAGAATGAAATTCCCCTTCCAAAAATATTAGATCACACCACTTCCAATCCGATCAGGCTTCCGGCCCACCACATGGTCACCAAGTGGCGCCATCTCTCCTTCGGCACCTCAAACATCTTACCAAGTGTCATCCCACATTCGGCCATACTGACAATGTAGACGTCCTCGGCGCAAAATGGTATTTAAATCTGCAACTACCTGTTAATAAATTTTATTAATTACTAGATGCCTTACCGCACTGATAGATATTTGCGTGAACCGCCCCCAATCACCACGTCAGAGTGATCAGTTCCGCTAAGTGAGCCGGGGCCGATTCCCCCAAATACCAAACGAACACATGCAAATAAAGGTTTGATATAAATTTTTTCATAAATTTCCTGGTCGCTAGCCTCGCCAGAGATAGCATTTAACTGAAAGGGCGACCGGCCTAGACAGTCTTGTTACCCCTGACTCCGACTACCTTGGTCCCAGCCTCCGCTCAGACCTTCTTTGGACCATAACTTAATATGAAGCGTCTGAACTTGGCCCTGATGATCTTAGCCTCGCTAGTGTCCGTCTACGGTGACAACCCTGATCACCACAGTTTTGCACCTCGGCAACACTAACTCCGACTATATTGAATATTGTGCCGTGAACTTACCAATTATTGCGAAGCATCAAATGTGACCCATCTCCGCAACCTATCTACTGCCACAATACTCCTAGAATTTGGAGATTTCTCCAAATCACGCAAATCCTGAACCTCATACCGATCATTGGGAAGAACAGCAGTAACCTTAAAGGGTCCCTTCGCTTTTGCAGCCAATTTCTTACTTTCTCCCGTTGATACAGGACTTGCTGCAACCATAACTACATCGCCCATTGCATATTTAGGTGGTTTGCACCTATGACGATCAAACTGATTCTTCTGTTTCTCTTGTTCGGCCTCAGTAGCCAATCTAGCCTCGTTTCTCATTTCCTTTAAATCAATTTGATCCAAAATGGATTGTATACTTTCAAGGATATTAGCGTCAGCCATGCTTCGAGGTCTATAGCCCAACAAAAGTTGCGATGGAGTCATTCGCGTAGTTCTGTTCACAGTGGTATTAATTCCGCTTTGGACCTTTTTTACGTTATCATCCCACAATTCTTCTGCTTGGCCACCACACGTAGCAGATAATGAATTTAAAACAACTCGATTCATACGTTCGCATTGTCCGTTCCCACGAGGTGTTGCAACCGCATTGAGCACATGTTTTATATTATATTCTTGACAGAAAGTTCGAAACCGATGAGAGGTGAATGCTGTACCTCTATCACTTATGATTCTGGTAGGCACCCCAAACACGGCAAACAGCTGACACAATGCCTTCAAAACTCCTTTTACAGAGGTATCGCGAACAGGTTCAAGTACACAATATTTTGTAAATGCATCCACAATAGTAAGTATGTAAGAATTTTTACGTTTACTACGTATAAATGGTCCAACATGATCAATATGAAGGGTATGGAATGGTATGGCTTTTTTCTCAATTGGATGCAAAAATCCCGGTTTACGGTTTCCAGCCGACTTATAATACAGACAATTAAGGCATGCATTAATATACTTAGTGACGAATTTTTTCATTCCTTTGAAATAGTAATTTTCACGTATTTTCTGTAATGTCCTTTCGAGGGCGAAGTGACCTTGCTCGTCATGACACAAACGAACTATATTAAAACGTGACATCTTTGGAACTACCCATTTATTCCCAATTTTAGTTTTTCTAAATACTACGCCACCCTTTAATACATACAAATCATAATATTGCCGAGTTGATGGTTGCACAATGCCAGACTCTAAAATCTTTCGTATATTCTCAATCTGTGGGTCTTGCAATTGAGCCACTTTTATCCATTCTTTTTCTGTTATGTCAATTGATAAGCATTCCACCGGATTTCGACTTAAATAATCTACATGACCTACTTGTTTGCCCGGTCGGTATATAATATCAAAATTATAGTCTTGCAGATAAACCCACCACCTAGCTACTCGAGGAAGAATATCTTTTTTTGTCATTGTAGCTCGTATAGCTGCGCAATCAGTAATTAATGTGAATTGTATACCTAACAAGTAAACTCGAAAATTTTTTAATGCTGTGACTACTGCTAATGTCTCCAAGTCATAAGAATGATAATTTTGTTGCTCGGGAGTCGTTTTGCAACTATAATAAGCAATTACTTTTTTTTGCCCATTTTGATTTTGAATTAGAATTGCCCCTAAACCGATCGCGCTTGCGTCAGTGTGCACTTCAGTATCACATTGAGGATCATATATTGCTAAAATCGGCCTTGTTGACAAAATATTTTTAATCTCCTGAACTACTTCCTTTTCCTGTTCCCCCCATTTCCAAAGTGCATTTTTACGCAACAAATTCGTTAAAGGTACTACTTTTTTTTGCAAAATTCTTAATGAATTTACGAAAATATCCTGCAAGCCCTAAAAACTGCCTAACTTGTTTTACATTTGTAGGGTCATGTGCTTTCATAACTGCCTCGACTTTACGAATTCCTGGTCTCACTCCTTCACCAGATATTTCTCGACCTAAATAATCAATCCTATTCTGAAAAAATTTACATTTAGTAAGATTTAATGTGAAATTATTATCCCTTAAAATGTTCAATATAACCTCTAACCGTTTAAACCCTTCATTTATTGAATCTGTAGCAATCAAAATATCATCAATATATACCAAAGCACAACCTTTTACAATTTTTGTGATCGTTCTTTGAAAAACTGCCGGCGCATTTACCAAACCAAAAGGCATTCTTAAAAATTCCCACTGACCATCGGGAGTGACAAATGCGGTTTTTTCAATTGAATCTTCGTGTATGGGAATTTGGTAAAACCCGGACTTTAAATCTAATGATGTGAAAACTTGCTTATTACGAAGTTGATCAATCTGATCATCAATCAAAGGCAGTGGATACTTTATTTTCTTTGTGATCTTATTGAGTCCCCTATAATCAATTGCCATACGCATTTCACCATTTTGTTTTTTTACTAAAACAACAGGACTTCCATATGGTGATGTGCTTTCTCGGATAATTTTGCTCTCTTCTAATTCAGATATCATAACGCGAACTTTTTCTCGATCTGCTATTGATAAGCGATAGGGTCTATGATACACTGGAACGTCATTAGTTAGTTCGATTTTCATCCTACCAGCACTTGTCTGTCCTAATTCTTTCAAGTTTAAAGATACAGTCTGACGATAATTATTTAGTAATTCTAATAATTTATGTATAATGTTAGAATCAAGTTCTTCATGATGAATATCATTTTTTCCAATAACTTTAGAATTCCTTACATCTGCTTTCTCTATTTCTAGTAAATCTACCTGGCTGTAAAGTTTATTTAGACTAAAAGTTACTCCTGACGCATTGAATATTGCTTGGACCCCCGTTTTATTGAAAATATCTCGACCAATAAGTATTTCTTTCGACAATTGCCTATCAGCAACAATAAAAACCTTTATTTTAAATAGTATACCATCGATATAGACTTTTATTGTTGACCGAGCTAAGGGGACAACAACTGTAAGATTAAAAGCAGACAGAATTTCATTGGTATGTTTAAACTTAAGATTAAACTGTCGAGCTACACTTTCTCGTATAAGAGAACATTCACTACCCAAGTCTATGGAACATACTCTTTCTTCTTTCTTAATAAGGCATTTCTTTTCTGGTTTATTTATTATTTTTCCACCCAAGCTAGATAACCCAACTTCCTCTACTTGCATTGAATGCTTCTCTCGAGCATCCCGTACGTCGAATTTTCTCTCTTTATTCCTCCTCCTGAAGCAGTTCGACTCTAAATGACCCAAAATACCACAAAAGTTACACTTTACTTTGTTACTTTTAAACTTGTTATTGCCTTCAACTTTAGAATCTTTTTGCTTATCAATATCATTGCCCAAATCTGGACAATTACTTTTTCGATGTCCCTTTTTACCGCAATTAAAACAACCGCTAGAATCGAATCGCTTTTGTTTATCTTTAAAACCGTCTTTTACTTTATGCTCTTTTAAATTTTTATCTTCCATCTTTTCTACTTGAAATGATACTAAACATTGAGTCAACTCAGCAATTGTAGACTTTTTTGACGCTACTAAATTCATACGAATCTGCTCATCGTGTATGCCATGTACAACAAATTCAACGATTTTCTTTTCCGGAATATCCAAGTTCAATTTATTAATTCTTTTAATTTTTTCAAAACAATAAACCGATAATGACTGACCAGGTACACTTCGATATTTGCCCGCAAGTTCATATAACTTTCCAAAATTCTCTTCACCCGAAAATTGTCTTAACAATGCTTTAGAAAATGCCTCCCAATTAACAATAGGATCTTTAAGTCCGTCATACCACAATTTCGCCAAACCCCTTAATTGCAACGACGCCAAATAATATTTATGAGCATCGTCCCAATCATACATAATTGCATATGTATTAGTTTTATCCAACCATTCCATAGCCGACAGTTCTTTATTTTCTGGATTAAATTCGGGTAATATTTTCTCATTCATATAACGATTATGCTCCTTTGAACCTGATTTCACTAAATTTGCCAGCACTGCCGCTAATTTTGCAATATCCGACTCACCAGATGTATCTCCACTCTGCTTGGAACTTCGGTTTGACTCCCTCATATTTCTGTTAACATGCTCTGGAGTACGCGAAAGCCGTTGATTACTTGGTGGACGACGGTGATGAGATTTCGAATCCCTTTTATGCCCATGAATCAATCGGCCTTCATTTGGACGTGACCTCGAACGAAAATGCGATCTACTCCTGGAACGTGCTCGCAATTGCGTTCTACGTTCTCGATGACCTCTTGAGCACGTTTCACTCATTTTCATTAACTTTACTTTTAATACCTGAGTATAACGTTAATTAGCACACGGATTTTATTATCCCACTTCTGACTGTAGTAATGTTTATTTTTATATAATTGTACAAAACTATTTAGTAACTTTAATTCTCTTTCAAAATGGTCTATTCCCTATCGCGTCCGTCACAGAATGAAATTCCCCTTCCAAAAATATTAGATCACACCACTTCCAATCCGATCAGGCTTCCGGCCCACCACATGGTCACCAAGTGGCGCCATCTCTCCTTCGGCACCTCAAACATCTTACCAAGTGTCATCCCACAATAGTTCTATGCTTTGCTCTAAAGCCTTCGAGAGTTAGTCTTATGTTGGGTATATTATTCGCAACTTGGGAGGCAAAAAAAAAAAGGAAAATTTTGGAAGCGAAAGGATCCCCCTTTATAGTGTTTTAACATGGTTTCGTTTTCGTTTATTTATATATAAATTATTAAAATGAAAATGAATACGCCGATCTATATCCGGATTGGGCTGCTCCTATTGGATGACGTATTTGATGATGTTGCTGAATATCAGTAATAGTCGAACTGATTACTGTTCAACTGGAGGTCCGTTGTCCTTTGGATCGCTGAATTTATAAAGGGCGCCATATTATGATGGCATCCCTGCGCTGCCACCAAGTTTTATGTTAAGAATAGCACATATTTTCTTCTCTGTTTCTGGTCACTCGTCCTCTTCTCGATAAAATTCAAAAAAACCACACTAGCTGTTTTTCCATCTGGAACATTAAAACGAAGAGAACTGCAACTCCTGACTCTGGAGTAAACCACATACAGTTGACCGTGGGAGATTCATTTAGTTTCACTTACTTCAATCCCTGCGGTTGTCAGCGTTTGCCCTTGAGACTTGTTTACAGTCATGACAAAGCGGACACTAACGGAACCCCTTAAACTGAAATGGGTAGTTGCTCGGAATCAAGGGTATGCGGGGAATTAAGACAGATTCTCCTGTTCTACACCCAGTCATTATATCTGCCTGCATGATATATCTGAGCAAACCTCGTATTATCAACCGCGTATTGTTGCACAGTTTTGGGGGGCTCAAATTTCTTAAGAGTATTATTGGTGCTCCTACCTACAGATTCAACTCATGAGCAGGTAGTCCAAGAGGGTGGTGAGTCAAGAAACTCAGTGGGATAATAAACTACCTCATCCGCAAGAATTACAGCGTTTACTGGCTTGTACGTGCCTCTGATAACTACTGGTAGCGTTTGTCGAAAATCTCCAGAAAACAATACAGTATGCCTCCGTTCCAGTATATTGTCCCTTATATCTTTTCAAGTTCGGTCCAACGCCTCGACGCCTGATTTGTGCGCCGTAGTGCATTCATCCCAAACAATCAAATTGTCCTGCCGAAGAAGAAGAGCCATTGGACTTTTCCTTGAAATGGAACAAACTGATGTTTCCATGTTTCCGACATTTATTAGTAATTTATATGTCAAATGAGCCGTTCTTCCGTCTGGGAGAAGCGAGGCAGCTAAGCCTGACGAACCCACCCTGACGATTCAAATCAAGAGCTGTAGTGGATTGCGTTAACTGAACAGGTAACAATAAATCCACATCATCATAACCAGGTTCAAGGGACAACAACGGTATGGTTGATGAAGCAGAAGAAGGATATGGGGAGTTAGAATTTTGAAACTCAATCTGAAGAGTTATAATCCCAACTCTTCTTTCATGTTTGGCTGCTTTGGATACTGAGCTCAAGCTGGACTTTTCTGGCGGCATTTTTTGGCAGATATAATACTTTCTATTTAAAAATGATAAAAATTTCAAATTATGAAAGGAAGGCTCCAAAGATTTAAATTTCGAATAAGAAAGTATCAGAAAAAAAAATTTCACAAGGAAACAAAAGCAATAATAAAATAAAAAATACAAAATTTTATCGACACTTTGTTTTCCTTCTGTTTCTCTTCTCCTTTTCTTTGCTTTTCTATAATTATAATTTCTGGAGATATCACGATAACACTGATACGGCATTTACACCGACCGAAATCGGTATGAAAGATATTTAAAAAAATTGTTAGTGCATACTTTTTCTAGAAACGTAATACCGCGTTTACACCGACCGAAATCTAGTAGATTAAGCAACTTGAGGAGATTTAGCCCGAAATCTTGCTGAAACCGCCAAGATTTACCATACATTTTCGAAATCTTCTCGGGAGTAGATTAATTCGAAATCCACACTTAATCACCTCAGTGGCACCATCTACAGGTGATCATTTTTGCCATTTTACGTCCTTTAGTACAATTTAGTACTCTTTCGACGTATCCGAAGTGGGTTCAATTGGTTGTTTTGTCGCGATGTTTAATTTCATTATGTGGCGCGGTTTTTGATTTTGAAAATTTATATAAAATTTTAAATTTATTAAATGAAAAAAGAATCAATAGAGGCAAGGGAAGGCATGGACTATTGTCCAAGATAGTTTTGTAATAGATTTGAAGCAAAACAGAACCACAAAACACTACAATTTCACATGAAAAATGTCGAAGGGTCAAACGAAATCTCCTCACTGGCGGTGTAAATGGGCGAGGAGATTTATCAAATCATCTCACGAAATCTACTAGATTTTGGTCGGTGTAAACGCGGTATAAGATGGAAAATAAATTCGATCAATTCAAAAGGCACATGGTTGTTAATACCGCAAGGAATTAATTTACCATTTCGTACAATAAAACAAATTCAAAAATTATGATCATTTCATAAATAGAATGTTTAGAGCCACCATAAATAAAAATAGTTTTTGAAAACACTTACGCACTGTAATTAATTCTACGCAATTACTCTCCTTTAAAAAAAAGAATCCGTTGCTATGAATTTGACACTTATTACAAAATAATTCTTACAATCAAAAAGGAAAAAACTCGTGATGTTACTTACTAAATTCCTTACTTGACGATTGTGTAAATCAATGTGTTTATTTCACTTCGATTAAAAACAACACTTTATTTGCACTTGCATTTTTGTATATTATTTATTTCCACTTGCACTTCATTTCAAAATTTGTTAACACGATAAAAACTGAAAATAATCTGAAGCATAACATTTTTCTTCATTAAGAAACAATGCTTTATTAGTACCCGGAATTCTTTTTTATCCATTTTTTTTAAAGCCAATGTTTTACGTCATGGCCTGCTGCAAAAACTCTTAAAATTTTATAGCTCTACCATGAGCCACGGTGGAGTCTATAGCTGACAAAATTTCTCTGGACATATAGACAGACAGACAGAAATTTTTCTAAGGGTGGTTTTGGCGCCTCCAGTGTATGAAATGGAAAGATATCTTGAAATGAGTTGATTCTATGGAATGTACAAACAAAACCATTCTTTTATTTATATAGATTTCTTGAAACACTTTTTCTAATTAAATTGTATTTGATATTTTGAAGCATATTTCTAAGAATTTTATTTCACAGTCACAAAAAAAACTAGTTCTTATTCAATTCGTTTAATTTTTGCTAAGTTCATCATGTGTTTAAATTTGTTGAGCGAGGCTCCTTTGTCCGTGCTTTGATGGAACTAGCTAGGGTGTATCATCACTAACTAATCCTTTCAGACTCCTTTCAGGGATAGAAAATTTTAGGCTAAATCGAGGTGTTACACCAAGACTTATTATAGTGTGTGCAAGGGTCTTAGACCGATACACAAGAGCAAGATGCCAAGTGAAAGGTTAAATTCTGATTAACAACTGAACTATTTATTGGAATTTGTTATGTTTGTATACATGAAAAATGCTTACCTGGGCAAATTGGCCCCTTGGATACTAATTTTGTTTGTACGCAATTTGCTACAGGTAAGTAGTAACGAGAGTAGGTACTTACTTCATCGTCGAAATAGTTGAATTTTAATAATATGCAAAATTGACTCAGCTATTTCGACGATGAATGAAAGCATGCTCGATTCATTTTTTCCTGGAAGACGCTGACGAGGCTTCGTCGATGGCACCTGTAGTAAGCTGATCCGATGGGTCAAGGTGTGATGATGAAGGTAAGTGTGGTACACTTCAGTGAAATTTTGTTTGTCAATGTAACAGTAAGGTAGGAGATTTGTGAACAAAATTTTTACATTTTTATATTGTTATTTCTTAAAACTCTACTTCTAATTAAATTGTATATGATAATTTTGAAGGCGCACAACTAATTCGGCAGTACTACCTTCTCTTCACGAACTGATTGACTTGCTTCAGAGCATCAGTTCTTATTGCAAATTTTCCAATTAGTTCTTTTGAGGGGAGTGTCCCTTGTAAAGATGTAGGTTTTTAAACGACAAATATAGAAAGATTTAAGATACCTGTGGCCGAGCGCCTAAAAGACAACTCGAAATGATGGCTTCCACTAAGGAGTATGAGCCGCAATTTCTAATGGTTAAAATCGGTAATTAGTTTTCTAGTTGCAAGGAGTTCTTGCATTCTAGTTATCTTTTTACTGCCTGCTCTTTTCACAAACATATTGCCTTATTTATAGTGACAATTGTGCTTATCCAAGCTTAACTTTAAATTTCTTAACTTAGGTTAGTGACAGTTAAATAACTAGGTTAGTATATTATTGAGTGAAATTAGCTAGTACTACTTAAATTACAAATTAATAAATTCAATAAAAACAAACTCTCTAATTTCAGCGCTGAAAAAATAAAAGAATGTCATGTCATCACTTACCAATTCACAATTCGCTAATGACTTAATTCATCGAATTGTGAGTTGGTACGTTGAACTCGTTGCAGAGTCAACGTCGTTCATTTTTATGTTAGTACGTGTATACGCATCGTGCGTTCACACTACACCTTCGAGGCTTTTGTGTCGAAACTTATACTTATGTATTTAAGTTGAGACATGTGTTGCTAAGATTAATTAACATATAGTTTTAATTGGTTATTGTGGAATTCCTTATGTTTGCCATCGATATCCACAATTGTATTGACTCCGTTACTTTTGACCACAACATATGGTCCTTTGTACGGCCTTTGTGCCTTCTTTCTACTATCTATTCGTATTAATACCTTATCTCCTACCGTTAATGTTAATGGATTTATGTTTTCATTCTTGACTACTCTACTTGCTTTTACTTTTTCTATAATACTTTTAGCTCTATCCAGGGCTCTTTTCATTCTTAACTTAAATTCATTAACGTAATTATCTGAGTTGTATACCCTTTCTGCTGGGTTTATTTCTTGTGTTGGTAAGTAAGGGAGTTTTCCAAAAACTAACTCATAAGGAGTATAACCGGTATCGACATTAGGCGAAGTATTGTAAGCAAATGTACAATAGGGTAATCATATGTCCCACTCATCTTCATTAGTAAATGATAACATATATTCATTTAAAACTCTAGGATTCCTTTCCACCATACCGAGGGTTTCATGGTGATAGAGAGCTGAAAATATTTGTTTAATTTTTAAAGTACTGCATATATTTCGCAATAAATCATTTGTTAATTCAGTTCCTCTATCCGATTTGAGTATTTTAAATTGGCCAAATTTCATTATAAGTTCTTTTACTAAAGTTTCAGCTACTGTTTTCGCATCTTTAGATTCTATGGGTGCAACTATTATAAATTTCGATAATTCACATTGCATAGTCAAAATATATCGAAAACGATTTGAAATTCGCAAAGGTCCTACTGTATCTATTTGTATAACCTCAAATGTAGTAGTGGGTGTATCGGTACATATCATTCTTTCTTTAGTATGTCTGATTTGTTTTGATAACTGGCAAGTTTTGCATGCATTAATTATTTTCTTAGTCATGGTACTCATTCCCTTCCAACAGTATCTCTGTTTCAATTTTAGAATACCTAGATGACCGGATACCTCGGATACCTAGATGACCTCCATGTGGTGATTCATGATATTCGACTATCAAACCTCTTTGTTTGCTTATATTTTTTACTGGCTTCGGTGGCATGTATATTAATATGTTAAGATTTGCGCATTTCTTGTTATTTGATTTATTATATAGTTTCTTGAGATCTTCCTTGTGTACACAATCAAATAAATCATCATTATTGGCCAATGCTAGCTCATATATCTTCCAATAATGGGTTACACCTAACAGCTTCTCCATGATAAATTCAAATTTATTAGGATTTTTGCTGAGGTAACTAACTGTTGGTTTCTTCTCATCAGGAACTGGTTCACTGAGAGAATTATCACTACAACAATCCACAATTACTTCTTTATTCGTTCGAACTATATTGATATAAAGATCCCAAATGCTAGTTTTGTCACGTATATCATTACTCATGAGTTTGTTCTTAACCGTCCGCGGTATATTAAATTTTAATTTATTGACATTACTAACGTCAGATAAGGATGTACAATCCCAAATATAAAGTTGATCAGGCTTCTTTGGAGAGTTGTCATCTTGCACTTTGGCATTATTATTATCGTTGCTTTGTTGTTTAGTCATGCCCCTCGTTATAACCAGAGTCTTTTTTATTGTCTCATCCCTTTCTAATGGGATCATACTTTTTAAAATATCTGAGTTTAACTCAATGCGAGTCAAGGCAGCTGCATTAGTATTAATTTTTCCTTTTTTGTATAATATCTCAAAATCGTAATCTGACAAGTCTAACCGTATTCTCGTTAGTTTTGAGGATGGATTCTTGTGGGTAAATAGTGAAACTAAAGGTCTGTGGTCTGTGACTACGATGAATTTTCTGCCATACAAGTATGGTCTGAAGAAGTTAATACCCCAGTGTATTGATAACAGTTCCTTTTCAATTATGGGTTTGTTCAATTCATGTTTGTTGAGTGATTTGCTTGCATAGGATATGGGCAAGCCAGAACCTATTTCTCCTTGCGATAAAACTGCTCCTAAGGCATAGCTTGAAGCATCAGTGGTCAATATGAATGGTTTATCCAAATTTGGATATTGGAGAACAGGTGGTTTCAATAACTTATTTTTTAATTCATCAAAAGCTTCTTGGCAATAGTTGTCCCAAAGAAATTGCACATGCTTTTTTAATAATTGATTCAGGGGTTTTGCAATTTCTGCAAATCTGCGTACTTCATCCGTGTTCTTGGGAATCGGATACTCCTTTATAACCTTGTATTTTTCTGGGTCAGTTTTTACGCCATCTTTAGTAATTAAATGGCCTAGATATATGACCTCTGTTTTCAGAAATTGGCATTTACCTGGGTTGAGTTTCAGGTTGTAGTGCCTTAGTCGTTCGAATACTTTCCGCATGTTTTGATTGTGGTGGCTTATACTACATCCAAAAATAATAATGTCATCTACATAGAGAAATGCCTCAAAATCGAGTCCGCATAACGCAATAGTCAACATACGTTCAAAACTATTTGAAGAGATTTTAAGACCGAAAGGTAATCTAATAAATTGGTAATGACCGTTATTATCAGAAAATGCTGTTAGTGGCCTTGAACTTTCTTCTAATTCTATTTGATGAAATGAAATAGTCATATCCAGGGTTGAAAAATATTTCGCCCTGCCTATTTTATTTAGAACATCCTCAAATCGTGATAAAGGAAACTTGTCATTAACAATTTCGGTGTTCAATCTTCTAAAATCTACTACTAAACGCCACTTTTTATTGCCATCCCCGCTCTTTTTTGGTACTATTAAGAGAAGAGAATTGTAAGGACTACGAGAGGGTTCTATGATGTTATCCTTCAACAATTTTTGGACTTGCTTTTGTATTTCTTCGATTTGTGAATGCGGAAGCCTGTAATTCTTAATATACACAGGTGTTTTGTCTGTGAGTTCCAAACTCTGTCGATAGAAATTGTTCACAGACAATTTATCTGTTTCTATGTGGAAAATGTCTTGAAACTCTTCTATAATGTTTAAAAGACTCGTACGAGCCGAAGGATCTGATGATGAAATATCAATAAGGTGAAGAATTTCTTCGAATCTCTTTTTCGTTTTGTCGCTTTTAACTTTGTCATCGAGCGTGATATCGGAGTCGGTTGAATTCAAAATCTTAACATGCCGTACACCCCGTGCTGGTATAATGGTGTTGGGAATGAATAAACCTTTCCGTATTTGTTTACCTAGTATGACATGATCACTGTTGATTTTGGTATTTATTGGTACTATAACTTCTGATCTTGATGGTATTTTTACTAGTTTCACTTCATCTTGTCTGAACTCCATTGGTAAAATAATTTCGGATTGATTGACGAGGAAAGATACCGTGTAGGTCTCATAATCGATTCTGCACATAAATTGATGGAAAACATCTCGTCCAATTATTCCGTCTGTGTAGATTGGAAAATCATCATTAACTATGAAAAACTTGTGTTTGAAAGAAATCTCGGTTCCAATATAGAGATTTAAATTTACAGAGCCACGTGAATTTATTAATTCGTTCGTAATGCCTATTAACCTGCAGCTATCTTTCATGGAAAAAGAGTCGTCTTCTTCAATAATACCCCTTTTACATATTGAGACATCTGCCCCTGTATCAACTAAAAATCTAAGATGCTGTCTCGTATTTGTGCAATATAATGTGATATAATTTACACAGTTATCCGAAATTTTATAAATTTTTGATCCGGTCGGATCAGTTACTCCGAGCCGTATATTTCCGAGTTTTCCTGATCCTGAACAAGATTAACATTATATCGCTTGTTATTATTTTGGTTTCTTCCGTTATTACGTGTATTGTTCCTATTATTGTTATTACTATTTCTATTATTATTACTTGTATTATAACCACTATTACTGTTTCTGTTGTTCATATTATTCCCGGAGTTATTGTTTCTACGGTTATTGTTCCTATAGTTATTATTGTTCCAGTTATTGTTATTATTGTTATTATTCCTATAAGTGTTACCTCTATAGTTCCCATTTCTATTGTTACCATTCCCATTATTTCTAGTATTGTAGTTATAATTCCTATTGTTATTACGCTGATTAAATTGTCTATTCCTATCATTTTCCCTATAATAAAATACGCTGTTTGGTGCCTGTGTCTCACTTTTTTCTAACTCAAGGCTAATTTCTATAGCATCTGCCAGAGTATTTGGCCTTGATGCAAAAACTGTACCTTTAAGTTGCTCATTCAAACCATTTTTGAATACCGATAGTGCATATGTGTCGTTAATCTTTGTAATAATTTCTATTTGAGTTGCTGTAGCACCTGTACTCAAATCAGCTATCTGTAAGGAACTTAGTTCGCATATTAGTTCTAAAATTTTGTCTTTGTAGACTTTTATGCTCATTCTCTTTTGCATAAGGCTGCTTAAGGCTGTATGGATATGTGGTATGGTGTTAGTGGTCTTAAATCTTAAACGTAATCTGGCAGATAAATCTTCAAATGTTGTAGGAACTCCCGTACTACCAATTATTAATTTAACATTAGTTGTTAGCTTAACATTATATACAAAATCTACAAGAGCTGTTTTACCGTTTGCATTTAAACTTTTATACAATATTTCTATTAACTTTATAAATGAATTTAATTCTTTTTGTTTTCCTTCATAAACAGGAATAACTTTCATGGCAGTTTGTAAATCAAAATCCGCCATCTTTGAGTCTTCTAATACTCTAGCAAGCTGAGCTTCTAACAATTTTACTGTCTCTGGATATATCTTCGCGAAATGTTGTTTTATTTCTAAAATATCGCTATCGTCACTTATATTGCACAAAGTTGAAAATTTCGTTCGAATTTTATCTAATTGCTCCTGTTTGCCTTTTATAGCAACCAGTGTGTATACTTTTTGTCCTTTCTTTTTTAAATTCTTTAACATATCTTCAACTTCTTTCACTAGCTCTTGTATTTCTTGCATAACTAAACGAATGCTTTATATCTTCTATATTTCCATTATTTATTAAATTATGTAAGAAAATTAATATTTTAATTATTCTAAAATATTATTCGTTAATAGTCCTAACTAATTGCTTCTTTACATATTTTTCATTATAACGCTTATAAAAATAGGCTATTATAAAAATCCTTATAAGTACTGCCGCTGTAGTTAATGATTGGGAGTATTCCTCGTCAAAGGTCTCCTGAACATTGGTTTGGCAATTCCCCATCACTGTAGTTGCCTTAATGTCTTGAAAAGATTCTTCTGCTCCTCTCCTGACGTAATTGCGATGAGCCGGTGAAGTTCCTTTCTTTGTTGTCGCAACTTTACTTGTTTTCCTCCACGTATCTTCCTCTTAATTGGTGGTGTTACTTCTGTATCGGTCGGCTTCCTCTTGTTCTGTCGTGCGCGATATTCTTGAATTGTTAACTTCTTAGGACCAATGTGTCGAAGTTCTTCAATAGGAGTTGGTTTGTATTCTGGAGTGTCCGTTTCTTCTCCCTGTGGGATGTATTCTGTTAGTGTTGTGACGTCCTTCTCGAGTTCTGCAAATTCCTTCTCAAATTGGCTGCATAATTTGTTGAAGCGGTCGTTGAGTAAGTCTTGCCAATCAGAAGACGCCATTTGGTCCGCAAGTCTGCAGGATCGCCATGTAATGATGTAGGTCTTTAAACGACAAATATAGAAAGATACCTGTGGCCGAGCGCCTAAAAGACAGCTCGAAATGATGGCTTCTACTAAGGAGTATGAGCCGCAATTTCTAATGGTTAAAATTGGTAATTAGTTTTCTAGTTGCAAGGAGGTCTTGCATTCTAGTTATCTATTTACTGCCTGCTCTTTTCACAAACATGTTGCCTTATTTATAGTGACAATTGTGCTTATCCAAGCTTAACTTTAAATTTCTTAACTTAGGTTAGTAACACTTAAATAATTAGGTTAGTACATTATTGAGTGAAATTAGCTAGTACTACTTAAATTACAAATTAATAAATTCAATAAAAACAAACTCTCTAATTTCAGCGCTGAAAAAATAAAAGAATATCATGTCATCACTTACCGATTCACAATTCGCTGATGACTTAATTCATCGAATTGTGAGTTGGTACGTTGAACTCGTTGCAGAGTCAACGTCGTTCATATTTATGTTAGTACGTGTATACGCATCGTGCGTTCACACTACACCCTTAGCGGTACTGAAACCCATGAAAGATCGAAATTTCATTTCAATTTCCTTGTTTCAATTTTATATCCCTCATGGCTTCGGGGACGGATATCCCTGGAAACAATCAACCATCTGTTGTTGAACCAATAAAATTAATAAATTTGTCAAAACAAGAAAACAAACCCACGAAAGATCAACTCTTTGAATTTCAAATCTGTTGTCTCTTAAAGAATGGATCTTGCATGTTGGGGGAGGATGTCCCTGGGAACAACAGATGGTTGTTCGTTCCCAGGGAATGGATAGCGTTGGCAGTACGGGTCCTTTTCGCAGGTACCGTGCTGCCTGCCGTGCATTATCTTCGTATGAAAAAACACTTTTCACTATTTAAAAACTTATGTTTTCATTCGTGCCAATTAGAAAGACGTTCTTAAAAACTGTCTTTTACAATAATCAACTCTTCGGAATAGTTACATTGACTGTGGTCTTAAGACTATAATCCCTCGAAGTATACTAGCTTAAATATATTTTTGAATTGAGTTGATCATCAAAAATCCCCAATTCGATAATGTTATGCACTTGTTTAACACTTTTTAAGGTAATAAGAGCTGTTGGAGCTTGTAAGGCTTATGCCTCGGAGATTCATTTCTTAACTTACTTCAGAGAATAATTGGCTCCTCTCAGGCTCAGGATCTCAGTTCGGGTCCCCTCAGGCTTGGCTTCTGGTAAGGCTGGATTGGTCGTCAGGGTCTTCCTCTCGGGTTTGGCTGCTTGCTGGAGTGGTCAGCAGGGTCTTCCTCTCGGGTCTGGCTTCTTGAACGACTGGATTGATCAGCAGGGTCTTCCTCTCGGGTCTGGCTTCTTGAACGACTGGATTGATCAGCAGGGTCTTCCTCTCCGGTTTGGTTGCTTGTAAGTCTGGGGTGGTCCGCAGGGTCGTCCTCTCGGCGTCTCGGGGGTCCGGTCCAGTTCTCGACTGCCTCCTTAGTGGATCCTTGGCTCCATTTATAGGGCCAATATCGCTGATTGAGCGATTCCCTCCATTGAATGGTTCCCACCGATGGATATTGCTGAGGTGCCATTTCCCAGGCCTTCATCGATCGATGCACCTTGACTACAATCGTGCCCGGATGCACGTGTCATACCGATGCACCTAAATTTCTCCAATGGAAATACTCCCCATCCAAATTGTTTGTATCTTTTCCCGGTCATTCACCAGCCATCACCATTCTACAGAATGGATGACCTCCGTGCGTTCACCTTTCGTTTTCAATGAATTTCAGGTTGTTTTTGTTTCAGGTTGTTTTTGTTCTCCCGGTGTCGGGTTTCACCCGTAGCTGCAGCGACAACCCGCCGCTAATTGTTGCGGTTTTGCTGCATCAGCACTTTTGTGGACCAAGCGACGGAAGGTGTCGGGTTCCGTATTTCTCGGCGGTTGTTATCGCCGTGACTTCGCTGTGCCAGGAATTTTTGCTGACTCGGCGTGAATGCCACTCGTTTGAGTGCATTCATTGTTGACGGGGTCAGATTTCATTATGAAATCTTACCCAAGGACAGGGTTGTTTACATTTGTTTATACTGTGACGTCACAGGGAATTCCGTGTTTGTATGTGGCATTGGTTTTGGTGGTTTTGCGGGGATTCCGGGGGTTTTTTCGCTCTGGCATCCATCCCTGGTGACGTAGTGCCTTAGTGACGTTATGTACTTGTCTTTTCCGGTCCTTTTAAAGCGATTTTCAGGATCTCTTTAGCCTCTTTAGCGATGTCTCTCGGTAGGGTCACTTTTGGTGGATTTTAGAGGGGGTTTTCGGGTCTTAACAATAATTTAGTTAATAATCAAAAATTAGTCGTTGAACCTAAAAGTTGTTTATCGAAACGACGATTATTGAAATTAGAAATCATCAAAATCCGAGCTCAATAGTCGATGGTGCAATTCGATTGAATTTGGAATTTGATGAGAGTAATCGATTTCCCGATCACCGGAAATATGCAGGTTCATTGCTCTTGGGTAAGTTCACTTAAGGTTCGGTAACCATTTCAGGGTCATGCTTATTGTTGCTCGTTGCCAGCAACATGAACACGAAGGTTCTGCAACAGGTTATTCTTATTTCGTTTGGTTAAATAACGTCCATTATATATTATATATTTCCTTACAAATTTATTTACTTTATTAATATAGCTTTTGCTTTCAATTTTAATGGTACAATTTTGCAAATCTATAGAATAATTTCCATTAAGTCTAAGTTTTCTTTCGTCACAAGAACTCTTAAACATTTTGCCTTTTACATTATTTAATATTAGAATATCGTCTCCAACATCTATGTATTCGTCATTGCTAAACATAAATTTACAATTATTTTTGAAAATACAATTCTTACATGGTTTGAGTTCCCTAAATATTTTATTTTCCTCATATGGAAATGTAGCATTATTATCTTAAATAATGTATTCGATGAATGTTTTTGTTATTTACGTTACTTATGGGAACTAACATTTTCTTATCAAATTTTTCAAGGATTTTAATTATCTTAATGGCACATACAATTGATCCATTATAATGGTTAGCTAATCCTAACTTTTTATGCGAAAGTTTTATCGAGTCAATGTCATAGGTTTTAATTTCTTCGCTTGTTAAAATACTAACATGTAAAATGCTTCCCCTGGCTGAAGCAAAATTATCTTGTATGTTTTCTACTTGCCGTTTAATAAAATTTATTTTCACCATATGGTCTAAAAATATTCCTTCCGTAAATGATCTTTTTCCTATTAATACATTTAATTGGCTATTTTAGTTCTATCTGCTTCTATTGCGTTTTTAATTAAGGTCTTATTGAAGTGGTCGGTTATTTTGATTTGTTGATTCATTGTCTGGAGTTGTTGATGGTTATTTTGGTCTACTAAATTAAGATATTTTTCAATATTTTGTCTGTCGCTGTCGTCTATTGTTCCATAAGCCCAGTTTAAGAGTTTTCCTCCTAGGTTTACCAATCCTCTCTTATGTCTATGTGGGATCAGGGTTGCTATTTGATTTCTTATACTCTATATTTGGTGGATTGCTACGTTCTTTCTTACACCGACGTCGTATGAATTAATAACTGATTCTATTATGTTAACAATTTCTATAATTTCTTTTGGGTTTATTACATGTAAAACTATGTCAAAATTTTTAACTAATTCTAGCTCATCTAATTTGATTTTTAGATGTCCTAATTCTGAATAAATTTTCACGATCGTTAGTGTTTGTTGCGTTAATGCCTTTCTTCAACATAATTTTCCCTTGCCTTATTTCTGTTGTTATGGATTCTGTTTTTACTAGTTTATAACCTTTCATGTATTAATTTGTGATCTATTTTGTACATCTATAATAGTTGTCTTGATTATAGAATGGTGGGTGTTATTAAGAAATTTTACTGTTTTCAGCATTTGAATTCTAATAGGAAATTTTTCTTCAAGATTACTGACTCTAATTCGTTCAGTGATGGTATTATTGAAACGTTGCACATCTGAGTTACCAATATGACTATTTGGTTTTGTGACATGATATACCATGTTCTCCGCTTGGCAAAATTCGCTAACGTTTTTTGTGTTAAACTCATTATCAAATACAAATAGTCGTTAAAGTTGACGAGGTTTCCGTAATACAGAACTTTCTTTTGATTGGGTTCCTGTCGTAATTTTAATTGTTTCAATTGCAATTGTTAATAATTCTTTGAACAGCAAGCTTCAATTGTGGATTGTAAATTTTAGATTTTATACCATTGTAAGTTGCTAAGATTCCTGAATGACCAGACTCGTTTTTATGAAAAAGAGATATTTGTTTATTAAGTTGTTCTTCGTTTTCTACATCTAGAGCCATATGGGTGCATTTAACAAATTTGATGTCATTATTCCCTGGGAAAAGATTAATTATCACTTTCGGAAGTTTGTTATATTCGTGATCGTTTGATTCTTAATATATTCCTACCTTCCTTTTAGCTATATACCTTCTTAAAATATCATTACTACTTCCATTTTCTAAGTCTTGACTGTCAATAAAACTTCGTCTGTTTTCAAAAATATGTTCAAATCAGTTTTCTCTTGTATTTTGTAAAATTATGTGTATTTTAAATCAATTTACAATGGTTTCTAAAATATGAATACTTTTTTTTATTTTTATTTATTCAATACCAGCTACAGTTACACTTAAGTATATTGTAATACAATATTTTGTTAAATGCTGCATCCAGCTGGAAGTTATAACAACTTATGCGCTGGTCCGGTATCCCCTATTAATATTTCAACAATTAATTAAATACGATAGCTAAATTGATCAATTATTCTTGTTTTACACCTAAGAATACAGTCTATTGAATATATGTATTTATAAGTTTTCGAGAATATACAGTTTAAACTTTATCTTAATCATCCTATTTGTTTCATTTCAGTGTTTTAGTTCATTTGGTAAGGAATTAAATATATCAATAGTATTGAAAAAATGTATTTTCTTCCCTACTTCTTAGGTAGGTTTCGGTTTATTTATGCAATAGATCGAGGAGTGCTTATGGGCAAGATCACTCGACCCTCATGCGTTCATCATTTAAACTCATAAGTCTGTTTTAATTTTTATTTATATTTAAAATTTATATAGTAAATTTACACGTTTACAACAACACGTTTTTTTATTACACCCCTCTTTCACAAAATTAATTTATATATAAATTCGTTAATTCCTCAAGTTGACAATTCTCGTTCTCTATGTTAATTCGTAATTTTGGTCTAGTTCGCAATAGCGTATAATTCATGGTTTTTGAAAATATTATTGAAGTTCACAATTTTATGTTCTCTAAATTCAGTCGTAATTTCTCTAGTTCACTAATAGTATATACATAATTCATTATTTTTAAATATAATATTGAAGTTCACAATTTTATGTTCTCTAAATTCATTCGTAAATTCTCTAGTTCACTAATGGTATATAATTCATAATTTTTAAATGAATCATTGTAGTTCACAATTTTATGCTCTCTAAATTCAGTCGTAATTTCTATAGTTCACCAATAGTACATACATAATTCATTATTTTTAAATATAATATTGAAGTTCACAATTTTATGTTCTCTAAATTCATTCGTAAATTCTCTAGTTCACTAATGGTATATAATTCATAATTTTTAAATGTATTATTGTAGTTCACAATTTTATGCTCTCTAAAATCAGTCGTAATTTCTCTAGTTCACTAATAGTATATACATAATTCATTATTTTTAAATATAATATTGAAGTTCACAATTTCATGTTCTCTAAATTCATTCGTAAATTCTCTAGTTCACTAATGGTATTTAATTCATAATTTTCAAATGTATTATTGTAGTTCACAATTTTATGCTCTCTAAATTCAGTCGTAATTTCTCTAGTTCACCAATAGTATATACATAATTCATTATTTTTAAATATAATATTGAAGTTCACAATTTTATGTTCTCTAAATTCATTCGTTATTTCGCTAGTTCACTAATGGTATATAATTCACTATTTTTAAATATAATATTGAAGTTCACAATTTAATGTTCTTTATAATCATTCTTAATTTCACTAATAATATATTTTTAAATATAATATTGAAGTTCAATATTTAATGTTCTTTAATTTCAGTCGTTATTTCTCTAGTTCATTTATATTCAACTTCTAGATAATTTCGGCAGCACGACGTCCCCTTCCAAAATCGACTGTCTCTGCCGAACCAAAATCCCGCAGTTTATATCTGCATTGGGATAATGGCCGGACAGCGGAACTCCAATCCATGAAAGACCACTTCTTTTCCTTTTGATTCTATTGATCTTTCATGGACTGGGAGATGTCCATTGTCCAACTCAACTGATTCCCACGGAATCAATTGAGCCCGGCTACAATGCACAAAAGATCAATTCGATTATTGACGTTCAATAGTTGAATTGATCGTTTGTGCATTTTGGGGGCGGATATCCCTGGGAACAACAGATGGCTCGTTGATTCCCAGGGAATCAATAGGGAATGCAGAACGGGATATGCAACAGTGAAAATTCTTTTGCATGCATTTTTCTTGATCCCGTTCTGCCACGCGCCGAAGTCACAGGGTGGTTATGGTGCTTCGGAGTTTTAGTTTTAATTCGTTGGTATGAAAATTAATTTTCATAACACTTACTTCTAGTAATACTCCTTGAATTATTAATTACGTCTCTTAGTTTTTTATAGTTATGTAATAATATTTTTAATTTGTACTGTTTGCTTATAGTTATTATATTGTGTTCTTTTTTTACATCTGGAATTTTGAACATCCTCTTTTGTAGCCTAACTAATGGTTTACTTGCATCAGAGTATGCAAATCCCCAAATTTCTATTCCACATGTTGCAATGCTACTAAATAATCTGTAATACAGTGTAATTAAAGTTTTTTATTAACTGTTTTTTAAGTTTAGAGAAGGCAATTAGTAAATATCTAAGCTTATTTACAACTTGTGAGATATGTATATTCCATTTCAGATGTTGGTCAACTGTTACTCCCAAATATTTTATACTTTTGACTCTGTTTAACTCTGTATTTTGAATTCTAATAGACGTGTTGTTTGGAACCTTATCACTACAGCAGCGCTTCGCAACCTTTCTGTTATTGCGACACAGTTTACCAACATAAATATTCTCGCCCCCTCCCCCTTTTTGATCTATCGAAAGTCATAGTGTCATAATGAAAACGGTCCGATATTCATACATTTAATTTTATAGGTAAAATGCGACTGTTTGCCATAAATGCACAGTAATGTATGCGTCTATCTCTACCCTTTATACCAACGCCTACTAAAACACAGGCCTAACACAAGTAGTGGGAGGTTGGGGTATTGTCCCGTCTGCTAATTCCGAATGCATATGAGTTTCGGGAGGTTGTTGTATGTGTATGCATTATGTGGGCAACTAGCGCCGCCTGGCGGTTAGAATCATAAACGTTTGACAAATGTTACCACACCGCCGCAATACGTGATCGGTCATCTCGCGCCCGCGAATGTGGCTGTGTGGAATGTGACCATCGCTGTGAACACACGGAACCTCTGCTCACATATTATCAGCATATTTCAAAGCATGTATTGTTTGGAAGCAACAGAGGCAGAAAATATTAGAAAATATTAAATAATATTTAGAAAATATTATGGATATATATTATATTATTCTTCGACAAACTCGAGTGACATGATGTATTCCCACTGCTCTAGTCTGGAGGAACTTAACCTATTATACCCGAATGCAAACTGGTTGTTATTAGGTGATTATAATTTACCAAAAGTGGAATGGTTTCATGGAACTTGGGCTAGTTATCCGTTGGATACAGGGCTCACCACCCTAAGCCTAAAGAAGTCATTAAATATACTTGCAGAGTCTATTAGTCTATTAAATTTATATCAAAAAAATTCAGTTACAAACCAAAACAATGTTATACTTGACTTAGTTTTTTGGGATATATCAAACATTGTGATAAAAGAAAGCGAAGATTCGATTTTGCGAATTGACATTCACCATCCACCGCTTTTTATTGAGAGCGAATTTTTTGTTGAATCACAAGAGCTCGAGTATAATGATTGGAAGTATGATTTTGATAAATTGAATTATCATGATTTCACAGTAATGTTAAGTGATAGGTTATTCGGAATTGACTTTACAACTCTGTCTCTTGAAGATAGTGTTTTTTGTTTTTATTCTCATCTTTATTTTTGTATCGTGTCATTAGTACCAAAAAAGAAATGCTATACGTCAAATTTTCAACACTGGTGCAGCAGTGAATTAAAAGACTCTATTATACAAAAGATTCAAGCACATAGAAAATACAAAAGAACAAAAAATATAGACTTTTATCAACAATTTTCTTTCTTGAGACAACATTGTAAACACTTAGCTAAAAGAGATTACAGTATTTATTTAGAGAGATCTGAAGCAGCAGTTAATGATAATCCTAACTATTTTTAGAATTATGTTAACATGAGAAAATCGAACAAAGGATTACCTAATGTTATGCAATTTAATGATCGGGTTTGTGATAATGGTGATGATATTGTAAATGCGTTTGGCGATTATTTTAAGTCATTTTATAAACCAGCGAATATGGTGAATGTAGATATTTATGATCAAACTCCTCGCATGATTACCGAAATTGAAATTTCTTTGTTAGATATAAGTAACGAAATAGGAGGCCTTGATAGCCGTGGTGGCGCGGGCCCTGATGCGATTCCACCACTCCTGTTGAAAAATTGTAGATTCATGTTTGCCCACTATTTAAAAATTCTTTTTGACAAATCTTTAGAAAAAAGTATTTTACCATCAATATGGAAAACAGCATTTATAACACCTATTCACAAGTCCGACACTAAAAACGATGTAACACACTATATGCCAATTTCAATCATGACTTCTATTCCCAAAGCATTTGAGTCAATAATCACACGTAAACTTAATACTTTTGTTCAACCGTTTTTAACTGATAAACTATTTGGTTTTTGTAAAGGTCGGAACATTGAATCGAACTAAGCTTGTTACTCGCGAAAAATACTGGTATCTGTGGAAAACAATGTACAAGTGGATAGTATTTATACGGATTTCAGTAAAGCCTTTGACTCTGTCAATCATACTATACTGTTAAGCAAAATGAAATCGTTTGGTTTTGGTTTTACTGGCCCATTACTTGAATGGCTCAATAACTATTTGACGAATAGAGTGCAATATGTTAAATATAAGAACTATGTATCTAGAGGAATTGATGTGCGATCGGGAGTTCCACAAGGCGCACACTTAGGTCCCCTTTTGTTCAATATTTTCATAAATAATCTCTCTTATGTCATGGACGCGGCTGAGTGTTTGTTTTTTGCGGACGATCTGAAAATTTTCAGAACTACGAGGGGTGATTGATAAGTACCTGTGTTAGGCAAGAAAAAAAAAGTTTTTTCAAACAATTTTATTTTATTTTTCAACATAGTCGCCTTTTAGATCGACACACTTAGCCCAACGATATTCCAACTTTTTCAAGCCCTCCGAAAAATATGTTTTATCGAACTTTGCAAAATATGCTTCAGTTTCGGCAATGACCTCTTCGTTTGTTGTGAATCTCTTTCCGCTAAGCCATAATTTCATATTTTTCTGCTGTGAAATGGTCATTCGCATACGCTTGTTGTCGACGGTGAACAAACGCGGCACCCATCTTGCCGATAGCTTTGTCATGCACAAATGTTGTCGCAATATATTCTGCACACGTTCAAATGGAATGCCTATCATCTCAACAATCTCTCTTATTTTCACTCGCCGGTCTGCCAGTACAATTTCATGGATTTTGTTAACCATTTCATCCATAGTCACTTCAATTGGACGTCCTGGACGTTCTTCATCTACGACGGATATACCACGCTTGAATTCGTTGAACCAATATCGGATTGTTGTTGCCGAAGGACAAATGTTGCCATAAACCGTGTGCAACTTTTCTTCAATTTCTCTACACTTCTTCCTATCTAAAAAGAAGAATCTAATCACTGATCGGCACTGCACTTTTTCCATAGTTCAAAAAAATTTACTCTTGCTCACTTGAAACAACTACTACAATAAGATTAATCGATGAATTTGTTTGAAATTTCAACAGTCGTTGTTTGAAAGATAACATTAAACAATTGCATACAGATTTAACGTCAATGTCGTCATGTGTCTTCAAACACGGGTACTTATCAATCACCCCTCGTATATGTTGCGATGAAGATGCCGGAAAATTGCAATCGTGTTTAGATACGCTATTTGTTTGGTGCTCAAGTAATAATATTTCTCTCAACATCAATAAATGCAGAGCCATAACTTTTTCAAGAAGTAAAAATCCACTGAGCTATGACTATGAACTTGACAATGTGATATTAGATAAAGTAAGTGAAATGAGAGATCTTGGAGTGATTTTTGATAGCAAAATGAATTTTGATGCGCATAGGAATTATGTTGTGAACAAAGCCTCTCAAATGTTAGGTTTTTTGAAAAGATCCTCAGTAGAGCTTAAGTCTCAAACTACTCTAAGAACTTTGTACTTATTATTAGTCAGACCAAAACTGATGTACGCGTCACCGATATGGTACCCTATAGCTGAAAGTCAAATTAAGCAAATCGAATCAGTTCAACATAAATTTTACAGAATATTAGCGCCACGGGCGGGATTACCTGACCCTTATATTGATCACACTTACCTAAATGTATCAACGGTTTCTAATATTCCTTCTCTTGCTTCCCTTAGAATCTCATGTGATTTGAAATTTCTGTAGACTGTTCGATGCTTCGTAATGAATTATGTTATACGGTACCGAGGAGAAATACGAGATCAAATCGAATTTTCTGTTTAGATTTTTTCAAATCAGATTATACCAAAAACAATTTCTTAACTAGAGTATGCGCACTTGCTAATGAAATGAATTTAGATTTGAGATTTGTAAATTGTCAGGAAGTACATCATGTCACTAACAATTTGATATTGAAATATGAATAATTTGTGAACTATTTCTTGATGCGATTCGAATTTATGTTTAACTTTGTAATTTAAGTTTATCCTTTTAACTTTGCAAGAATGTTTTCTGAACTTTGTAAAGATATGGGATCAGTACATACAGCATTACTTTTTTATTGCGAAGCTGGATGGTTATCGTGTGGGAAGTTTTTGAAACGACTTTTTGAATTAAGAGAAGAAGTCTGTATTTTTCTGGAAGAAGAAAATCGACAAGAAGCCGTGATGTTTCGAGACACTCTATTTATTATGAAATTGGGTTATTTAGTCGAAATATTTGAGAAGCTTAATGTCTTGAATCTTCAACTTCAAGGAACAAATACATAAATTTTGGAAACAAATGATAAAGTCAATGCTTTTTGTAGAAAATTGGATTTGTGGCTTAGAAATTTCAAAGAAAAGAAATTGGAAATGTTTCCGAATATAAATGAATTTGCAAAGACATACAAAACCGAACGTAATTTTATTAACTATAAAAAAACATCTAAGCATGCTAGCAAAAAATTTTAAAAAATACTTTTTAGCAAGTTACGAGTGGGTTACGGACCCATATCACAATGATCCACAAGATCTCTCGACTTCTGAAGAGGAAACTTTTATCGATTTTCCAACAAACGGTGAAATCAAAAGACAATTTAATAAGAAATCGATTTTTGAATTTTGGGCTGGTTTGGATGACGAGTTTGCGACATTAAAACGAAGAGCTTTCCAAATACTTTTACCGTGTTCAACATCTTATCTTTGCGAAACCGGATTTTCTGCGGTGGCTTCGTTCAAAACAAAATACAGATCACAGCTAAATATAGAAAAAGAACTTCGGGTATCCATATCTGTGATTACTCATTCATTTCAAAAACTTTGCAAAAAGGCTCAAGGAAGTCATTAATTAATAACAATAACATATTTAACTGGTATTTGTTTCATACTAATAAACTTAAATAATAAATATAATAAATTATTTATTGGTAATATGTAATTATAAACTGTATTCTTATTTTATATATATATATATAAATTTTTTAATTATACAATTTCTTTTATTTAACCTTCAACAAAGTTTTAATTTTGTTTTTAAATATACTCGCGCCTCCCTTGTAGTAACGCCACGCCCCCCAAGGGGGGGCGCACCCACTGGTTGAGAATTGCTGCACTACAGTTTGAAAAGGTTAAGTAATGTGTTTTTTCGATATTTAGAGTTAATTGATTATCGGTGAGCCATTTGGCCGCTTTCTGTAATTAATGCTATTCATTAATTTACATGTTAGCTTCCACGTTTCTGAGGAACACACTATTCCTGCATCATCAGCAAAAGCTGTGAAGTTTTCCTCCGGTAATATATTTTAAAAGTCATTAAAATAAATAAGGAACAACAGCGGACCAAGAATTGTGCCCTGAGGTACTCTACATGTTACCCTCAATCTTTCACTATTAGTTTCATTTGTATTTACAAATTGGTATCTGTTATCTAAGTAACTCGTTAATAAGGTCAAAGGAACACCTCGTATACCGTACTGATAAAGTTTTTCGAGTAAAATTTTATGATTCACGGTATCAAATGCTTTTGATAAGTCTAAAAAGGTAGCTATTACTGGTTTACTTTTATCTAGTTTAGTGTAAACATAATCAATAAGAGTTAAGATAGCATCTTTAGTAGAATAACCTTTCCTAAATCCAAACTGATTTTTTTTAATAATTTTATAAGAATTAAAAAAATTAATTAGTCTATTATAGAGCAGCTTTTCAAGGATTTTAGTGAAATTTGATATCAGAGATATTGGCCGGTAGTTTGTAGTGACATTTTTTTTTCCTGATTTATGAATTGGGGTTATTTCGGCTACTTTTAACATAGAAGGCCATATGCCATTATGGACGCACATATTAGCAATCTCGCTGAGCGGTTTACTAACGTGCTTGGAAATTTTTTTTAGCGTGTAAGCATTCATTTTGTCGATACCACCTACTTTAATTTTTAGTTTGGATATCACGTTCTGGACTTCATATTCGGTTACAGGAACAAGAAAAAAGGATGAATCACATTTTATGCAATTAAGAATAGGATCAGAATTCGCGCTAATTTTTATTTTATTTGCCAATAAGCTACCCGCATTCGCAAAAAAGTGATTGAATTCATTTGCAATTCCCAAATCGTCTCTAATTATTATATTGTTAGCTTGTATATGGTCAATTCTATTTGTTCCCTTTTTATCTCTGCCAATTTTATCATTTACAAATTTCCATAGGTTTCTAACATTTGTTTGCTTTCTACATACCCCTACCCTCTCATAGTTTAATTTAGCAATTTTTATTTTATTGGTTAGCTTATTGGCAAATTTTTTATATGTTGTTCTAATGTAGTATTATTTGGTTCTTTTTGCCACTTTCTATACATCAAAGTTTTGGTTTTACATGACTCTTTTATTTCTGGGGTGACCCAGTTTTTCCTTTTTCTTTTTTGTTTGTTTAGGATACATACTTTCGATTTTTCTATACATTCAATTATATAACTTACAACTAGTTCAGCGTATATTTCAGGATTATTGTTATAATAATCTGAAAAATTTGTATAATTTAAGATTCTAACATTCATAACAGTTAACATTTTGTAATTGACCGTTTTTCGAGATCTGTGTTTATCTGTTTTTACTATTTTTTCCCCACATCTATTGATAAGATCATGGGTAATGGTCCGTTATTCTGTACAACAGTTTATACGCTTTAGTTTTAATATTGGTTTTTTCAAAAATATTATCAATACAGCTTCCCCCGCCGTTACCATTAGTTCTTGTTACTGTATAGAATTTTTGCAAATATTGATACTGAAGGTAATTGTTTAAGTAACAGTTAATGTTATCATCATCAGAGTTAAATATGTTTAAGTTAAAGTCACCTACGATGAAGTGGTTTATATTTTTTTTATTTGTTACAAGGTAATCTTTAATGGAGTCGACTAGCTTTGCTTTTTCTAATTTGTGACTTCCATATAGCCCACTCACTTTTATTATCTCATTATTTTCCACTTTAACATTTGCACTGATGATTCTAATTTCCCCTACAACCTCCACGATAACTTCAGCATCAATATTATTTTGAATGTATAACACAGTTCCAAAATTTTGATTCAGACAGCTTTCATTGTAATACAGATTATATCCCTCAATATTATAAAATGATTTTAGTTTAATTTTCCAAATTTCAGTGCAAATTATAATTGTTGGTATAAAATCTAATTGCTTCAGTACATTACAGTTTTCAAAATTTTTTTCAATACTTCTTATATTCATATGCAATATTGTAAAAGTGTCTACTTCAGAATTTAATTTAAGTTTTAACCGTTTCATGCACTTCAAGGTTATAATTTAACTCGTCAAAGTAATTTCTCATCTAATTTATCTTTTTTTTTTTTTTTTTTTTAGAAAAGTTTTATTCTCAGACGTTTTTACAATATGAGACTTATATCTAACACGAATAATATGCTAACCTCGGAAAAATTTATCGTACTTAACAGCTAGTTTAAACCTATCTATATCTAAGTACAAGCTTCTAATTTATCTTATTATAAGTATGATAATTTTATACTACGGATGGAAACTGCGGTTGCCAAGGGTAATTAGTTTCATTTATATACTGGACCCATTTTTCCTTAA
Source organism: Chrysops caecutiens (assembly GCA_963971475.1). Lineage (NCBI taxonomy): Eukaryota > Metazoa > Arthropoda > Insecta > Diptera > Tabanidae > Chrysops > Chrysops caecutiens. The sequence continues at coordinate 52,010,733 of OZ020567.1, read as the reverse complement.
AGTTCTCGCAGTTGCTGATGTCGTCTGCAGCATGATCGACCGATCTTTTCTTAGATAGGAACTTGTTGTTATTGATGCAATTTATACATTGTTTTATATTACCCGAACATTGATCAGCATGATGATTTCCAGTTCAATTTGAACAAACGTCAGTTCCATTTCCCTTTTAATCACTTCTGTACACTTTTTGTGGCTGTGATTATATCCACAGCAGGTTTACACCTGCGTATATGGTCATTAAAGTTTTCTTCTTGTGAGTGAATGGTTTCATCATTGTCTAAATTATATATTTCATCTTCGTAACTTAAGATGAAACTCAAACTTTCAGTTTCTGTGGCATGGTTGGATTGAACAGGATTTTCGGATAACATCTCATCTAAGTTGAAATTCAAATTTTCAGTTTCTAAGATGTCTCCATTGTTTGTACATTCTATTTGATTTTGTTTCTACATTTATCCTACTTAAAAAGTCGGCAATTTTGTTATATTTGCCTTTAATACACTGCTGGACAAAAAAAACGGAACACCCATAAAATTCTGAAAAAACGTTGTTTATATTATATTACCTCGAAAATTTTGATGAACATGAAATATGTGGGAGGATCGGGTCAACCTTAAAGGCACTACTTGATACTCATTTGTGCGAAGGATACTAAAGTGTTTTCTTTAATTTAACGTACTGGCTGCTACTCATGATTTGGCGGAAATGCAAATAATCAAGTTTTTTGTGGTATTTACGGTTATCTGCTGGTTAATCTTAGAATTATTTATTGTTTGTTTGAAATTGATGTAAATTGATAAATTTCAACAACAAAATGAGTTTCAGTGTGGAAAGAGCTGCTGAAATTATTGCCTTGTTGCGTGAAGGTCGGAGCCAGAGAGAAGTGGCAAGAACTTTGGGAATGAATCTTTCTATAGTTCATCGATTGTACCAAACGTCAGTTCAGATGCAACAGGAACTGCAGCAAGTACGAGATAAGTCCGTAAGTGCACGTACAGTAAGAAGAAGGTTACGTGGATCCGGATTGAGGCCTTTTAGACCAGCCACAGGACCACAACTAACCAGGAAACATCGAGTAGCCAGACTACGGTTCGCACAAGAACATCGTAACTGGAGCAATGGAGCAGTATTTTGTTCAGCGATGAATCCAGAATCGCTTTAGATGGATGATCGAGTATACAGGCGACATAATGAGTGATACGCCCAGTGGAACATTTCCGAACGGGTTAGTTTTCAAGGTGGCTCAATAATGGTGTGGGGAGGAATCACTTCGGACACGCGCACAGGGCTCGTCATTGTAGAAAATGGCTTTTCGACTGCAGCACGGTACGTACGGGAGATTGTAAAAGAGCATGTACTACCTCACGCTTTATTCATTGCCGATGGCTTCGTTTTAATGCACGACAATGCTCTACCGCACACAGCCCGATGTGTTGAAGAGTACCTTTCGGAGGTTGGGATACATCGCGTGAGTTGGCCAGCATGTAGTCCAGACTTGAATCCAATAAAGCACATCTGGGACTACCTGAAAAGAAAAATTCACAACCGATCACCAAGACCAACCAACATAGCTGCTCTTAAGATTGTCGCTTGCGAGGAATGGGAACTGATTCCACAAGACACCATCAAAAATTTAATCAGCGGGATGAGTTCGAGGATCACTGAGGTGATTTCTAAAAGAGGAGGGCACACACATTACTAGAGTATGGCTATCCACATTCTGCGTAACCTCCTTTTGCAAATTTTGATATTTAGTTTTTAAATTCAATTTGTGAAATTTCCAATGTTTACCCAGTTTGGCTGTAAGTTTGTAAAAAAAAAATTAATTTAGAATTTTTTATGTTAATGGTAACAATAAAACACACTTTTCATTTGTAAAAATGGCGACTCATTCGTTTTGCTAACTACAACTTTTTTTATGGAAAAATGGGGTGTTTTTTTTGTCCAGCACTGTATATTCAATTTTTCATCATATTCTCCTAAAGAAATTAGCCATCTTTGTAGTCTAGGTTTAATGTCCTTACCTGAATATTTTGTTTGGAGCCACTCATGTGGTTGATGATCTGTTTCTGGATCGAATTCTTTCCCGTAAAGATATGATCTGAAGTACTTTGTTCCCCATACTATAGCTGGCAATTCTTTCTCCATGGTTGAGTAATTTTTCTCATGGTTATTTAGGGTTTTCGATGCATAGCAAATTTGAGGTCCATCTTGTATTAATACTGCTCCAAGAGCGAAGTTGCTAGCATCGGTTACTAATTTAAACTTTTTATTGAAGTCTGGATATTTCAAACTATGATGTTCTGTAATTATTTCCTTCAATTTTTCGAAAGCACTAATGTAATTTGAGTCACTTTGGTTAACTTTTGCTCCCTTTTTAAGATTCCTTGTTATTGGATAAGCTCCTTTCGCATAATCTTTTATAAATTTCCTATAAGACCCTCTCATACCGAGAAATTTTTTTATTTGTGAAAGGGTTGTTGATAATTTTAACTCTTGAATGCATTATATCTTATTTGGGTTTGGCTTGACTCCATTTGAAGTTAGAATATGTCCCAAGAATTCTGTTTCCCTTTTTAGAAATTGCGTTTATCAACTCGAATCTTGACTCCGGCTTCTTTCAATCTGTTATAGACTCTTTTTCAATTGTTGATATGTTCTTCCAAAGATGTACTGAAGACTAGTATGTCGTGAAGATATACTACACAGATTTTATTAATAAGATCTTGAAGTACTAAATTAATCAATCTTTGAAAGGTTGCATTCTTTAAACTGAAAGGTATCCTAACAAATCATAGTGTCCGAAGGATGTAGAAAACGCTGCTTTCTTTCTCTCTTCGGGTTTGACGTGAATTTGGTGGAAGCCCTTAGCTAGATCCAAAGTTGTAAAGTAATGAGCTTTGCCTAGTCTGTCGAGAATGCTATCAATATAAGGTATGGGAAATTTATCACTTATTGTGACTTCATTTAGTTTCCTATAATCTATTCCTATCCACGATTTTTATTTACTGGAATTATCCAATTTCTTTGAAACGATCCATAAAGGACTGTTATATGGTGAGTTACTATGAGCAATTATTTTTTGGTCTAACATTTCTGTCATTTGTCTTTTTATTTTTTGTTCCAGAATTCAAGGGTAGCGGTATATTTTTCCATAAATGGGATTATTGTTTGTTGTGACTATTTTATGATGTACTTCATGAGCGAAAGTTAATTTGTCACCTTCTTTGTAAAAAAATTCTTGGTATAGCTTTAAGATTTCGAGGATCTGAATTCTTTAGTTTTGGTTCAAAGGGTCAAGATTTATTTTATCGATGTTGCTACTTTCAGTATTATAAATTTCATATATAACAAAGTAATGATCGTTGCTTTCGAAATTGATTTTCTGGTTGTTAACTTCTCGAAATTTGTTCCAAAGGTCGAGTTTAGCTTTTAAAGGGGTTAGAAAGGTTTGGCCAACTATACCGTCATATTTGCGACCTGATAAATCCATTTCTTTCCATGATAAACTTCCTCATATTTTAAATTCAACAGGGATTGGGGTGTTTAGCTTATGTGTAACCTTGCAGATTAAGTGTAGAATAGTAAAGAGGTTTTTCGATTTTCTGTTCAAAGTGATTTTTCAATATGTTTGGTTTTATAATGCTTGTCTCAGATCCGGTATCGACAAGACAATGAATTTTGGTATTGTCGATAGTCAAGGAAATTATGGGTAGATTTCGTCCCGATTTTCGTGTTGTATATTGTCGATTTCTGTGGGTTCTGGGCTATTGTTAGTGTTATTGTTGTTTAACTCGGGATTTTGTCTGTGTCTAAACTGTCCTAAATGTTGTTTTGCCTAAACTGTCCCGAATTATTATTGAAATAATTTCGATTACTAGATTGTCGTTGTTGTCCAGAATTTTGCCTATGTTGTCCCGAGTTAGTTTTGTAGTTATTGTTTTGGTTATTGGGATTTTTGTGTGAATTGTCACCGCGATTATTATTATGATTTTCTCTATCATTATGTTCGAAATTTTTACAAGGGGAATTATGGAACCGCGAATCCTTATTGACTTTTCTATAATTATAGCGGATTGTGTGGTTTTCGTTAAGAGACACATTTCATCAAAAATATTAAAAACGTCTTTAAGCGATATACCCTGTCTTACATATACTCGATACTACCGCTTAACATATCTTTTACGACATCTACTTAATTCTTATCATTATTGTCAGGATTATAATTTGTGGGTTTATTGTTAACGAAGTCGTATAATTCATTTAACTGAAAATTGTTTTTCTTAATATTTTTGAACAATTCTCTTAAGCTTTGTACCTTTAAATGACGATTCTCGTCCATCAGCCTCTTGTAACTTCTCCTGTGTCTAATTTCGGATTTAAATTTAGTTCTTATCTGTTCCCAAGTTATGTCTTCTCCGAGGCGCTGGATACATCTCTTCGCACCTCCTTGGATCTTCTCAGTAAGGATTATTCGTAGACCATGTTTTAACAAAGCTGCATTTTCTCCACATAAAGATTTTGTATTTTCTACTGCACTGAATAATTCTTGTAAGATGTAATCTCCTTGACCTGTGAACGTCTTTACGCACTGGAACTTCTTCAAAATCTGGTCAGTGGTAAGCTCAAAAACTCTTTGTGGATTTTGAATTGGTTGTCTAAAGGCTTGAATTGCCCGTTGGTGCTGTTCTTGCATCTGTCGAACTACTTGCTGTAGATTTTGTAGATTTAATTCTTCCATGTTGGCTTTGACCTTTCTGTTTTGATCGAATACAGGCTCTCTGAGTTTTTTCATACAAATTTGCTATTCTTGAAATCGTTAATTGGTTACATTGGTTTAATATTTTCCCCTTTTATGTTTTATTAAAGAAGTTTTCTTTTTAATTGTTATACTATTGCTATTTATTATATTATTTGTTATTATCTTTTTGTTTTAGTGCTATTAGGTTTGGAAAACCCGTGCCTAGCCTTTTTTCTGCTTGTCGGTTTCGAGATACCGTATCTAGCTTTAAAAATGGTAATTATTATTATTATAAATGCACAACCTGGTCTCCAACACTGGAACTGTTTTCTAGTACACTTTATACTCTCGCAACTTAACTACAACTTCTTTTGTTGTATATACTTCTGTGGTGCTTTTGGATAACGTAGGTTTGATCACAGGACCCTTATTCTTGCGCCAATTAAATATTACTTCTTATCTTCGGATAAAAAAACACTTTTCACTATTTAAAATCTTATGTTTTTATTCGTGACAATTAGAAAAACGTTCTTAAGAACTGTCTTTAACAATAATCAACTCTGTGGAGTTGTTATATTGACTGTGGTCTTAAGACTAACTAATTCCTCGAAATTTACTAGCTTATATATATTTTTGAATTGATTTGATCATTGAAAATCCCCAATTCGATAATTTAGTTAATAATGAGAAATTAGTCGTTGAACCTAAAAGTTGTTTATCGAAACGACAATTATTGAAATCCGAAATCAGCAAAATCGGAGAATTTGATGACAGTAAACGGATAAAAAAACACTTTTCACTATTTAAAATCTTATGTTTTTATTCGTGACAATTAGAAAAACGTCCTTAAGAACTGTCTTTAACAATAATCAACTCTGTGGAGTTGTTACATTGACTGTGGTCTTAAGACTAACTAATTCCTCGAAATTTCCTAGCTTAAATATATTTTTTAATTGGATTGATCATTGAAAATCCCAAATTCGATAATTCAGTTAATAATGAGAAATTAGTCGTTGAACCTAAAAATTGTTTATCGAAACGACAATTATTGAAATCTGAAATCATCAAAATCGGAGAATGACCACCGGAAATATGCAGGTTCATTGCTCTTGTGTAAGTTCGCTTAGGGTTCTTTAACCATTTCAGGGTTATGTTTATTGTTGCTCGTTGTCGGCAACATGAATACGAAGTTTTTGCAAGAGGTTTTTCTTACTTGGAATTACATTTGTTGCAGAAACTTCTTGTGTATCTTTCGTTTGGCTAAATAACGTAACTCGCGCAGATTCCACGCTCCGGCAGAGGATAGTTCCAAATTTGGAATTTTGTGTATTTTTAGGAAAATTTTATTTATTATCACTTCACAGTGATTCGAATAATTAATAGGGTAGCAAAAAAACATTACAATAAAAACCAACTTATATTTAATTTGATTTTTTATTAATTTGCATGATCTACAAGCCATCGCTATCATTTGACTGTATTTATTCTAATTCTGCATTTACTTCAACTTAGTTTTGATAATTTCATCAATCATAATATTATGTTCACGCGATAATTACTCTATATCCAAATACAGTTTCGAATTTTTCAAGCTCCAGCATATATTTATCGCTAACAGATGAACATATAACCCTTGTTTAAAAAAACGGGTGCAATAATTTGTTTCATTTAACCCTCGTTTTCACGAACGGGTGCAACTAACTCTACTCAAATAGGCACTATAGTTACATTTTAAATTTGCTTTTGGCTTAAATTTACAAATCCTGGTTTGATTTAAACATATCCATATCAAAGGTGTGCTTGTCAATGTAAGTTAAAATCAAAAAACTTTGAAACATTATTGACAGGATCTAAACCAACCTTTATAGAAATTTAGCTATTTCATTCGAGCTTCGCACATATATCAAATGCCTCTATTTAAAATCTGAATTTAACAGGTCTCAACTTTTGTAAGAGCAGGTAAGTATGTAGAATTATTACATATAGACAATACGTGTATCAATAAAATGAGATAATCACTGTTACGCTATGTATCGTTATTATGAGTAAATCACGGCATTCTTTTATATTACTCGTCAATTATGCTATTAAATATTAGTGTACGTACGCCACTAAGCTTACGGAGCATAAACTTAAATGTTTGTATACTTGTATACGTTTTTAAAAAAAAAATCACATATTTAGATACATTAGACTATTCTGTATATTTTAGAGTGAGGATTTATTTTTGTCTCCATTATAATTTGTTAAAGGCAGAATTCTTCTTTAATTGTATCAGAATTATAAAAAAAAACTTCCTTATTTTTGAAAATTGACGAAAAGTGACAAATCTTTGGGGGCGCCTTGCGGGATTGCAAATTTAATGTTTTGGAACAGAAAAACCAATTTTTCTGCACCTTAAAATAAAGATAATAATCACATATAACTAAATATGTCTTTTTATTTTAAATCAGTAATAAATAATTAGCTAAAGTGTACTCTACCCATAGGGAAGTACACACTCGATACTTTGAAAGTAGGTATCGGTAGGAAAGTAGTAAAAAAAATAAAAGTCTGCATATAGCGTCAAAGAGATGGCTAAATACTTTGAAGTAATATTAAGTAGTAGCTAAGAATCTCATTCATATAATATTCCCTGCTCGATGAAACTCAGTGGCCTCGTCCATACTTGTTTGTGAAAGCACTTGTCCTTGAAAACAATCGTCCAGAGAACTATCTAATCACAACTCTGTTTTCGTCACATATTTTTTGGAAATACGTATATAGGTTGAGGGTAAATCGTTGAAGTTAACAGATCCATAGGCACGAGTGTTCCTTGACTCATTACGAGAACAAAAACTGATCGCCATTCTATGTCCTTAACTTCGTTCCTCTCACTGCGAATCAGGAATCGAACGATTCCAAACATTTGTTTGGTCGAAAAAATTTTTAACTTCGAGAATATAGGAATCTTTTGCTGAACGGATAAAACAGAAATCCTCTGCTTAACCAGAGTGGTAGTCTGAGAGAGTGGGGCATGAACATTCTATCTTTCGATTTATATCACCTCTCAACTTAAGGTGCGTTTCAAATGCCATCTTGGAGTGGAATGTGTTGAAGCTGACTTTTGCACTCGTTTCTAATGTCAAAGTGGATTTATTTCACATCCATCTGTCGAGCATAATGTTAGTCGTTTTTAAGTATTAAAATTATAATATTCCTCCACATAAAATAACCGTATCGTATTAATTCCTTCACTTTTCACTTTGAAATGGTCTTATATGTTCCAAGCTGTCATTTAATTTTTAAATCTTTTAAATTTGTCGGTATTGCGCTAGTGCGAAACGAAAATTCTTATGGGCAATGAAAACCTTTGCACCGAGAAATCTCTCACGCAAACTGTTTATTTAGATAAGTGAGTTAATTCACATTAGTTGCCAGATAAAAGATAACGTTACTGCTACTCACCGCAATAATTAATCCACGCGATTTTCCGGAGTTAAAATTTTATAACAAGAATTATGTTTCAGTTTAAAGTAATTTGGAATTATAATATTAAAACTTTGAAATAGTGTTTGTTTTTGTAAATAAGTATACATTTATGCAAAATGAATAAGTTTTCTTTCACTTAAAACAAGTAAAACACTCTTTAATTAGATACAATGTCATCTGTCATGCATTTAACTCGTAGATAGCTCATAATTCTTCGTGAAGCGCTCGAAAAATTTATTCCATGGATAGTCGCCCGGATAATTTATTTTCCGTCAAACTGGGCATATGTCTAAAACTAAATGTTTGTTTTCAGAACAACAAATATATGAAAATATATGATGTATTTTATATATATTTTGTATTTTATATGGTAGATTTCCAGCTTTTGTAGGTATTATGAATACAAGCAATTTTTCTGAACAGATGATTACGTTCGCAACAATCAACACTTCAATACAATTTCAGTCCATCAAATTCCGATTTCGTTTCATTTTGAATTCGATTGCAAATTTGAAAAATTCCTACTTAAAACTAAATGTTTGCATTTTAGAAATTAGCAAGTTGTTAAGATACCTAACACAGAACCCTTGTAAAATGAAATTGGCACGAGATTTTAAGAGTCGTCAATTGATTTAAATGTGGAAAACTGTAGAGTTTCTCCCGAGCACTCCTTTTCGGGCCATGGGAAGTCAGAAGGTTCAGGTCGGAAAGCCTAACAGGAATCCAAGGAACACGAACCGGAATAGATTTTCCACTGTAGTGGTGAAGGGAAAGAAAACAAAGAACACACAATGTTTCGGCAACTGCCTCCACAAGGTGGCGGAACTAAAGAAGTTCGTTAAACAACTGAGAGAGACCTTGCTTAAAGCCTTCCAGAAAACATGAGCTCGAAGAGAAACCATGAAGTGGTGGAACAAACAAAGATGATTTCCAGTTCAATTTGAACAAACGCCAGTTCCATTTCCCTTTTAATCACTTCTGTACACTTTTTGTGGCTGTGATTATATCCACAGCAGGTTTACACCTGCGTATATGGTCATTAAAGTTTTCTTCTTGTGAGTGAATGGTTTCATCATTGTCTAAATTATATATTTCATCTTCGTAACTTAAGATGAAACTCAAACTTTCAGTTTCTGTGGCATGGTTGGATTGAACAGGATTTTCGGATAACATCTCATCTAAGTTGAAATTCAAATTTTCAGTTTCTAAGATGTCTCCATTGTTTGTACATTCTATTTGATTTTGTTTCTACATTTATCCTACTTAAAAAGTCGGCAATTTTGTTATATTTGCCTTTAATACACTGCTGGACAAAAAAAACGGAACACCCATAAAATTCTGAAAAAACGTTGTTTATATTATATTACCTCGAAAATTTTGATGAACATGAAATATGTGGGAGGATCGGGTCAACCTTAAAGGCACTACTTGATACTCATTTGTGCGAAGGATACTAAAGTGTTTTCTTTAATTTAACGTACTGGCTGCTACTCATGATTTGGCGGAAATGCAAATAATCAAGTTTTTTGTGGTATTTACGGTTATCTGCTGGTTAATCTTAGAATTATTTATTGTTTGTTTGAAATTGATGTAAATTGATAAATTTCAACAACAAAATGAGTTTCAGTGTGGAAAGAGCTGCTGAAATTATTGCCTTGTTGCGTGAAGGTCGGAGCCAGAGAGAAGTGGCAAGAACTTTGGGAATGAATCTTTCTATAGTTCATCGATTGTACCAAACGTCAGTTCAGATGCAACAGGAACTGCAGCAAGTACGAGATAAGTCCGTAAGTGCACGTACAGTAAGAAGAAGGTTACGTGGATCCGGATTGAGGCCTTTTAGACCAGCCACAGGACCACAACTAACCAGGAAACATCGAGTAGCCAGACTACGGTTCGCACAAGAACATCGTAACTGGAGCAATGGAGCAGTATTTTGTTCAGCGATGAATCCAGAATCGCTTTATATGGTCCAGATGGATGATCGAGTATACAGGCGACATAATGAGTGATACGCCCAGTGGAACATTTCCGAACGGGTTAGTTTTCAAGGTGGCTCAATAATGGTGTGGGGAGGAATCACTTCGGACACGCGCACAGGGCTCGTCATTGTAGAAAATGGCTTTTCGACTGCAGCACGGTACGTACGGGAGATTGTAAAAGAGCATGTACTACCTCACGCTTTATTCATTGCCGATGTCTTCGTTTTAATGCACGACAATGCTCTACCGCACACAGCCCGATGTGTTGAAGAGTACCTTTCGGAGGTTGGGATACATCGCGTGAGTTGGCCAGCATGTAGTCCAGACTTGAATCCAATAAAGCACATCTGGGACTACCTGAAAAGAAAAATTCACAACCGATCACCAAGACCAACCAACATAGCTGCTCTTAAGATTGTCGCTTGCGAGGAATGGGAACTGATTCCACAAGACACCATCAAAAATTTAATCAGCGGGATGAGTTCGAGGATCACTGAGGTGATTTCTAAAAGAGGAGGGCACACACATTACTAGAGTATGGCTATCCACATTCTGCGTAACCTCCTTTTGCAAATTTTGATATTTAGTTTTTAAATTCAATTTGTGAAATTTCCAATGTTTACCCAGTTTGGCTGTAAGTTTGTAAAAAAAAAATTAATTTAGAATTTTTTATGTTAATGGTAACAATAAAACACACTTTTCATTTGTAAAAATGGCGACTCATTCGTTTTGCTAACTACAACTTTTTTTATGGAAAAATGGGGTGTTTTTTTTGTCCAGCACTGTATATTCAATTTTTCATCATATTCTCCTAAAGAAATTAGCCATCTTTGTAGTCTAGGTTTAATGTCCTTACCTGAATATTTTGTTTGGAGCCACTCATGTGGTTGATGATCTGTTTCTAGATCGAATTCTTTCCCGTAAAGATATGATCTGAAGTACTTTGTTCCCCATACTATAGCTGGCAATTCTTTCTCCATGGTTGAGTAATTTTTCTCATGGTCATTTAGGGTTTTCGATGCATAGCAAATTTGAGGTCCATCTTGTATTAATACTGCTCCAAGAGCGAAGTTGCTAGCATCGGTTACTAATTTAAACTTTTTATTGAAGTCTGGATATTTCAAACTATGATGTTCTGTAATTATTTCCTTCAATTTTTCGAAAGCACTAATGTAATTTGAGTCACTTTGGTTAACTTTTGCTCCCTTTTTAAGATTCCTTGTTATTGGATAAGCTCCTTTCGCATAATCTTTTATAAATTTCCTATAAGACCCTCTCATACCGAGAAATTTTTTTATTTGTGAAAGGGTTGTTGATAATTTTAACTCTTGAATGCATTATATCTTATTTGGGTTTGGCTTGACTCCATTTGAAGTTAGAATATGTCCCAAGAATTCTGTTTCCCTTTTTAGAAATCAACTCGAATCTTGACTCCGGCTTCTTTCAATCTGTTATAGACTCTTTTTCAATTGTTGATATGTTCTTCCAAAGATGTACTGAAGACTAGTATGTCGTGAAGATATACTACACAGATTTTATTAATAAGATCTTGAAGTACTAAATTAATCAATCTTTGAAAGGTTGCATTCTTTAAACTGAAAGGTATCCTAACAAATCATAGTGTCCGAAGGATGTAGAAAACGCTGCTTTCTTTCTCTCTTCGGGTTTGACGTGAATTTGGTGGAAGCCCTTAGCTAGATCCAAAGTTGTAAAGTAATGAGCTTTGCCTAGTCTGTCGAGAATGCTATCAATATAAGGTATGGGAAATTTATCACTTATTGTGACTTCATTTAGTTTCCTATAATCTATTCCTATCCACGATTTTTATTTACTGGAATTATCCAATTTCTTTGAAACGATCCATAAAGGACTGTTATATGGTGAGTTACTATGAGCAATTATTTTTTGGTCTAACATTTCTGTCATTTGTCTTTTTATTTTTTGTTCCAGAATTCAAGGGTAGCGGTATATTTTTCCATAAATGGGATTATTGTTTGTTGTGACTATTTTATGATGTACTTCATGAGCGAAAGTTAATTTGTCACCTTCTTTGTAAAATAGTTCTTGGTATAGCTTTAAGATTTCGAGGATCTGAATTCTTTAGTTTTGGTTCAAAGGGTCAAGATTTATTTTATCGATGTTGCTACTTTCAGTATTATAAATTTCATATATAACAAAGTAATGATCGTTGCTTTCGAAATTGATTTTCTGGTTGTTAACTTCTCGAAATTTGTTCCAAAGGTCGAGTTTAGCTTTTAAAGGGGTTAGAAAGGTTTGGCCAACTATACCGTCATATTTGCGACCTGATAAATCCATTTCTTTCCATGATAAACTTCCTCATATTTTAAATTCAACAGGGATTGGGGTGTTTAGCTTATGTGTAACCTTGCAGATTAAGTGTAGAATAGTAAAGAGGTTTTTCGATTTTCTGTTCAAAGTGATTTTTCAATATGTTTGGTTTTATAATGCTTGTCTCAGATCCGGTATCGACAAGACAATGAATTTTGGTATTGTCGATAGTCAAGGAAATTATGGGTAGATTTCGTCCCGATTTTCGTGTTGTATATTGTCGATTTCTGTGGGTTCTGGGCTATTGTTAGTGTTATTGTTGTTTAACTCGGGATTTTGTCTGTGTCTAAACTGTCCTAAATGTTGTTTTGCCTAAACTGTCCCGAATTATTATTGAAATAATTTCGATTACTAGATTGTCGTTGTTGTCCAGAATTTTGCCTATGTTGTCCCGAGTTAGTTTTGTAGTTATTGTTTTGGTTATTGGGATTTTTGTGTGAATTGTCACCGCGATTATTATTATGATTTTCTCTATCATTATGTTCGAAATTTTTACAAGGGGAATTATGGAACCGCGAATCCTTATTGACTTTTCTATAATTATAGCGGATTGTGTGGTTTTCGTTAAGAGACACATTTCATCAAAAATATTAAAAACGTCTTTAAGCGATATACCCTGTCTTACATATACTCGATACTACCGCTTAACATATCTTTTACGACATCTACTTAATTCTTATCATTATTGTCAGGATTATAATTTGTGGGTTTATTGTTAACGAAGTCGTATAATTCATTTAACTGAAAATTGTTTTTCTTAATATTTTTGAACAATTCTCTTAAGCTTTGTACCTTTAAATGATGATTCTCGTCCATCAGCCTCTTGTAACTTCTCCTGTGTCTAATTTCGGATTTAAATTTAGTTCTTATCTGTTCCCAAGTTATGTCTTCTCCGAGGCGCTGGATACATCTCTTCGCACCTCCTTGGATCTTCTCAGTAAGGATTATTCGTAGACCATGTTTTAACAAAGCTGCATTTTCTCCACATAAAGATTTTGTATTTTCTACTGCACTGAATAATTCTTGTAAGATGTAATCTCCTTGACCTGTGAACGTCTTTACGCACTGGAACTTCTTCAAAATCTGGTCAGTGGTAAGCTCAAAAACTCTTTGTGGATTTTGAATTGGTTGTCTAAAGGCTTGAATTGCCCGTTGGTGCTGTTCTTGCATCTGTCGAACTACTTGCTGTAGATTTTGTAGATTTAATTCTTCCATGTTGGCTTTGACCTTTCTGTTTTGATCGAATACAGGCTCTCTGAGTTTTTTCATACAAATTTGCTATTCTTGAAATCGTTAATTGGTTACATTGGTTTAATATTTTCCCCTTTTATGTTTTATTAAAGAAGTTTTCTTTTTAATTGTTATACTATTGCTATTTATTATATTATTTGTTATTATCTTTTTGTTTTAGTGCTATTAGGTTTGGAAAACCCGTGCCTAGCCTTTTTTCTGCTTGTCGGTTTCGAGATACCGTATCTAGCTTTAAAAATGGTAATTATTATTATTATAAATGCACAACCTGGTCTCCAACACTGGAACTGTTTTCTAGTACACTTTATACTCTCGCAACTTAACTACAACTTCTTTTGTTGTATATACTTCTGTGGTGCTTTTGGATAACGTAGGTTTGATCACAGGACCCTTATTCTTGCGCCAATTAAATATTACTTCTTATCTTCGGATAAAAAAACACTTTTCACTATTTAAAATCTTATGTTTTTATTCGTGACAATTAGAAAAACGTTCTTAAGAACTGTCTTTAACAATAATCAACTCTGTGGAGTTGTTATATTGACTGTGGTCTTAAGACTAACTAATTCCTCGAAATTTACTAGCTTATATATATTTTTGAATTGATTTGATCATTGAAAATCCCCAATTCGATAATTTAGTTAATAATGAGAAATTAGTCGTTGAACCTAAAAGTTGTTTATCGAAACGACAATTATTGAAATCCGAAATCAGCAAAATCGGAGAATTCGATGACAGTAAACGGATAAAAAAACACTTTTCACTATTTAAAATCTTATGTTTTTATTCGTGACAATTAGAAAAACGTCCTTAAGAACTGTCTTTAACAATAATCAACTCTGTGGAGTTGTTACATTGACTGTGGTCTTAAGACTAACTAATTCCTCGAAATTTCCTAGCTTAAATATATTTTTTAATTGGATTGATCATTGAAAATCCCAAATTCGATAATTCAGTTAATAATGAGAAATTAGTCGTTGAACCTAAAAATTGTTTATCGAAACGACAATTATTGAAATCTGAAATCATCAAAATCGGAGAATGACCACCGGAAATATGCAGGTTCATTGCTCTTGTGTAAGTTCGCTTAGGGTTCTTTAACCATTTCAGGGTTATGTTTATTGTTGCTCGTTGTCGGCAACATGAATACGAAGTTTTTGCAAGAGGTTTTTCTTACTTGGAATTACATTTGTTGCAGAAACTTCTTGTGTATCTTTCGTTTGGCTAAATAACGTAACTCGCGCAGATTCCACGCTCCGGCAGAGGATAGTTCCAAATTTGGAATTTTGTGTATTTTTAGGAAAATTTTATTTATTATCACTTCACAGTGATTCGAATAATTAATAGGGTAGCAAAAAAACATTACAATAAAAACCAACTTATATTTAATTTGATTTTTTATTAATTTGCATGATCTACAAGCCATCGCTATCATTTGACTGTATTTATTCTAATTCTGCATTTACTTCAACTTAGTTTTGATAATTTCATCAATCATAATATTATGTTCACGCGATAATTACTCTATATCCAAATACAGTTTCGAATTTTTCAAGCTCCAGCATATATTTATCGCTAACAGATGAACATATAACCCTTGTTTAAAAAAACGGGTGCAATAATTTGTTTCATTTAACCCTCGTTTTCACGAACGGGTGCAACTAACTCTACTCAAATAGGCACTATAGTTACATTTTAAATTTGCTTTTGGCTTAAATTTACAAATCCTGGTTTGATTTAAACATATCCATATCAAAGGTGTGCTTGTCAATGTAAGTTAAAATCAAAAAACTTTGAAACATTATTGACAGGATCTAAACCAACCTTTATAGAAATTTAGCTATTTCATTCGAGCTTCGCACATATATCAAATGCCTCTATTTAAAATCTGAATTTAACAGGTCTCAACTTTTGTAAGAGCAGGTAAGTATGTAGAATTATTACATATAGACAATACGTGTATCAATAAAATGAGATAATCACTGTTACGCTATGTATCGTTATTATGAGTAAATCACGGCATTCTTTTATATTACTCGTCAATTATGCTATTAAATATTAGTGTACGTACGCCACTAAGCTTACGGAGCATAAACTTAAATGTTTGTATACTTGTATACGTTTTTAAAAAAAAAATCACATATTTAGATACATTAGACTATTCTGTATATTTTAGAGTGAGGATTTATTTTTGTCTCCATTATAATTTGTTAAAGGCAGAATTCTTCTTTAATTGTATCAGAATTATAAAAAAAAACTTCCTTATTTTTGAAAATTGACGAAAAGTGACAAATCTTTGGGGGCGCCTTGCGGGATTGCAAATTTAATGTTTTGGAACAGAAAAACCAATTTTTCTGCACCTTAAAATAAAGATAATAATCACATATAACTAAATATGTCTTTTTATTTTAAATCAGTAATAAATAATTAGCTAAAGTGTACTCTACCCATAGGGAAGTACACACTCGATACTTTGAAAGTAGGTATCGGTAGGAAAGTAGTAAAAAAAATAAAAGTCTGCATATAGCGTCAAAGAGATGGCTAAATACTTTGAAGTAATATTAAGTAGTAGCTAAGAATCTCATTCATATAATATTCCCTGCTCGATGAAACTCAGTGGCCTCGTCCATACTTGTTTGTGAAAGCACTTGTCCTTGAAAACAATCGTCCAGAGAACTATCTAATCACAACTCTGTTTTCGTCACATATTTTTTGGAAATACGTATATAGGTTGAGGGTAAATCGTTGAAGTTAACAGATCCATAGGCACGAGTGTTCCTTGACTCATTACGAGAACAAAAACTGATCGCCATTCTATGTCCTTAACTTCGTTCCTCTCACTGCGAATCAGGAATCGAACGATTCCAAACATTTGTTTGGTCGAAAAAATTTTTAACTTCGAGAATATAGGAATCTTTTGCTGAACGGATAAAACAGAAATCCTCTGCTTAACCAGAGTGGTAGTCTGAGAGAGTGGGGCATGAACATTCTATCTTTCGATTTATATCACCTCTCAACTTAAGGTGCGTTTCAAATGCCATCTTGGAGTGGAATGTGTTGAAGCTGACTTTTGCACTCGTTTCTAATGTCAAAGTGGATTTATTTCACATCCATCTGTCGAGCATAATGTTAGTCGTTTTTAAGTATTAAAATTATAATATTCCTCCACATAAAATAACCGTATCGTATTAATTCCTTCACTTTTCACTTTGAAATGGTCTTATATGTTCCAAGCTGTCATTTAATTTTTAAATCTTTTAAATTTGTCGGTATTGCGCTAGTGCGAAACGAAAATTCTTATGGGCAATGAAAACCTTTGCACCGAGAAATCTCTCACGCAAACTGTTTGTTTAGATAAGTGAGTTAATTCACATTAGTTGCCAGATAAAAGATAACGTTACTGCTACTCACCGCAATAATTAATCCACGCGATTTTCCGGAGTTAAAATTTTATAACAAGAATTATGTTTCAGTTTAAAGTAATTTGGAATTATAATATTAAAACTTTGAAATAGTGTTTGTTTTTGTAAATAAGTATACATTTATGCAAAATGAATAAGTTTTCTTTCACTTAAAACAAGTAAAACACTCTTTAATTAGATACAATGTCATCTGTCACGCATTTAACTCGTAGATAGCTCATAATTCTTCGTGAAGCGCTCGAAAAATTTATTCCATGGATAGTCGCCCGGATAATTTATTTTCCGTCAAACTGGGCATATGTCTAAAACTAAATGTTTGTTTTCAGAACAACAAATATATGAAAATATATGATGTATTTTATATATATTTTGTATTTTATATGGTAGATTTCCAGCTTTTGTAGGTATTATGAATACAAGCAATTTTTCTGAACAGATGATTACGTTCGCAACAATCAACACTTCAATACAATTTCAGTCCATCAAATTCCGATTTCGTTTCATTTTGAATTCGATTGCAAATTTGAAAAATTCCTACTTAAAACTAAATGTTTGCATTTTAGAAATTAGCAAGTTGTTAAGATACCTAACACAGAACCCTTGTAAAATGAAATTGGCACGAGATTTTAAGAGTCGTCAATTGATTTAAATGTGGAAAACTGTAGAGTTTCTCCCGAGCACTCCTTTTCGGGCCATGGGAAGTCAGAAGGTTCAGGTCGGAAAGCCTAACAGGAATCCAAGGAACACGAACCGAAATAGATTTTCCACTGAAGTGGTGAAGGGAAAGAAAACAAAGAACACACAATGTTTCGGCAACTGCCTCCACAAGGTGGCGGAACTAAAGAAGTTCGTTAAACAACTGAGAGAGACCTTGCTAAAAGCCTTCCAGAAAACATGAGCTCGAAGAGAAACCATGAAGTGGTGGAACAAAGAGCTCAAGCAACAGAGCGGCGCCAATATAAGGCTTTACAATAAAGCAAGGACAAGTAAAGAAGAGGAGAACTGAGCGAATTATAAGCGCAGTTTTGACGAATATATAGAGAACATAAGAAAGACGAAATGGGGCTCCATCGTCCACTTCCTCAGTTCCATAGAGAGCGCGAACGAGACCTCAAGCATCTGAAAAATTTTTCCCAAAGACGTCCCAGTCACATTAAACCAGAAGAGACCAAACTGTTCGCGGACAGAGTCGAGCAAGGAGACGCTAGAGCTGCTGATTGAGACTCTCTTCCCGGCCTGCCTAAAAACAAGGGACGAGGAAGACTGCCCAAGTTTCTGGAATAGTCAAAAGAAAGTATCTTTAAGGGGCACCATCATCAAGAATAAGGTAATATCGACTGTGCAAACATTCGAGCTACACAAATCTGCGGGACCGGATGAAATCGCACCAGCCATGCTGCAAAATGCGAAAGAAAGCATAGCAGAGGAACTGATGAGCATTTCCAGGGTTGTTTGTCATAAGGATACATCCCGGAATCAAGGAGAGAAGTGAGAGCTGGTTTCATACCCAAATCGGGTAAGTTGATCAACACAACACTAAAGGTTTTAAAGCCAATAAGCCTCTCCTCGTTTCTACATTTCCTTCCTACGTTGTCCCATTTTCTTAAGGAGAAGCTCTTGGATCTTAGCATTAAAGAGAGGACCAGAATAGAGGAGGAGGAGTGTACAGCACAGCACGCCTACATCAAGAGTCAATCTGTGGAAAGTGCGTTGCATAAAATGGTAGGAACGGTTGAAAAAATCCTTCCAGCATAAAGAATTATAGAGTTTCTGGATATAGACAACAATATTAAGACCAACGCAGTAAAGGAGGCTTTAGAGGAGCTGAACGCAATAAAGGAGGCATTAGAGCACCTTCACGTACTGGATAATTAGTATGCTAAATAGCAGAAATGTCCGTACAGAATCGGAGGTACAAGATCAGAAGACGAGCGAACTGGGATAATACTCCCAGTTTTGTATTTGATAGATAGAATGAAAAAATTTATGAACACTTTCTACAAATGTAGGAAAATGTTTGGTAGAAAATGGGTCTTACAGCCAAAGATCATACGCTGGATCTACGCAATGAACGTCAGACCAATCATCACATATGGAGCCCTTGTGTTATGGAAAGACATTAGGAGACAAATAAGCAGATTCTGGGGTAGGTACAGCGACTAGAGCGATAAGCATAACGGGAGCAATAAAGAGCACACCCTCGGCAGCGCTGGAGGCGATACTAAACATGCAATCGTTAGACCTATTTACAAAGATGTGGCAGCCAAACAGCCCTCAGTTTGAGGGAAATAAAACAGTGGAGGCATACAGACCTAAGACATGGTAGTATACAAAAAAATATAGTGAAAATGGGAGGCACCGTGGAAACCGGAGTGCTACGACAGCGCACGGACTACATGGTGGCAGGACAAGGGTTTGGGGAAGAGCTGACGATCAGCATAGGACAAAGGCTCTATTTTGAAAAGTGGCGAAATAAGCTTCTTCACGGTTGGCTCAGTAACCCAAACGGGAACTGGAGTCTGCATATACTCGGAGATACTAGAAGCCGAGGTGTCACACAGACTCAATAGAGACTGTAATGTACTGCAACCGGAAATTGACGCGATTGAAAGAGCAGCGAGACTAACGCAACTGACGAATGAAGAAATTCGGAAACCCACAATCTACTGCGACAATCAAGCTGCGCTTAGAACACTAGGATCTAATAAAACCAAGTCAAAGGCTGTGAGGATTTACCGGGAAGCACTGTCCTGGATCCGAAACAAAGTTAACCTCTGTTGAGTAACCTTACACAGTGCTTTTGAAGGGAATCTACGGGCGGATAAACTGGCAAGGATTGGAACCGAAATCCATAGTGCTGAAGAAGCTAACAACACAAAACCATTGATGAGGTTGTTGAAAGGTATCGACATGATAATTCGGGAACAACATAGTAGGATTTGGAGCAATAAAGATGATTGCTTCAACTCAAGACAATTGTGCCCGAAAATTGATGACATAAGAATGGCAGGCTTACTGAAATCAGGAAATACTTTGGTCCGGTCATCGAAATGCTTATTACAGGACACTGTCCGGTTGGGAGAATTAATATATAAATGTTTATATTTTAATATTCTGAAGACAAACATTTAGTTTTGCACATGAAACGTAAATTTTTTTCAAATGTGTGTAATTTTGTAAGTTAAATTGTAAACAGTACAATATATAATTCTCAATATTATCAGACAAGAGTGACATACTGACCACAGTTTTTAATGATGAAAATACATTATTTCCTGCGTCCCATTTACACTGGAAAAGTATTTGTTTGGTAATAATCAACCCTTGCACGCAAGTAGATTTCCAGTGGTGCATGCGTGTCAGTTTTGTTTCACAAAAATCCCTTATGCCCGGTTTCACGAACGAAGAATAGATACATTTAACCCAAAATCTGTGGAAAAACTCGAGATAACTCATTTTCGCGTTCCACGAAAGTCGAGATAGATAAACTGTGGGATAAACTATGGAATAATTTATCCACGCGATTTTCTCGAGATAAATATTTATCTATTGGATAAAGTGACAATTCAAAGTAATTTGGAATTATAATATTATATCTTTGAAATAGTGTTTATTTTGGTAAATAAGTATTCATTTATATAAAATAAATTCATTTTATATTTTAAAATAAGTAAAACACCCTTTAATCAGATTATTTGTCAACTGTCAATCGTTAACCCGTAGATACCTCGCAAAGCTTCGTGAAACGCTCGAAAAATTTATTCGTTGGACAAATTTTATCCATGGATAGATATCTATTGAATAACTTATTCTTCTTGAAACCGGACATAAGCCATAAATAACGATCCATGGAATATATTTCTTCCACGGTTGACTAAGGATTAAACGCTTGACCGATGGCATGTTATCTCATTGAAGAATTTATTATTCACTTTAAATTACAAAATTCATTACTTTTATTTAGCTGCGTACTTATTTACAAAAATAACCGCTATTTCAGAGATTTTATATATTATTTTCAGTATTCTTATTCAAAATTTCTTTAGCCTGTGACTTTATTCCAAGAATTAATATTTAACACGAGAGAATGTTGTGCATAAGTTATCCCTTACTTTATTCCACCGTTTATCTATCTTCACTTTCGTGAAACTCAAAAATATGTTTTTTTCACACCCCTATTGAAAACTCCGCTATTCTACTCGTTATCGCGGATTTTTCGATCGGACAAAAAGATTATTTGCAACGAGTGAATGTGGAAATAGTAAATTCACTCGCGAAGAGAATAGAGAGCATCTAGATAGAGGGCATAATATCGACAATTGTTGTGAACAAATAATGTTTGCCTTACTCTAATAACGATATCTGCATTATCAAAATCCGTGCCGTTCACATAACGTCTCCCCAGTTTGTAATATGTATATCATTTCCATACGGATCGTCATATTGACTCGGGTCTCTTTCGTTTTCGAGAATGTAAAATTTCTGCTCATGACCGATCTTCTGTGCTAGAACTTAAACTGTAAGAAGGACATTTCAGTATTCTTCGCGAGGGTTCACATCTGTGAAAGAAATCCTGAAATCCAGGAAAGTGAGGGTAAGGTGAGTGGAAGAGAGGAGTGGCCAGTCGACCAGAAATCCCTCTCCCGATGTGGATTCCGAGATTTCGTTTTCTTAGTGTGTGTGTCCGAATTATTCGGAGTGTCACATTCATCATTCCGGTCGCGAATGTTGAACGAGTAACATCTATTGTTTTTTGAGTTTTAACGATTTTTATGAGTTTAAATCTAGCAGGGAACATTAACTATCTGCTGGAGAATGCAACTACATCATAAATTTGGATATTAATGCACTAAATTTTCAAATTTATGAAAATCATAAGACACGTATTCACAACTTCACCTCACGAGCGCCAAACAAAAATGATATCTTATGATTGTGTTTGTGAATTGTACCGAATTTTGGCTGGCTGGATTTCGTGATTTCATCCACAGATGTGAACCCTACCTTCGAAAAAACAACAGAAAAAACGTTGCTCGGCAGAAAAATGTTTGTCAATAATTACATAAATTTTGCAATTTCAGTGGAGTGTATTATATCTTTCCCACGTACGCTCATCGAATGTACTATTTTGTTCCCAGTTTTGGATAAAAGAAGTCGCGCATTTTTCCCTCGCAAACAGGGAAAAAAATAGTATGTTCACTTCGGGAGAAAAAATAGATCATTTCCACCCGTATTCGCCTTCCACATCTACGCGTCGTGAGGCAGTTTTGGTGAACTTTGTACATATATAATATGAGTTCCATAAAATGTGTTTTAATGCGCTTTTCCAATGCAAGCTCGGATTGCATTGGATTGTCTTACATGTTCCGCTCATTTCGCAACAACGCAAAATGTGCCTCTCATTCAATCTGTGCCCAGCGTGGCGTGAAAATAAGTTCTATTTCTATTTCCATGCTGGAGCCCACGATTCCAACAGGTAACCGCGACGAAATATACGATGAATTTTTTATAGTTTTTAGTAAAATTATGGGAAAGTGGAAAAAAATATTGAATTCTAATGTATTTAAGTCATAATAATTCAAATATGGTTATTTTATGTGGAAAGAATATTATAAAATTGATAATTTAAACAAACGGAATTATGGTCGGCAAGAGAATATGAAATCAATCCACTCTGGCATTTGAAACCCAGGCCAGAGTCAAGGTGAACACACCACTCCAACATGGCATTGGAAACGATCTTTTAGGTGTGGAAGGCATTGCTGTTTATATTACTATGGGTGGGAAACCGTCTAACACCCGGTTTCACGGAGAATAAATTAACCCATAGATTCCGCGAGTAAATTTTTCGAGCATTTGACGGATAAAAGATAGTTAACTATAGCTGTATTCTTTGTCTCACTCCAGTAAAGCAGAATTGTCAAATCCTACATTTGTCCAGAACAAATTAGCTCTCGTTACTAACTAGGTTTCATTTACTCCACTAGATAAATAGTTTCGTTAGAATTATGCAGATGGTGTCAAACACTTCCGAAAATTCCAACAATTGGCTTTTCCGCTTTTTACCGTTCGTAAACCTGACTAGCTCGAGCTAGGCTGTGACCTCTATCTCAAGATTCCTAATAATGTATTAGGATGTTGGTTTATTTTATCTCTTAATTTCAATACTTTATCTTTTAGGGGCGTCCATTAATTAAGTGAGACGATTTTAGCGATTTTTCAACACCCTCTCCCCTCTTGGTGAGATGTCGTGAGATTTGGCTCGAGCCCCTTCGAATATCTTGTTAACGGTTTATGGTTTTTATATAGCTCTACTACCTTAATATTTTCAGATTTCTCTAGCCCGACGTTCAAAACTTCCCGGTGGTCACAATTTTGACGTTTTTGAAGCGCATGTCTCACGAACCATTAGCATAAATAAAAAAAATTTTATAGTAAAATCTTTTTCATTTTTAAAGATCTACCCGAAAATACCCCACTAGCGTCTGTGCAATGAAAAAACAGTTGTGTCTTTCCGGTACATGTATAGAGAGCCACCCATAATAAAACTTTTTTCGGTACTTTTACTACTGCATTGTCCAGCGGTTAACAGGTGACACCTTACTTCAAAATTTCATGCATATAGCCTCAACAGTCTTCGAATAAAATGACATACGGACAGACGGATATGACGAAACTATAAGGATTCCCTTTTTTGCTACGGAGCCCTAAAAACATAACTTCCTTGATTATTTATATTTAAGGCTAGTTAAAGACTGTTTCTTGAGGAAAAAAAATTACGTCATATTTGCTGAGACCCCCCTACTCCCCAACGTCAGGTTCGATGTGATACAGTTCGATCCCCTGCCCCCACTCCCCTAAACGTCTCACATAATTAATGGATGACCCTTTATGTGTTTATCTTTTGTTTCTAATCTTAGATCTTTGTGGAAATCTGTATTCCTAAAGTAATTTGGAATAATAACAATATTAATAAATTAAATCTTTTAAATAGTGCTTATTTTTTAAATGTTATAATGTAAATTGAATAAAATAAAAAGGACGACCTCCTTAACTAGAAAATTTGTCATCTCCATTTCTGGCAGTCGTTTCCAATGCCAGAAATAATATTAGTATTATTTATTTCTAGTTTAGTGAATGTATTGTAAAATAAATTTATCAAGAGAAATTTCTACGTTTTTAAGATCCCACCATTCCAGTTGTCCAAGTTTAGGTAGGTACGAATTCGCATAGACCATCTAAAATATTGGACGATACCAGTGAAATTATAATTCAGGGTTTACGTTAGAATTTAGATATTTAGGGCGTGTGCGAAACCATGCTGATTCTATATCTAAATTTAATTCATTGGAATTTCACTGAAATCGTTCCAATGAGTTTGCAATAAATTAGACAGGCTTTGCGAATTGGTTTGCTTGGCTAAATTTTGACATCTGGAATGTGATGTTATAGAAATTCGTTTTAGGAAATTTTTACGCGTTTAAAATTAAAATCAAAAAGAAATTCCTATTAATGAAACTATTTTAAAAAACCTTAACTTAAATTCCTCTTATTTACAAATTCAAAAGACGCGCCAATCTAACTATTCAAGAGGACAACAACCAAATTAAGACTCCTTCGCATTAGTTTAGTATGCTCGGAAAATCACTAAATGAAGAAGAACTAGACTTACCCAATTCAGAAAGCTAATTCAGCTCCATTTAGATCGTTTCGCACACGCCCTTAGCACGGTTTCACAGATACCCTGTGTTTATTATGTGTGGAATGTATAAATTATTTATTTTAGCCTTTGTATTATATTATCTAATTTGTCATTCATTTTATATTCTATTGCATACTGGCTGGTGTAAAATTTTCATGAATTTAACTTTCATTTCGCCTTAAATGAAAATTTTTCCAAACAATTCTATAGTCAGTACATTTTTTATTGGGTAATCAGGGCCATTCTGGCCACTTCCGTTAAGTTAACAGATTTCTGTTACGAACGTTAACAAATTTGGTTTGTAATAAACTTTTTAAGTTGGTATTCTGGCCAAAATTTACGTTCAAATCTGTGACGAAACCAGGTTTATTACAAATCTGTCGACTTTCTTAGCAAAAAACCTGTTACGTTTAAGTTGAAGAATCTCGGGCCTGTTACGGTAAAGGATTTTCAACAGAAAACCTGCCAATTTTTGGCACCCAGAATACCAATTTCGACCGTAACTAAACTTTTCGAAATCCATCAACAAATTACATGGACTGTCAAATTAACGGAATCTGTTACGTCCGCACAAAATTGCAAGACTTAGGAGTTGGCGTTCTGATGATTAAATTTGAATTAGTATAAAACTTTATTTGAACTCATCGGATGATTTCCTTGATGATTGCATCTATTTCCAACTTCAATATAAAATATTTCGCCTTGTTTCCTTTTCCTTTGTTTCAAAATGACACAAGGAAGGAATTGCCGTGAAGTTCGAAATAAACAAAAATGAAAAGTTTGGAACTACACCAAACTTGAAAACAAACGCGGAACTTAATAGTGGGACTACTCAAAGTACAAATCAGTAGTTCTGTACAGTTCCGAACTCAAAACAAATGGAGTTATTACCATAATACCGGATCCACACGTTTTCCAAATCTACACAAGCCATCCCAAGTTCAAACGTGTGGATAGAGTGTTTCGCTTGTCTTGTGAAGGTTTTCAAGCGCTTGCGGGCGTTTCCATCGATTGTCGACACAAATCAAAGGAATGTCCCGTAAACGCTTGCGACGCGTCCACACGTGTGTGTGTAAATAGTCGTTTGGCGAGGTTTGTAGTTTGCGACGTGTGTATCCGACATAACACATACAGTTATAATGAAAGCAGTACTGTCAGGATAGTTTGCATTCTTAACATTTGTCGAAACAACGAATGCATGAATTTTTCGAACCTGCTTCTGAATCAGAGGCGGACACCATAGATCGCTTCCAAAGATATATAAGAAGACATTAAGTACATTATAAAAACACAGACAGGAGATATAAACATCGAATATTCGAAATTTTTACGAAAACTTTGCACTGTCAAGCCGATTTATTATCTTGAGTTTATACTAACATATGTCTGGACTCTGCAATATAAAAATTTCTTCTGAAAGTAATTAACACCTTTGAGTAATTATCCAAACGTTTGAAAATTAAATCCCTCGAAAATTTTTTATATATATATACTAATTTTAAATACATATCTACATTTAGGATACCGGGAATATGGCGCCATACCTGCGATGACCGCCTGAAATCCAAAATAATGGAAATGCTGTGTGCAATATATGCAGTAGACAGTGGATACGCAATATCGTTTGGTATTTTCACTGTTCTTATGTACACAAGATTGAGCTAACAGTCAAAATTTTATGTAGTCATATAAGAGGTCTGTTCGCGTACCTTATGGCACTATATTGATTGATATATTGTTTCAATCTCGAGATTGGTGGTCGCGTACTTTCTCAAGAATGTTTTCTCAGAGAGTTTCTTGTAACATCATGGAGGGGACACGAGCTCGAGATTGAAAACTGTTACTCCACAAATTTGGCCGAGTAAAGTCGACGTGCTTGAAACCATCTATCAAAGTCGCCATGATGTTACTTGGAAACGTTATCTTACTTTTTGAGTAACAGAGCCAAATACTATCAAACCTCACTTTTCTTTAAGCAGAGTCTAGTAAACTCGAAAAGTACGCGAAGGTCTGTTCCCGTACTTTTTCACTAAGAATCAGTAATCCCTCAAATTTTGCTACCAAGAGCATAGTCTCTTCAATGTGAGCATAAAACCGAAATTAGTACCGGAACGGAAATTCAGTAACTTTGACTAAAAATGTCAAATTTGGTATGGAGTATAAACTGAACATAATCAATTTGGAAAATGTCTTCATGCAAATCTCAACACAAATCAATCATTTATTAGTTACTAATAATTTAACAAAACATATAAACAAACAAACTCAAAATCAAATTAACTACTGTCAAATGTCACATACATTCACTTGTCAGTTTTCAGATTTTTGTTGAACCAAATTTATTCAGAGCTTTTTTCTCACAATTTTCCTTATTTTCTCCGTACCAGAACGCAAAATACTCAAGGTCAGTAAAAATTTCGGGTACGGGAACAGACCTATAGATGAAGGAATTAAAATTTGGTTTTGGTGCAATGAAAATTTATAAGTGGAAAACAGAAATAAATACCAATTAAATATGGCAACAAGTATTTCTCATATAAGTACAATGGAACATATGTATGTATGTTTACTAATTACTAATTACTAATTTACTAATTTGATTTACTAATTAGAACTAAGTGGAAAGGGTGCTTCGATTTCCGCCAAACCACTTCCTTTTTAAATCCTTGTTCCCTTGTTAAAATTTCATTGAACTACATACTTCAAATTGTACAACGTCATGAATAATGACATAACATCTAAAAGTAAATTTCACAGTGCATGGATGCATGCGTACCGGACCTAAGGATAGTATAACCAGCAGTTAATTACTTTAACGCCCGGTTTCACAAAGACTAAAGTAAATGGAAAGTAGCTACTCAGCGATAGATATAATAGCGACGATAGTAAACTTAATCTGCGTTTCACGAAGATACTTTGGGAAATTTAATCGCTGAGTAGTAAAATAGTTCCGGAAAATACAACAGATGGCTTTTATCCATCAGTTCAATGAAATGGTAAGAAGTTCACAGAAAGAAAGTAAAATATGATATGAAAAGTCAGTTTACAAATGAAAAATTTCATAATTTCGACATTTAATTTAAAACACCATTTTTTATGAAAGATATTTGCTTAGTTTGCTTTCAATTGTCTTTTTTTAAATTTTTCTCAATCAAAATTTGAAAATAATATTTTTCACTACTTTCCCTCGTTATTTACGGAAACGAAAATATAGTAATTTTTAATGAATTATTTTATAGTTTATTGAAATATGATATTATTAGGTTTATGAAAGAAAAAACTGCCACTTCAATATAAAAAAAAATTGTTACTTTACTCATCATTCGTGAAACTCAAAAATTGTTTACTCCGGAGTGAGTAACTGTCACTGTTGAGTGAGTTAATTTACTTACTTCTCTTTTGTGAAACCGGGCGTAAACTGTATTTATAATCGTGTTTTATTATGCACTTGAGCGAGGGCCGGATAGCAGGTGAGCTAGAGCCCGATAGTTTTTTGCATATATTCTAAAAACAATGTGTTATTCCGAAAGCTATCAAGATCACGTGTTGTTGTTGGAATACGTTCTAATCCAAATGGATCTTGTGCATAATAAAACACGGCTAATAAAAGAATAAGGGTATTCACAGCCGTCGCTCGTATTCAAGTATTTAGTACATCAACCATCGGGTCGAAACCCGGCTAAGCTCATAAAACACCTACATCCATACATATCGAAAATACCCAAAAAATATGCCCTGACCCATCTTTTTCCGGCGTATTCAATGTCGTATTTTCGTACCCTCACTCATTTGGTGTACGAACTACGAAGTGGATTTAGCTGGACGAGAGGTGGACGTTGGTTGGGAATGTTAACGTTTTCAACAAAACTACATCAATTACCTATCCTTTAAGTATTTACCACTATCGAGTAAATGTTGAAGCGTATTGTTAACAATGAGGTCAAATATCTCCTGTTTTGCATTTTTTCGAGGCATTTCAATCACAAATTCACTGACACTTGACAGAACAAAAATTTACATTCATTACCCAAAAATACGAAAGTATCCTAATGGTATCCTCTCATTCGAACTTGTCCGTATATTTTATTTTTAAATATACGGATGCGAAGCAAAAATACGACGACTGTGGATGCCCTTAATTCATATTTCATATTCTTATCAATATTGTGTACGCTCGAACTGTGAGAATATAATTGTTTCCTTGCATTACCTATGCCCGGTTTCACGGACGATGGGTAGATAAATTTAGCCCCAAAGGTGTGGACAAACTCTTGAATAACAGCCGTGTTTTTTATTACATTTGGTTCGGATCAGATCATATGCATAACGCACAGTTGCAACAACAACGTTGATCCAGACTGAAAGTTGGATCAATTATTTGGATCATCGAAAACCGTTTCGTTTCGTTTCGTTCCGTTTAAAGTTTTACTTTAGTGTTGTCAAAAATAGGAAAAATGCATTCTATATTAATAAATACAGACGGAATGGAATACGTTTTATACATACAACTGAAAATTTAGCTTTAAATTTTTACTTTTCGAAATCTGAAAAACTACTCGTAGCGTTTTTTATTCGCAACTTGATCCGGATCAGTAAAAAAAACACGGATAACATATATTTGCATTTCACGAAAATGAAGCTACATAAACTGTGGGATAATTTATCCACCCGACTTTCTCAAGTTTTAATATTTATTTTTGGATTAAAGTGACAGTTTAAAGTAATTTGGAATAAGAATAAAAATAATATATTAAATCTTTGAAATTGTATTTATTATTGTAAATAAGTATTCATTTATAAAAAATGAATTAATTTTATAATTAAAAATGAAGAAAAACTGTGTAATTAGATAATCGGGGTTATTCTTGAGAACGCAACGTAACCGCAACGCGTTTCTTTTCCCACCCGCAACGCATTTTTTAGATATGCTCGTGAACGTACGGAAAACTGCAATACCAATCCGTATTTCTTATACTTAAAAGAGTTAGCCCCGTTACGGTCCCCATGGTAACTGACTTCCGTGTTCACGGTCGGAATCGCAGTTCCGTGGGTGCGTTTGCGGTAGCGTTCTCGAGAATATGAGGTGCCCCAAACGTACTTTTTTTTCGCGGTTGCGTTCTGTGGAATAACCCTAATTATATGAACCTTAAAGTTAACCGATAATTCTTCGTGAAACGCTCAAAAAATTTGCTTGCGGAATAAATTTATTCCACGGATATATCTATGGGTTAATTCGTTCTTCATGAAACCGGGCACTAGATACCCAGAATCTCATACACGAAAAAGTTCTTACTCCTAAGCCATCGATGAAAAAGAATAAATTAGTATGCCGTATTTACGTATGATTACTTATTTAATATATCTACGAGTATACGCATTTCGTTATGGTATGTTAGTTTATGCATTTGTTTTTTGAATGAAAACCAATGTTCCATTGAATTTTAAATTTGTCTATTATTTTTGTTGTTTTTATATGTTCGGTTGGTTTTAATAAGATGTGTTTGGGAATTCGTTTCAAGGAATGTTTTGTCATATGAGATTTCTCCTTTTGCTCACTCAACTGGGAAAAGGATTCGTTGAATCCCATGCGATTAATTTCCCATGCATTTCTTGTAAATGTTAGTTCCCGTTACTTTGTATATTTGATACTTCGTCAATTATTGATGATATACTTTCCGCTACTGGAAGATTCTATTGTATAATATGTATGTATATTCATAACCGTATGCTTATATTAATACATACTATTAAGTAATTGCATAAATATCAGTTAAATAAATTTTTTCGTTTGCAATTTTGACTATTCAATTGAGTTAATTTTCTATATAAAAACAAATTAAATTTTGCTTTTATAATGAGAGTGCTGCAATAAATGACGCGGATAATAATAGTATTATGATAAAATGTTTGGGAGCAGCTAGTAGCATTGCTTTGGAGCCATTACAAAAATCACTAGAACAGGCACAGTATATTGCTTGCACATCATGTGTTCCAGATCTTTTCATGCATTCGTGATCATCACGATCATCTGTAACATATCCGCAGCCTCTAACAACTCTAGTTTTTCCATAAACTGTGAAATAAGTAACGTTAAACGGAAATATGTATTTAACATTTTCAATAACTCAGTTTTATACCTTTCTGGGTTGTTTTGCGACACAATGATGGTATCAAATTCGGTAAATGCTCTAACCCTTCCTGCATACTACAGTTAACCCGTCCTAATGAGTAGGGATCAAATGGATCTCCACATCTCGGATCATATTCACTGTTGCAATGAAAACACAGTACAGCTGCAGTGTCTTTAATAAAAAATATTAGGCAAATTTATTATTCTTAATCAATCAATAATTCATTAAATTCATAGCACATGCATAAAATGCTCATAGGAAACATTATTTTTCTCACTTTTCCAAAACTAGTGACTAACGTATAAGTTACCACTTGCCAGACGTTATTTAATATTTTCGGGTGGATTCCAGAAGCAGTCGAATAGTATGACACTTCATGAAGTGTTCTCACGCTAGTCGAAAATATGACACTTCATGAAATGTTCTCACGACTGACTGCCGCGCCAGCATGGGAATCCACTAATTCCTAGTTTTGGAAATTATCATTTCAAGATTTCAGAGTTAGTTCTAAGTTTCAAACCGATGAAGTAAGACGTAAAATTGTAAATTCATTCTAAATAATGTTAGAAAAAAGTGTGAAAAATTGAAAAAAGTGTTATTTATTAACTTATATAATAACATTGAGCGTGCTGAACCGTTTGCGTGGTGTCACACCTGATTCTAGAATCCAGTGCAATGACCGTAAAGTAAGGCGAAGAGAGAAATGGCCATGCGGGCAGAAATCTCTATTCCGATGTGGATTCCGCAATTTCATTTTCTTAGGTTGTGTGTGTCGGAACTATTCAGAGTATGAAGGAACGTTTATATCCCAACGTCAATTTGAAAGTGTTCTTTTTGTCCCTTTCTCATAATATATGGAGTGATGTATCACTCCGTCACTTTTCTTCAACACTCATCTGCCTCGTTATGGAGCTTGGACCGGTAACAGTTCTTTGCTTTCAGGAATTCTAATACCGCGTTTACACCGAACTAAATCTACCAGACTTGAGAAGATTTAGCTCTATATCTTGCTTAAACCTACAAGATTTATCATACATTTCTCAAATCGTCTCGCAAGTAGATTCATTAGCCGTGTTCTTCTGGTCACTCTAACAGAACAGAACTGTCAAATCCCATACATTTTACAGAACATGTTTAGTTCTCGATAATAACTGGAACTAATTTGTTGTTCTGAACAGAATCGTTGAGCTAGAAATATCCAGATGGCGACATGGTTTATTTTCCTTAACGCGAACCTAAATTTTCCTATAAATTCCAAAAAATCACATTTTCTTCAAAACTTTTAGTTAATTTCATCTGAAAATTTAAATTCAAGTAATATGTGAGGAATTTATAAAAGCAAGGGCTAACAAAATGAAAAAAAATCGAAGAAAGTTCATATAAATGTGAAGTGAAGTTGGTAAAATTTTGTAATCTATCGAGAACAAGTCCGGTGCGTTCTTTCGCTACTCTAGTTTTGTACTCGATAGCGATGACCAAAAGAACACGTCTATTGTAAATCTACTGTAAGTCGCCCCAGTGGAACCATCTAGTGGTGATCATTTGTGCCATTTTTCGTCTCTTAACACAATTTAGTACTCTTTCGACGTTTCCGAAGTAAGTTCAATTCGTTGATGTGTGCTTTGTTTAATTTCATTATTTGGCGTTTTTTCGATTTTGAAATTGATTTGGAACAAAACAGAACACCAAAACACTACAATTTTCAAGAAAAATGTCGAATTGTCAAACTAAATCTCCTCACTGGCGGCGTAAACGGGCGAGGAAATTTATTTAATCATCTCACTAAATCTAGTAGATGTTGGTCGGTGTAAACGCGGCATAACCATTTTTATGGGTTGAAATCTTTCAGTGAATATTTGTATACATAATAGCAGTATTCTTTTGGTCAACAGCCCGATCTTGCTCTCCATAGATTAAAAAATTCAACCAACTTCAGCTCATATTTGTATGAATTTTCTCGACATTTTTATATTTTGTTACGCCCTTGATTAAACAAATTCCTCATATATGTATGTATTAGTTGAATTTAAATTTTCAGATGAAATCAACTGAAAGTTTTGAAGAAATTGTAATTTTGTGGAATTTAGGGAAAAATTTATGTTCGGGGTAAGGAAAATGAGCCGCGTCGCCATCTAGATATTTCTAGCTCAATTATTTCAGCTCTCAGAAACATTTCTCCACCTTACCATAAGTTGGTTGAGTCAAAATCTGTAACCGTCGAATGCATGTATTTGACATTTGACAGTAGGTAATTTGATTCTGAATTCGTTGTTTATATGTAATTTGTTAAATTATTAGTAAAATAATAATCAGCGTGCAGATATATTTTAAATTTTTCATGTTTAGTTTATACTCAATATCGAAATTTGACACTTTTACTGAAAGTTGCTGCTTTTCCGATCCCGCTCACATTGAGAGTATAACGCTCTTGGTAGCAACATTTGAGAGAATGCAGATTATTACTGAAAAAGTACGGGAACAGATCGATAGTGTATTACAGAGCCAAAAAAAGTAATATTCCTTAAGTATGTGGGTAGGTTGTATCGCATTGTGGGCAAGTGGATTCCTTGATTCAAAGATCAGATTTAAAACCATGCTTTGGATTAACATATAAACGTAATAGTTCCATTAAAGTTTCGACTAATAAATTTTTGTTTTCGAATAGAATTTTTCAAAAATTTTGTATGAATGGTTGTTTTGTGAATGAATAAAAAAGACATCGTATGAAAATCTTTACAAATTCCTTCCTTACAGTGTAATCAGCAAAACCTCTGCAAAAAAGGTTTTCGTCTTAAAGCAAGTAATATCACAGACAATTCAGATTGCTCACTCCCATATCACTGACAACTATTCAGATTTCCTGTCTTCATGCAACTAGTTGGCACACGTTTTTGAAAGCTCTTTTCAGGAGCTTTTGCCAATTCGCTGTTGGAAATTTGAAAAGAGAGAAATTTGGAAGAGCTTGCTCTCCAAGTCCGAAATTTGTGTTTTGTAACGGTAAAAACCAGTTTTCAATTTACTGAACATTTCGATTCTATGATCTACGTACGTAGCTACACATACCACCAAAGGGATTATTGGCAGTGGGTTAGTACATAAATTCGACCCCGAATTTTTCTAAGCAATTCAAATAGAATTTTGTTTTTCACCAACAACAACAACCCCTTTGCTCGGGTTGACGGACTATTTTGGTTCATTCAACCCGTAGCAGGTGGATTTTAACCGGATTAAGTAAAATGGTAAATTTATGAATTTCAGGTTGAAGGACGTAGTAGGTTCCGGGATGGAGAAATTAATCAATTTTCTTCCGGTTTTAAGGGGCCTCTTCCGATAAAAAAGTGAATTTTCAACGGTTTTTTGCCCGTAGCGGCTAAACAAAACGTCCTAGAAAGTTCACATGTACGGCCCCATTTTTATCTACTCACTAACTTGGTTTCTTATATCATTTTTCTCTAAATTTAGTTTTTAAAAATGTGCAAACAAAAGTTGGGAAATATGATAAAATTCAGATTTTGAATTTTTAACAAGTTTTTATCCCATAGCTGCTGAACTAAGTGCCCTAGGGGGTTCATTTCTATGATCGACCCCCATAATATTTCGATTCCCTACTTTTTCTTCGTATACTTTTTTTCTCTCAATTGAGTTTTTAAAAGTGTGCAGACAGAAGTTGGGAAATATGAGGTCCGTTTGTTTTGAGTTCGGAACTGCTCCGGAATACTAAATTGTACTTTTAGTACTCAGTTCCGCCTTTGTTTTCAAGGCCTTTGATAAAACTCAAATTTCAAATTTTTAACAGTTTCTTGCTCGTACCGGCAAAACTAAGCATCCTAGGGAGTTTATATGTATGACGGACCCAATAATTTTGTCATTTCCTAACTTTTTCCTATACATAATTTTTTCTCTATTGTGATAAGTATACATACGAAAGTTAAAATATATAACAAAATTTAAATTTTCGCTCATTCTCTTATATACTCGTATTAATAAAATTTCATACTATGGCCAAATATTAAGCCTTTGTGAAATGAAAAATCTCATAGGCCGTAAATACAAAATTTCACTCCGTGGAAATTTGTTCACAAATGTTTCATTTCGAGTAATGAGCCTTCCGTGAAAATTGTGGTTGATTGTTCGCGTCAACTCATTTTCACCACACTATTTCATCGGAAGTTTAATTGTTCAGGGCATTTAAAATGAAGTGGAAAATTTACAGTGTTGTGAAATAACAATATTTTGAAATAAATAGTAAAATTTCATAACTACAACTAAATGTTTTTATTCAGATCGTCAAAATATAAATATTTCTATGCGGCATTTCCATGAATTCGTGATTTTTATACCTCTAAATTATGTCTAAAAATTATTTGTCAAAACAGCTGATGATTTCAACCCCTGCCAGTATATTTTGAGGTAATTTCATTTTACGAAATGACCGATTTCATTTCACAAGAGCTTAATACTAGGCCTAATGATGAATTAATTGAGTGATTAATTCAAAATTGTTGAATAACTTTAATATACATACTCGTTATCATTATAAATAAATAAATAAAGTCGTAAATAATATAAAAAACATAATACTAGAAATCTCATCACAACAAAAAGTAATGATTAATTAGAAAATGTTAATCAAAGAAATGGGAATCAAGTAATTTAAAAGTTCAGCAATTTTTCTTAAAAATTTATGAATAAAAAATTTGTTTATATTACACAGTTTCCTAATCACATTTAATCAAGTGCTATGGATATATGATCAATAATTATACTACAAAGTAATATATGTATTAATGTAATACTATATGTATATATGTAATAATCATTATTAAGATGGAATAAATACATCATAGATGCTAATAATTAATAACGAATCTGAATTCCATTTTTCGTTTTTGTTTTTATTTTAATTTTTGATTATCAATGTAAATAATAGAGATACTATTTCTCAATTACGTTTCTTAATTTTCCGTTGATAGGTAGTTGTTTATGTTGCTACTTTGTTCGTCTTATAAAAAGATTAGTTATACTTGAGTTGAATACATGTAAATCTTATTTTCTAGTTTCTTTATACTCTTTACCTGTGTTATTGTTTTATACACCGTTATGCTTGGTTAGTGACCCAAACTGCAACTTCATTGAGCAATTTCCAGACTGATTTTTAAGTTGTTCATATAAGTATGATGAACAAAAGATTTTTTTTTTTTGCAAATGGATTGTACGAGGTTGAGATGTCTCAGCAGATTTAATAGTGGAAAATTGTTATCGTGGTGAGGGTCGAGCAGATCTGCGAAGGAAGGTGGTTCACCTTCAAAGAATTCCCATGTTTTTCTGCAGAAACTCAGGATGTGTAGGATGGACAGGGGACCCCCACAGACATCACACATAGGATTTTCTGCTCTTTCAAAAAGTTGTCCATGTGTGATTCTTGTGCATCCCAGTCTAAGTCTGGTAAGGATCCTTACCTGTTTCTTAGGTCGCTTCCTCTAAAGGTGCGAAGGTTGTTTTTGGTGCACTCCCATATAAATTCGATACATATCCACACGTGCCTTTTAAGAGCACTCGGCTCTTGTGTCTTAGTGCCCCTGTAGGTACGTGGGAATTTCTGGACCACAACATTTTTGTGCGGTTGAGCAACTTATCTATTCTCCTGCATAATTCATTGACTTGGCGATTCCAGCTCAATGCTTTACTGAATTACACTCCGAGGATCTTCATGTCAGGTGTAGGGGTTAGGCCCATGACTGTTTTTGCGTCCCTCTCCATGGTACATTTCCTTTTCCTGCAGTTATGCAGGATTTCGCCAATGCCGTCCGGTAAGACCACACTCACTTCATTACACCATATTGTTCTTATGTCCCACGTGTTCATGAGATTTGGGATCGTGTTTTCTCCTACTAATGTAAGAAAGATGTTGTCTGCATATACAAAGACCCGCGTATTAGGCATAGTTATGAACCTTTCCACTAATTTTACCATGAAAATGTGAAAGAGAATCGGATACAGAGGGATTCCTTGTGGTGTTCCCTTCTCCATTCTCTCCGGGCTAGATTGGTGTCCATCAACAGACGTAGTAACGGTCCGGTTGAAGCGTTGTTAAAACACCTGTTCTTCATTTTTCTGGTTACAGCCGGTAATGTTAATATCTCGTAAGTGTTCTGGAGATAAGCGAAAGGACCATTCCGTGGTTTCTTGAAGATTTCCATTCTTGAAGACTTCCCATTTCGCCAGTTTCTGTTCCTCTTCCTTGTCTGAAACCTTGAATTTCTCTTAGAAAAAGATCTTCTAATATTGCTCCTAACCTATCCGCCAAGATACCTTCTAATATATCAGTTATACAAGGCGGAAATTAGATTGGTCTGTAGTCTCCAATCGTCCTGCATTCTCAAGCATTCCTTTTCGGTATCGTGATCACATTTTTATGGTTCCCTTCTTGCGGGTAAATACTTTCTTGGAGTATCTTGCTGTAAAGCTGCTTAATCCTTAAGGTGAAGAACTCTCTTGCATTTTTTGCCATCCGACATGAGACTCGATCTCTACCCGGGATTCTACCTTTTAGCCCTGCAATTTTGGATTTCAAGTCTGTAAGAGATACTGGATAATTGATGTTAAAAAACGATTCTTGATTAGTGACATCGGTCATTTCTCCTTCTATGTTGCCAAATGCTCCCATTTCTCCTTTACTGTTGTTATAGTGTAATAAATATTGTCTGAGTAATCGGCATAACTGGAGTAGAATTCGTTTGATATTTCAAGCGAATCTGTTTATATAACTGCCTGCTCATCGACCACTACCAGTGGAATAAAAATCATCACCGAGATAAGAACAAAACTTACGAATCGTCAGCAGAAGAAAGAAAAATATGTTCTTGTTATGGATGTGGTGCGGAACATTCGTGGCATTTATGTCCATACAAGGATAGCGAATGTCACACCTATCACAAGAAAGGTCATATAGCCAAAGTTTGCAGAGCAGGTAGAAAACAACAACTAACTAAGTACGAGGCAAATAAAGACGACCGATTTACCGGTAATACAAGGGGATTGTATAAAATCTTTACATAGGATTGAGGAAATTCATGAAATCCATACGACCGATAAGAAACTGCTCTCGGTCAAGATTGAGGGTAAAACGATTGAAATGGAATTAAATTGTGGCGCTTCATGTGGTATCGTGAGCGTCAATACGTTCCGCAAGATCCTACCAAATTTTCAATTGTGCCCTTCTGATAGATTATTATTCAAGAGTTATAGTCACCATTTAGTACATTGCATTGGGCGATTACCGGTTAAGGTAACCCTGGGAACAAGCACACGTAAATTAAATCTGTATGTAGTCAGAGAACATTTCAACTCCTTGTTTGGGCGTGAATGGATTTTACACTTCTCTCATGAAATTAATGTAGATCTAGAACCACGTTTAAATCAAATACTAAGACAGTATTAGGATGATTTCAGTAATAAGGCCGGTACGTTTGTGGGTCCACCCGTCAGAATGCATCTAAAGCCTGGTACAACACCTGTTTTCGCCCGAGCACGAGATATACCTACAATACGAGAAACTACAATCCGGGTACTATGAAGAGGTTGAATCTTCAGAGTAGGCTTTTACCACACATATAGTTATTAAGAAAAATGGTCGGACTCGTATGACAGGTAAATAAACCAACCTTAAATCCTCGTCTAGTCATAGAGGAACACCCTATTCCAAAGGCTGAACACATCTTTAACAAAATGAAAGGAGCCAAGATCTTTTGTCATAAAACAGATGCCTACACGCACCTAGTAGTGGATAATGAATTCAGTGAAGCTCTAACATTGAATACTCCAACTCATGGCAAGCCACGAGAGCTTGAGCTTATCAAGATAAGACCGAAACGAGCAGTTTACGACGCAGCAAACATACCTGCGAAATGGCAGCGAGAAATGGAAAATTTTGTTCAGGGATTTAAAAATATATTTAGTTTTTAAGGATGGTTTCCTTCATTCAGATGAAACATTTGAAGAACTTATGAATACTTTGGAGCAATTTCTGGAACGTTTGAGATAACAAGGGTTACGTCAGCGCTTCTCAACCTTTCTGTTATTGCGACCCCGTTTACCAACTTAAATATTCTCGCCCCCCCCCCCTTTTTGATCTATCGAAAATTATAGTGTCATAAGGAAAACGGTCCGATAGTCGTACATTTAATTTTATTGGTAAAATGCGACTGTTTGCCATAAATGCACAGTAATGTATACGTCTATCCCTATCCTTTATACCAACGCCTACTAAAACACAGGCCTAACACAAGTAGTGGGAGGTTGGGGTATTGTCCCGTCTGCTAATTCCGAATGCATATGAGTTTCGGGAGGTTGTCATTGTATGTGTGTGCAATATGTGGGCAACTAGCGCCGCCTGGCGGTTAGAATCATAAACGTTTGACAAATGTTACCGCACCGCCGCAATACGTGATCGGTCGTCTCCCGCTCGCGAATATGTCTGTGTGGAATGTGACCATCGCTGTGAACGCACGCAACCTCTGCCCACAAATTATCACCATATTTCAAAGCATGTATATTTTTTAGAAGCAACAGAGGCATCTTTAGAAAATATTATGGATAAATTTTTATGTGGGCGTAAGCGAGCATTGGAGGATTGTGAAGCATCAACTAGTGCACAGGCTAGGCATGTTCCAAAAACTTAATCAAGAAAATATTGCGCAGAATACTTAAACTATGGATTTACGAGCACTGAAGTAAATTAAGAAGAAAAGCCCTTGTGTGTTATTTCCTCAAAAATTTTGGCAGCTGACAGTATGAAGCCAAATAAACTTAAACGACATTTGGAAACTCTTCATAGTGAATACGTTAACAAATCCCGACAATTTTTTTAAATAAATTAAAATTATATGAGAAGCAAAATTAGTTTTTAAAAAAACTTTGTCTGTGAATGAACAACCTTTACTTGCTTCTTACAAAATTTCGTATCAAATAGCCAGATGCAAGAAACCTCACACTATTGGTGAAGAGCTAATTTTGCCAGCTGCAATTGAAATTGTAGAAACCATGTTCGGGGAAAATTTTGCACAAAAATTAAAATCTATTCCACTTTCCAATGATATAGTTGCTCGTCGTATTGGTGACATGGCTGAAGATGTACAGCACCAGCTTTTTGCAAAATTGCGTGGAAAATTGTTTTCAATTCAACTTCATGAAGCAACTGATAATAAAGATGCTCATTTGATAGCCTATGTACGTTTTTGTGATGGTGTATCAGCTGTAGATGAATTACTTTTTTGCAAACCGATACAGCAAAGGGCAACATCAACTGCTTAATTTACCATCTTGGATAATTTTATAAACGAGGCGAATATTGAATGGATTTGTGTTGTTGTGGAATATGCACCGATGGTGCTCGTTCAATGTCCGGAAGATTTCAAAGCATGCAAACACTAGTAAAAAAAAAATCTTCACAGTGTATGTGGACACATTGCATGATCCACAGAGAGGCACTGGCGTCGAAAGAAATGAGTACTGGTTCAAATATCGTGTTATCTACAGTTGTAACTGTTTTAAATTATATAAAAACGAGACCTTTAAAATCAGGAATGTTTTCTGAACTTTGTAAAGATATGGGATCAGTACATACAGCATTACTTTTTTATTGCGAAGCTGGATGGTTATTACGTGGGAAGTTTTTGAAACGTGTTTTTGAATTAAGAGAAGAGGTCTGTATTTTTCTGGAAGATGAAAATCGACAAAAAGCCGTGATGTTTCGAGACACTCTATTTATTATGAAATTGGGTTATTTAGTCAATATATTTGAGAAGCTGTCTTGAATTTTCAACTTCAAGGAACAAATACATAAATTTTGGAAACAAATGATAAAGTCTATGCTTTTTGTAGAAAATTGGATTTGTGGCTTAGAAATTTAAAAGAAAAGAAATTGGAAATGTTTCCGAATATAAATGAATTTGTAAAGACATACAAAACCGAAGAAGTACATAACATATAAACGTGATTTTATTAACTATAAACAAAGATCTAAGCATGCTAGCAAAACATTTTAAAAAATACCTTCTTGCTGAAGAAAAATTTCTAGCAAGTTACGAGTGGGTTACGGATCCATATCACAATGATCCACAAGATCTCTCGACTTCTGAAGAGGAAACTTTTATCGATTTTCCAACAAACAGTGAAATCAAAAGACAATTTAATAAGAAATCGATTTTTGAATTTTGGGCTGGTTTGGATGACGAGTTTGCGACATTAAAACGAAGACCTTTCCAAAATCTTTTACCTTTTTCAACATCTAATCTTTGCGAAATCGGAT
This sequence comes from Chrysops caecutiens, assembly GCA_963971475.1. Lineage (NCBI taxonomy): Eukaryota > Metazoa > Arthropoda > Insecta > Diptera > Tabanidae > Chrysops > Chrysops caecutiens. Next base: position 51,969,378 of record OZ020567.1, on the reverse strand, counting down.
TTTCTGCGGGGGCTTCGTTGAAAACAAAATACAGATCACAGCTAAATATAGAAAAAGAACTTAGGATATCCATATCTGTTATTACTCCTTCATTTCAAAAACTTTGCAATGACAAAACGGCTCAAGGAAGTCATTAATTAATAACAATAACATATTTAACTGGTATTTGTTTCATACTAATAAACTTAAATAATATATATAATAAATTATTTATTGGTAATATGTAATTATAAACTGTATTCTTATTTTAAATATATATATATAAATTTTTTAATTATACAATTTCTTTTATTTAACCAACAAAGTTTTAATTTTGTTTTTAAATATACTCGCGTCCCCTTGTAGTAACGCCGCGCCCCACAGGTTGAGAATCGCTGGGTTACGCCTTAATCAGTCGAAATGTATATTTGCTACACCATTCGTTGAATTTCTTGGGCACAAAATTGATTTACATTTGAAAACGATACGCGAGGCACCGAAAAACCGTCAACACGTGAAGAACTTGAACTGTTTCTGGGCAAAGCTACTTTTTACAATTCATTCATACCAAACTTGTCGACCACATCGGGATATGTGCCAGTCGAAGAAATTTGCATGGTCAACAACTGGAGAGGAAGCATTCGAAAAAAGTAGAAGCATACTTATTTCTCCCCAAGTTTTAATGCCCCACGATCCGGAACTACCATTGGTCCTGGCTACGGACGTAAACTAAGTAGGTCTCGGAGCAATACTGTCTCGCTGTCTGCCGAACGGTGTCGAACGACCAACAGCCTACGCAAGCTGCACTTTGACTAATACGGAACAGAGATATACCCAGATAGACAAGGAAGCTTGAGGAATAGTGTCAGTTCAAAAATTCTTCTATTACTTATACGCAAGGAATTTTACACTTATCACGGATCACAAATCGTTGACTCAAATTCTCCATCCTACAAAATCATTACCCGTATTATGCATCAGTAAAATGGCAATCTATGCAGATTATTTAGCGCATTTCAAGTTTGAAGTCAATTTCAAGCCTACAAAAGAGAATTCGAATGCGGACTACTGTTCTCGTACGCCATTACCTACAAATTTAAGTTACATACACAAAACATCCATTGAAAGAGGGGCAGAAAAAACACTTACGGATGAATTTGATGAGTTTATGCTCTCACAGATAAAACAACTTCCTTTACGAGCGGAAACCATTGCACAAGAAACGCGACGTGATCCAGAGCTGGGAAAATTTATAAAATTGTTAGAATCAGGACAAAATCTAGTTCATCATGAATATAAGGCACCCGAATCGAGTTACAGTTTAACTGCAAATTGTCTAGTTTTTGAATAAAGAGTTGTTATACCACCGCCCTTAAAAGAACAGATCCTGAATGACCTGCATGCAGCGCATCTAGGGATCGTTAAAAGGAAAGCTATTGCACGTTCATACTTATATTGTCCAAAAATTTATACCGAGATGGAACAGACGGCGAAAACATGCCTGAAGTGTGCAAAAGTACACGCTCCTTCAAAGTTCCGTGAGCATCACTGGGAGTACCTGAAGGGTTCGTGGGAACGGATCCATATTGACCTTACGGATCCAGTTACACATACAAAGCTATTAATTGTGGTAGATGTTTAAAGTAAGTGGATCGAAGTAAAAGCAACCAATTCCACAACAAGTTTTAACTACTCTCACTATTTTAGACGAACTGTTCGCTACGTATGGCACTCCGATCACCGTCGTCTCTGATAATGGACCCCAATTCTGATCAAAAGACTTTGAATTATTCCTCAAATCAAGTGGTGTCAAATATAAAATATTGACAGCACCTTATCACCCATCTACTCATGGACAAGCCGAAAAGGGTGTACAAACAGTTAAGGATGCTTTAAAGGAAATGGAAACAAACAAGAGTTGCTTACAAAGAAACTTAAATACATTCCTTAGACAATACAGGAAAGCTCTGTATACTACTACTGGACAATCGCCAGCTCAGCTGTTTATATGACGAAATGTTCGTACTCATTTAGATCTAGTTAGACCAAAGCCAATTCAAGTCAAGTTCATGGAGAAACAACAGACTGAATTCTATACAACGTCTCGTATGTTTGAAGTTTCGCAACAAGTCCGATTGCTTTCAGGCAATTCACGTTTAGATAAATGGATCCCTGGCGTGATCACTACCCGACAAGGAGATGTACATTAAGAGATCAACTATTTTGGAACTATTTGCAAACGACATGTCGACCAAATTCGGGACTGCGGTCAAGACACTAAAGTTGCTGATAGAGAGGCACGTCATCGCATAAGATTTTACATAAAAAACATGGAATCACGACCAGTAATTGCAACTCAAGAAAAGCCACAATCAATTCAAATTCAGACTCCCGAGGAAGCGGAAGGACAATTCACTGCGCTTGACAATCAATTAGGCACCAGACATATGGACCATCGACACCAACTGCAAGGCGTTCAACGCGAATAGGGAAAACCATGTAGAGATACTCTCCATAAAGATTTCGGAATTACAAATTGTATATGTGAACACTTGTAACTACTGAACGCAACGTAACCCACGAACTGTAACAATGTTCACTGCGATAAAAACTAAGAACAAAGTGGGAGACTTAAAATGTCAGTCTGGTTTTGCTACTGTAGTCTTCTCGATGGTCACATTCATATGCCTACAAAATTCAACATAGAACTAGTGTAAGTAATATTAATAGTTTTGGTTAGAAGTAATTAATAAATATATATAGTTGGCTCATATAAACTGCCTATTCTTTTAGATCTGCCTTGGCTCCGGACAGAAATTGAGTTTTTCTGTGAAATCTGACCACGATTTTTCGTTTGCCTTTATGATGAGGGATTACACTCTTGCGTCGGCTTTTTTTAGATCTTGGTGAACGACACGCCCTGGTCGTTTTCTGAATAGGTTGAGAATTCAGTTTCTATCGTTGATAGCTTTCTGTATATCCTTTGATAACCAACATGGTTTCTGTCTCGATACTTTTGTTTCTATGAGGAGTGTATACCTCAGCTGTACTTCGGATTATACTCTTTAGGTTAGAAGCCTCGGCATTTATATTCTCTTTTTCGTTTCTCAATTTCGCAATCATAGTTACCGTATCGGATTTGGATAGGACTTCACAAGTGACAAGGATGTTGTTAGAATCTTTTTTCGTTTAAGCTAATCGTTCGCGAAATATACACTTCTAAAGACGTCAAAAGTGTGTCCTCCACCCCTCTAACTTTTGAACGACGAGCCACAAAAATCTGAAAAAATTTACGGTAGTACAGCCTCAGTAACGGAAACGGGGACTGGAGTCGGATTATTCTCGGAGATACTAGAGGTCAAGGAGTCACACAGACTCAACAAAGGCTGTAGTATATTGCAGGCGGAAATTAACGCGATAGAGAGAGCAGCAAGACTAAAGCAGCTGACCGACGAAGAAATTCAGAAGGTCACAATCTACTGCGACAGCCAGGCTGCTCTTAGAACACTGGAATCTAAGACAATCAAGTCAAAGGCGGTGATGAGTTGCCGAGAAGCACTATCCCGGACCCGAGACAAAGTCAGCCTCTGTTGGGTGCCCGCACACAGCGATGTGGAAGGGAATCTACAGGCGGATAAACTGGCAAGGATCGGAACCGAAATTCATAGTGCTGAAGAAGCCAACTCTACAAAGCCACCGATGAGGTTGTTGAAAGATACCATCGACAGAGTAATTCGGGAACAACATGACAAGAGATGGAGCAGCAGAGATGACTGCTTCAACTCAAGGCATTTGTGGCCCAAAATTGAGGAAGAAAAAACGGCGGGCTTGTTAAGAGCAAAAAAGGCCTCAGTCTGGACCATCACAATGGTCATTACAGGACACTGTCCGGTCGGGAGAAACCTCCAGAGGTGGGGGCTCGCAAGCGACAGTCTCTGTAAGGAGTGTGACGAGGAAGAGGAGATAGTGGAACATCTTTTGTGCACCTGCCCAGCATTGGCCGATAGTCGGAGGCAAATACTGGGGAGCGAATCCTTCACAGGGTTGGAGGAAATAGGGGTCATGGATGTTCAACTATTGAGGAACTTTGCCAAGGGGTGGAAATGCCTCAGGACAGAGGAAAAAAGGATCAAGAAATAGGAGAGGGGGGGATAGCGAAATATAAGGGGCATCACAATGGGCCATCTGGCCACCGAGTGGGAGTGGTTCGCACAATCGGTGTGAACACTCCACCCTGCTAACCTAACCTAACCTATGGTAGTACAACTATATAAAAACAATAAATGATTTTTGGTTTTCACTTTTGAAGTTATACGGAGGTACATTTTCGTACACAACGGTGTTGCAGATTTCATTCCTGGGAAAGCATTCTCTTCGTTTATATTGAAAGTGTATCTTTTTCGTTTTGAACCAGAGCCTGCCCCTTGCGGAGATCCGCCGGGGCATGTACTCCCCACCCCTTCTACCGATCGAAAATTATTGTAAGATTTTTATGCACTGACACCGCACACGAAGTCAAACAAAAATCAAAAATTAATTGTGCACCCTGTATGTTGATTACTTGATGACTAATAATACGATAAGCGCCACGTGTAGGTATGTGTTTTGGAACTTTGCTTTGTAATAATTTACTTCCTAAACATGATGGACCTTATTTTCCCCAATGTGAGAGGATGCTAAGACTTTGATCTAACAAATTGACTAAATTTATTTTGAAGTTCATTCAGTTTTTGAACGATTTAAAAAATTTGGAGTAGTCATCAATTTATCCAAGACAATATTGGAGGCAACTGAACTTCCATTCCTTGGATTCCAAATTTCTAAAAATGGAATTTCTCCGTTAAAAGAAAGAATTGACGTCATTTTAAAATACGCTACTTCTTCTACAGCCAAAGAATTAAGAAGATTCCTTGGAATTGTAAATTGCTATAGGAAGTGCATCCCTCATGCTGCACATGTTCAAACTTCACTTAATGATCTGTTAAAGGGAAGTCTTAAAGGAACGGATACAATTGTTGGGAATGAAATAGCTAAAGTCTTCTTAAGGATCAAGAACAAATTAGCACAAGCCACACTACTGGCCCATCCTTCAAACACTGGTAGAAGATTAATCTTTTGCGATGCATCAAATACCTCAATAGGAGCAGTCATCCAACAAGGGATAAATAGAAATTGGCAACCCTTAGGTTTCTTTTCGAAAAAGTTGAATGACACAGAACGGAATCATAGTGCTTTTGACCGTGAGTTATTAGCTTTTTATCGAGCAATCAAACATTTTCAATATATGCTCGAGGCTCAAGACTTCACTATTTTCACGAATCATAAGCCTTTAATTTTTGCCTTTAAGCTAAAAACTATCTATGGACTATCTAATCCAGGAGTTAGAACAACAACAAAATTAGTTACTGAACGCTTTGTTTGGCCGTCGATTAAAAAGGATTGACGAGAATTAACTAAAAAATGTATATTTTGTCAAAGATCAAAAATAACACGACATGTACACTCTCCGACTGGAAGGTTTTTGCCAACCAGTTCCCGATTTCAGCATGTACACTTAGACATAATTGTGCTACCTCCTTCAAACAACAAAAGGTATTGTCTAACTTGCATTGACAAGTTTACAAGATGGCCAGATGTATTTCCTTTAGAAAATCAGGATGCTGAAAGCATTGCAGAAGCTTTTTACTCTGGATGGATTTGTAGATTTGGAACACCGCTTCATGTTACAACAGATAGAGAACGACAATTCGAATCTCTTTTATTTCAATCACTTAATGGGACAACTCATTTTAAAACAACTTCATATCATCCCGTCAAATGGGACAACTCAAAGATGAAATTAAATGCTACAACATGACAACTTGGACTCAGATTCTACCATAAATTTTAATTGGAATAAGAGCATCTTTTAAGGAAGATTTAAAAACAACTCCTGCTGAACTCTTATACGGAAAACCTATTAGGCTTCCTGGACAATTTCTGATAGAAACTACTAATTTTGAGGATAATCAAGAAAATTTCGTAACGAATTTAGAACAGCATTTTCATTCTCTACGACCAGTAACACCAAAACGTCACGGAACTAGAAGGCCTTTCATTTTTCAAGAACTGAAAAATTGTTCGCACGTTTTTATCAGGAATGATTCAAATACCAAAACAGTTCAACCAGCGTACCATGGACCTTTTGCACTTTCGAAAAGGAATGAAAAAACTTTTGAAATAAACGTTTATGGAAAGACTAACATAATTTCGATTGATCGACTTAAACCTGTATATATTTTAAATAATACTAATGTTGAGAACATACAAAATGCCTCAATTATTTCTGAGTTTAATCTTGCTGACTCTTTTTTAAATGTAGATTTACAACAACCAACAGAACTCACTTCTAGAAAGAAAGTAACATTTTCATCCTGAATATTCGTCTTTTGGACTGGCAAGAAGGTACTGTGGCGGATGCGCCACCATCATACCTAGTTGGATGAGCTACCGTTTATAAATAATTATTTATAATAGTTTTTTCATTAATAATAATAATTAAATAAATCTACCGAGTTCTACTTGTTTGAGTTGTATTCTCAATAGGCTTTTTTTTTGGACTCAGTAGCCAATTGTTTAAAATTTATATTTACCTTTTTTTTAAAGTTAGTTTCAATTGAGTCAGACTAAATGGCAGACGTATTATATCAATAATCAATTGTTTTATTTTTTAATTAATAAAGATTGACTTGAACTTTTAATAAATCATTATTTTGTGTGTAATTAATAAATAAATAACCACAACCATTAATTGATTATTATTATTGTTGTGAAATTGTTAAATTAAATGTTTTATATTAAGAATAAATTGTATTTCAATTAATTAGTAACACAATTATTGTCGTTTGGCATTGAAGCCCACAGTACACAAATTTAGTCTTTTTTTAAGTAATAATATTGATAAAAATAATAAAAAAATTATTGATATTATTAAACGTTGCATTTATTTTAAAGTTCCGCCTTGAAAACATCATACTGGTTACATTCATCAATATGTCAACCGGACTACTAGGCCCTATTATTGCTGTAGCAAACCAGTCTGATGCATGGCTGCATGCATGCACTAAATTAGTGAAAAAGTAGTTTTTATTATAAAACATTTGAGTTTTTCAAAACTCCCGCGATGAAAATTTCATTTTTCATATGAAATTTCATATTCTTCAATGTGGTAACCAACCCTCTAATTCTAAGATTGAGGTGACAAAAAAGTCTGATTCATGGCTTGTATTACTACGACATCGAGAGGGTTTTGGACTGATGCTCCGAATAGTGCGTACACACATGCACTAAGAAAACGAACTCTCGGAATACACCTCGGGATAGGAATTTCGGGTCGCGTGATTTTAAACGATAACTGTCGAAAATTTCGATTAATGGAATAACAAGTAAATGGTGTGTTGCGGCGACCTATAATTTTCAAGGCACATGAGAAATGGAAATGTGCTTGATGTATCTCAGTTGTAAGAACATATCAAATAGAAGGCATGTGAACGGTTTGAATGTAGTGGAATATTAATAATTTTCACTAACATGAAAATAACTAATAAGAATATATTTTGTAGAGTTAGGGCAAAACCCTCTGCATGTATTGACAAGCCATGAAGTAGGCCTTGTCAATGTGTGCATGGTAGGCCATCATTTCGCGCCCTTCCGTGAATTTTAGGTTGAGAGAATTCATTAATTTTAAGACGTTTCGTGATTAAATTTAAATAAAAGTGAGTCGTATTTTGTTTGTGAATGTGTTGGGTATTATAATTAAGTAAAATGTTTGTAGAATAGTGCTCCAAACGTGTGTAAAATCAAATTTTGTTGGAAATTGGGAATGACATATGATGTTTAGCACAATCAGCTAAAAATACGAATCGAACGCGGAAATTTCAAATTTCCTAATATTTCGTTCAGTTTTTATTAAATATTAAATTTACTGTTTATTATGTTGGTTTTAATTGTTGCATGCATTGGAAAATAATCTGAAAAATCTGATTATTTTAATTATGTTTCGTAAATTCGTTTGTTTAAGTGTTTTTCGTTTTTTATATGTTGTTTTTTATAATTATCAGTGTTCATACTTAATTTTATTTATTATTAAATACAAAGAGGACCATCCCCGAGCCGTTAGAAGATATTTGAAAGCTGGTACAGCATATATCCAGGCATCGAGGGTATAACGCAAAAAGGTACGTAAATTAAAATATTTAGAATCGTGATAAATTTTTGATTTTTTAGGACGAGCGCGCACCACATCCACGGCTGTCTTTTTTAATTAAGGTTTGAAGTTTTAAATTAAGCTTTAATTTTTACTTTCTATAGTTGCTTTATTTGGTTAGAGTAGAGTAATAAGTATATATATTTATCATTTTCAAAAATTTGCGGTTGTTGTTTGCACAGAAAATACCACGCAAATGTTGTGTTCCGAACTGCAGTTCTAATTATGCCAGTTCTGTCCCAGAAAATTGATACATTACAACTTTTTCGTTCCCTAAAAACTCAGAACTTTCAAGTTTGTGGGTGAAAAGTATTCCGCGCGAAAATTTTCAGGCCACACCATGCACCGCGGTTTGCTCCAAGCATTTCAAAGAAAGTGAAATTGTTCGTTTTAATGGAATGGGTCATCCCTTGAAATACTTGCGCCTAGCGAAAGGTGCCGCTCCTTCAGTCTTTCCCAACTGTGCCTCTTATTTATCTCAATTAGAACCAACATGTTCACGTAAAGACCCAAATCTCCGTCGTGAGAACGTCATTGCGCAGTCTGAAGAAGCTACCAATGCTTTTCTAAAACGAGACCAAATCAATAGTTTTGAAAATTTTCGTGACCATTTTCAATCCGAACTAGTTTTGAATGATTGGTTCTTCTTATTTTGTGGACAGTGTACTCCTCTTCTTGATTGAAAAAAATGAGACTGAAATTTGTGAATTCGCAATTAGAATATTGGTTTCTAAGGAATTATTTGTTCGAGTTTTCGTAAAAGACTCAGAACTAACCAGCTTCGATCTCAAATGGGTTTTACCGAAATCGAAAATGTTAACTCTTTGGTCACAATTACTTAACATCTTGAGCAGATTCAAAGACTGTAGAGAGATTTCTCAGCCAAATCGTGAAAGCCATGGAATTGATGACGATTATGAACACGCGTGAAAGTTCGAAATTTTAATTAACCAACTGAAGCATTTCTTCACGAAACGAACCCGCAATTATTCGTGTATTATAATTATGTCTTTTGTCATATATTTCCATTCTGCCACGGCGTACGATCTGCAAAAGACGTCTTCAAAGCATTTCGTCATCATTCAATATTACTCCAAATTTCAAAAACGAACATAACGATGAAAGGTATTTGGAACATGCCATCAAGTCACTTAGTAATGTAGAGAAAGTTATTGCATGACGAAATATATGTGGAGCCTAGTTTACAGTTCAAAGCAAATAATATAACCGGGTTTGCTGAAAACAATAGTGCACAAATGGCAAAAACCGTTGAGTCATTTATGATTAAATCCGTATATGGAAAATTCAAAGAAATTGTGCGTTTAGTACCGGTCTTCAATCCCACTGGTAAGCATGTGCACGAGCTTACCATTGAAGTTACTAAATTTTTGCAGAAAATAGGTTTTCAAGTTTTGGGTCTCATCACTGACAATAGCAGAACAAATCAAAACATGTTCAACGTTTTCCGATCAGAATCTGAAAACTTTTATGAAAATCCAGATTTTCCAGATAAAAAAATCTTTTTGCAGTTTGATACTGTACATCTTTTCAAAAACTTCCGGAACAGTTGGACCAATTTAGATCCTAAACAATTCCTCTATACTGACTTTGAGACCGGAGAAATAAAAAAAGCTTCGTTTGAGGATATTGTTAATCTTTTCAATAGCAAGAAACATCTCAATGTTCGAAAGTCCTTTAAACTCAATTTGAAATCAGTCGATACAAAAAATCTGGATAGATAAAAAGTCTCTTATGTGGATAGTATATTTCATGACTCCACAATCGCAGCTATGAAATTTGGAGGCAATTACGAAACTGCGGAATTTTGTCAAATTATTCGAACATGGTGGAATATTGTCAATGTCAAACAATTGGATAAAGGTATCCGTAAAAGAAATATCGACTGTCACCTTATCTCCAATGCAACTGGAGTCCAGGTTGATTTTCTAACCAAGTTTATGTCTTGGCTCGACATCTGGAATCGGGCAGAAAATAATTTTGCTACATTTTCTTCCGATACTTATCAAGCTGTCATTCTTACACACGTTCGCTAATTGATATAGTTAAATATACTCTGAACGAGCTAAAATTAACTTATGTTCTGCTCGGAAAATTTCAAACCGACGACCTGGAAGGTAGATTTCGTTTATATCGTTCCATGGCTGGTTGTCGGTATAATGCCTCGTATACAGAGCTTCTAGAATCGGAGAAGAAAATTCGCATTCATAATATGTTTCCCCACAAACGGCAAAATTTTCAAGAGCTCATAACGGATTATGGAGAAAATAGCATACATGAACATGTTGGCACCACAAATTTCGAATCAATTTTTGATTCGTCGTATCTCGCAACTTCTCAAATTGACCTTTCTGCCCATGTTTATGCTTGGGGATATGCCGCCCATGCAATCGAACGAAAAATCCATTGCGCCAGGTGTACGTTCGAAATCGTCGAAGAGAAAGGTGTCCCCATAGACCCTGGGTTCCGAATCTGGGGGTAATTACCCCCGTGGGGGTAAATCAGTTATTCTTTGGGGGTAACAAAGATAGTAAAAATAAAAAATTATATATCGCCGCGCAGTAAGTAGCGCACGTGGCATCTCTTTCTAGCTGCCGTCGCGTCTTTAGTTTAACAGCTGACGTTAAGAGTCACAAAGTGAGGATAGCGGCGTAAGACATTGCGGCGTATAATTCCGCCTGAGGAATGCAACGTATTTACTTTTGAGATTAAGATGTTGCGACGTAGTTCCGTCTTTAGGGTGCCGCATACCACCCATACTGCAACATTATCGCTGTTGAGATAAGGACATTGGGGCACAGTTTCGTCTCTAGACTAGTCTGGGGATGGCAACAATCAGGCATGAATTATTGCAGAATGCAGACGATATCAGGCCGGAAGCACACAACAAGGGTGATGGTAACACAAAAAGGAAAAGTATGCGGGCTGCAACGAAAACCTACATATAAGCACGGGTGGACAGGAGAAGCATCAGTTTGTCCTTGTCAATCAACAAGTAAGCAGTTCACCAGTGTTAATCAAGAATAAAAATATTTGATCGTTGTGCTGCAAACTATAAGCAAGAAGTGCTGTATTCTCGTCATTGAAGAAGTAAAGATGTTTTAAATTATTAGTTAGTTGTTTTTTTTTCTCAACAATATTACAAGTGATTGTTTATATATCTACCTACTTTTCTATTAGGTATCCGTGACATTTTTTAAGATTGTTTTAGGTGTAATGGCTTCTACTTCTACGTCTGGAAAAAAGCGCTCCTATAAACAAGCATTTTTGCAATGGGGTTTTACAAATATCGTAGTCAGGGATATAGAAAAGCCCCAGTGTGTACTATGTAATAAAGTGCTTAATCCAGAGAGCATGAAACCTGGCAAACTTAAAGAACATTTCGAGAAAATTCATAAGGAGTTCGCAGATAAAGATATAGATTTTTTTAAGAGAAAAGAGAGCGTCTTGAAGGCTTCGCGATTGGATTCCACAGGAAATGTGCAAAAGGCAAATGAATCGTGTCTTGAAGCTTCATATCTAATTGCTTATCGCATTGCTAGGAACAAAAAACCGCACACTATAGGACAAGATCTCATCAAACCTTGTTTGTGCGATGCAGTATCGCTCGTTATTGGTGAGCAGCATATTGCCAAGATTAAACAAATATCACTGTCAAATACAACAGTTCAAAGTCGCATTTTAGACATGAGCAACGATATTTTAGCAACAGTTATATCTGAAATTAAAGAAAGTCTACGGATGTAGCTTCATGTTCACTTGTTCACAACTACTGGTATATACTCGGTATATCAAAGATGACCATGTAAAAGAGGAATACCTCTTCTGCAAATCTTTGTCCCCCACTACTCGCGGCGAAGACGTATTCGAGACGTGAAAACAGTTTATTGAGGAAAACGAACTGGACTGGTCAAAGCTGGTTGGCGTTTGTACAGACGGGACACCTTCCATGATGGGTGTTCGCTCTGGATTTCAGGCACTGGTGAAACAAGTTGCTCCTCAAGTTTTATCTTATCATTGCCTGATACACCGCTATGCTTTGGCTGTTAAGACGCTTCCACCAGATTTGCTAAGCACGTTAGCCGACGTCGTGAAAATCGTAAATCATATTCGTGGCAGCGCTACCAACTCGAGATTATTCAAAGTTTTATGCGATGAAGTTGGTGCGAAATTTAATTCTCTTTTGTACCACACAGAGGTACGTTGGTTATCCCGAGGAAAAGTTCTCAGTAGGGTTTATGAGCTCCGTGAGGAAATAGGATTATTTTTTGAAAAAGAAAGAACACAAAAAGAAAAAGAGTTTTCCTCGAAAATAAAAGATAAAAGATTTCTTGAAAAGCTGGCGTACCTTGCTGATTTTTTCAGTGAAATCAACAATCTCAATATTTCATTGCAAGGATATATGACAAATATTTTGATAGCACAGGAGAAAGTAGCTAGTTTTGTACGTAAATTGGAACTTTACCAACGAAGAGTGCAGGCTGGCGATGTGACGATGTTTCCACAATTGTGTGAGCAATTGGTTAATATTGAACCAAACAAAATCACCTTTGAAAATTCTGTGGTTCAACATTTATCTGCAGTAATAGACTCATTGAAGCAATATTTTCCGGACATGGATAATCGTCTGTCCAGCTCTTGGATATTAAGACCATTTACAACCGACGATAACATTATTAAAGACGAAGACGTGGCGGCCAAAGTGGAGTTTCTTGGACTACGCGAGAATACTACTAGCAGAATCGAATTTCAAAATTATGATCGGAGCACATTTTGGCGAAAAGCTGCTGCCGATTATCCTGTTATAGCTAACAGAGCTTTGAAAATGCCACCACCTATAGATGCGAGAGTGGTTTGTCAATTTTGGTTACACTGAAAACAAAGGCCAGAAACCGTCTCAATGTGGTTCATGACTTGAGATGCGCATTAAGCGAAACTAACCCTAACATAAAAAAACTTGTGAATGCAAAGCAATACCAACCATCACACTAACTATTTTTACTTAATTCATTGTTTATAAATATAAAATACTTTAACATTTTAAGACTAATTTGCAGTTTGTGGTTAAAGAAGACACATGTATTTGCTTGTATTGCTTGCATTGAGAACATGGTCGGGGTAAAATCAGTTTTCCTAATAGGTGACGGGGGTAATAATATTGTAAAGGTTAGGAACCACTGCCATAGACGAAGAAATTGATGCTATGCAACGTGGTGGTTTACGTGTTCCTTCAACTAATACAAAAATTCTATTCACACATATGTGTGCTATTTTTCAATATATTATTTCGAATAAGGATTATTCAAAATTTTTTGGGGGACTAAAAATCAAAAGGGACTCCTTAAGGCCTTAGTATATAAATCCATCCTTTCTGATGATTTCGCCATAGATTTGGATCGTAAATGTGACTGCGGTATGTCAAATTTTGAACTTTTTTCCAAATTATGCTCACCGTTGAGCAATATCTTATTAAATAATTTCGTCAAATACAAAAATTACACCCGCAAAGTCAAATCCTTTAATTAAACTCATTCAATATCATAGTCACTACTCCGAATAATTTGTGATATAATTTATTTATTTATTGTTTTATTATTTATTTGAAATATCTCAAAATATTATTTATCTGAAATATTTGAGTGTTATTTTAGTTTAATTTTTTATCATATTATTTTGTTACTTTTGTTTTACTATTTTTTGTTGACTTATGTTTTAAAATTAATTTGTATATATTTGTTATTAAAGCTTTTTTGTTAAGATTTTTATGATTACATTTTGTTATAAAGTTTTGATAAATGTATATATTTATGTATGAAATTAAATTTCATTGTGAAATATTAATCAAATCATGTTTTTATCAAATTATTTCATGTTTTAATATATATATTCTTGCGTAAAATTTAATTTGGTGGTTATATTTTAGCAAATTTAAATATATGGTCTTCCTATATAAATTTACTGTACATAAAATTTATTAAATTAATAAAAACAACTTGTTTATATTCTCAAATCTTTCATTTTTTCAAATTTTCCGCGGTGAAAATTTAATTTTTTATATGAAATTTCATTTCGTTCCATATCGCAGAACGTAGGCCTTCCCTGTAAATGTGGTAGTAAGGAAGTCTACTTCATGGCTTGTACTGCTACAGAGGGTTTTGGTTATGGCAATGAATAAGAAATATTATAGGGAAACGCTATAAGTCACACATACAGTGTATGTGTGTGAAGGCAAAACATATCGGTACCCATGTTCTCCGTCCTTCTCATTCGTACTCTTCGTCTCTCTTTCTATTCAACTTCATTCTCAAAATATTTTTCGCGGAATATTTTGCTCGATCGATCCAAAGTGTATTTTTCGTGAAAATTCTCAGTGAAAGTTAAAATAATTGTGATTTTTGATGTTTATCTGTATATATTATTTCGCTAAGCATTCCGATCGGTTTTGTACCTAATATAAGGATCTCCGCGATAGAATATATACACAAGGGGTATCTACGGATTCGTCAGAACGTCAGCCGTACCTCACGCCTAATACTTTTTAATTTAAGTGCTTTATGTTAAATTAAATCACATAAATAAAATCGCGAAAAATTAAATGAAAACAATCCAACCGTGACGTACACTACCGCTCAAAAGTATTTGGCCATCTGCATTTTGTTTAAAATTTCCAAAATTATACAAGTATTATTTATTTAGGTTTCATTGCTTGGAGATGATCTTAAAACGTTCATTCATAACACAAATCCCTACAACACACGGATATTCCCCGCCCCCCGGTCATAACACCAAAACGGTGTAATTATGGGATTCTGAATCCTTAAGTGTAATTATTGTTTCCATTAAATATTTGAGTAATAAACATGAAACATATTTAAAGAAATTACTGAAAATGATTTCTCATTAGTTTTTTGATGTCATTTGACCAGAAAACACATGATCTTTAGTGGAAATTTCTGTGTGGCCAAATACTTTTGAGCGGTAGTGTAAGTGTAAATGGCATCGGGAACTTCAGGTGCGGCAACATAAAAAAATTGTTTAGTTTGCCAAGCG
Source organism: Chrysops caecutiens (assembly GCA_963971475.1). Lineage (NCBI taxonomy): Eukaryota > Metazoa > Arthropoda > Insecta > Diptera > Tabanidae > Chrysops > Chrysops caecutiens. Next base: position 51,954,086 of record OZ020567.1, on the reverse strand, counting down.
ATTTTACGAAAGTACTTCCCCTTCTTAGTCATTTCTACTGAACAAATTTGGTTAAGTCAAACGCTGAAAACGCAGTTGTTGGTTTGATTTAGTAAGAAGGGGAAGTGCTTTGGTCAAATCACTTGCCAAACTGCAACATGAACAAAAAGTATTGCAGTTTGGCAAGCGATTTGACTAAAACACTTCCCCTTACTACTAATTTGTACTGAACAAATTTGATTTAGTCAAACACTCAAATAACTGTCAAAAGCGTGTATTGTTGGCTTGATTTTGAATTTGTGTGTTGGTGTTTGGTACAGGTGCATTTGACAAATTAGTAAGAAGGGGTACAAATTAGTAAGAAGGGGAATTTCTTTGGCAAAATCGCTTGACAAACTGCAACATGAACAAAAAGTTTTGCAGTTTGGCAAGCGATTTTACCAAAGAAGTTCCCCTAATTACTAATTTTGACTGAACAAATTTGGTTAAGTCAAACGCTTAAAACTGACAAATGCTTATATTTGACAATTGTCTGTTGGTAATTTGATTTTGAATTTCTGTGTATGAAGTTACTTTGTTAAATTTTTGAGAAATAATTATTAGTAATTTGTAGTGAACAAATTTGGTTTTGTTGAACGCTTAAAACTGACAAATATATTTTTGACAATTGACGGTTGTTAATTTGCCTTTGAATTTGTTTGTATGACGGTATTATGGTAAATTATTAATGAAATAATTATTGGTAACTAAAAAATTATTGATTGCGCGAGAAGTTTCGCACGGGCCCCCTAGTATTATTTAAAATTTATTAATGAAGTAATAAGTGTCAATGTCATAAGGCGAATTTTGTACCTATGAAGTGTTTTGTAGGAATCAAGTGTTGTATCACCAGTTGCAAAAGTAAAATGCGAAAAATCTGGCCAAGGAAATTCATTTCATAGGTGAGTTTAGTGTCAAAATATGGCTTAATAGTGCAGGAACCGATTTTCTACAATGTCGACTTATTATTAGTAAAAATATATCATAATATTCGTTAAAATTGCAAAATTTCAAAGCTTTAGACGGCCATATTGTCTGTTTACATATTATGCGATAAGAGGCTGCACTAAGCTCAGAAACGGAGTAAAACAAATGTTTTATTTTTGAAAAGGGAAACTTTTACCTATATTCATAATATTTTTCAAATTTTGTTATGTATACAAAGCAAAATGTATGTAATATAAAACATAAATATATTCGAAGATATGAACTTGGCTTATTTTTTCAGGACTGCTTAATAAATGGTAAATGTGCAGATGATGGGACCCTCGGGGGGATGGGGTTGGGAGTGGGTGGAATGGGTAGTGCTAACCGTGGACAACCCTAAAAAAGTGAAAAAAGTTGGGGGTGATAAGGTGGGGGGACAGGGGAAACGTTTAAAAATGGGATTTTCAGTCGATTTCAATTAGTATTATGATAGGACCGTCGAGGGGAAGGAGATGGGAGATGATGGAATGGGTAGGGCTGACCTTGGACAATCCCAAAAAGGTGAAAAATGTTGGGGGCGACGAGTGGGGGAAGCAGGGGAAAGGTTTAAAAAATGGTAGTTTTAGTCGATTTCAATTAGTATTATAATGGGACCGTCGGAGGGATGGGGTTGGAAATGCATGGAATGAGTAGAGCTTACTTTGGACAACCCCAAAAAAGCGAAAAAAAGACAGGGGCGTTAAGGTGGGGGGCAGGGGAAACGTTTAAAAAATGGGATTTTCAGTCGATTTCAATTAGTATTATGATGAGACCGTCGGGGGGAGGGAGATGGTAGATGATGGAATGGGTAGGGCTGACCTAGGACAACCCAAAATAAGTGAAAAAAGTCGTGGCGACAAGATGGGGGGGGGGAGGCAGGGTAAATGTTTAAAAACCGCGCCCGCACCCGCCCGCGCCGCACGCGCTCGTTATGACTCCCGGACACGGGCGAGCGCGGGCGCAGGTGCGGGTGCAAGCGCGGGTGCGAGCCACTTGCACAACATATTTCCTTGTATTGAAAGAAGAATTTGAATTTGAATTTGAAATTGTTTAGATTTTGTTTAAATAGAAAAATACCGTTATTTACGAAAATTTTTATTACCAAAACAAAAAACCGTTATCTGTTTGTCAGTTTAATTTGAATTGAAAAGGGATTAGTTCTCTTCATTTTGTCGAAGTGTAAAAATGCAACTATACGTTTTTATGTGCATTACGCGTCACCGGACGGAATTTTTAGATTTTTTATTTCGATTAAAAGTTCTACGTGAAAGTGCGATATGCCCCAAATGTCACAAGGACATACACGTAAATCAGGATACATTAATGCTGCGGTGTTCAGGATCAACTTATAAGCAGGTTGGACATCACAAACATCAAAGAAACCGTTGTTCATTTAAAGTGTCAGCGACGTCGGGTACATGGTTTTCGGGTACACGGATAAATTTAGAAGACGCTTGTAGATTGATAGCATATTTCGTGACCTCTCCTCCTCCATATGTCATCAGGATGGAGAAGGAGCTAATGCTGTCAAGACACACAGTTATTGATTGGCTCAATTTCTGTCGTGAAATATGCGATTTTCTGATAACATCAAATCGGAAAAAAATCGGCGGTCCCGGAACTATATTCGAGATCGACGAATGCAAATTAGGAAAGAGGAAGAATAATCGCGGTCGTTTTGTAGCCGGCCAATGGGTTTTTGGAGGAATTTGTAGGGAAACCAAGGAAGTGTTTGTTTTTCCTGTCGAAAAACGAGACAGTGAAACATTATTAGCTATTATTAAAGATAATATTGCTGATGGCACGACAATATATTCAGATTGTTGGCGTGCATATAACTGTCTCGAACAGGCAGGTTACAGGCATCTTACTGTTAACCACTCATTAAATTTTGTGGATCCCGTAACTTGTGCTCACACCCAAAATATAGAAAGATTTTGGCGAGATTTACGTGGTGGTGTGCCTCGATTTGGACGGAAAAAATCCCATTGGTCCGGTTACATAGCCACATTTTTATTTAAACGTCACTTCGATTATCACGTTCTAATCGAAGAATTTTTTAAAACTATAGCAGCCATGTACCCGCTCGCCAATGACAACTTTATAAAGAAAGCTGCAGCGGAACAAGGCCCCGCTTATTAAGAGGTAAAAAAGTTTTTTTAAATGTTTATTTTACGTTAAAAATTCGCGCGGTTCAAAGTTGCGCTTATCCCCACCACCCATCCTCCCCATTCTTTCATCGATATGGTCCCAACCTGCCCTCAACATATTTTATCTTATCTCTGCTCTACATAAAACCACTAATTTATATCGACTAAAAATACTATTTTTAAACGTATCCCCTGCCCCCCCCCATCTTATCGCTTCCGACTTTTTTCACTTTTTTGGAGTTTTTCATGGTCAGCTCTATCCATTCAACCATCTCCCATCTCCCTCCCGCTGAGGGTTCCATCATAATACTAATTGAAATCGACTAAACCAACCAACCTTATCGCCCCCGACTTTTATCAATTGGGTCGAATTTTTGGACCTTCCTCTACCCCCTACACCCATTCCCGACCCCATCCCCCCTGGGGTCCCATCATCTGCACAATTACCCGTTTGGATATCGTGCGTTTCATACTGTAAAAGGAAAGCAAATATTATGTGACATGTTGGATAGAAACAGGAGACTTGGGAAACACCTATCATTTTTTCAATAAGGGTATTAACAGCCGTCGTATTTTTGCTTCATATTTGCGTCTTTCGTTATTTCGTATTTAAAAATAAACACGGACAAGTTCGAATGTCAGCATACCATTATTTTTTTTTTTTCCAAAATTGGCTGTGACGATCTTTTCCGAACCGTCTCATGCCATTAGATGGAAGGGCCGGCAACTTCCGGGTGTACCAGTGACCGTCCAAGAATGTTCATCAAACTGTCGCTAGTTCTCTTGTTCAGCATACCATTAGTATACTTTCGTATTTTTGTGTAATGAATGTTAATTTGTGTTCTGTCAACTGTCAGTGAATTTTTGATTGAAATGCCTCGAAAAAATGCAAAGCAGGAGCTATTTGACTTCAATGTTAACAACACGCTTAAACATTTACTCGATACTGGTAAATACTTAAAGAATAGATATTTGATGTAGTTTTGTTGAAAACGTCAACATAATATCAAAACGTCAACATTCACAACCAACATACGGCCTCCTCTTGTCCACCTACATACATCCACTTCAAAGTTCGTACACCACACCAAATGACTGAGGTTAGGAAAATACGACATTAAACAAGCCGGAAAAAGATGGGTCAGGGCATGTTTTTTCCGTATTTCTGATATGTAGGGAAGTAGGTGTTTTAAGGGCTTAGTCGGGTTGCGAACCGATGGTTGGTGTACGAAATACTCGAATAGGAGCAAAAATACGACGGCTGTGAATACCCATAATATTTTTTTTGACAGTTGATTTTCCATTCCAGTTTTCAATATTTGTAGAGGTGAAGAGGATTTGGAAATGAAATTAATCGTGTGAAAAATTATGTAACGTAAACATGAACATTCCCAATGTGGTAGCTCGCATTGTGGCAACGTTGAGTGGATCGCATGTTTTGCTCGTTTCCAACCCATACACTCCCATTCATGTTTTTCGCGTGCCATCCGTGGTTCAGACGGCTCAGCGTGGCGTGAAAAAAGCACTTGTTTCTGTGGCAGAAACCTTTTTGATGATTGAGTTCGTAGCGATTAGGTGGACGTGACCAATAGGTGGTCACCCTATGATTCAAAACATGTGGAAAAATTTATTAAAAATTTTAATTTATTAAAAGAATTATTCAGTTCTAATGTATTAAAGGGAAAGATAATTAAAATATGCTTAATTTGTGTGAAAAGAATATAATTTTCATAATAAAAAACCACTGAATAATACTAAGCAGATGGATGTGGTGAATTCGGAAACTCAAAACCGAAATCACTTACAACCAAGGCCTAGTATTAAACCCAATGAATAAGTAATATTATAAGGAAGCGTTATATGCCACATGTACAGTGTACGTGTGAGAAGGCAAAACATAACAGTACCCATGTTCTCCGTCTCTTCATTCGTAATCTCCCTCTCTCTTTCTATTCAACTTCATTCTCAAAATATTTTTCACGGAATATTGTGTTCGATCTATCCAGTTTGTAATTTTCATTAAAAGTGGTAGTTGAACTTGAAAAAACTGTAAATTCTGATATCTATACTAATATTATAAAGAGACAGAGTTTGTTTGTTTGTTTGAACGCGATGATCTCAGGAATTACTAATCCGATTTGAATTTTTTTTTTTTATTAGATAGTCTATTATTTTAGGAAGGCTATAGGCCATATATAATAGTGGTGCTCCCCAAAGTAGCGAAGTAGTAAAGATATAAGTGCAAAAATCGAAGATGTTTAAATTATTGCAAAACCGATGTGCAACTTAGACGTGCGTCGGCTTTTTATCTGCAGTCATGCGTCAACGCATCATTTTTGTTTCCTCTCAGAGCTAAGGCTGTTCGTTCATATGATTGCCGATTACTCTTTGTCTTCAGCACGATTGTGAGCGACGCTACAATTCATTATCAACCCACACTGATGCGTAGTACGTATGTTTGATGCGTTCAAACTTGAGAGACAGAGAGTAATTGGGAATATGTACGAATTACCTCAGTTTACATTAGAAATAAACATGTTGCGCTGACGCATGACGGCAGCAACAATAATGTTGCGCTGACGCATGACTGCAGCAACAAAATGTTGCGCTGACACACACCAGCGTTGCAATAATTCAACAAAGTGTCTGGATACATATTCGATATGATTCGTTACTTTTATTCAATTATGTATTTCTGTATGAAAATTTTTTGCGTATTAGGGAACGGTTACTTTTCTATTTTGCAAATCGGAACAAAAGCTCTCTCAAGAATTCTCTATGATTTGACACTCTGTATTTCCGTAGAGCCGGTTTTAATTGTTTTCTACAAATTTTACTCGGGTTATTCAATACAATTTTGGTTCATTAAACCCGTAGCAAATAGATTTGTTCAAATTGGTGGAAAATGGTAAATATTTTTTTGAATTTCAGATCGTAGGACATCATAGTTTCCGGGAATCCCAAGTTGACTAATTTTCTTCCGGTTTGAAGAGTTCTTTTCCGGTAGAAATTTGAATTTTTAACGGTTTTTTGCCCGTAGCAGCTAAACGAAGCGTCCTACGGAGTTCATATGTATGACCGACCCCCACTATTTTGACATTTCCTACCTTCCTTTCGTACGTCATTTTTCTCTAAATTGAGGTTTTAAAGGTGTGCATTCAAAAGATCGGAAAATTGATAAAATTCAGATTTTGAATTTTTAACGATTTTTTGTTCCTAGCGGCTAAACGAAGAGTCCTACGGGGTTCATACGTATGACCGACCCCCATTTTTTTTAAATTTCCTAACTTTGAATCCTAAGTTGACCAATTTTCTTCCGGTTTGAAGGGTTCTTTTCCGGCAAAAATTTGAATTTCCTTTCGTACGTCATTTTTCTCTAAATTGAGGTTTTAAAGGTGTGCATTCAAAAAATCGGAAAATTGATAAAATTCAGATTTTGAATTTTTAACGATTTTTTGTTCCTAGCGGCTAAACGAGGAGTCCTACGGAGTTCATACGTATGACCGAACCCCATTTTTTTTTAAATTTCCTATTTTTGAATCCCAAGTTGACCAATTTTCTTCCAGTTTGAGGGGTTCTTTTTCGGCAAAAATTTGAATTATATACGGTTTTTTGCCCGTAGCGGCTAAACGAAGCGTCCTACGGGGTTCATATGTATGACCGACCCCCACTATTTTGACATTTCCTACCTTCTTTTCGTACGTCATTTTTCTCTAAATTGAGGTTTTAAAGGTGTGCATTCAAAAGACCGGAAAATTGATAAAATTCAGATTTTGAATTTTTAACGATTTTTTGTTCCTAGCGGCTAAACGAAGCGTCCTTCGGGACTCATACGTATGACCGACCCCCATTTTTTTTAAATTTCCTAAATTTTTCAATACATCTTTTTTCTCTGAATTGAGTTTTTAAAAGTGTGTCCAAACAAAAGTTATGATATATGATAAAATTCAGATTAATATTCGTAAACGCAAAATCTCGCGTTTTTCGGAAAAATTTTGTAATTTTTTATATATTGGAAACTCAATTTGTATATTTTTTCTTTAAATCAATAGAAAATACTATTACACAGAAAACAGAAATTTTTGAGTAAATTTTACTCTCCAATGGTACACATTTTTGTTTGTGTTTGTTTTGTGCAAATTTCAGAAGATCAAAATTGTGTGCATTGTGTGTACATGTACATTGTGTTCCATCCGCGAAATTTTGTTTCAGCCCCCTTTCCTATTATTGTGATCCCTCATTCCCTGTTTGACAATCAAACATCAACATCAATTCGCGCACTGTCTGTTCTTTAAACGTTAAAGACGGTCAAAGGCGCATACGGCCCATGGATCTTTTGTCTGCTGTTACGTGTGTGATGTTGGAAAAAAATGGGTAGAGAGTCACATGGGATCGCGACATCTTTAACTTTTTTTGTAAGTAGAAGAAAGCAATATTTTTCAACAAATTCGCCGAAAATAAATTTACACGGCTAACGTGGGCGTATTGTTAACCTCTCAAATATTACTGTGCCATAAAAAATTTACATTCGGTACTAATCGAAGTTTAAGTAAAAAGTTAACCAGTTGTGTTTGAGTTTCAACCGGCAATCTATAAATCCTTATTTGTTTCATTGTTGTCACCGAACATAGGATAAATTTCGATTTCTTATAACTACTATATTTCATTGTTTTTGTAACTTTAAAATTAATAGGTGCTGTAAGGTTAAGTAATAATTCCAAAATTGGCTCTTTTTGAAAGAGTGCTTGAATAGTTGTTTTAAGTTTATTTCTCATTTTCTTATTAAGCACTATTCATACTTTCAATTTATTATCCATTTTACGGCGAAAATTTGTAGCCAAACGTTAATAAAAACATTGTTGAAAAAGTCAAAGATATTTTGGAAGTTTTTGAACTTATGTTACAATCAAAAGATAACTGCTAAGAATTAAAAATCTATAACTAAAGAAAAACAAAACATATATAGTATCAATATATACAGTATACAAAATATATGGAGTATTACGTAATGCCCAGCAAAGCGGGCGGGTACAGCTAGTACATATATATAATAAATAAATTGATTAATCAAGTAATAAGTTGCAGTATATTAGGTGAATTTTCTTTTAAATCTTTTATTTTGCAGAATGAAGTGTTGTGTCGCAAGTTGCGGAAATAAACGGTCAAAACTTGGCCAAGAAATTTCATTTCATAGGTGAGTTTAGTGTCAAAATTTTGGTTAATAGTGCAAGAATTGATTTTATGTAATTTTAAGTTATAATGAGTGAAAATATACTGTAATATGTATAAAAATTGCAAAATTTTACAACTTTAGACGGCCATATTGTTTGTTTATATTTTATGCGATAAGACGCAACATTTAGCTCAAGGACGCCGTAAAAAAAATCTTTTGTTTTTGCTAGGGGCAACTTTCTACTTTCATAATAATTTTGAAATTTTGTCATGGTAACTTATTTATAATTGTAATTGTTTAAAATAATAAATAAATTCACATCATTCATCCTATTTATTGGAAAGGTTTCCCATGGACCAGGTTCTGAGGAAGCAATGGATAGACAATATAAATCGTCCTGATCTTGTGGTGACCAAAAACACTGTAGTGTGCTCAAAACATTTTTTATCAGGCGATATAATACGTTTAGCCATCAGAACAGTTTTAACACCAAATGCTGTACCTGTACTAAATGTTGTAAGTATTTCAGATACATTGCAAATTCAATATTTGAATTAAATTTTTCTCATTTATTCACAGAAAAAATATAGTCTTAAACCAACGGAGAAAATTTCAACAGAAGGAAAGTAAAATGTAAGTCATATAAAAGATTAAATATATGTGAATTTTTAACTTGGTTTCTCTTTGTGTAGGACTGCAATATAGCTAATACTTCTGTTTTCCCAGCTAATAGAAGTGTGGTACAATTAACCGAAAATGTAATTGATGTAAAATATGAAAAATATATGAAAGTATTAACTTGGTTTCTTTCTTTCAGGACTCCTACTTGAATAATATAGATTTTCCAGCTGATGGAAGCGGGATACAGTTAACCGAAAATGTAATTGGTGTAATATATGAAAAATATATGAAAGTATTAACTTGGTTTCTTTCTTTCAGGACTCCTACTTGAATAATATTGATTTTCCAGCTGATGGAAGCGGGATACAGTTAACCGAAAATGTAATTGGTGTAAAATATGAAAAATATATGAAAATATTAACTTGGTTTCTTTCTTTCAGGACTCCTACTTGAATAATATTGATGGACTCCTACTTGAATAATATTGATTTTCCAGCTGATGGAAGCGGGATACAGTTAACCGAAAATGTAATTGGTGTAAAATATGAAAAATATATGAAAGTATTAACTTGGTTTCTTTCTTTCAGGCCCGCCACATAGCTTACACATGCCTGCCTATAAAAAGCGACACATGCCGCATGCCGTAAGTATTAAAAAAAGATTAACAAAATTGAATAAAATGTTAAAAATTAAAAAATAAATGAATTGTAGTCGTAGTTACAGGTTTTATGTGTATATGTTGATATGATAAACCTATTCCTAGATATCCATGATTCCTTGTAATAATGTATTTAGGAGTAGAATGAAAGTCTTGTTGAATGTCGATTTGGAAAAACAATTCTGTCTCGTGAAATGTCGATTTAGGGAAACTGTTCTGGCTTTTAAAATGTCGATTTGAGGAAACAATTTCATTTAGGCATCCACAAACCGTCTGAAACAACAAATAGCTTCCCTCAAATTCAAGTTGAAAAGGAAAAACAACCTGATCAAGAAATTACAACAACAAGCAAGGCGAAGCCAAAACAAAGTCAAAAACATGCGGGAACTTTTAATTTCTCTAAAAGAAAAGAACCTTACATGCGAAAGCACGACCCACCTTTTGGAGAAATTAACAGGACCGAACAAAGAAATTTTAGCAAGACAGATAGCAAAGAGTGAATGTAAATCATCGTCCAAGAGCTTTGAGTTGAAAATTAAAGCTTTTGCTTTAAATTTGAATTTCTTATCACCCAGGGGCTATGACTATGTCCGCGAGTCATTTTCAAACTGCTTGCCACATCCCAGAACAATACAAAGATGGTATCAAAGAGTTGGATGTGCACCCAGATTTACCGCAGAATCATTTTCTGCTATTAAAAGAGTTGTGGCAAGTTCCCTACAAAAGGTCGTGGTAAATCTAACATACGACGAGATGCACATCAAACAACACGTAGATTGGGACGGACAAAAGTCTCACGGCTTCGTTGATGTTGGCGATGGGGCCACTAGTGATATTGTCGCCACCCAAATATTGGTTTTCATGGCGGTCTGTATCAACAAGTCGTGGAAGATTCCCCTGGGTTATTTCCCTATTGCCACAATCAACGCAGAGCAAAAGGTCAATATGATAACCATGTGCATGAGGAGTCTACTAGAATGTGGGGTGGAGGTACTCGGAATTACCTTTGATGGAGGGGCCACCAATTTAACAGCATCAAAACTGTTGGGCTCGGATATTCGAGATAAGAATTCAAAAGGATTCATAACAATTGATGGAGGTCTCGAGCAATATGTACTCCATCCAGACCCGTGTCACATGGTCAAACTTGTCCGTAATGCCTTGGCAGATCTCAAAGAATTTATTGATGGGGATGGCAACCCAATTAAATGGCAATTTTTAGTGTCGCTTCAAAAACTGCAAGAGCAGGTCATCATCTGGGAAATAAATTACGCAAAGCTCACGTCTTTTTCCATTCACAAAAAATGAAAGTAAAGTTGGCCGTACAAACCTTAAGTAAATCGGTCGCAGATGCTTTGGATTATTGTCGGGACGTTCTCTGTTGAAGAGAATTTTCTGGCAGCGAAGGAACCTCAAAATTCATAAGAATATTGAATGATGCATTTGATATTCTGAATAGTCGAAAAGTGCTAGAGGCAGAATTCACGAAAAAAGCACTCTGTTCCAACAAAAGGTATGATCCAATATATTGACAAGTTAAAACTGCCTTCTGGAATGAATCTTGTCAGTTCTAGAAGAAATGTAGGGTTTGTGGGCCTGATGTCTTGCTTAAAAAATATTCGGGTGGTCTATGAACGGTTCGTTGGCTCCGGTCTATTGAAATTCCTACCCCTATACAAAATAAATCAAGATGCCATCGAGCTATTTTTTGCATCTATGCGTATGGGGTTAGGTAACAACGACAACCCGTCTGTGAAGCAGTTCACTGCTATTTATAAAAGGCTAATATTTAGGATCCAACTAAGGGATGGCGGTCTGGGAAACTGCCTTCCTTTAGAACAAATTAGCATATTAAGTATTTCTCCTGTTGGCCCATTACAAGAAATTAATAGCACTGCTTTACGTTCCCGTATGATCGAGCCAACAGAAGCTGAAGACTTTGAATTAAATTTTTGGGAGACCATAGTTATGCCTCGGACCCATCAATATTGACCGAATTCACACGCCGCGTAGTTGAATATATTGCTGGGCTCGTGGTATTTAAGCTCTGCAAGGAACTGCAGTGCGACGAATGCTGTTCAGCGGTGCAAGGAATCCTTACCCACAATTCTTTGATTGGCTACAAATCAAAAGGATTCCTCAATCCGGATGCGTAACAGAAATTTGCACAGGCAGAGCAGGCCTTAAAACAAACAAGGCTTCTCTGTGATCAGAATGTTCTACATAAAACCAGCTTTAACAAAATTAGCTCTACCGTACAATCTTATTACCGTAGCATATGAACACAACAGTTCATTACAGTCGTTTAGTCAAACTGATCACAGAGAAATATTTACGGACAAGGTACTTTTTCATTGCCAAAAAATATAGTGAAAAAATTTCCGACCGCCAGAAAAATAAAAAACTAACCCACTTCAAAGGCATGTAAAACGAAATAAAATATTGATTGTGAATAATGAAGACTCAAAGGGAAACTAGTAAATCAAAACAGCACCGTAATTCTGCCAAAGCCGGTCCCAAGCCCGGTTGTAAAAAGAAGAGGGCGGATAGCTTGAATTTATAAAAATAAATTTTCAGTTTATTACAATAAACATCATCATATACGTTTTGTTCTCAATTTTAAAAACAACGCTCTTTAAAATAAAAGGATTCCGAAATAAAATAAAGAATTTTTAAATTCAAAATCCGCGCGCAATTTCTAAAAATAATGCCCCTTTAAGTAACTCCGCAACTACTTTCCCACACGAAGACAAAAATACCAACACCACAAACGCTCTTATCAGTTTTGGCTTCCACTTCGTAACCGAATAGCGATTCCTTATAGTATTACTTATTCATTGATTAAACCCTTGTAAAATGATATCGCTCATTTCTTGAAATGAAATTATAATACCTCGAAATATACTGACAGTGGTGAAAGTCATCAGCTGTTTTGACAAATAATTTTTAAACTTTATTTTATGGGGAGAAAAAGTGACAATTCATGCAATTTTTTTATATATTTTAACGACCTGAATAAAAATATTTAGTTGTAGTTATGAAATTTTACAATTTATTTAAAAATATTGTTATTTCACAACACTGTAAATTTCTCACTTCATTTTAAATGCCCTGGACAATTTAAACTCCGATTAAATAGTGTGGTGAAAATGAGTTATTTTTCTATCTATTATTTTCCACCGCAAGCGAACAATCCACCACAATGTTCACGGAAGGCTTAGTACTCGAAAAGAAAAATGTGTGAAAAAATTTCCACGGAATGAAATTTTGTATTGACGGCCCACAAGATTTCTCATTTCACAAGGGCTTAATACTAGGCCTAAGTAATTAGAATTATGAACGATGACTTTCTGTTACTATTATTGCTTAAAAAACTAAAATGACATTTATAATCATCCCTGATTATTTTAAAAGCGCATATACGAAATCATCAAATGCCAATTAATTTCGTAATTCGAAAACACTTCAGTTTGGAAGCACGTGCCAGAGTGTGTAAAAGCAAAGTCTACTCCACGCTGCCATTTGAGACGCACACCTAGGTTTGTGGCGCATGATACCTGGAAATGTGATTTCGACATCGCAGCGCATACGTCATGTGGTAAACGTGGGTTCAAATTAGGGCTTCCAATCCCGCAGCCTATCTTCAATCTCGGTATTTGCGGGATTGAAGATTTTCAACCCCTCGGGATCTCGGTATTTGCGGGATCCCGCACATTGAAATTGTTATTCATCTTAGTATAAATGCACTTGTATTTTAATTTCAAAATTATTATTAAGTCAAATTATAATATAAAACTAACATTAACAAATTTTGTAACTTAGGTAACATTGGACAATCTAGATAACATATTTATAAGGGTCCAAACAAGTTTTACAACGATATCATTCAAAAACAAAGTTAGTTTCATCAGCACAACGTGATTGAAAATGTTTGCGAGGAAAACATAACGTATCTAGAGTTTCATCCGCCAAACTACTGCGTATCTTCGAAGAAATATAGATAGCAGAAGAAACAACCCTCTCAGCTTCCAAACTTGTAGGTGGTATTCCTTTTAACGCATTATACGTAAAAGTGAGATATTTTCCCATCGAACCTCCAGATTCATAAAGGGTTATTTCCTTTTTATGATAAACTCCAGTGAATAAGCCTTACTTTAAGATTGTGAGGGGCAAACTGTATTAGATGCTGATGAGATAATCAACTCCAGTGCCTTTCCAGTGTTAGGTCTGTCGGCGAAACCACTTCATTGCTGTTGTCCGTTCCAATTACAACAACTGCTCCAGCCAAAACAGAAAGAGCTACATCTTCTTCTTCATCAGCATCTTGTCTTGGAGGTGAAACCCAGAATTGCATTCTCATGACAAAATCTCTTATTTCTTTTCGAAGCAAACTTTTTGCCGGGAGAGAAAATGTATCATCATCATATGATGCTTCGTAAGTGCAAGGATTTTGAAGATAAATGAAGAGTGCAGTGATACTTGTTCGTCGTTGTTATATGCGCTGGCGCAAAGATAGAGCTAGTTTGAAAAGCTAGTGATGATTGCTTCCAGTTTTTTGATCATAAATTTACCAGGTGTGTAAGTATGAAACCGGAATTTCTGTTTAAGAAAAAGGCATTTGTTTTATAAACACAAGAACATATGTTTTACTCAAAATATTGCCCATGGCTACATATACATTTCCTCCATCTCTCTGTTAATTTATGAATGCCTTGCCAAAAAAACCGCTCTCCTTTTGAGGCAAACCATTCGTCCAGCCAATTTCTTACATTTTCGTACGATTGGAACTGCTGCTGTGCCACGGCGTGTCCCATTGACGCGAACAAGTGGTAATCTGAAAGAGCCAAGTCTGGGGAATAAGCCGCATGTGGAAGTGTCTCCCACTTAAGCCCTTCAATTGTGTCCTGGACCACTCTTGCTGTGTGCGATGGTGCATTGTCATGGAGTAAAATCACTTTATTGTGTCTGCTTGCATATTGTGGCCGCTTTTCCTGTAAAACTTTACTTAATTTGAGCAGCTGTTGTCGGTTACGTTCTGTGTTAACGCTCTCGCCGGGTTTAAGCAGCTCATAATATATTATACCCCTTTGATCCTACCAAAAACTTCATGTTAAAATCACCGTTTTTAAACTTTTTAAACCACTCAAAGCATTGTGATTTCCCTAGAGCATGGTCTCCGTAAGCCTCAACAAGCAAACGGTGAGATTCTGCAGCAGTCTTCTTTAGATGGTAACAGAAAATCAACGCTGCCCGCAAATCGTGACTTTCAGGCACAAAACTAGACATTTTAAAACCGATTCTCTATAAAACTCTTTCAATAAATTGGTACTCTTCTAAGCTGTATGACTTTGACAGATACCAATAACATTAGAAGTGAACATAGGCACGCTTAGACGATAGTAAATTCGCGTCCAGGGCCATCTGTAGGCAAATTCCGGTTTCATACTTACACACCTGGTATGTGTAGCTTCAGCTGTAACGAGATTTGAATTTTGACGACAAAGAACTTCAACGGAAAGTTTTTTCTTGCTCTGAGAAGCTGTACTCGATGTTTGTGGAATGGCCCATGTCAATTAAAGGTTTTGCAACACACAATTGCAATTCGTTGAATGTTTCGATCATCATAGCTAGACTACTCCATCTTGTATTGCAATCTTTTACTAGCTCTTTTTCCTTCCAAATTCTTTCCTGACGTATTCTTGAAGCAAGTCATTTTTGGTTGGCGAGCTTTTGAATATACCAACAACTTTTCAAAACCTTTCTGATTAAGTCGTTAAAATCAGATATTAGTTCTCCTTCTGTTTCCGATTTCACTTCTTCAATTACAAATCTTTCGTCGTTAGTTTCATTAGACCTATCTTCTTCATCATTTGTGTTTGTTTCGGGATTATCGAAGTTTACAATAATTTGCTTTTGTTGAGTAGACTGGTGTTCATTTTATTATAAATAACGTCCAATATTTCAAGCTGTAAGCCATGGGCATAACAGAGTTGTTGAGATGGGAGGATCAACTTACCAATTTTAACCAAGATTCAGGATTCAAGTAAGAAAAAAGAATAAAAGAAGAAAGAAGATTCAAAATTGACCTTATCGCAGTGAGTACATTTTCAGTTCCACTATTGATTTAATAAATTATATAACCATATATAATATAATAATATTTTGTTTTAATTAAATAATATTAAAAATTTAATGATAAAAAGTGATTTCTAAAAATAAAACCCAGAAAATAATAAAATAATAACTAGTGAATTAATAATAATTTATTATTAATTTAATAATCTTAAAATAAATAATTAATAATCTTGACGACTGAATAATCTAATCTTTTGTTTGATAATAATAACTATTAATTAAAAAGTTCAAAAAATAATTAAATTTTCAAGGCAGTGACTGACTTTCTTCTTTTATCAAAATATTTCATATCTATCCTTTGTCTCTTGTCCTTTCATTAATTTAATCATGCCTGGTAACGAAGAAAGTGGAGACAATGGAACAAACAATAGGAGAGAAATTGATAGAGTTGGATTACATCTCCCAACTTTCATCCCTTATGATCCTGAACTCTGGTTTGCTTTTGCTGATAGAGCATTTGAAGCAGCAAATATTAGAACTGAGCAAACAAAATTTGCTCATTCCATTGCTCACTTAGGGATTCAAAATGGAGCAGAAATAAGGGATTTAGTGATGACTCCACCTGTCGAAAATCCCTATTCTAAATTAAAAGAGGAAATTATAAAGAGAATTGGAACTTCTTAAACATCTCAAACCAGAAAATTATTAGAAGTTGAAATTATGGGGGATCTTATACCATCTCAGTTCTTTAGAAGATTAAAGAACTTAGGAGGAGCAGTAGTTAGTGAAGAAGTTGTTGGAACTATTTGGATGGCAAGACTTCCATCTCTTGCTCAGGCAATTTTAGCAGCTCATAAAGATCTTCCGTTAGATAAATTGGCAGAATTAGCTGATTCCATTTTGGAAACAACCAAACAAGAACAAACTAATTCGATTAATGAATTAAAACAACCTTTCGACATCGAAGGCATGTTAAACCTCAAATTTGCTCAATTAGGTTTACAAATGGCTGACTTTCAAAAAGAAATCAATTCAATAAAAGCAGAGCAAGATAATTTTAGAAAACAAGAATATTTTTCTGAAAGACCTTCCAGATTATTGCCTAGTTACCGAGGAAGATCACGATCTCGTTCAAGTTCTTTTTCCAGGAAGAGACACAACGATACACCCAAGTCTGGAATTTGCTGGTACCATTGGAAATTTTGAACCGAATCTACTAAATGCAAACAACCATGTACGTTCTCATCTAACACGGAAAACTAAAGAAGTTGTTTACTATGGCGGCAACCGACAACATTTCAACAACACGCCGCTTGTTTGTCATAGATTTTAATTCAAAAAAGCAATATTTAATAGATTCTGGTGCAGATTTGAGTGTTTTTCCCCGAAAGTTAATGAGAGGACCACTCAAACGTACTTCGTTTGATTTAACTGCTGCAAATGGAGGTATTATAGGAACTTATGGTCCAACAGTTATAACTTTAAATTTTGGTTTAAGGAGAAATTTTCCTTGGAAATTCGTCGTAGCAGATGTAGCAAAGCCAATAATTGGAGCAGATTTCATTGCTCATTTTGGTTTGCTTATTGATCTTAAGCATAAAAGATTAATGGATTCAGAAACTGGTTTGACAACTAAAGGAAAGGTTATGGTCACTAGCTTATCAAATATTAAAATTATTTCAAATGACAACCTATCTCCTTTTCTGGAACGTTTAAAACAATATCCAGATATTACTCGTCCTGACGGTCGGAACCAAATGGTAAAACATAAAATCAAACATTACACCCGCACAACATCTGGACAACCAATAACCTGTAAACCAAGACGTTTAGCTCCAGAAAAATTGATAATTTCCAAAAAGGAATTTGAAGCAATGTTACAACTAGACATCGCGAGACCTTCTTCTTCTTGTTGGGCTTCTCCATTACATATTGTTCCTAAGAAAAATAATGAATGGAGGCCTTGTGGAGACTATAGAGCCTTAAGTGCAAGAACAATTCCTGATAGATATCCTGTGAGGCATATCCATGATTTTGCTCATAATCTCAGAAACAAAATTATCTTTTCAAAAATTGATTTAGTTAAGGCTTATAATCAAATTCCTGTTTCTAAAGAAGACATCTGCAAAACGGCAATCACAACTCCTTTCGGCTTATTCGAATTTCCGGTCATGAGTTTCGGACTTCGTAATGCTGCCCCAACTTTTCAACGTTTTATTGATGGAATACTCCGTGGTCTTGATTTTTGTTTCGCTTACCAAGACGATATTCTTGTTGCATCATTAAACGAAGATGAACACTTTAAACATTTACGAACAATCTTCAACAGATTTAACCAATATGGTTTAGTAATCAATGTGGCTAAATGTTTATTTGGGGTTGAAGAGTTATCTTTTCTTGGTTACCTAGTTTCAAGAGAAGGTATCAAACCAATGCCTGAAAAAGTAAAGATAATTTCGGAATATCCTCGTCCATCAACAGCTAAGGAATTGAGACGTTTTCTTGGTATGGTCAATTTTTATAGACCATGCATGCCTGGAATTGCAAAACAACAAGCTTCCTTAAACAATTTATTAACTGGTGATCTGAAAGGGAAGGCAAAAATTAATTGGAATGATTCAACAGAAGCTGATTTTGAAAAAATTAAAAGAAGTTTAGCTGAAGCAACAATGCTTGCTCATCCATCAAACGAAGCCCGTAGAACTTTAATCTGTGATGCATCAGATTTCGCAATTGGAGCAGTTCTCCAACAATTTGTGAAAGGTATTTGGGAGCCATTAGGTTTTTTCTCAAAAAAGCTAAGTGAGCAAGAAATAAAATATAGTACATTTGATAGAGAACTTTTAGCTATCTTCAAATCAATAAAGCATTTTATACATATGCTTGAAGGAAGAGACTTCATCATATTTACTGACCATAAGTCAATTACATTTGCTTTCCAGCAAACATTGGATAAAGCATCACCTAGGCAAGCAAGACAGTTAGACTATATTAGTCAATTTTCAACAGACATCAGACATATTTCTGGAAAGGATAATTTAGTTGCTGATACTATGTCAATGATTGAAGCTATCAATGAACCAATAAATTATTCGGCACTGGCAAATGCTCAGTTAAGTGATGAAGAACTTCAAAATCTTCTCAATCATAATTCAACAGATTCTTCAGTCCGAATAAAGAAATTGTTGATACCTGGAACATCAAAACAGATTTACTGTGATATCTCAACTTCAAGAGCCAGACCTTTTATTCCTAAACATTTTCGAAAAATGATCTTTAATTCCGTCCATCAGTTAGCTCATCCAGGAATTCGAAATACTGTCAAACTCAGAACTGAACGTTATGTTTGGCCTTCGATCAAATCTGACTCAAGAAAATGGGCACAAGAGTGTTTAGAATGCCAAAGATCAAAAGTAACGAGACATGTTTCGGCTAAATTAGGAACGTTTATTCCACCAACATCAAGATTTCAACACGTTCATATTGACATTATTGTTTTGCCACCTTGCGAAAATTTCAGATACTGTCTCATCGACAGATTTTCACGTTGGCCAGAGGTTTTCCCACTTCAAGACCAAGATGCAGATACAGTTGCAAGTAACTTCTACAATGGATGGATTTGCAGGTTCGGAACTCCATCTAGGGTGACTAAAGATCAAGGACGTCAATTTGCGTCACACTTGTTTCAATCTTTGAATCGATTGACAGGTACAGCTCACTTTCGGACAACATCTTTCCATCCTCAGTCAAACGGAATAATTGAAAGATTTCACAAACAACTGAAAGAAGCCATAAGATGTCATCAAACTGATAGATGGACAGATATTTTACCGACAATTTTACTTGGTATAAGAGCAGCATGGAAAGAAGATTTAGAGACAATTTCTGCAGAATTAATATATGGCGAACCAATTCGTTTACCAAGTGAATTTCTTTTAAATAATTCTGAAGATAATGACAATGAATCGAATTTCATACGCGATTTAAGACATCATTTTCAAAATCTTCGTCCTGCAATTGTCAAAGGACACTCCAATAAAAAACCCTTTGTATTTAAAGATCTATCAACTTGCAAGAATGTTTTTATCCGTCAAGAAGGAAAAAAAGGCTCGTTGCAAATGCCATATTACGGTCCTTTTGAGGTTATTAAACGAGAACAAAAGACTTTTGATATAAATGTTAAAGGAAAAATAATTAAAAAATCAATAGATAGGTTGAAACCTGCATATATTTGCATCGATAGTGTAAATGAAACAACTTTGGATAATAAAGATATTAAGAAAAATTTAACACAAAAAAGTTTAACAAGTCTTTTAAAAAAGTAAGATTTATAATATAATAATTAAATTAAAATAATAATAATAATAACAATTACAATAATAATGCTCATAATAACAAGAATTGAAATATTATCACATAATAATTTAATAATAAAAATATTAATATTTCAATCAATAGTTGTAACTTTGAATGTACGAGATTTATAGAATTATTTTGTTCCCAAGATAGTCAAGACTAGTATCGTGTAAAACACTGGAAGGGGAGTAATGTGGTGAAAGAATCATACTGTAGTTTTACTGTAAAAACTTTTTTATATTTAAATCTAATAGGTTAATTTTTTCACAAATTTAAATCTAGTTAACTTACAAAATTTATGTTTTGAAATTTGAATTTTAGAAAGTTAGTTAGTGACAGACAGATTGAGAATTAACATTTAATTTAGTTTCTTTAAAAAATAATAATAATTTGAATTGAAATTAAGTTGAAATTGTTATAATTAAATAATATAATTAATAAATAAATTTTTAAATTCTGATTTAGTTTATGAATGAAATCCTTGAGGTTCGTAGCATCCTCTCATTTGTGATAAATAAATCGCTACACCGATGCTCCGTCAGTTCTAACTGCAGCAATATCTTTGTCCAAATCAAGTTCAAATTCCTTCAACTTCTTCCTCAAAAGTTCGACGCAAACTGTTGCTGGCATACTCCCATAAATACGAGTAAGTCCTAAATTCCAAACCAAGCCACGATCATTTGCGTAAGTGTGGGCATTGATGTTAATATACCGGCTGTTATTAGACGACGTCCATTCGTCAAAAGTAAGCGAAAAACAATTGTCTTTTTCCTTTAATTCGTGCAATTCATGGGCCACTTGCATACAAAGAGTTATTCCGTAATTCATGACCATCATTCGAAGATGGAGGCAAAAAGTGTCCTTTTGCTTTAAATAATTCTCGCAAATCTGAAGAAGTTACGAAAATGCTCCAGGGCAGACAGTCTTTTGCAGTCATACGTGCCACTCTTTCTTCCATTGAAATTTCATTGTTGTTACGCAATGCATTGCGTCATCTGGACGCAACATGCATCTTTTTATGTACAACCTTTTGTAAAGTCCTTTGTGTATTTTGGTCCTTTTGGGTTTTAGCGTCCTGTTAATTTGTTTGTTTGTGTTAATTTATGATTGTAAGTCATTCCAAGTGTCTCATATTAGTTGAGGTTTATGCGTCTTTCGGTTATTTTGGTAATTTATGAGTCCTAGGTTTAGGCTCAATTGTTTAAGGATGTTTGTTTTAGTGATGAAATTTATAGTTTTAGGTTTAGTTTCAAGTCAATTGTAACATATTGTATTCGAGGATTATGTGTGTGGCCACTTAAGGTTTGGTGGAAATTAAAAAACTATTACCCTGGTCGCATTTGGCGACCAGATTTGTAGACCACACGCATAACCCGAGAGTCATTGTGAAATTAACAAAGAAAGTTAGTTAGTTGAAATCAGGACGCGATGCGTATTAGACGTGTTAGTTTAACTCAAAATCAATTATAAGCGTGATGCGATTAATACGCGTTTATAGTGTTACTTGTTTAGAAGTTTGTTAATAGAATAATTATACGTGAAATAAATTGTTTTCGTTTTCCATAAAGGTATTAGTATTCGAAACCCCCCTTTAAAGAACTGTGGCGCTATACCATAACTTGGAATAGCGCAGCCATCCGTGGAATTTAAATTAATAAATTTAAACCAAGATGGCCTAATACGGATTTGTTTCAACTAAGCAAATCTAATAACATTTTATGGTCCTTCGAGCCGGATACTAGTGACTACTGAGTGGTGAGAACAGTTTGTTAAACATGCGAAATACGTTAGGACAGTGAACAGAGTAAAAAGTGATTAGTGACATTAATTTATGCGAATTTAATAAGTTTCATGTACACAAGTGAAGAAAATTATGCGCGAAACCAATACGGCCAAATATACAAACATTCAATATAATACAGTTAAATAATACATAGAAAACAGTGGTTACAATTATATGCGCGAACGTTCAAAATTCGAAGAATTATATTAAACATAATGCGGGTACCTACGTTTGTACAACATATTTAAAGTGAAGCTTGGGTTATTACCGAAAAACGCGACTTTATAGACAGCGCAAGATCGCCAGTGAATTAAAAAAATCAAAGAAAGCTAAGTATTATGATGAACAGTTAACGTGAAATAAGGTGACAAATTTGATACGAAACACGCAAATAACGCTATTGACAACGAGTAGAGATACGATAAATAAATAACGCGAAAAACTGTGAGCAATGCTAATACGAGATACGTGATCGGACAAAGTGAATTAAACAGAACAAGAAACGCGAACATTGATACATATAAAGTCGATTGTGACCAAAGGTTGGAAATTTGAATAATACGCAAGAGTGAAGGCTGTACATTAATACCACGTTGATTCAAGTGGGCAAGTGACCAGAAAGTAGCTAATCAAGTATCGACCAGCATCGATAACATTATCGAGATCAGGCGGAGACGCGAGCATCATCTGAAGCGGAAATCGACCAAATCAAGACATCCTAAAGCTAAGTCACCCTCTTTGTCCATTTATTCCTAATATCTACTCAGCTCAATTTCAGTAGTTTAGATTCGTTTAACGCGAAAAGAAAACAAATGACTAACGAAGAACTTAGCGAGCTAAATAAAAAGCGAGGGGTGCTTAAGGCGAAGCTCACTAAATTTAGTAACTTTATTGACAACCCAGATAACTCGGGAAGTATCACTGAAATTAAGTTACGGTTAAGTAAAATAGAAAGCCTTTTGTCAGAGTTCGAGAAAATTCATCTAAAAATCGAAGAGATAACGAAAGAGGCTTCAGATGATTTGGATGAATTTGAAGATAATTACTATGCAACCATTAGTCGGGCACATGATCTGACGGGGCGGTCTAACAACCCGGTCATATCATTGACCGACAGTGGTTTGAGTACAAACGCTAGTAATTACAATACAATGCAACTAAACATTAAGTTACCGAAGATTGATTTAGTAACCTTTGACGGAAAATTTGACAAATGGCTTGAATTCTATAATTCGTTCAATTCATTGGTCCACAATAATGCAAATCTCGGGTGTCTTCAAAAGCTCCACTACTTGCGATCCTGTCTAAAGGGCGAAGCAGGCTCAATTATTCAAGCGCTAGAACCGTCCGAAGAAAACTATGTGGTCGCGTGGGACCTAGTTAAAAAACGATTTAATAATAAACGCGTAATAGTTCAAACGCACGTGCGTACTTTTATGGAGCTACCGAGCCTCCAAAGGGAATCGGCAGCGGATCTGCAAAAACTTTTAGATGACGTTCGAAGTCATTTATGTGCGCTTAGGTCGTTGCGGGAACCAGTCGATACTTGGGATACCCTCTTAATTCATACAATCACATCCAAAATAGATAGGGCTACTCATAAAGAGTGGGAAAAATCGATCACCGGTACCGAAATGCCGAAAATGAGCGCGTTAATGGAATTCTTGGAGCAGAAGTGCCAAACTCTTCAGGTTACATCAATTAATGTGCCCTCACACGCGAATTCTAATACGGGCAAGAAACCTCCAAATTCATTTCAAAGACGAGCATTCACAACAATTCAAAAAATGGTTTGTATTATCTGCAAAGGCACTCATAAGATACACGACTGTGACACGTTAAAAAAAATGAGTGGTAGCGAACGCGTTGATAGAATTAAGAAGTTGGATTTATGTTTCAACTGTCTTAAACCGGGTCCCCGAAGCGACTCGTGTAGCTGGAGTGGATGCAAAAAGTGTGGGAAAAAGCACAACACACTTTTGCATTTAGAACCAAGACAGGGTTTGGGAAGAGATCCAAAAATGAACGCGGTAAATATTTCAGAAATGTCAGAAAGCTCTAATGTGAGAGCGTTTAAAGCGGCGACGGTGACACAAGTCTTGTTATCCACTGCGTTGGTGGACATAGCAGGAAAAAACGGGAAGTTGTTCCAAGCACGCGTGTTGTTGGACAGTGGATCTCAATCTCATTTCATTACGAGACTTTTTGCGGAAATGTTGAAACTTCCTCTCAAGGAGATAAATCTGCCAGTTGAAGGTCTAAATCAACTGGAGACACGCATAAAACATTCGATGAGAACGGATATTCGCTCAAAGGTGAATGATTATAGGGCAAACGTCGAACTGCTTGTCTTGCCGACAATTTGCAATAATCTACCCAATCAAATGGTTAAAAAACAGGGACTGAACATTCCAAGCAACATTAAGCTTGCTGATCCCAAATTTTACGAGCCCCAAGAGATCGACGCACTGCTGGGAGTGGAGATCTTCTATGACTTGCTTTGCATAGGGCAAATCGCGATACCCGGACATAAGGCGCGGTTACAGAAAACCAAACTAGGGTGGATTATTTCCGGTAGAATCTGCGGGAAGTAACTCAGGGAACCGTGAGGAATTGTTTCACAACATTTAACTCATTAGAGCAGAGCGTCGCGAAATTCTGGGAAATTGAAGAGATCGATGGTAAAACATTTCTATCGGAAGAAGAATTTCAGGTGGAGGAACATTTCAAGCAAACAACCAAACGCGATGCTACCACAGGTAGATATACTGTCCGGTTGCCGTTTAAGGACAATATTGATAAGTTAGGGGAATCGCGTAACAAGGCTACTAGGCAATTTTACGCGTTAGAAAGGAAATTTGCGAAAGACGACACACTCAAATTAGCGTACGTTGAAAACATGCGTGAAGCGATACAACTAGGACACATGGTAGAAACGGATTTACATGACAAAGTGACGAAGTGTTGCTACCTGCAACATCATCCGGTTATTAAAAATTCGAGTGCGACTACCAAACTGAGGGTAGTTTATAACGCGTCTGCAAAAACAAGCACGGGCCTTTCTCTAAATGATTGTTTAAAGGTAGGACCAGTTGTGCAAAGTCCGTCCTTTGACATAATCCTACGATTTCGGACCCACCAGATAGTCATGCTAGTTGACATTGAGAAAATGTACAAGCAAATAAAGCTAGATGATAGAGATGCGCGATATCAATTGGTTCTTTGGCGGGAAAACGAGTCGGAGGATTTGAAAACGTACGTGATACCAGTCGTCCTTTTTGGCGCATCAGCACCTCATTCGGCAACGCGGGTATTAAACCAATTAGCTGATGATGAAAAGCATAGATTCCCTCGAGCAAGCGAAGTGCTTAAACGAGATTGCTATGTTGACGATGTCATAACAGGAGCTGACACCATTAGTAACGCGAAAATTTTGCGGGACGAATTAATGGGAATAACCAGGGCGGGCGGTTTCACGCTTAGGAAATGGGCATCAAATTTCGCAGAAGTAACAGATGGGCTACACGATGAGGGGCAGGAAATTAATTTTATTTTAGATGATTAGGGAACAAATGAAAGCGTTAGGGATTAATTGGAATAGCGGGAAAGACGTGATTACCTATTCTATAAAAGAGAATTTCGAATCAACGGTAACAAAACGAACGGTGTTATCAAATATTGCACGACTTTATGATCCCATCGGCTTATTAGGGCCAGTCATAGTTGCAGCGAAAATGCTTATGCAAACTCTTTGGCAATGTAACGCAGGTTGGGATGAGTCCCTACCAAATAGCATCCATACGGCATGGATGCATATCAAAAATCAGTTGAAGGTGTTCACTAGGTTACAATTCCAAAGGAAAGCGGTGATTAAAAACGCGATTCGTATAGAAATACACGGGTTCTGTGATGCCAGTGAAAAAGCATATGGGGCGTGTATATATATGCGATCTATCGACGACAAAGGAGAGGTTCTTACGAACTTACTATGTTCTAAGAATCGTATTGCTCCACTAAAAACGATTTCGCTCCCGAGGTTGGAGTTATGCGCAGCACTATTGCTGGCCAGGTTAATAAAAATCGTCCTAAACGGAACACACAAGCCAATTCATGAAGTTTTCCTTTGGTCAGATTCATCCATTACGCTACAATGGATTAATACGCAACCATACTTACTAAAAACGTTTGTTGCCAACAGAGTTTCCGAAATTCGTGAACTAACCAACACGATGCGTTGGAGTCATATCCCTTCACAAGAAAATGTGGCTGACACACTTTCACGCGGGCAATCACCAGAGGAGTTTGTAGCAAATCGTCAGTGGAGATTGTGCCCAGAATGGCTCAAAAGGGATAGTCAAGAGTGGCAAAGGACGGCTATACAGAACGTACCCCTTAGTGAATTAAGGCCGATTCAGGTCTTAACATCAGAAGTCAAGCAAGCAAACGAATTGTTAACGAGGTATTCCTCAATACGGAAATTGAGGAATGTAGTCGCATACATCCTTCGGTTTAAAAACAACGCGATATCGAATAATTCTAAGAAATACGGGCTTCCCAGTACGGAAGAATTGCAAGCAGCCATGACGAGGGTCATAAAGAGCGTGCAAAGCGAGTGCTTTCAACCAGAGTTGAAAGAACTTACTAAATCAAAGACAATAAATGCGGGAAGTTCACTTCGCGCATTAAACCCTTTTCTTGATAGTGACGGAATAATACGAGTCGGGGGTAGATTAAAAAACTCAGAGTTAGATTACGCGGGAAAGTATCCAATTATATTACCGAAAAATCACCACGTCACGGTACTAGTTATTCGGGAGCAGCATCTCCTATGCCTACATGGAGGCACTCAATGTACCCTTAATGCAGTAAGGGAGAAATACTGGCCACTCAACGGCAAGAGCACTACAAAAACGGTCATACGAAAAAACGTAACATGTCTTAGGGCCAAGCCGCCCAACTAACCCTATTTCATGGGAGATCTTCCTTCCAATAGAGTCACTCAGGCTAGACCATTTCTAAATTCTGGGGTTGACTATTGCGGACCGTTTTATATAAAGGAGAAAAAATATTGAAATCGCGGAAAAATTAAGGTTTACGGGTGCATATTTGTATGTTTTTCGACGAAAGCGATACATATCGAACTGGTAACGGATCTAAGTAGTGAAGCGTTTATCGGATGTTTACGTAGATTCTTCGCGAGACGTGGTCAATCACTGAACATGTACTCGGATAATGCGACAAATTTCGTTGGGGCCAAAAATGAATTGCACGAATTAACGAAATCAGTAAAGTATAATGAGACCATAACTCAATTTCTTGCAAATGTAGGAACAAAGTGGCATTTTACACCTCCAAGGTCTCCTCACTTCGGAGGACTTTGGGAGGCGGCAGTGAAATCGTTTAAACACCACTACGTTCGAACAATCGGGGAAAAGCTATTCACATACGAAGAGTGTTTAACATATACGACTGAAATTGAGGCGATTTTGAATTCCCGCCCAATCACTCCTTTATCCGAAGATCCAAATGACCTCCGTGCCCTTACCCCTGCCCATTTCATTATAGGTGATTCCTTCACGAGCTTACCAGACGCAGATTTAACGAAGACACCAGTAAATAGGTTATCTAATTGGCAGCATATTCAATTGGTGAAGCAACATTTCTGGAGCAGATGGCACAAGGAATACCTTAACCTGCTGAACGTGAGATCTAAGTGGCAAATAGCACACCCTGATAGGATGAAGGTAGGTTCACTTGTCATGTTAAAGTAGGACGGCGCACCACCTCTGCACTGGCCACTAGGGCGAATAGTAAAAGTTTATCCAGGAGATGACAGCAAAATCCGAGTGGTAGAAGTGAGAACGCGTTCTGGGACATATAAGCGAAACATCACAAAGTTGGCCCCACTGCCGTTAGAATAAAATATGGAAATATAATTGTATAATGTAGTTAGGATAAGATTGAAACACCACGGCATGCTAGAATGGAATAAATTGTAATCGGTTATAAAAATTAAGAAAACAGAAATGTTGAATACGGTGCATTCAAGGCGGGCGGCATGTTACGCAATGCATTGCGTCATCTGGACGCAACATGCATCTTTTTATGTACAACCTTTTGTAAAGTCCTTTGTGTATTTTGGTCCTTTTGGGTTTTAGCGTCCTGTTAATTTGTTTGTTTGTTTTAATTTATGATTGTAAGTCATTTCAAGTGTCTCATATTAGTTGAGGTTTATGCGTCTTTCGGTTATTTTGGTAATTTATGAGTCCTAGGTTTAGGCTCAATTGTTTAAGGATGTTTGTTTTAGTGATGAAATTTATAGTTTTAGGTTTAGTTTCAAGTCAATTGTAACATATTGTATTCGAGGATTATGTGTGTGGCCACTTAAGGTTTGGTGGAAATTAAAGAACTATTACTCTGGTCATTTGGCGACCAGATTTGTAGACCACACGCATAACCCGAGAGTCATTGTGAAATTAACAAAGAAAGTTAGTTGAAATCAGGACGCGATACGTATTAGACGTGTTAGTTTAACTCAAAATCAATTATAAGCGTGATGCGATTAATACGCGTTTATAGTGTAACTTGTTTAGAAGTTTGTTAATAGAATAATTATACGTGAAATAAATTGTTTTCGTTTTCCATAAAGGTATTAGTATTCGAAACCCCCCTTTAAAGAACTGTGGCGCTATACCATAACTTGGAATAGCGCAGCCATCCTTGGAATTTAAATTAATAAATTTAAACCTAGATGGCCTAATACGGATTTGTTTCAACTAAGCAAATCTAATAACAATTGTCTTCATTCGCTTTGTTGTCGAACTTGGAACGGGACAGGAACTTGCGATGGAACTAGACGTCGACGCCGAAATTTCTGTCACCCTTTTGGTTAAATTTTCAATACCGTGCTTTGACTTCATGAACAAGTAAGCCTTTGGTCCATATAGCCGTACTTTTTATAATGGACTTACACAATTTACATTTTGCAGTTAAACCGTTTTCAGATTTCAAAAAATGCTCCCATACAATAGAATTGCTTGTAAAACTACTGTAACGCATTTCACTTGACATTTTAACTTACAACTTCTTTATTGCACATTATAATCAATGTTTTATTTAATATTGTAATTATTTCTTATGAAATAGTTCTTTCGCCGATGTATTCACTCGCTGGCTTCTGATTTTTGACTAGGTCTAGTTAGTTCTGATTCTCCTTGATTTTGATAAGACGAAGGCGCAGACGGCTTAATGGGATTTTAATGTGTCGTCTTGGTTCGACCATTAAAATGGTTGGGTTTAATGTTTTTTACAGATTTGCGAATCCCGGAATTGGAAAATGGTGCGGGATCCCGGAGTGCCGGATGCGAATTTTGCATAGGAGCTATTACTGGGTTAAAAATGTCACCACTCGATGGTATCATGGAAATGCAGTTCACCTAGAAATAAGGGGCCGTGGTTAATTTTCCTTGCCGCGAGTTTGAAATATTTTTGTTATATTTAAGAATTGTTTATCCAAGGAACTAGTGAGAACAGAAAAAACATTGTCTGTAAAGTCGGTTTACGGACGATAATTTTACGTGATAACGTCATAAGAAAACATTGATGAAAAATTGCCTACTTTTATGAATTGAATTGAATTATTTTCACTGAATTATCATTTTTTGGTATAATACAATGAAGGAGCTAATTGAAAATGTAAATTTTTTCAATAAATTTTTTTACTTAAATTATGCAGATTAATTATAAGTAACAATATGCTATGTATTAACAATTTATTTATTCGTACATACGCGTATTAGTTTGGATTCATGAGAGATTCGTTCATACGCGTTTTAGTGTGGATTCAAGAATCTCTGATGAATCCAAACTAATGTACGAATCTCTCATTCGTCCGCTCAGCTCAGGCGGAACGTGACAATGAGTCACGATTTTTCATTTGTGCAGCCGGCCATCGATTTATAAGACGTTATCACGTCAAAACGAAGGAATTTCCGTTTTTGTGAAGCTGGATTCACTGGTCCGTTCGGCGCGTGCGGAACTGTTGTTTTTATACTAAGTTTTGACAACTCTCATGCCGTTCTCATATTGCGGCGAATTCAGTTCCCTCTCTGGTAAAGTTGAACCAACTTCAACTTTCGTGCGGAAGATTTTTGTTTTCACCGTGAATGTGTTCCGCGTCGCGTCGTTCCATTTGTGCATTGTTCTAAAAAGTGCGGCAGATTCACGACGAACGAATGAATTTTGACCCAAGACACTCTCTTTGCGACGAACTAGTTCCGCACGCGCTGAACGGTCCAGCATGAGTTTACCAGCAAGTCCAAGTTGCTCTTTTGGGAAACCGGGATTGCATTCGATATATATTGCCACAACCACACCACAAGTTTCATTTAAGTCTGTGCGAAACCGTGCTAAATACTGCCTTAATTCTAGTTTGATTGAAAATTCATTGGTAGCGTTCCAATATATTAGACGGCCTGAGCGAATTCATACCTTTCTAAACTTGGGCAATTTGAATGGCGGGATTTTCAATACGTAGAAATTTTCCTTGATAATTTTTTTTTACATCTTCAAATTAAATGATGAATTCAATAAAAATCAACGCGTGTAAGGTAATCAAAATCCAATTAATAATGAATAATGAGCTGTCAAAATTTAGACTGCGATTCGTAATGCACTTGATTTATGGCCGGCTCCGAGAATAAATCTAACTAAGCGTTTCATAAAGTTACTCTCGGAAATTTAACCACTGAGACTGTGTGCGAATGTTCATCATTTCAGTACAAATTCTCATTTCGATAAGGTTTGCGTCTCAGGAAATGAGAACTCTGAAGCTCTAATTTCATGTTCGTTTCAGTGACAGTTTCCGAAATAATATAATTTTATTATTTTTCTTCGGTTTTAAAAAAAAATCTAAACGAAATGATAAAGGTTCGCACACAGTCTGAGTAGTAAAATAGTTCAGAGAAGTCCAACAGATGGCTCTTACCCGTATCGAGGGGCTAGAAAGGGAGTCTCTCCCCACTTTACTCGGTGAGTAAATACTTATTCCGCGGGAATTTGCATGGGTTCCGCAATTTACGTAACTCATGGTTAGTGAAACACAAAAATTTTTTACTTCGATGTACCTAACCACAGATTACTTACAAATTTACTTACTTATCGTTTGTGAAACGGAAAAAGTCATTTTTTCATCCATTTAGCTAGTTTTGCAAAAACCGTAAGACGAAAAAAGCCGTGTTATTTTGCAACTTGATATGGAGGAAAACTGTGAAATTACAAGAGACGACGGTAGTTTTCCCTAGATAGCTCGCAACCTTTACCAATTTCACTAGACATTAGCATGAATTACGTTCATTAGTTGCACAAATTACCTATTCTTTATCTAATTTCAAATTTTTGAGCTTAAAGTAACTAAAATTTATCAATAAATTCAAATTTTCTGAAGTTTTGTACATGTTATATCCTATAGGGGAGGGAAAATCAAGCGTGACTAAATTCTATCGTGTGGTGTCATTTTTAATCTGTTTTATCGAGTATAAAATTTGCACTAGATACGTAAATATATAAGATTTGACAGTTCTACACCACTCGATGTCGCAAAAGAACGCGACTATAATTCAGAACACTAAAACATAAACAGTTATATATGTTCAAGTGGTAAGTATATATAGTTTTTCAAGGAAAAAATGTAAACATGTGCTGCGTTCCATTAAGCTAAAAACAGAACACACTTTACGATAAACTGACAAAACCTAACCTGAATTTTCTCTGTCAAGGGTTTTCTTTTTTTTGTTCTTGTGTTAAGTTTTTTGTTAAGAATTAAATTTTTCAAATTCAAATTTATTTTGCTAAGAATAAAGTTCAAATTTTTCGGAAAATAATTTCAATTAGAGAAATCCAAAATACCACATCGACGCATCTGCCATACGTCCCCACATGAATGAGACCAAATTTGTGCGAAAATACATTTGTGTTTCACCGATTAAACTTCCCAAGTTTATAGGAGATTTCTTGCAAGCTTGAAAGAATCAAAATAACATATTGGATCACATAGAGCTGTTTTCCTAAATGTTCTTGCGTTTTTCATGGAATGATAGTGAAGGAATGCGCAAAAGTTTTCATAAATGATCGTTTTCAATAACAGATTGCTTAAAATAGTCTGGAATAACTTAACAGAAAAGGTGTCAAGAATATGTTTCGTAACTTAAAAACTTGAATAATAACACAAAACATTTATAATGCATAGTAATATTTCCTTAGCTCTTAATTATCATTTTAAGCACACGTTCTTACTATATATCAATAATATTGCTATACATTAAAGTTATAATCTTTCACATATTACCTTTTATGTGCAAGAAGCACAAAATGCTGGCCAACATACAAACAGTGTGAATCACTCCTGACATGATTTTCAGGTTCAATCAATATAAAGAGTTCAATATATCGTTCTTTACTATATGTTTCACTAACGGTTTTTTTAAATGAGTCAGGGCAAAATATTCCTAAGACATCTGTCGTTTTGGATCCCTTGGAAAAAGAATAATTTATTTTCACAGCCTTAAACATTAATCGCCTAATTATACTCTTTACACAGATTTGATTAATGATACAAAAACGAAAGTCACTTCATTCTGCAAATTTGTTAATTGATTTATCAATTTAAATCAAATAAGAAAAGGTAGTTCTATACTATGTTTTACAAAATATGTAAAAATTCGTAATGTTGACTATATCATTAATACGTAAACGAGAAATTTCATTACGAACAGGTTCATTATATAATAGTTTGGCAATGGGCAGCAAGTCAAAATTCCTTTCCAAAATCCACATTAAGCATGATTCTCATAGATCAAAACATTTTATTGAATTGAATTTTCAGTTCCTTTGAGGTTTCTCAATAAACGGCTAATTGAGCAGTTACGTGATACTTTTGATATGACTCGATGATATCGATCGTTGTCCTAGTTTTTGCAAATAGTACTCGCATATCCCACTGCGCTAATTAACGTACCTACAAGTTTTTAAAACCAAAACTTTTATTTCTAGAATTCATTCTTAGAATATAGTGGAAAATGGCATCAGAAAACTCCCCACAATACATGTAATTAGCATGTTACATAACCACCTTGTCGAATTCCAATATTTAGCTATTGCATCATTCACCACCTTTAACATAAATTCACAAAACTTTAGAACAAAATGTATGATGCTGTGACAAAATATTTTTCCTTAAATTTTCAGTATGCTACACATTGATTTTGAATAACTATATTCAGTTTGAATTGTATTGAATTGACCTGACATTAAGTTACTCTGATTATTCTGCTGAAAATGTTTCTTCGTCATTACTTTGTGAGTTTCTTACATTCAGAAGTTTCACTTAAGCTTAGATTCCAAGTTAAAACTCTACTTTCTTGAACCCACCAATCTGATCAGAACCCAAATGCAAACTAAATCAAGAAAACTTCTTCGATGAATCAATGCAGGTAGGACTTGAAATCAAATGCTACCGCGCAGGAGTGAAATGGTTATTATGTAAGGATTTTACATGCAGAAAGTCTAAATAAATACATAAATGCAATATTAATAATACGCATATGTGCAAATATTGAGAAAAAGTTTAATCAGTTTTATTTGACTAAGATACCTACTTGTTTTATTTATGTGTATAATGATGTCCTAGTAAAGAGAAAAGTTAGAGTACACTCTTGCGGATTTTTTATGCGATTTTTTTTGAGGAAAACTTCCCAACGTGAGGAAAATTGGCTATAGTACACTTACGGTCACTCCGTGTTTATAATTTTTTCCTGGAAAAAATCACATATTTAGGAAGATATACTCATTATCTTTCATTTAAGGGGTGGGCGAATGTATTTTATGGAGTATTTATATCAAAAATCGGCTTTTATTCCGCGAGGCTAATACAAAAATTTTACGTTTCTCAAGGTTCTAGTCTTAGATTATAGAGAACAGGATATAACACGATGACAGATGAGCGTGCAATTTTAACGCAACCTAACAAAATTTACTAACACACTTGAACGAAAAACATTGACGTCGGAAAATTTCTGTACACGACCATGAAACAAGTAGAATTGGACACAAATAATTAA
Organism: Chrysops caecutiens; assembly: GCA_963971475.1. Classification (NCBI taxonomy): domain Eukaryota; kingdom Metazoa; phylum Arthropoda; class Insecta; order Diptera; family Tabanidae; genus Chrysops; species Chrysops caecutiens. The sequence goes on along the minus strand of OZ020567.1, from coordinate 51,920,170 downwards.
AAAACACAAATCTATTCTTTTATAAACATTTATTAATAATTTTTACTCATGTTACACGTTCTTTATTATTAAATAAACTATTAAAAAATTTCAGTATACAATTTTCTACAAGTTTCATACTACTACTCCACTGCATGAATTTGACACGAATTTCACAAACGATGCGTCATTTACTATGTTCCTTATTTTCAAACTTGAAATTTAATTAGAAAAACAATGTTTTTCACTTTGAAAACAATTAAAATAAATAAAGAAAACATTGAATTTCACATTGTTAGCAAATAAAATAGCTTTCTTAATCTGAAGAATATAATGTGAACAATTTTTCCGACAATTCACTTCGGGTTTTTCCTTTATTACTGATATATTTTACTAAAAAGAGAATGTCACTTCATAAAACTGTTACTATCACTCCAGTCTACCTCACTTTATTTTATTTTCAACAAATTACTAATTTTTTTCAATGAAATACTATAAAATTCATTAAATTTTGCTTTGTTTTGACATTTGATGTTCAATTTATTTACAAACACTACTCCCACCACAGATTTTTATTTGATAAAAAACGAGTTCATGTTAAAATGCACAGTATAGTCTAATATATCCAAATATGTTTCTTTTTTGAAAAAAATAACTAATAAAAAGGGACCTTAAGTGTACTGTCATCAATTGGTCAATTTTAATCAATTGATTGAAAATCCCATTTTCAAACTTTTCCCCTGCCCCCCCTCCCCACCTTGTCGCCCACGACTTTTATCGGGGACAGTACACTTAAGGTCACTTTTTATTAGTAATTTTTTTCAAAAAAGAAACACATATTTGGATATATAGTATTAGACTATTCTGTGAATTTTAAAGGGTGGACAGTTTTTTGACCCCCACTACCCCCCGTATCTTTCGTAAAAGGAAAAATTGTTTGATTTGGACTAGAACTTTGAAAAATGTCAACTTTTTGTATGAGCGCCTCGCGAAATAAAAGCCGATTTTTGATATAAATACCCCATAAAATACATTCGCCCACCCCTTAAATGAAAGATAAGGAGTATATGTATCTTCCTAAATATGTGATTTTTTCCAGGAAAAATATATAAACACGGAGTGACCGTAACTGTACTATAGCCCTTTTATCAATTGGGATGAAGTCCTTGTACCTTGGATCCTCGACGGTCTCATCATCTGCACATTTACCTGGCTTCTTAGTTTCTGTAATCTGTTCATATTTGTTTTTTAGTATTAGATCTGTTCCCGCACTCGAAAATCTTACTGCTTTTACTACATTTTACGTTTGAGTATTTGGCGTTCTCGTATAAGAGAAAATAGGGAGAAGTATAACGCATTTACTCGCACAAGACTTCTCCACCTTACTACTTGTTACTACAAGAAGTTGTTGTATTTAAAAGTGGGAAAACTGTCAAATGAATATATATGACGTATGACATTTAGTAGTTTAGTAGTAACTAATGAATTATTAATTTTCTTTATATTTGTGTTAAAATTTTTTATGTTTAGTTTATTTTTATGTATACTCCAGATCAAAATTCAACAATTTTACTACTTTTCCGTTCCCGTACTATTTTCCGTTTATTGCTCACACTGTGAGAGTTACGCTCATGGTAGCATAATTTGAGAGAATACTGATTTTTACTACAAAAGTACGGGAACAGACTATCATTTTTACTGCTAATTTTTTCCTAACAGGGATTTTGAAGTCGGTCGTTTTCTTTAAACAATTTTTCTTATTTCTTTTTGTGCAGGAACCCAAAACTCTCGAAAATAGTTAAACTTTGCACCAGTTTTCCGTACCTGAACAGCCCTATACGTAACTTTATTGATAGTCTGTAAGTGCTGACGTTTGCTGATAAATGGAGATATAGGTTGTAGTTGGTGTTTTGCGCAATTTAGATAAATGCATTTAAAACACTGCGGTCATACTGACAGCAAAGTTGGTAACCTAGATTGCTTATATTCCACTTATCTATGTATAGTTTATGGAGAACGGCGAAGTAAAGTGACTGAATTTAGGACAATGTAGGTATGTAACCAAAAGCCGTGTTTTATTATGCACGAGATCCATATGAATCACGAACGCACAACACGTGATCCGGATAGCTACCAAGATCACGTGTTGTTGTTGGAATACATTTAAAAAATTTATTACGTTCGTGATCCATATGGATCTGGTACATAATAAAACACGGCTAAAGTTAACCGTTTACGTCGATTTATTTAACGATTTCTTTTTGTTTTATGTATGTACGCTTAAGTACTACAACCATGTCATGAAACACAAGTAGATTGCTCGAAAATTGATCCACGAGGTAAGTAATAAATATATAGTACATTATTACATGCCAAAATTATTGTATAGGTGCGTTCTTTTGGGACTTTGAGTGGTGTACAACTGTCAAATCCCATATATTTTTCTCACGCAAGTTTAACACCCGATAATACTTGGGTTAAAATTTAAGCACACGATAAATGTCAATCTATTGGTGTGGAGATCGAGCCATCGTTCGTTTTCATTGTTTGAAGGTTTTCAAACTTGGAAAATTTAACAACATCTAAAGTTCGATTTTGTTGTTTATCGTTCGAAAACACAAACAAACGTGAAAATAGTGAATTGTTATTTTTGATACAAGGAAAATTACTATAAATATTTTGAATATTTTGCAAAGATTGTGATTTTTGTTTGTTGAGTTATTGTTTTAAGTTTAAGTTTTACAAAATGAGCGAGGAAAACGCTTTTGCAGAAATTTTACTCGTAAGTAGAAAATTCTCCTTAGTATCAACTCAAATTTTAGGTGAACATTTTCTATTGTAGGATGTATTCGAATCTTCATCCGGCTCAAGTGATTCTTCAGCTTCACCAACTGACGCAGAACTTGTAGGAGATTTAATTAGAGGTAGCCATGAGAAAGTGCACAACTTTATGGCAGTTGTGGACGCCTACACTAGCCCTGATTTTAAGTCACATTTCCGACTTCGGCGTGAGTCAGCAAAATTATTAATTGGTAAGATACATGATTTTGACCATGCATTTTTTAGTTAGTAAAACGATTTTGAATATCCTAGATTTATATATAACTGCTGATGAAGCTCCAAACCACCATCATGGAGGACGTCGAAAAGTTGGACCCAAAAAAGAAGCCCTAATGTTCTTGTGGTACGTAAGTAACACAATTACATTTAGGCAGTTAGGAAATTTATTTGGAGTATCACGTTCTTGTGCCTGGACAGTGATACAAAGAGTGTCTTTGTGGCTATGTAAATTAAGTAATGAGTATGTTAAGTGGCCTGGTGGACAGGAGGCCATTAATACCATTGCTGCGTTTGTACTTATTTCCGGGATACCCGGTGTGTTAGGTGCGATCGATGGTACCCACATCAAGCTAGACGCCCCAAAACACAACCCTGTAGCGTACTTCAATAGAAAAAAGTACTACAGTTTAGTGCTGCAGGCAGTTGTAGGGCCCAATAAGAAGTTTATTGATGTATATTGTGGTGAGCCAGGATCGCTACATGACAGCCGGGTGTTGAGAAGATCTTTTCTCTTCGCCGATTGTCAAATAAATTGTCCTAATCTGTTTCCTTACCGTAGTTTTCTTGTTGGAGACTGTGCCTATCCGCAACTTTCTTGGATTGTGCCGCCATATAAGGACACTGGCAGTTTGACAACACAAAAAACGGGGTTCAACCGCCTACATTCCTCAACAAGAATTCAGTTTGATGGTAGCGACAAACAAAATAAAATAAAAAAATTTGTTAATAGAAAAATTTAAAGATAATAAAAATACATAATTCATTAATTCATTAATTCAATATTTTTTAAAATGGAGGGTAGAAATTTTGCAATGTTTTCCTTATTCTTTTTGTATATTTTTAAAACATTGTAAAGTTTCTAGCCTCCAAAATTTTGTTATAAATGCAAACTGGTAAATTACTGTTGTGTCGAGGTTTCACCAACCTCTTCTTGAGGAGTCACGTCCGTGGAGATGGAGGAGCTCATGCTGTAATATATCATTTGATAAGTACAGCATAAAATATTGTTCACATTACCTTTTATTTGTGACGCTACAGGCTACTGCCTGCCGGACACCAACGCCTGCAATGTGTGGGGTATCTACCGACCTGCACGCTCTGGTAGAGAATTTATCCTCCAGCAGATCCGCATAGGGCCCCACACACGGCCCACTCCCACTTCTGTTTGAGTTATCCTCCGCTGCTTTATATGCGCGGAGGACACTCTTTATCTTGTTCTCCAATATAAGGGGAGTAACTGGAGATTTCTGAAAAAGTTAAATTGTAAATCATAGTATATAAATTATAATATGTGTCAACTATGTAAACTTACCAGCACACCAGAAGAGGTTATATCCTCGACCAAATTCTCATACGCAAGTCTCTTCTTGCGTGGATATGCGAACTCTTCTTGTCTTGATTTATAAAAACCAAGAAGAGTTCGCGTCTCCTCTCTAGTCCAAGCTCTTCTAACATTGATATATATTAGAATATATTTTATAATTATTTATCAATTTTAATTGTTTGAATTACATACCTCCTGTTTAGACTCCATTATTCCATAAAACACATTTCGGACAGATGTACAACAAAACCAGTTTTTTTACCATTAATAAATATTAAATATTATTAAAAAATGTTAGTATTAGGTGTACATTTACTAACCCATAATTTACCCCTCGCCAAAATCTTCTCCATTTACCGTTTACAGCCACAAAATCCATGCAACATTTTTAAAATATATTCAACATTGGACATTTTAAACGCAAGATAAACATTAAATAAAAATAATAACATACCTTGAAAGTTTTCCTTTATCCATAACCGTAAATAAATAACGTCAAGTCACAAATCGTGTTTTGACTTGACAGCAATTGATATGATTGCCAACTATCAGAAATTATCGAGTGCAACTCAAAGTTGTCTTTTTTGGAACATTGGATTTGCACTCGATAGCGATTCCCAAAAGAAAACGCCTTATATGCCAGTCGCGTTGTTTTCGGACATCGAGTGGTGTAGAAGTGTCAAATCACATATATTTTGATCCTGCAAATTTAACACCCGATAATACTTGGGTTCAAATATTACCACGCGATATAATGTAGATCTAGTGTTATGTAGATGGCGCCACGCTAAATTTCCCTTCCCTGCAAGATTCAAATTTTTGGGAAATTCGGCAAAAATTAAAATTCAATTAAAACTCTTGCGTGGTTGATACTTACAAAATTAAAATAAAGTGAAACAAAATTAAATTGTGTACTCACGAATCGAAAGAAGCATAGTAAAATCAATGAATGTTTATATATATATAACATGAAGTTAGTCAAATTTGTCAGCTATCGAGTGCAAGTTACAGTTGTCGTTTTTGGAACTTTGAATTTGCACTCGATACCGATTCCCAAAAGAACACGCATAATAATTGGCATTTTTACTGTAAGTTACTGAATTTCCGTTCCGAAATCAGCGAAATTTGAGAGATCACTGATTTTTCTGAAAATCTGAAAACTAAAATTTCGCTCACAAGAGCTTAACGCCCGCAGTGTGAACGAAAAACTGAAAATAGCATGAGAACCAAAATTCAGTAACTTTCGGTATAATGTCATATAATTATATTGTAGTCAATTTGTATGACACTGCAATCATGTTTATGACACCTCTGTATAAATGTTACTCATATAACACTTCTGTATAAATGTTAATGCATTCCGTCCAGCCCTGAAAGTGACGCGCTCTTATCAGATCTTTATTGGAAGTCGCCTGAAGAACAAATTACACTTTTTCATTAGGTACTTTCGTATTGAAAATCAGTATTCGCTCAAATTTTGCTACCCAGAGCGTATATCTCACAGAGTGAGCAAAAAACGGAAAATAGTACGGGAACAGAATTGCAGTAACTTGTAGTAAAACTGATAAAAATAAACTGAAATAGAGTATACATAAAAATAACAAATATAAAAAAATCAATAATTTATTAGATACTAATAATTAATTTACTAAAAAATTTACAAAATAGCTATATAAAATCAAATTAACAAATGTCTTTTGTCAAATATATGCATTTGACAGCTTTTAAATTTTTTCCAGCACCAAATTTTTGTAGTACGAATTAGTAAGGAGGGGAAGTGCTTTCGCGAGTAAATCTGTTATACTGCTCCCTATTTTCGTTCATACGAGAACGCAAAATACTCAAATGTTGTAAAAAAGTAGTAGCGAGGGTTCACATCTGTCGATGAAATCGCGAAATCCAGGAAAGGGATGGTTAGGAGAGGGGCAGAGAGGAGTGGCCAGTCGACCAGAAATCCCTATCCCGATATGGATTCCGAGATTTCGTTTTCTTAGTGTGTGTGTTCGAATTATTCGGAGTGTCACATTCATCATTCTGGTCGTGGATGTTAAACGAGTAACATCTCTTGTTTTTTGAGTTTTAACCACTTTTATGAGTTTAAATCTAGCAGGGAACATTGATTATCTGCTAGAGAATGCAACTACATCATAAATGTGGATATTCATGCACTAAATTATCCAGTTTACGAAAATCATAAGACACGTATTTACAACGTCACCTCACGAGAGCCAAACAACAATGAAATCTTATGATTGTGTTTGTGAATTGTACCGAATTTTGGCTGGCTGGTTTTCTGGATTTCATCGACGGATGTGAACCCTAGCGTAAGATTTTCGAGTACGGGAACAGAACTAAAATGTTCGGAAAAATAAACAAAAATCAGTACTTTCTAATTCAAAGCCAGGGTAGAGTACACTTTAACTAATTTATTGTTAGTGTTTTTTTTTCAAAACAAAGCACATATTTAGGTAGATGTGATTATTATCTATATGTTTAGGGGCGGAAAACAAGGTTTTTCCGCACCAAAACACTAAAATTTCAATTTTATTCCGCGAGACTCATAAAAAAATTTGACATTTGTCAAAGTTCTAGTACAAATCATACACATCTGCCTTTTACAAATGATGCGGGGGGTCAAAAAATTTTCCGCCCCTAAAAATGCACAGAATAGTCTAATATATATAAATAAAAAAGAATTTTTGAAAAAAAACCACTAATAAAAAATTAGTTAAAGTGTACTCTACCCCAAAGCCAAATTAATAGCTGTTTGTTCAGTGAAAGTCAGTAAGTAGGGAAAGTGCTCACGTGAGCAATTCTCTCACAATTTTTTCTCTTTTGTCCGTACGGGAACGCAAAACTCTCATGTTCAGTAAAATTAAGTAAAAAGGAGTATGATTTTCGAGTGGGGGAACAGACCTAGAGTAAATAATTAATCCTGAAGTATTTCTAATTTACATAATTTTTCACTCATATTTTACGCGAATACAATAATATAATATATATTTACTAATATTAAGTATTTTGTAATGTCAATTTGCTAATACAAAATTTTTATTATACTATGTTTGTTGAAACTGAAATAGTCGAACGATTATTATAACATATATGTAAATATATGTGTTATATGTGATATATGTTATATGTAACATATAATATGAAGTTTGTTATTATACCTCTCTTTATTTCAATTGATGTACATTGATTTATTTCTTTAATATGAAGTTATCTCAGCTACGTGACTTGGAACAACTGGCCTCGGCTGTAGTTTTTGCTTTCTTTTGTCAGCATGGTTCTCTCGTGGTGCCATACTTGCGGGTGCTGCCACACTCGATTGCGCTGAAGAATTAGCTGGTGCTGCCACAAATACATGGCACAACAATAATAACGGGTGCGTTTTTAAGAGCTTGAGAACTTTATATTTACATTATATTACAAGAAAGAAATATTGTTGGAATGAATTTTTTATTATTATAATCTGGTAGATAATTTCATGGCATTTATTTTCTTAAATATGATTTCTGGCATAAGTCCGCTGCGGCTACGAGTAACATAGTTCATTCGACCAGTCCAATTTTGCACTACTTCTTACAATAAATCTAGCCGTATGGTATCAATATTGGCTTCCAATGGTTCAAGAGTTGCTGGTTCGTCGGCACGAACCAATGACATAACATAGACCGATAAAACGAAATCGAGAGGCGTTAAGTCGCACGAACGAGCGGCAAGTTAACAGAACCACTGCTGGAAATAAAGTTGTCATCAAATTGATTTTGCAATAAATTGATGGTTAAGCGGACTGTATGGCAAGTTGCGCCGTCCTTTTGGAACCAAATGTCGTCGATGTTTAGCTGATTAATTTTTTGAAACAAAAAATCGGTCAGAATGGCTCGATAGGCTTCTTGAACACTTCGCGCTGTAGCAGCAATATTCTCTTCGGTACGCGCATTTCTTTGTCTTGTTGATGGTTTTGAATCGAGAAGAGTAGAATTCGTGCGAAAACGATCAATAACTGCGCGAATTGCTTCCTCACCAGACCGATTATGTTGACCGCAAAATGAACGAAGTGCTCTATGAACGTCGCGAACAGATTTATTTTTTTCAACGTAAATTTTCACAATTTGGGAGCGTTGTTCTGGCGTTAAACGATTCATGATAAATTGCCCAATGAATTAGAAATACTATAAGGAAACACTATAAGTCACATGTACAGCGTATGTGAATGATACCAAAACATAACGGGACTGTGGCGACTCTTACCTAACAAAATATTAATAAGGTGTGATGTGTTAATTTTATAACAGTATTTTCTTTAAAAAAATGTTTACTATAACTTTACAATTACCTTTAAATATACTATACTATTACTGTAAAAAAACATATAAAAATTACAGTAGGTTAAGAATTTAATATTTATTAACTAAGTTGGCTTAATAGTCAACCTTAAAAATAAAATTGAAATAAGGATCAGTTTTAGTCTGTTTCTCACTTGAATACAAATGTATATTAATTTGTTAAATAATAAATAAAGAAATAATTAAAGAAATAAAAAATATGTTAATTGAATAATTAAATGAAATATAAATATGAATTTGTGTTTTTAACATTTATAATAAAAATTGTGGGAAGATTGTATTAGGAACTTTGCCCACAGGACCAATGTTCTCTGTCTTTCCTACACGTAGTCTCCGTTTCTTTCAACTAAAAGTTCAATTGTCAAAATATTTTTCGCGGGATTTTGTGCTCGATCGAACCAAACTGTACTTTTCGTGAAAATTCTGTGTGAAAGTTAAAATAATTGTGGTTTTTGATATTTATATTATATAAAATTTATTAATGAAGCATTAAGTGTCAATGTCATAAGGTGAATTTTGTATTATAAAGCAAATAGAATATCGCAAAATCTGGCCAAAGAAGTTCATTTCATAGGTAAATTTGGTGTCAAAATATTGCTTAATAGTGTAGTAATATTAATTAAATTTGTATAATTTAGAGTTATTATTAGTAAAAATTTATCAAAAGATTCGTAAAAATTGTAAAGTTTCGAATATTGACGGTCATTTTGTTTGTTTATATATTATGCGACTAGACACTATTATTTGGGATAGGGACATCGTTAAAGAAATGTTTCCTTTTGCACAGGGCAATTTTTTTCTCTATTTATTATATATTCAAAAACCTTATTAATATGGTAACCACTAACTGGTAACTTATTTATAATTTTAGTTTATACAGAAAATAATAAATTCACATTATTCATTAAAAAATAATATATTTAATATGTACTTAGTATTGTAAGTATCTCACATACATTTGCTGTGTTCCATTTACACTGGCAAAGTACTTGGCTGGTGGCATTCTATCTTTGCTCATGTACGCGAGTAGATTGCCAGTGGCATTTACGCGTTTATTTTCCCCTAGGTGGATTTCGTTTCACAAAAATTCCCTAGATGGCTAATCGCATTTACGGGTTATGGCCAACGTTAAATTGATATTTTGAATGAAAACTGAAATAAAAATTTTTTAAAATTGATAGAAAATTCAGTTTTTAAAAAAAATGTTGGAAAATTTGAACATAAAAATCGTGACTCGCAAAAATTTAAAACTTATATTCGAAACATAAGAAACACAAAAAACTTTAAACAAAGGAAACTCAAACAAAGGTTAGGCTTTGCAAATTTCGCAAGTACTTGGGAACGAAATTTTCGGTCAAATGGAACAGAGCAATTACAATTTCAATATACATGTTAATTGATTAATTCTCATTTTTCCACAGAAAGAATATAATATTAAACAGAACCCAACGGCGGAAATTTCAATAGAATGAAAGGAAAATGTATGTAATGTAAAACATTATATGTATACGAAAATATTAACTTGGTTTCTGTTTTTCAGGACTTCTATATGAAGAATACCATTCATTTGCCAGTTCATGAAAATGTCATACAATCAACCCGAAATGTATGCAACATAACATATATAATAAATGTGAAGATATTAACTTGGTTTCTATTTTTCAGAACTGCAAAATAGCTAATACTTCCTGTTGTATCGCAATTGCCATATTTTTGACATATTGTGTTTGGATGAAATAGGAAGAACGTTTCTTAATTTTAGATTATAATAAATTTAAGAAAGGTGTGAAATGCAACTAATAAATTTAAGATACAAAAGTGAAAACTGTGAATATCTTTCTATACACGAAATGATTACGACTAGATCTCAAACGAAACAGTGTTGAAACTACAAATATTCCTAACTTATGTCTAAAAATTAATGTTATTTTAGTTCATTCGAAAGTGTTATTCAATTGACAAAAAGGATGCGATCTAAAATATGTATGTAATATAATATAATTTTCACACCACGCGCCTACAAACAAATACTTTCGGTTACTGTATAGAGACTGTAAAAGTGTATCATTATTGTGCAGCCAATTCTTTATTGGACTAGTCATATAATGAAAAATTATTGGTCCCTTCTTCTCCTTCATTCTTTTTCAATTAAACACAACTTCAGTATGCGACAAAGAATGAAGAGAATAAGTGAGTCAGTTGTCAAACGCGTCTTTTTGTAGTGACAACCAAAAAACCGGTGACTCACTCCATACAATGGAATTTCTCTCCATTCTTTCAACTAAACAAACAAACCAAACGATTGAAATTCGATCCGTTAAAACATATACATTCGAGAAGGAATAAGAAGAAATTTATTGTATAAACATTATGTTTTATTGAAAAACTTATTTATCTGGAATAATCAAGAATCATTTGTTGAAATTAACGTTAAAAGTGCAATGAGTACACTCACAACGAACTGGGAACATGTTTGATTATGATTACAAAGAGTTGTTAAATTAAATTTCGCCTTACTTGTTCGGTTTTGGTTCGCTTGTGCTATAGACCTCGCTATCGCTCGGCTCAATAATCACACGCACACCAAAAGCCTCAGTATGAAAAATAGTATATGCAACTCACGCGATAAATCGGCTTCTTTTGGTCTGCTTGTGTTAGTGAACTCGCTTCGCTCGTCCACAAAACTCACATGCAGACCAAAAATCGCCGATTTATCGCGCTCGACGCGTAATGTTTAATTTTACACCAAATTTTAATGTTCTTACAATAAACGTTTTTCAAAACTCAAGCGATGAAAATTTCATTTTGCGTATGATGTGGCAACCTGCCCTCTAATTCTAAGTGTGTGGTAGTAAGAAAGTCTGGTTCAAAGCTTGTAAAACCCTCTGCATGTATTGACAAGACATGAAGTGGACTTTGTCGATGTATCGTGTGACGCCGAGTCTCTCGATATTCCGTGAAGCGAAGTACGGAAGGTTCATCGCGTTTCTTGCTTTGTACGCGAATTTGATGTAATATAAGTGGTTTAAATGTTTTTTTATATATAGATTTATAATGAGTGTTATTACTAAGGTATTGTTCATTCATATTATATAAATTCTATAACAGAAATTCCGCCAAACGCGTTTAAAATCGAATTTTGTCGGCGGTTTGAATTTTGACTTGCTAATAGGAAGTAATTTTTATGTTTTGAAATCAAGAAAATATTTAATAATGTATGTAAATAAATGTTTATAAAGTTTATAAATGTAAAATTTTAAACGAAGTTTATATAAATTTCAATTTGTGATAATGAAAAAACTTTAGAAATATTAAAAAAAGGTTTTTTTCATATTCCAGGTGCAAAGCTTGTTAAAATTTTATTTTTACACCTAATTATTTTGATTTGTTTTACCATTTTTGTTAATTATTCGTGTTATTGTTTTATATTTCTTATATTCTGGGTTCTTTTTGTTGTTGATTTGTTAATAACATTATTTTGTAATTAAAGTGTTGAATATCTAAATTCATTTTCCAATATACAGAGAAAGCCCTCTTAACGGACATCTCCTATAAACGGACATCTCTATTCAACGGCCATATTTTTGGGTACCAAACATTTCGTACTATTTTGTTAAGGAGGTAGGCCCTCTTAGGCGGACGCCCTCTTAACCGGACGCGGACAAAACCTTGCTCCTGTATTTTATTAAAATGCCCTCATGTACGGACACGAAACGAAGTTTTTGTATGAAAAAAAAATGAAAAATTACTGTTAGGCAGACTGAAAATATTCCTTTCTGTAGTGTTCGTAAGTGTTAGAACTAAACTCGAAAAGGGCACTCCTGGCAACGATTTTTACGCTAACAAGGTTATTCCATGTTCAAGAATACGGTGATCTGATAAACGTCATGGTCATTAAAAATCAATTACATATCCGTACCGATTAATTGCATGGGAGGTCTTGGGGTCGAACGGGATATCATTCTACCACCAGTTGATCTCGAAATTGGTTAAGCGACTTATCGTTCCGCGAAACTTAAAAATTCAAAACCTTCCAGAGGTGACAAGCTCTTTGCATTTGAAGTTTATAAGTGTCATGAGGCGACTCATGGCGCGACGCGGACTCAAGTACATTAAATACATACTTTGAAGATAGAATGTTTTTCAATTATTAACATTTTCTTATGGAACTATTCTTAGTTGTCCCAAGAAAAAAGCCTTCTTCAGCGGACATTCTTTATACGGACAAAATCGCGGCGACCGTCGATGTCCGCTCAAGAGGGCTTTCACTGTAATTTAATATTCTAGTTTTCATAATATAAACATATATTAACACTTATTTTTATACAAGTGTATTCATTTTCTGAAATAAAAACATTCATTATATTAATAAGAAAGTGGTTTTTATTATAAAATATTTGAGTTTTTCAAAACTCCCGCATTTAAAATTTCCTTTTTCAAATGAAATTTCATATTCTCCGATATGGCAGTCGGCCTCACTTGAACCTATGAATGTGGTAGTAAGCAAATCCACTTCATGGGTTGTACTATTACAGAGGGTTTTGAAGGCTTTTATTACAACTACATCCAGGGGGTTTGGCAAGGAGCTAGCGAATATGAGCCATGCCCAAAAAGTGTGTCGTTGATCGTATTTGTACGCATTACACGGCAACCTTTCAGCTATAAACCCTCTCTGCATAATTTTGTGTTATGAGTTGTAAGGTCGGTGTCCGTACTTTTTCAATAAGAATCAGTAAACTCTCAAATATCAGTCACGAGAGCGTAACTCGAAAACTGTACAGGAACCTAAATTCAGTAACTTTCAGTAAAAATGTATGGAAAATATTGATATGGAATATAATAATATACATATATGAATAATGAATTGAAAATATATTTAAAATTCAATAATTAATTAGTAACTAATAATTTAACAAAATACCTATAAATAAACAAATTTAAAGTTGTAGTAAATTTGACAGTGTACTGCGGTTCTGACAGTGTACTGTTGTTATTTTAACAGTGTAGTCTTTCAACAGTGTACTTATGCGTATGACAGTTCGATCATCCCAGCTGTTACTTTGTACAACCCTGCCGATCGTCTGTTATCAAAGCGTCACTTCGGTCTTTGTTCTAGTTAAGTCATTATTATTATATAGCCTGCCGGATAGTTAGGACGTATCGTAAATGAAGAAATTGTGTTTTTAATAAATAGTATCAAAACGAAAAGTTGTTTTTAATTTAGAGACATTAGAATTCAGAAGTGGAAATCCATCGTGCCATCCATCGTGGTGGAAATTTTTTAAGAAATTTGTTCTGAATTCTGCCGTAAAAATCTGAGTAAATAAAAACTGATTGCTGCCATTTTTGATTGTTTCCTGCCGTAGTGATCCGTAAGAATCCGAGAAAATAAAAACGTGTCGCTGCGATGTTTGATCGTTTCCTGAAGTTTCCTGCCGTATTGATCCGTAGTAATCTGGAAAAGATGAAAACGTGTTGCTGCCATTTCAAGTACTTTGTTCCTGAGGTAATTAGTGAACTACAAAACGCGTGATGCGTCGAGCGACGAAAAATGATATGTTTTCGGCCCTGCAGGCACATGGGGTAGATGTCCCAGATAATTGTTACATTGGCACAATTAAAAGTGTTGTATGAGGCCCATGTAACACCTAATGTGCAACCTGATGTCGGCGAACACAATCCAACGACTGATGTGCAACATGATGCTAGTGATGACCGCACAACATCTACTGCGGCTAATACACAATCTGAGATACCTGCTGCTCTTGCACTCGACGAAATCGCTTTTATGTATGGGGACAATGCCGCCACTGATGCAGAAATGGACGCGCAATTGAGATTCTGCTGTTGCAGCAAGAGATTGCTAGTCTGAAGCGAAGTTACCAATCAGCTGCCACCCCGACGCACCTGGACATTAGCACCGTGGAGGCCATGGTACATGGCCATGGTGAGGAAATGGATCAGCAACCTCGAAGACGCCTTTGGTAATTTATGCTTCGATGAAAGGGCCAAATTCATGGGAACAGGGAGAATGCTAAAAGGAACAGCCCAGTTATACGCGCGCACCATCACCGTTACATACGATGAACTGAAGGCGAAGTTGGTATGCGAATTTGGTCACCAACACACCACTGACGATGTGTAACCAGTTGCGAAGACGGCACCTGCAGCCTGGAGAAACCCTGCATCGATACGCGCTCGAAATGCAGGAGATAGCCAACCGCGGAAATATACCTGAGTCCGAGTTGGTGGACATTATAATCGGGGGAATAGGGGATAAATCCACTGAGGCCGCCATTCTGTATAGTGCCACCAATATTGGAGAGCTGAAGGTCTTGCTTAAAAGATATGAGAGAAAGATGAACTGCCGTTCAATGCTGCGTGGCACGCCTATCAAAACTTCTGCTACTACAATATCCAAACCGGTCTGTTTTCCATTACTAACCCGACGAATACCTGATGTCGAACCAGAGAGAAGGATGACTCCGATGCCGTCTATCAGTAAGGGACCTGACGAACGAATCCGATGTTAAAATTATTCTAAATTTGGACACTAACAATCTGAATGTTCAAAACCAAAGAGAGCAGATGGATCCTGTTTTCGCTGCAGCCTGATGGGGCATGTTTACAAAAACTGTCCAAGTCGACCATCAACAACTGCTGCTTATGCAAACAGATACCCCAAAAACCGGTGATGACGACTCTGATGATTCATATATCTGTAGGAAAATAAGATACTTTAGACCTGGTAGGTGTTGCTTATGGTCCATTTTTTGATAAGCATTCACATGTGGTGTCTCTTTTTGACTCCGGTAGTCCTAAGAGCTTCAACGTCGAGACAGAGGCTCCTTCGGTAAATATAAAGAAATTAAAACCGTCGGGATACCGCGGCCTGGGAAACCAAACTATCATGTCTGCCGGAAAAGTGAACTGCAGAATTATATATAAAAACACTGAAGTTAAGCATCAATTTGTGATTGTGCCTGATGATGCTTCTTCCTATTCAATGATCATAGGAAGAGATTTATTACCAAAACTAAATATAAATAAATACAGTAAAAATAAATTGTTAACATTGAATTCAAATAAATTAAATTTAAAACCACACGTGTCCGCTGTTATAAATAAATTAAGCATTGCTAGGGTTGGTGTTGGAAGTAGTGTTGTTGAGAGTGAGCCGCTGCTGACAACCTGCGGTCCGCAAATAGAGGAGATTGACAACCCACCAAACATTTTGGTGAAGACTCACGAAAATGAATCGTAAATGATTCATTTTTGTGAACTGTAAGTGAACTCTCGGGCAAATTCACGAATAGTTCACAAAAATGAATCGCTTACGATCCGAAAAATTTAATTTCAATATACTTTACCAAGCTCATTTTTGTGAACTATTTATGAATTCTTAAATAGTTCATAAAACTGAACCATTTACGATCCCAAAAAATGAGTTTTCATATTTCACCAAAGTGAATCGTAATGGATTCATTTGTTTGAACTATTTAAGAATTCATAAATAGTTCACAAAAATGAGCCACTTATGATTCCACAAAATGTGTACCATACGAGTATGTGTCACCAAAGTAGTTGCGAACTCGGGAAAAATGGTCTACTATGATTTATTTTGATTTTTTATGTCAGTGGTCATTTCAGTTGGCCACGAAATTATTCCTTTTTTTGTGGGTGTTCCTTTCATTTTGTTAGCACAGTCTTAATCTGACAGTGCAAGTGCAAAGTGTATCACAAGTTAACAAATTTTTAGAATATCAACGGTGTTTTTGAAATATAAGATATATAATTGTGTAAATAAACGTAAAGAACATTTTAGTAAACGTGAAATATATTGTTTTTAATTGTTTTGAAATTAAATAAAGTTTAGAATCAATAAAGTTGCAGGTAAAACTATCCGGAAAAGAAGTAAGTTCATATATTTATTTATAATATGCAATTTTAGAATGGACAGGCGATCCATTAGAAAGCAAGCAGAGGATATTGCTCGACACACTAATAGTCCGTTTTTCCTATCATCTTCTACCTCAACCACCTCCATTGCTTCTCCGTCGTGTCTTATAGATCACACCGTAAACCTTTCCCTTCTTTCGCTACCAGAGAATAGCTTAAGCGCCGATTTCCAAAATCCTTCTTTTAACAATCCTCCATACATTCCCGCGAGTAGGTCGGATGATGAGGGTGAACCAATTGAAATTAGTTTGAAAAACAAATTGGCTTCGTGGGCAGTTAGGCATAACATTCCCTTAGCATCGGGCAACGATCTTCTTCAAATTCTAAGACCTTATGTTGATGATCTCCCCAAGGATTTTAGAACACTTAAACGCACTCCTGCACACGTCAATACTGTTGAAATAGGGGGAGGTACGTACATTCATTATGGATTGGTTGATGGCTTAACTGACTTTTTGACAAGTAATTCCTACAGAGAAGATATAATATCGCTAGATTTCAATATCGATGGGCTTCCAGTTGCTAAAAGTTCAAGGAACCAGGTGTGGCCAATTTTATGCAATGTAGTTCAAACAAACTTTGTATTTGTGATTGGTATATTTTCAGGCACCGAAAAACCCACTGATTCAAATGAATTTTTGACTCCTTTCGTAGAAGAATTAAATGATCTATTGGTTGAAGGAATCACTTTCAAAAGTAAACATTTTCCTGTGCGATGTAGAACGTTCATTTGTGATGCACCAGCAAGGGCTTTCGTGCTTAAAACCAAGAATCATACTGGATACTTTTCTTGCACGAAATGTGTTCAAAGAGGTGAAAGCGTTGATCGAAGAATAGTTTTTCCTTTAATAAATTGCCCTTTGCGTTCTGACGCTTCTTTTCGCTCGCGGCTTCAAAGGAGTCATCACAAATCAATAGATCCAATTATACTCGAACAGCTTCCAATTGATTGCATTACTCAGTTTTCCCTTGATTATATGCATATTGTGTGCTTAGGTGTAATGCGTAGGCTTTTAAATTTATGGGTAATAGCAAGGGATGTAAACTTCTCGCTGAGGAAAGAAAAAATTGCTATGCTGAATTACAGACTTTGTGAAATAAAGGACCAGATTCCGAAGGAATTTTCAAGAAGGCCACGGGTTTTGAAAGAACTGGAGCGCTGGAAGGCAACTGAGTTCCGCCAATTTTTATTATATAGTGGCCCTTTTGTACTTAAAGGAATATTAGATGAAAAATATTACTGTCATTTTTTGAAGTTGAGTCTGGCAATGAGATTATTACTTGACGCAAATCATGTTCATGATCACCGCAATTGTAGTCAAGAATTAATTAACTCGTTTATCAAGCACATTCCCACATTGTATTCTAAGCGATATTTAACTTTTAATTTTCATTCACTTGTCCATCTTCCTGCAGAAGCAGAAAAATTCGGTTCTCTGGAAAATATAAATGCCTTTAAATTTGAAAACTATCTGCAGGAAATCAAGAAGTGTGTAAAAAAAGGCAACTTTGTGGGTTCTCAGATCTACAATCGATTGGTAGAACGAAGCATAACTGCTTCGAAAAATGTTGAAATCAGCTATCTAATTTATTCAAGGCCTACAGGTGATGAAGCCTATCAGTTTCTTCGTCTTAAAAACTATGTTCTTTCAACCAAATTCCCTAATAATTTTTATTTTGCTAATAAAAACGTTTATAAAATAAAATTAATATTTCGCGGTAATGAACCTATTATTCACGCAAATCTAGTCAAAAACTTGAGACCTTATTTTCATAAACCGATGCCCTCTAATCTGTTCAATATACACGAATGATATGTAGAAGATATAGATGATATAATTGCTATTCATCGAATTGATGATATCACCCATAAAGCAGTCGCGTTCTTTCATGACAAGTGTTCAAAATACGTCTTTGTTCCCCTTATTCATCAGTGATGCTACCTGTCCATTTGTAAAAAAATGCATTCCATCCCGTTCCTCTCATATACGTACTAATTAATCCATTCAAATATGTGACTGTGGCGAAAGCAGGAAAACAAAGGTAAAATCGTGATTTCACCATGGCTGAGTATAGTTACTTGGAAGATACGGAAAACTTGGAGTACGATAGATTCCGGAAACTTTTTCCAGGTAAATTAACGCAAATATGAACAAAAATGAGATGTTGTTAATGAATGTTCTTACGTAGGGATGAGACCTCCTGTGACATCTACTGAACAGGAGGACATTCACAAAACAGGAGCTCGCTTTCTAACTGAGCCTACTCAAGGTCCGAGTAGCATGCATTATGGAAGAAGTGACGAAACAGCAGATTCATTTCAATCAGATTCCATTTTGAAGACGAAATCGAGAAAACGTCGTACTGTCACAGAATTGGAATCCGTGAAACATCGCAGAATACCCCCATCGCAAGCGTCCGCAGTCACGAAGGCAGAAGGTAAGCTACACCAAGTAAACCACTAATTTGTTTTAACCTTTCAATGGTTTATTTCAGGATGTAACTGTAGTTCTCACAAAATGTTTGTAAGAATACTACAGGAATTGGGCGAACTGAAAAGCGACATTAAGTTAATAAAAACACAAATTAGCTTAATTAAGAAGAGCTCGGAGAAACCCGAAAACCTTCTTGCTAAGCCGATGGGAACTGTTGAGGATGTCTTAGCCTTGGAAGAAAAATTGCAATCGGATACAAAAGTATTTGAGGAACTGGTAAGTTGAAATGTTGGCGACGAGAAAAACACAGCACATATACACAACTATTGCACACTTTCCAGAAAAAAACATTTTTAACAGTTGGTGGTTCCACAGAGCCAAGGAAATTTGCTAAAAACTGCATAGAATCACTGTTGACGGATGCAGCGGCAGTGAAATTTTCTTGGTATGGCACTAAAATTAAGAAAAGTATGAAGTCTACCTGCATAGTTCTCGCATTAAAAAGTAATAACGATTTTGAATACATTCCTTCTAGCTCATATTAATAAATATTCATTATTCCTTCCGCAGGTGCTTTCAATGAGCGGTTTGGATCGTCATCCCTACTGGAGACCGTTTTCATGAAGCACTTACAGTATGCTGGAGATAGGCTTAAGAGAAAAGAACTAAAAAATTAGATTTAATAAATACTTAATACATAAATTTGACTCATTGTTTTATTTGAAGAAAATTACTTGTTTAAAACGGATTGTTATATATAATAATAATATATTATTCTAATTTTACGTATTAAATATGGAATAATAGACCTAAAACTCTTCGCGAATCGTAAATGAATTATAATTTTGGTTCATTTATGATTGATAATTTTGAATTATAAGTGAATCACATGTGCGATTCATTTTGGATTCATTTTTTTGAATCATAAATGAATCGCATTTGTCATTCATTTTTGGTTCGCATTTTCAAATCATAAAAGATTTGCGCTTGCGATCCATTTTCGATTCATATTTTGGATTCATTTATGAAGAACAAAATCTTTCATAAACGAACCAAAATTGATTCATTTGTGAATTCATAAATGAAGACTTCCTTCATATTTACGATTCATTTATGAATCGCAAACGAATCAAAATGTTTGGTGGGAATCCTGACTGTGAATCCATTTTTAGAGAAATGTGTGCTATTGAGGTATCTGAAGATTTGGTCGTCGACATAAACCTTCAGCTGAAGCAAACCCAGACTGAAGCTTTCCAAGAAATGATTGTTAGGAATTATGTTGAGGCCTCTGTAAGTGATCTAACTGATGGTAATTTCAGAAGGAGGATCAACCTTATGCATGAAACCCCTATTTATTGCCGTCCCCGCCGTCTGTCATACTTTGAGCGTAGAGAGGTTCAGAAAATAGTCGATGATTTACTTAGGAAAAAAATTGTCCGTCCGAGCAATTCCCCTTATGCTTCGGCTCTTGTACTGGTGCGCAAAAAAAGTGGAGAAATCCGCAAGTGTGTAGATTACCGTCCACTAAATATAATTACCATTCGGGATAATTTCCCTCAGCCGTTAATTGACGATTGTCTTGAGGATTTAGGAGGAAAGAAGTTTTTAACGCTCCTGGACCTTAAGAGTGGATTTCATGAAATCAAAATGCATAAAGATTCAATCAAGCATACTTCTTTTGTCACACCTGATGGCCAATAGGAGTACCTGCTTTTTTTTTAACATTTTATTCATAATCTATACAATGGAATTAACATTCACGTGAATAAAGTGAAGCGTTAACATGTGTCTTAAATTATACATGGCAGATATTAACCTATCTCTATCTGAGTATTTATGATGAATTGTATTCTAACTGCAAAAATGTCCATGTATTAATTCTATGTGGAATGTGGGATGCTTATCTTAGGGAAAAATTCAAAAAAACCCTAAATTCCGTGTACTTAAACTCATTGAGTTTCTTAACCTACCTTAGTAGTTATTGGTAATATGAAAGTCAGAATTGGATTATTAGTGTGTAAACCGAGGCACGTGATTTCTAAGACTAGATTTTGAGGGTCATAAAACTATTTGATAGTGAGTCATAGGGGTTACGGAGGGGGGTGTATGAGTTGGATGGGTTTGATGCTCTGTTGTTCATATTGGAGGACCAGGTTGTCACTTGTGCGTGTAGAATTCGTCAGCAGCTTGTTGATGTGTAAATTTAGTCTTGTAAGGTAACGAGCTTGGAGATTGTCCAGGAAGGTGGGAATAAGAGGGCACTGGAGAGTCATGTGCAAGTCTTTGTTGAATATGGAGTATGATGGTTGCGATACTTGGATCGGTCGTTTATATGTTTAGCCTAAGACAGTTTTGAGACATCGGCGTTCAAAGATACCTATCTTTCCTTTCGTCGTTAAAGAGATCTGCCTGTTCCATATAACGGAGCTGTACGTGAACGTTGGTCTAATTATCTTTGTGTAGATAAGCAGTTTTATTTCTTGTAACAACCCGCTGTTCCGGCAAAGTAGGTGGCTCAACGAAAGTTTGACCACTTTTGTATTTTTGATCTTCTCTTTCACGTACATGTTTGGGTTCAGTTTGTTCGAGAATGAGTAACCTAGGTACTTGATTCTGTTAACTAGCCTTAAGCCCTGCCCATTAATCTGAATCCGTGGTACAGTATACCTATCTCTTGATCTTTTTCTTGTAACGTTATCCAACCATATTGAAATAAATTGCCTCACATTTGCTTTCATTAATTTTTAACCTCCAGGTTTTGAAGTTATCGGCAAGTCCTTTCAGTGCTGCGTTCAGGTCCTTAATACCCAAAACTGGTGAAAGAGAAAATGTGAACGCAATTAAGTCATCCGCATAACAGACGACTTTCGTATCCGTGTTTAATCTGGAAGGGATGACGGACAGGAGAGGAGGGTGAAAGTCCGGGTCGGAGTATAGTGCGACATGTCCTAAATTGTTTTATCCCGTTTTCAGTGTTAATCGGGAAAGGAACAGGGAGTGCTTCCTTTTCAGGGAAGTTCTCCTGCATCCGGACTTGTGGGTTGACTGTATTAATTAGTCTTTACATCAAAAGAGCAAGATTTAATTTCAAAAATTTAATTGTCCTTAAACTTGTTTTCAACATTCTCTTCAAAATTAAAAATTCAATTGTTAGCGTTTTTAAGCTAATTTTACTTCACTTCTCAAATTCAATGCCCTTAAATTATTTTCCAACTTTCATTTTCCAATATTCAAAAATTCAATTTATCCTTAAACTTGTTAACATATTGTTCAAAATTAGAATTCAATTCAATTCAATTCAAGCCTAGGCTCAGTCACAACATTCCACTCCCCTTGGAAAAACAAAAATTTCGGGGAAATTTTTGTTGTTGAGGTGGCTAGATGGCGTGAATTTCGAAAGAGAATCAAAACTATGTATGTTTAATCAGGACCGTTCTATTGTATTATCATTATTGTATATTTTTTTTTGTTCTTTTTGTGGAAATTATTTACTATGTGTGTATATTCTATCACGTTTTGTTATTTATACTTTTTCTATTTCTTAATGTTAGGTGAGTACATGTGTCCTTTTTTCTATAATTTATGGTAGATACAGGCATATACATATTTTCCATATATATATATGTCTATATCTGCCTTACATTAGGATTACATATATTTGCTTTTCGCCATAAAGGCTTACATTTCTTTTTGCTTATATACTCATATACATTTTTTTTTCTTAATGTTACACATCTTGAGAGTCTTATTTGTCTCTTATTTGACTTTAGGATATTTTCCATCTTTTTCCTTCATCGACCCTTGCATGAGCCATAATATTTAGGGTCATAACACTTCTTATATTCGGTCAGGAAATTCACAGGCTTGGCAGCGGAGGAAGGTAGATACGAAAAGGGAAAGAGGGATTGTAATCCTATTGTGTGGGTGTAGTCGGCTTGGACTGAAGGAAGGTTATCTATCCAGGCGAAAGTAAATGACATAAGCAACCATAATAGGGAGGTAGTGCAGTTTCCCGTCTTAATAGGAGACAAATGAAGGACCAGCCTCGTAGGTTTGACAGGGGACCTTTGAGGGAACCATTACAAAATAACTCATGAAGAGAACGAGATGACTTATTTACTTGAGCAAATGGTTATGATCTCAAGCAACGGTGGCTTATTAAAATTTAGTTTTAGGGAATTAAAATAACGCGTTAGTGGAGTTATTAAAATGACAATTGAATAATAAAAGTGGGTTGGAGATTGGCAGTAATTTCGTGCTAAGGGAGAAGGGTTCAATTAAACTAGGCGCAGTTTGATCGAAAGCAAAGAGAGTAAAACATCAAAAGGGAGAGAGAAAACCAAAAGGAGTTTTGGTTTTTGAGTGAGCAGTTTGACGTCATGACTGGGACGAATGAATGGGCCGAGAGATTTTAAAGATTAAAGAGAGAGAGACAGAAAAAAAGGCACAAAAGAGGATTTCGGTAATGCAGTTTAACGTCATGCTGAGGACGACGAAAGAGGACAGGTGACGTTAATGTTACAGTTGATGGAGCCGAGGACATCAAAGTTTTGATTTCACAAGGCGCAAATATGTTATTAAAGAGGGAACTTGAAGAAAGTGCGGTTTAACTTCATGCCTAGGACATGAAAGATATTGGACTGTGTAAGGGCAGATGGGAGACAAAGAGGGTGTTAGAGGTCCATGTCCCGCTAAAGGAACGAAGTGACTTATTTGACTTCAAACAATAACGATGGTTAGAGTACACAGTATACCAACTGTGCAGTTTTTCAAAAAAAAAAAGGAGAGGACAATTAGACTTCTAGCTTGCATGACAAAGGGGGATACAATACAAAGATTTGGGGAGAGCAGTTCATCGTCGTGCATGGGACGATTTAAGCGTGGATTTGTATAAAAAAAAATTTCCGTTAGGAGACAAATACGATCAAGTAATTCCTCATCTAGACGCGATTTCTACGGTTCCACCATGCATTATGGAAGGGTCTAACCGTCGGGGCGGAGCATGTTTGAGGTAGTTTAGTCACTAACCATACCCATAACACATATGAACCTAAAAAACATAATGCACCAGAAATTTAACATACTCACTCGAACATGTCACGCGAGAAGTCGATGTCGATGTTGATGTTCAAATAACATAGTCCACATAACGAGTAACATAGTCCACACAGATAGTCCACACGGAGTATTTCATGGTGAATAAAACATAAGACTGCCTAAAAAACATAAAACACCAGAAGTTAAACATGCACTATACTTACCATCAAGCGTAAACACAACAGCTGTGTTCTTTTAGTCACTCTAATAGAACTGAACTGTCAAATCCCATACATTCTTCAGAACAAGTCCAGTTCTGAACAATTACTGGAACTAGATCGCTAGTTCTGAACAGCATATCCAGAATGGGCGAGCTAGAAATATCCAGATGGCGGCATGCTTCATATTTTGTCTTAAATGTTTCCCAATCCTACAAATATGCCTCTTACTTCACACGTAATGAAATTTTTTGACATAAGTGAAATTTCAAGTTTATTTACAATTTGAAAGTGCAAAATAAATATGGAACATAGTTCTGAAGAGTTGTGTAAAATCCTTTACGACGTGAGTATTCAATTGAGTTTAGCTTTCATGGTAGTTATAGCTTGTTTTTATATATTTCTACTTGTAGGACCTGGTGGAATATGTCACAAAGGAGGACGAATTAGCTTATTTTATGAATTCTTCGTCGGATTCTTCCTCATCGTTGGGCAGTTCGATATATGAAGAGCTACTCAATGATTATAGTAGAAACGAGCAACCAAAAGTAAACAACTTTCTAGACACCGTACGGGCCTTTGAAGATCAAATTTTCAAATCACATTTCCGGCTTCATCGAAAGTCTGTCGATTTATTGATTGGTATAATTTTCAGTAATAAATTGTACTCTATCAACGGAACAGTTTTGTACATCATTCCAGATTTATATGCAACTTCTAACGTGGCCCCAATGCATCGTGATTG
Source organism: Chrysops caecutiens (assembly GCA_963971475.1). NCBI lineage: Eukaryota > Metazoa > Arthropoda > Insecta > Diptera > Tabanidae > Chrysops > Chrysops caecutiens. Next base: position 51,895,061 of record OZ020567.1, on the reverse strand, counting down.
TGAACGCCGAACTATTGGGCCAGACAAAGAAATTTTACTTTTTCTTTGGTATGTCGGCAACACGATTACCTTCAGACAACTGTCCACTTTATTCGGGGTATTTAAGTATGCGGCCTGGACAGTTGTCCAAAGGGTCACTTCGTGGCTAGTTGACAAAAGTGACGCTTTTCTCAAGTGGCCTACCGGACTAGAACCTGCCAACGGTATAGCAGCCTTTGAAAAAATTAATAAAATTCCCGGAGTGTTAGGTGCAATCGACGGCACCCAAATCAAAATTAAAGCACCAAAAAACAACCCTGAGCTGTACTTCAACAGAAAAAAGTACCACAGTTTGGTGGTGCAAGCGGTGGTAGGCGCGGATAAAAAATTTATTGATGTTTATTGTGGCGAACCGGGATCTTTGCATGACAGCAGGGTGTTCAGAAGATCGCCACTATTTGCAGATGCCCAAAAAGATGAAAGTGACGTTTTCCCACATGGAAGCATCCTTCTGGGAGATTCAGCTTATCCACAACTTTCATGGATCGTAACTCCATTCAGAGATAATGGCACTTTAACTTCAAATCAAAAGCAATTTAACACACTCCACTCATCTACGAGGATGGTGGTAGAAAATGCATTTGGCTTACTAAAAACCCGATTTCGAAGGTTGCTTCATTTTACGGAGTCAACCAACTTGAAATTATGTGCCAAAACCATCTTAGCATGTTGCATTTTACATAACATATGTTTGAGCGAAGGTGACCTATTAACTGATGAAGACGACATACAGGAAGCACCAAATATCACACTTGGAAGTCCAAGCAGTGATGAACTTACATCAGATGAACTGGAAACAGCCGATAGCAACAGACGACAAGCACTTTTTAATTTAATGAGGTCAATGGGAACAATTTCGTAAATAAAAGGTTTTGTTAACTTAACATTTGTTTATTATTAATCAAAAATGAAAAAAACTTAATTATATTAATAACAAATAAAAAAACTTAATTATATTAATAACAAATAAAAAACTTAATTATATTAATAACAAATAAAAAAACTTAATTATATTAATAACAAATAAAAAAACTTAATTATTTCTATTAGTGAGCATCTCAATAATTTTTTCGCGTTGCTGCCGCGCCAATTTGTACTCCTCCACCATCTGCGCCTTCAACTCCGCATCTTGTTTTTTGAGGAGCTTATTCTCCTCATGTTTCCTCTCGAGGAACTCCAATAATTGAGCCTTTTCGCTCAGCGTCCTCTTTCTCTTTCTCCCCGATGCTGGAGTTTTCGCGCTACAAATATGTGAAAATTAAGTGAACAAATTAACAAATTTAAAAAAAAATCGAAAAATTTAAATTACTTTTGGGTTGATGGTCCCTCATCAACAATTGTTGCTTCTGATGATGCGGGAGATGGAACGGGCTCGGATTCAGGCAACGGACTCGGCACTCCAGACGACGAGGATGTTTCAGGCCTACAAAATATTTTCATTTCCATTTCGTAATTAAAATTTCGTTCCATGTACTTACCTTGGTTCAACGGGCGATCTGTCACCCATGTTTCTCCCGGCAGCACACGTATGGCTTACATCCGCCTTTTTATAGGCTGCCGTGCCAAAAATTTCGTCGAGGAGGTCAGCATAAGGCGCCAAATAGGAACCAGCGTCCTCCATGGCCCAGTAAGCACGTAGCGTACTCTTTATTTTATTTTCAACCAGTGCTGGAGTCACTGGTGACTTCTGTTGAAAAATAAAAGTTTAAAGTATATATTTTTTTTACAAAAAATTAAATTTCTTACCAGCTCCATAGCAGACCAGCCGATGTTAGGTCTTCGACCAGGTTGGCGTAAGCAAACCGCTTCTTACGCGGGTGGCTGAATTCTTCTTTTCTCTGGCCGTAAAATATTAAGAGACTTCGCGTCTCTTCCCGAGTCCAAAAACCTAAAAATGAAAAATTTTATATTAATAATATATATTAATCTATGTATAATTAAATTTATGTATTATAATAATAATAATATAATAATAATAATAATATTTTATTTTCAATTTACGATATTTACAATGAATAATGTTAGAAATATTTTAACAGCAATGGCCTTAGCCGTCTGCCGGAGTTAGCTCAGTATGCAAAAAAGAGAGAAAAAAAAAGTAAAAAAAAAGAATAAACTAAGTATAAACTAAGTATAACATTCAGTATAGGTACAATGAAGAGAAAAAGAAAATTTAGCACCTGTAATGGAGGACTCACTCATTTATTGAAACATAATAAAAATAGAGTAAAATTGAGATGAATGGACAGATTAGAAGTCGGAGATCCAGTCATAACGAACTCTCCAGGCGTGGCGGGCAAACTGAATCAAAGGCCGTGGGTCCTGGTGCCCAGATAGGAAGGACTTCACTTCCTCCCTGGACAGCGTGCTTCTTCCGAGGTGAAGCATGCGAACCTCCGCTAACAAAGGGCATACAGCCAGGAAGTGGAAGATATCCTCCGGGACACCCCAGTTACACAGGGGGCACAGTTCAGTTTCAGAGCTTCTGGTAAGCCAAGGCCTGTGGTTAAGGAACAGTAGCTCGCACCTCAAACGCAACATCCAGCGAGTTTCAGTAAAGCTCAAATTAAGGGATAAATTAGCCGTTACCTGGTCTTCGAACTCAACAATTAAAGCCTTGTATAGCAAAAATCTGTCAGACTCGATTGCCCGACTTAAGCACCGATTGATGTGAGTTTTGTTTATTGCAGGTATAAGACGTGACAACTGACCGGACCAGCTGGGTAAGCCATCTAGCTCGGCGCTAAACATACATGAGTGCTGCTGACATAGAGTTATCCAATGCTTAAACCAAAGGATTTTTTTGGAAACTACCTCCGCTGCAACTTTTTTCACCAGTCTATGATCAGGCAAACCAAGTGTTTTAATGCAGTATTTAATATGCAGATGGAGAGCGAACAATTCAAGAGGTTTCATGCCAGTTTCTATGTACAGCATGTAATTTGGGGAGGAAGAGGGCAGAGAAAATAACTTTTTAATAAAGTACCTCTGAAATTTCTCAAGTGTGTCACACGATTGAAAGCCCCAAATTTGAGCTCCATAGCAGACCAGTACCCGCGCTGTACCTTCAAAAATCCTATATTTAGCAGTTAGCGGCACATCGCTACTGTTCATGAGTGATGACCAGACTCTATTTAAGCCAAGTTTGGCTTGCGCAACTCTGTCCTCAATATGAGGAACAAACGAAAGGCGAGGAGTTAAGATCATCCCTAAGTATTTGTATCTTGTGACGACTTCAATTCTATCGCCCTTGTAAAACCACTTTTCTGATGACTTGAGTCGGCCTCCTTTGCGAAAGACCATAATTTTGGATTTACTTGCGTTGACTGTCAGGTTCCATTGTTCACAGTATAGCTCAAGAATTTTTATATTCTTTTGGAGGGTCAGAGGGTTGTCAGATATCAACACGATATCGTCGGCGTACATTAGAACATTGACTTTCCTGCCACCAATCATTACCCCACCTTCAAGGAGTGGAGGCAGATCGTCAATGAACAAACTGAAAAGAATTGGACTCAAAAGACAACCTTAACGCACTCCAGAAGAAATCTGAAAAGATTCCGAGATTTCGTCACAACAGCGGACTGACGCGGCTGCAAAGGAGTAGAGCTTTTTAAGTGTTGCCATAAATTTCGACGATACACCCAGGTTGAACAATTTAAGAAAGAGCGCTGAGTGATCAACAGTGTCGAACGCTGCTTTGAGGTCAATGAAGAAGCAGTATGTCTTCTTACCCCGCTCAGATAGCCTAATATTAATTAAATTGGTAAGAATGAAGAGATTATCCAGAACAGAATAACCTCGCCTGAAGCCAGCTTGGAACTCACTCAGTAGCGCATTTTCCTGCACAAATTGATTGAGTCTTGAAAGTAGCAGGGATGTAAAAATTTTCGCCAGAGTATTGAGGCAAGAGATTCCTCTGTAATTACTGACCTCGTTTGCATCACCCTTTTTATATATTGGAAATATTATTGATTCTCCAAAGGACACAGGAACGGCACCGTGCTCATAGATAGAGTTAAAAAGGCCCAAGAGGCTCTCAATGAATGATTCAGGAGCATATTTGTAGAATTCGTAGGTTATCCGGTCCGGGCCTGGAGCTTTGTTGCGCTTAAGGCAAGCTAACGATGACGTGAGTTCCTCTAAAGTGAATCGGGAGTCTAGTATAGAGGAGAGGGTTGATGGCTCGGCATAAGAATAGCAGTACTCCGTAGTTGGGTTAAGGAGAGACTTAAAGTGATTAACGAGCCTGTCAAGGGTTATATCTGGACCTATACTGAATTTTCTTCTGTGGAAGGAGTTTACTAGATTCCAGAACCTCCGCGAGTCGCTGGCCGCTTGAAATTTTTCAGTGAGTGATGCATAATACTGCCTCTTATGCTCCTTACAAACGGATACATACTCCTTTTTGGCTTCTAGATATGCTCTTCTGGCAAAGTCAGAGTGGGTTTTCCGAAACAAATTCAGACATTTAAAGGATCTGTTCCTCGCACGAAGACAATTGAAATTAAACCACGGGCTCTTTTGTCCGATCCTAATAAAAGAAGGGGCTGCAAGAACTGGGGACGCTCTGGTAATAATGTCAGTCAAAACATTAGCGTAATCCTGGCAATTGTCAGGAAAGCTGTTAATAGAGGAGATGGACGAGTCGAGGTTTGAACAGTAACAATCTCTATCCTGGTCGCGCCAGACTAATTGGGGTAACAACGGGAGTGAATCGGCAACCGTAACCCCGGCATTGGCCCGGATGGAGAGTGAAAGTCGCAAGTGGTCGGAAAAGGATTCAGCGAGGACAGAAAAGTTTTTAACTAGGGGCAAACAATCATAAGACACACAGCAGAGGTCGATCACTGAGCACCCCATTGGACCAACAAAGGTAAACTCCCCATCCAAATCCCCCGGGGACCGGCCGTTCAGAATTACTAAATCATTCTCGTTACAAAAGCTAATGAAATTCGAACTTTGGGGACTTAAAAAAGCATCACGCGACGATCTGGAGGGATAAACATCAGGATTATCGGGAATCAATTCCTCGGGGAGAGATTGCAAGTTACCCGTTCTCACATTGAAGTCGCCAATTAGTATCAGCCTGTCAGTCCAAATAGTCTCAATCGTTTCGGAGAGTTTGCCAAAGTCAGTATCCCAGTGATTACAATTCAGATAGATAGGTATTAACGCGATAGGAGATTTATTGTCATTGTCGTAAAAATAGATGATTGGAAGTCCAGATACGTACGAAGAATGGATGTTCCTGAGCGATTTTTTTATGCCAATGAGCTTGCCACCACTTGCCCGTCCGACATTAGACCGTCTGACTGCCGACTCCCAAACTAGTCTATACCCAGGAAAAAAATTAACAAAATAAGAGTATGAGTCCTCCAATACAAAGGTTTCAACAAAGATGAAGATATCGTACTTGCTAACTAAGTTTAGAAAAGAAGATGAATGATTAAACATTTTTGACTTTAAGACAGACACATTGTATGATAGAATTGAGGTTGAGCCTACATTACCGTAAGATTCTGAAAGACCTGTATTTTGGCAGACGGCTAAGTTATCTCAGAGAACTCGATGATCGCTGGCCGGGACCCTGCTGCTGGAAGCTAAAGGCTCTTGAGGGCCTCTTTCAAAGTAGTCCTTGGGTAGGGAATCCGACCTTATCTCTAATATGAAGTCGAGTAGATTTACTTTGACAAGACTGGACAGCTTCTCCTCTCCTTTCCCCCCAGAGTACACTAAGCCCTCAGCATCGGACCAGAAGAACTTCAGCCCGTCTACCAGCAAGTGATTAGCGCGAAGCCGCACACTGACGTCCTTGTTCACTCTCGCAATTTCCTTTTTAATTAATAAAAGTTTAGACCTCTTTGATCTAGTGACCTCCTGGAGGTCTTGATGAATGACAAATCCGGTCCCCTTCAGGCGTTTCGAGCTGGTAAGAATTTTTGTCCTGGTCTGGGAACAAGAGAGTGACACCATTAAAGGTCTCTTGGAGGCGTTCGTGGCTCCCAAAGGGAAAACACTTAGGTCGTTAGAGGAAACGTCAACTTTTAATAGGTCCTGACAAAAGTTTGATACGGTGGACTTAAGGTCCGTTGATGAGGAATGGTCGAGTCCTCTAAATATTAAGTTGTTCCGCCGAGCAGCTATCTCCAGTTCCTCTAATCTAGACTCGGCTTTAGCATTTAAGGATTTGAGATTTTCTAATTCGGTTTTGAGGGCCGCATTTTCCAGTTTGACGGAGGCAATGTCTGATCTGAGAGAGTCGATGTCTTTCTTGGTCGCCAGAGGTGCCAATTTTTCGTCGAATAGACCGGACACAACAGATTTTATCACCGCCGCAAATTGGGGTGAGTTAAAGTCCGCCATGTTCTCCTCTGAATTAGATTTTTTGGAGACTTTATTGGGTTCACCAGGAGAGTCTCTCGGACGCTTGTAGTGAGATGACTTGTTCGACATGTGCTGGTAACCGGAGAGCAGAGGTATCAGTTGGTGTTGTTTTGATATTACGACGACGCAATGGCAAATTAATCCAACACTTGACGACGGGTAAATGTGATCGTACGGTTACCAAGTTTGAATTTTTTGGAAAAATTTCTTCGTTGACAGATTTTGAGAATCACTTTCCTTCGTCGATTTTTCACCCAACAAGCACCTATTGAACGCTTTGTGTCTGGTTTCCCTATTTTTGAGTGCCCAAATATGAAATTTTCCTTTCCTCACAACCGAATATTTTTTTCAAATTTTTTGTACGCTCTGGTAACACTTTGCAGGTTTGTACTCGTATATCGCCAGCAAGAGACATCAAAGTTGAAAACAGTTATGCAAATTCGGTAAACTTTGTTTGTTTAATTTTTTGTTCTTGTTTTTTTTTTTTCCTTGCTTGTATTTTCACCGTGACATGAGAGGTTTTTATGAACGCAATTTGACAAATTCTTATATTTTATATTTTATTCTTATTTCTTATTTATCAAGTAAAGTCAAATAGTCACATTATCATTTCACGTGTATCACAGCAATTTTTTTAGCAAATAGTTTATTTTAATTTGCATCACTTCTTAAGTTTTTTGAGTTTTCATTATTTGGTACAAAACACTCGATCCATTCCATGAATTTATTGGATTATCAAGTTAAAACGACATATGTATGTCAATCTTGAAGTTGGATTCACTCTTAATTATAAAATGAAATTTAATTTAAATAATTATCGCACTTTTGCTTACTATTTTCCACGAATTTATCGACAATTGAAAATTTTCCTTGCAATCCACGAATTTCACGTACTGGCCTCACTCAAAGGTAACTGCTCAATTTATGTATTATGTAATTACGTTGATGACTTTTGTGTATCCATATTCTATTCAATTTCACGTAATTCATAAAACACAACTTTAACCACTTAATAACAAAACACAACTGATCGTTTCAATTGAGCGCGAATGGTACATGTCAATTGCAACGAATGAAGTTAGGAAAAATGAAACAGTGGTGCCAACCTACGCGATTTATCGAGAACAATGCGAGGTGTTCTTTTGCTGTTCTAAAGCTAGTTCGGGATAGCGGTGACCAAAAGAACACGGCTAACACGGTTAAACGACGTAAATAAACCTACAAATATGTAGAATATAAACAAACATACTATTTCATAACACTGAGCATTGGATCCCGGAAACCTATGGCAATAACGTGAAATTCACTAACGAACATAAAACACGCGACGTCACAACACGATCTTAACCTAGACTGAAACGTCAAAACGAAACATGGGGAAACGTAAACAACTCAATCAACTTACGTAGTTCTGAAAACCTCCGCCCGTCACCGGTAGATGGCGCAATGCAGAAGTTAAGTGCGTTTCGTGATTGATGGCAACCTCGCACCAACGGTCAAAAATCCCGGTTTCTTGGGACAAAAAGCGGAGAAAAATTGGGGATATCACCAGTAGTTGGGATCAACTTTACATCCTTACAAGTCAGGCAGACCTTATCAGATTGGAAAGGGAGTAGACGAACAAGGAAAAGTAAGTGGTCCAAACCGAACAAGTTTCTAGAAACCTATCGGTTCTCTGGGAGCTTGAGTTTGAAAGTGGTCATAGTAACCCATCAAACTCAAGTTCGAATTTACCAAACCGAACAAGGTTCTAGAAACCTATCGGTTCTCTGCGTTGGGAGCTCGAGCTTGAAAGTCGTCATAGTAACCCATCAAACTCGAGCTCGAAGCTGCAAAACCGAACAAGGTTCTCAAAACTTATCGGTGCAGTAAGGAACTTCGTGTTGAAAGAGGTTTAGTAACCCATCAACTAGAGTCCGACATATCCCATCGAACAAGGTTCTAGAAACCTATCGATTTTGGCGGGAACTTCTAGTTGAAAGTGGTCGCCAGAACCCATCAACCTAGTTCCAAGTACGGCGTCGTCATTGAAGTGGCTATTTCACAGTGTCGGGGACGTCGCAAACAACATTAGAGGAGGCGTTGCGCGATTCCAGGGCCGGACCGAAGCCGATTACCTTGGAGGAATACCGGGCCAGGAATCGGGGCAAGAAGGAGGTCGTCGTGCCACCGGCCGTGGAACAAAAGCGTCCCGTCAAGTATCGTACGGGGGTGGAGGCCAACTTCAGGCGGGCCATAGAAGAGGTCCGGCGTCGTCTGCGGCTGGCGGTAGGTAAAGAGGAGCGTCTACGGATCAGCAGGAAGATCCAGCGGCTCCACAACCACCGTTTGAAGCACCACCGTACCAAAAGGAGTAAGAATAAAAATAAGAAAATAATTGTAAATTAGGTTAAGGAATGAAATAAGAACTGAATAAATTAGGATTAAAACATAAACTGGAAATTTAGAAATATGAATTTAGTTAAGAAAATAAAGTAAATTGGAATCTGGCTGAGTAGTGGAATGAAAAAATAATTAGTAGATTAGTTAATAGAAGGAATGAAATGGTCGCATGGACGTTTGATTTGTATAAAGTATTGGGAGGATAACTAGTAGATTGGTAACATTGGCGTTTTATTTGTATAAAATATTAGGAAGATAATTAGTAGATTGGTCGCATGGACGTTTGATTTGTATAAAGCCTCAGGAAAATGAATGAAAATGTAAATGAGAATTGTAATTAGTATATGCACAATAATAAATATTAAGCCAACCCAAAACTTGTGTCAAGCCTACCCTCAACATTAAACTAACAACTGGTTAAAACTGAAAATAAAAACCATAACAAAACGGAAAAAAAATACATAACAAAACAGGCGCAGCCGCAATAAAGAACCTAAACGCACAAAAAATAATATTGAGCAAAATTAATCAAATTAAATTTAAATAAGGCAAATGTTGAAGGTACGCATATAAGACATAAAGAAGGATTGTTTGTATAAGTTATTTATTAAGGAATATTTGTATTAAAATTGTTACAAGCTGAAAAAAGAAAAAACAAAGATATACGAAATTAAAATAGGATACAATAAAAGAATAATACTATATACATAAAAACATAAAACAAAAAAAAAGATACATAAGAAAAAAAATATATACAGTGAAAGCCCTCTTAACGGACATCTCCTATAAACGGACATCTCTATTCAACGGCCATATTTTTGGGTACCAAACATTTCGTACTATTTTGTTAAGGAGGTAGGCCCTCTTAGGCGGAGGCCTTTTAACCGGACGCGGACAAAACCTTGCTCCTGTATTTTATTAAAATGCCCTCATGTACGGACACGAAACGAAGTTTTTGTATGAAAAAAAAATGAAAAATTACTGTTAGGCAGACTGAAAATATTCCTTTCTGTAGTGTTCGTAAGTGTTAGAACTAAACTCGAAAAGGGCACTCCTGGCAACGATTTTTACGCTAACAAGGTTATTCCATGTTCAAGAATACGGTGATCTGATAAACGTCATGGTCATTAAAAATCAATTACATATCCGTACCGATTAATTGCATGGGAGGTCTTGGGGTCGAACGGGATATCATTCTACCACCAGTTGATCTCGAAATTGGTTAAGCGACTTATCGTTCCGCGAAACTTAAAAATTCAAAACCTTCCAGAGGTGACAAGCTCTTTGCATTTGAAGTTTATAAGTGTCATGAGGCGACTCATGGCGCGACGCGGACTCAAGTACATTAAATACATACTTTGAAGATAGAATGTTTTTCAATTATTAACATTTTCTTATGGAACTATTCTTAGTTGTCCCAAGAAAAAAGCCTTCTTCAGCGGACATTCTTTATACGGACAAAATCGCGGCGACCGTCGATGTCCGCTCAAGAGGGCTTTCACTGTATATATATATCAGAAAAAAGAAATATAAATAGGAAAAGAAATTAAAAATATTCAATGAAAAAATATATAATTAGTAAAAATTTGTCATAACAAAATGATAAAACAAACGAAAAATACAGTACATGGCCCAGTCAACCCCGAAACCGTCTCTGAAATCGTCTATAAGTAGATTTTCAAGGTTTCTCGACTACTTCTCAATTGATAATCCGGAACAGGAACTCCGTACAAGCACTGAGGAAACCCACACAGGTGAAGAATCTAACGAAAAGAAGGACAACGAGGAAGGAACAAATAACAAAACTAACGTATTGATGTCAAGCAACCAGGAACTTATCAGATAACAGAACCGGGAATAGAAAATCAGATAGAAGGAAATATAGAAACAGGAGATATACAACAAACACCAGAAGTGCCAGAAACAGACATAGTGCAACTGAGACACGGGAGAAAATATTGGTAGACGAACTCGGACCAAGGAAAAGACGACCACGCCAAAAACAAACCACAGCCAACAATAAACAAACGAACAGAGATCGAGAAAAAAGAAATTGAGGAAACAAAAGGAATAGAAACCAGGAAAATGGCCAACATAACTTTAGTAAACAACGTATTACACAACAACGTACCGATACTAATGGGGGAAGACAGCCCCCGAAAACAAAATGAAGTAAATAAATTTATTAGTTGCGTGCGCCTGGGATACGAGACCCTCACTGAAGCACAAGATAAGGAGCTCTTTATAAGACTATTACCAACACGATTAAGAGGAAGAACCCTAGAAGTTGCACAAGCTGGAGTAAACGATACACTCGAGGATATATTTAACACTCTTAGGTCGAACTTAATCCAGAATACCTCCTACATAACTCTAAACACTCAATTAAGAAACGTGCTGCAATTACCCATGGCAACACTAATGGACTACTTCAATAGGGTGAAAGCACTCATAAATGCTTGCAAGAACGCAGCAGAACAACAATACGCCAACGGGGGTGAAGGTTTAAAAATTGAAATCGAGGAAGTAGGTCTGCATTGCTTTAAGTTTGGAATAACAAACTCTAACTACAAGTTCTGCCTGCTCCAAGATTGCGAAAACAACTTGGAAGCCTTAGGAAGAAAAATAGCAAGGCTTGAGCAGACTGAGCAATATATGAATCAACACCTATCTAGTCAGCAACCCGTAATCCCAGGACTACACACGATGGACCAACCTAGAAACCAGTTTTACAATGAAGTGAAAAGAGAACCCCGAACGTTTGGACAAAATCAGCAACTACCACAATACCAGTCCGCGAGAAACTATAATGGGTACCAAGAGACACCAAGAAACTACAACACCAATACACCCCGGGAGAAACAGGATAAACGGCAGATAAGATGTCATTTCTGTGGAAGACCAGGACACGTGATAGCCGAATGTCGTACAAAGCAAATGACGTATGGCCACACGAGTCAAAACTGTAACGCGCACGGCAGAAATCAACAAAATTCAGCTTCAAATACATATAGAGGTCGTCAAGTGAATCATACCATCTCGAACACAGCAGACGAAAAATGCAATTTCTGTCTGGAAAGTGGACATATGGAGGACCGGTGTTATTTAAGAGAGAGATGGGAACGGTTGCAGCTAGAAAAACAAACAGCAAAGCTACAAACGGAACTGCGAGGAGACGACCGGGCACACCGCGAGTCGTCGCTCAAAGAAAAAGAAAAGCGGTGTGCAACATGTCCAGACGTCCCTATAGTAAGTTTACCCCTAAATATTACGAGAAGAAGCAGAAATAAGTTCATTGTGGCCATAGGAGCCGAAATAAGTCTTATAAAGGAGGAAGAAATTAATGAATCAATGGAGAAAGACATAAACAGAGAAGAGATTATCACACTCAACACGATTTCAGGGGAAATTTCCTCAAAGGGAACCATCAAGGGACACATAAATTTAGATAAGATATATCCATGCAAGTTCCATATTATCGAAACTGTCAACCAAGGTAGTATAACGCGCCTGCTGGGCAACGATTTCCTGTCCAGGCATTGCAACATCGAGGGCCCCGCGAAGTAGCTCGTGTTCTTGTCCACAAGTAATGGGCAAAGAACGGTTATCAAATTCGAAGAGAACCAAAACCGAAGTACGAATGACGTTCATTTTGTGGACGTCATAGCAGCTGGTAAAACAAATCATGAGCGTAGTCATGCCAGGGAGGAAAACACCCGAGAATTCCAAAGTAGAACTACTATGGGGGGTGATACGAAACCTGCAATACTGGAAAAAGATTACGCCGAGCAGCCAGAGGAATCCCTACAAACGGAGAAACCAGGGAACATTACCAACGTCAGGCAAAGCTGTCCGAATACATGTGATTACACAGGGGAAATAATGCCTGCAGCGGAAGTGTTGAAAGATCTGGGAAAACTCTTCGAGACAGGTACAACGCATGAAAACTTCGAGAGTGGGATGCGTACCGGGGGGAGTAATTCAAAATGTTTTCCATTCCATACTCGCACGTATGGGGAGAACGAAGAAAGCTGCGAAGAAAAATATTTGCAATGTTTTCCATTCCATACCCGCACGTATGGGGAAAACGAAGAAAGCTGCGAAAAAAGTTGCTCAAAGGAGGAATTTATAACCACAGAGCCCAGGAACATCATAATACCGGGAAGGGCAGTGACATGTGTGGAAATGATCACGGACAAAGAAGGGTAGTATGTAACCGAAGGAGAGGAGATAAGACCGGGTGTATATATTAGTAACGCGATCGTGAGGTCAACAAATGGGAAAATAAAACTGAGCGTGCTAAATATAAACAATTATAAAGTAGAAGTGAACAATGTGACAGTAAAATTGAGCCAATACAAAGAAACGACAGCACCAAACAACAACGATGAGGAAAAACTCGTCAATTGTATTAGCACCGAAGAATGGGAACCAAGAAAAAGAGAAACCCAGATTAAAAAACTAATAAGCTTAGAAACCAATTTGAACATCGAAGAGAGGAGGGAAATGCATAAAATAATTGAAGAATTCCAAGACGTTTTTCATTTACCGGGAGAGAAACTGGGACATACAGCTACAGTGCAGCATGAAATACGGAGACAACCAGGGAAACAACCTATCAAGTACAAGATGTACCGCCTGCCGAAGACGCAAAGAGAGATAATAACGGAAGAAATACAAAGATTACTCGAGGAAGACATAGTAGAACCAAGCTGGAGCGAATGGAACGCATCATTACTAGTAGTCCCAAAGAAACCGGGACCTGATGGACAGAAGCGATGGCGAATAGTGGTCGATTACAGGAAACTAAATGAAGTAACCAAGGAGGATGCTTATCCACTACCCAGAATTGAAGATATACTGGATCAGCTGGGAAATTCTCGGTATTTCTCAGCACTCGACCTTGCCAGCGGATACCACCAAATCGCAATGAAACCAGAAGATCGGGATAAGACTGCGTTCAGTACACTTTACGGACACTACGCCCTTAAGCGTATGCCTTTTGGGTTAAAGGGAGCACCAGCAACGTTCCAGCGTCTCATGAATCATGTGCTGACAGGACCACAGGGTCTACAGGATGATATAGTAATATACGGCAGAACCCTAAAGGATCATCAAACAAAACTACGAACCATATTACAACGATTGAGAAACCATAACTTGAAGTTAAACGTAGAGAAGTTCAATTTCCTCAAAAAAGAAGTTATATACCTTGGACATAAATGCACGACGCAAGGAGTAGAACCAGATCCGAGCTTGGTGGATAGCGTAAAAAATTTCTCAAACAGAAATTGATAAGTCCACCGGTACTTAGATACCCAAACTTTAAAGAACCATTCAAGCTATACACGGATGCGAGCGGAGAAGCACTTGGCGCAGTACTAGCACAAGGTCAACCCAGCGAAGAGAAACCCATAGCTTATGCTAGTAGACCATTGAACGCAGCAGAAAGAAACTATTCTACAATAGAACGGGAACTCTTGGCCATAGTATGGGCAGTTAAGAACTTTAGATGTTACTTGTATGGACGACCCTTCAAAGTATTTACCGACCACAAACCGCTAAGAGGAGCTATAAGAATCAAGGATCCAACAAGTAGGATTTTACGCTTATGGCACAAACTATCGGACTACACGTTCGAGATAGAATACAAAGAGGGACGCAAAAATAACAATGTAGACGCCGTGAGTAGGATCCCCTATGACGTGCTAGTAACCACGCGAAAACAAACGAGGGAACAAAATGAAAAATTGGAAGAAAGAGAAGCAAAAGGTTCAAGTGAAAGTCCCGAGCATGCATCACCAAGCAAAGTACCTGAACGAGAGAAAACACATATAAGAATTTTAACGGACCCTCAGGAGATAGAAACCATACAACGAGACTGTCATGATGCACCCCTAGGAGGCCATCAAGGAGTATTCAAGACATATCACCGCCTGAAGAGAGAGTTCTACTGGAAGGGAATGCTGAGAGGTATCAAAAAACATATACGAAAATGCAAGAAATGCCAGCTGAATAAGTTAAGCAGAGAACATAAGGAACCGATGGTCATAACGGATACAGCTAAACAACCATTCGACAAGGTTTGTATGGACATTGTGGGTCCACTTTCAGAAACACCAAGCGGGAACAAGTATATCCTAAGTTTCGAAGACGATTTGACTCGCTTCATAGACGTAATACCACTCCAAAATATGGAGGCGAAAACTGTGGCACAGGCTTTTGTGTAGGAAATAATAAGTTGTTACAGAATACCGACAAAATTAATTACCGACCAAGGAGCCAACTTCACGTCCGAAATGTTCAGGGAAGTATGCAGGTTATTTAAGATACGGAAGATCGAAACAACACCATACCACCTCCAATCCAACGGAGCATTGGAAAGATCACATAGGCCTCTGATCGAGTATCTAAGAAATTTTGTAGACGACAACCAAACAAACTGGGATGAGCATCTGCGAGCAGCAATGTTCGTCAGGAATAATAGTATGCACACAACCACAAAATTAACGCCTATGGATTGCTTATACGGCTTCTCCGCCCCCCTTCCCAACAATTTGAAGAAAGCTCCCCAACCAGTATACGATCACGAGAACTTTTTCCTGCAAATAAGAAACAAACTCCAGAGAGCATATCAAACCGCATGAAGAAATTTGGAAGAGAGTAAGATCCAGTCCAAGGAGTACTACGACCAAAAGACTAACCCTTTAAAAATACACCTCGGGGACCAGGTATTGCTACGGAACGGGGCTCGAAAAAATAAATTGACACAGCATTGGGTAGTACCGTACAAAGTGGTAGCTATAAACAGTCCGGTAAATAGCACCATAATGATAGGCAATCGCAAACGCCGCGTACATAACAACCGATTGAAGCTTTTTAATTAAAACTAAAACCTACGTCCCCGACACGATAGCCCCAACAGCACTCTATCCGACACGTATTAATAATAACCCTATGCCTAATCGCAGATCTACAATGCACCAGAACGTGGATAATTTGGGACTAACGAAAGCCGAGTGGGATAACATCCTGCAAGAAGCAGACCAGCTGTACCAACAAATTCAATTCGAATCCATCCTGCAGGAAACAGACCAACTATTTCAATAACTTCAATTGGACAAACCGGAGATAGAAGAGCCGCCAGCATGGACAAGCTGGACAGATTCAGTCAACACCAAAAGGACCCGCGACGTAGGAGGCAGAAAGCAAAAACCAAAATCAACTAGAATTAAAACAAAGATTAAGTTAATGTAAATCGTAAAGAGGAATAAATAAAAATCAAGGAACACGAGAACTACAACGCCAACAATATAAGCTAAAACTATCCTTATCATGAAAATAACACTTCCACTCAAATCTCGCGAACCCTCTAACCGGTTAATACCCATAATCACAAACTCAGAGGATCATAGTGACCCACCTTTATCCCAGAAGCTGCCACTCACCCTGGGGAAGACTTCTAAAAGGGGGAGGAATGTTGTGATGCGTCGCGTCACCTAAAAAGAAGGGAGATTAGGACATAAAAATATACTATACGAGTCACTAACCATACCCATAACACATATGAACCTAAAAAACATAATGCACCAGAAATTTAACATACTCACTCGAACGTTTCACGCGAGAAGTCGATGTCGATGTTGATGTTCACATAACATAGTCCACATAACGAGTAACATAGTCGACACAGATAGTCCACACGGAGTAATTCATGGTGAATAAAACATAAGACTGCCTAAAAAACACAAAACACCAGAAGTTAAACATGCACTATAATTACCATCAAGCGTAAACACAACACGGTCAAACGACGTAAATAAACCTACAAATATGTAGAATATAAACAAACATACTATTTCATAACACTTACGTGAGCATTGAATTCCGGAAACCTATGTCAATAAAGTGAAATTCACTAATGAACATAAAACACGCGACATCACAACACGATCTTAACCTAGACTGAAACGTCAAAACGAAACATGGGGAAACGTAAACAACACCGTCACCGGTAGATGACGCCATGCAGAAGTTAAGTGCGTTTCGTGATTGATGGCAACCTCGCACCAACGGTCAAAAATCCCGGTTTCTTGGGATAAAAAGCGGAGAAAAATTGGGGATATCACCAGTAGTTGGGATCAACTTTACATCCTTACAAGTCAGGCAGACCTTATCAGATTGGAAAGGGAGTAGACGAACAAGGAAAAGTAAGTGGTCCAAACCGAACAAGGTTCTAGAAACCTGTCGGTTCTCTGGGAGCTTGAGTTTGAAAGTGGTCATAGTAACCCATCAAACTCAAGTTCGAATTTGCCAAACCGAACAAGGTTCTAGAAACCTATCGGTTCTCTGCGTTGGGAGCTCGAGCTTGAAAGTCGTCATAGTAACCCATCAAACTCGAGCTCGAAGCTGCAAAACCGAACAAGGTTCTCGAAACCTATCGGTGCAGTAAGGAACTTCGTGTTGAAAGAGGTTTAGTAACCCATCAACTAGAGTCCGACATATCCCATCGAACAAGGTTCTAGAAACCTATCGATTTTGGCGGGAACTTCTAGTTGAAAGTGGTCGCCAGAACCCATCAACCTAGTTCCAAGTACGGCGTCGTCATTGAAGTGGCTATTTCACAGTGTCGGGGACGTCGCAAACAACATTAGAGGAGGCGTTGCGCGATTCCAGGGCCGGACCGAAGCCGATTACCTTGGAGGAATACCGGGGCAGGAATTGGGCAAGAAGGAGGTCATCGTGCCACCGGCCGTGGAACAAAAGCGTCCCGTCAAGTATCGTACGGGGGTGGAGGCCAACTTCAGGCGGGCCATAGAAGAGGTCCGGCGTCGTCTGCGGCTGGCGGTAGGTAAAGAGGAGCGTCTACGGATCAGCAGGAAGATCCAGCGGCTCCACAACCACCGTTTGAAGCACCACCGTACCAAAAGGAGTAAGAATAAATATAAGAAAATAATTGTAAATTAGGTTAAGGAATGAAATAAGAACTGAAAAAATTAGGATTAAAACATAAACTGGAAATTTAGAAATATGAATTTAGTCAAGAAAGTAAAGTAAATTGGAATCTGGCTGAGTAGTGGATTTAAAAAATAATTAGTAGATTAGTTAATCGAAGGAATGAAATGGTCGCATGGACGTTTGATTTGTATAAAGTATTAGGAGGATAACTAGTAGATTGGTAACATTGGCGTTTTATTTGTATAAAATATTAGGAAGATAATTAGTAGATTGGTCGCATGGACGTTTGATTTGTATAAAATATTAGGACGATAATTAGTAGATTGGTCGCATGGACGTTTGATTGAAGAGGTAGAGTTCGCTGGCGTCCTTTTTTACATAATTGGATAATTCCAATTACGAGAATAAAGGAGAAGACTACGTATAACATAATGTAATGGTGAATGTGGTGGTTGTTCAAGTTCAGGAGGGGTGCCTGTTCGTCCTCCTTCTGCCGTGAAATTTTTGCTGCCAATTCGTCCAATTCGTCTTCTGGTTTTCCTGGGGATTCCTTGATATAAGGGTCCTCGAGAGGGCGTAGAGTCGAGTATTTAGGATCAGGCTTGGTTGCCAAGAGAGCTGTGACATTTATGTGACGCATGGTACGGGGGAAACTACAGCCTTGCCTCTCGTTTAGGTCATGTATGACAAAGTTATTGGTTCTAAGATAGCAAGTGGGTTCAATGTGTAGAAACGCTGTCTGATATAATTCAAAGGACTGAACAGAGTTGTTACACACGACGTCGGCGTGACGGAGTGTCTTGGTGGCGTAGATCCAAGTGTTAGGGCGAGAGAGGGAAATACCGTAAGAGGTAGGCTCGGTACAAGTAAGTTGACACTGGGATGTATCTACGCCACTCCTTATGAGGGCAATTTCACATTTAAACGGGCTTGACTGACCATTAAAAAAAGGGAATTTCGCGCGACAGAAGAATTGAGAGGTGTCTGAGGATAGTCGTGAAAATCGCTAATGCTCATTTCATGAAAATGCTCCCGGTTAAGATCTATCAAGAGGTCTTCGGAAGAGGGTTGAATATAACATAAAGAATCGTTGTAGGTTGCGGGTTATGGGAGAATCCTGAAAGTTTGGTATGTATCTCCGAAGGGTAAGGGTAGCTTCAATTCAATGATTAATTTAAAGTTGATTATTGAAGCAGACATGGTAGAGAGCTTGTAAATTTCCACCTTAAATGTGTCGGGGTGACAGGAAGTGTCGCCGATAAAATTCAGTCTAAGGATTCTGGGTTACACTGGTACTGCGTAAGGTGTCGCAAAATTTCACTCTTTGCCTTATCCTAGCGTCTTATGGACATTGATTCCGATCTGCGCAAGCTTGGTGGTAAACTGGCTGAGTCGGCCTCAATTCATACGGCACTACTGGAATAGAATGACTCCTTGAAAAAGCTCAACTCCTCACTGAGCGCACGGCGCGAGCCCCCTCTTGCTCCCCCCCCAGTGGTGTCACCCCCTTTTCGCTCCTCTAGAACTACTCGTTCAACTAAACTTGCAATCGCCCAGCCTCAAGCACCAGACATGATGGCATTCTCTCTTCTTCTCTCTCCCCCCCCTACATAATAACCCAATCGAATCACTTTCCCTAGATTCCATCCCGAATCCAAATAGTCCATGCAAGCCCATTGAAAGTGGTACTCGAGGCAATAAACTGAGTGATAGCCAGGCTATCGGTGGCAATCACGGTCAACATGGCAACCACAGTGTCGCTGCTAGTTCCCTTAACCCAACTCTTCCGCCCTCTAACAGCGAGGCACCGGCTAACAAGGTAAGGAATTTATCCCAGAAGACTCCCTGCACCTTGTTGACCGTGCCAAAAGTCCGAAACATCTTTATGACTGAATTAATACCATCTACAACAGTTGAGGATATTGTTGGTCACATTTCTGACGTCATTGGCGTTGACATAATTGAAAATAACATCAAAGCCTTTAAGATCTCTGAGAGGAGGTGTTCATCCTTCAAGATTATTGTTCCTCCCGCACTATTTGATCTACTTACTGATAAGTCTAATTGGCCAAAGGACGTGTTCATGGAGGAGTTCCGCCCAAAGGCACGAACACAATCTGCCGTACAAATTCTCCCGGTTGCTATGGCTTTGGCGAATGGTTCCGAACATCTCCTTGACGCTCAGCAAGTAACCTCCTTACAAGTAAAAAACAGCCAGTCCTCTCAATCTTTTACCAAAACGTAAGAGGGCTAAGGACAAAAACTCATACCACTTACATCTCCTCACTATCCCTTCCTCATGACATCATCTCTCTCACCGAAACTTGGCTCTGCTCTAGCATCAATGACCTTGAGGTCCTCGACTACCAGTTCACGATTTTCCGCTATGATCGCTCCCAAGGTGACCCTAAGCGACGTGGGGGTGGTGTCTTAATCGCTGTGCGTTCCTCACTTGACGCATCCCTTTTCCCAATCTCCTCTCCAGAACCCCTTTAAATCCTAGCTATCAGAATTCGCCTCTCGACGGTGAATCTCATAGTCCTAACCTGCTACATCCCACCCCGAACCAACGAAACTGCTTTCCATCTCCTATCGGTTACTATCGACCTACTGGCGCAATCAGTGGAAGGTGAAGAGCACTTTCTAATTCTCGGAGATTTTAACCTCCCATCCCTTACTTGGTCTGTTGATGAGGAAATGGACTGCTTTAAAGCAGATAATCCCTCCACGACAGCCGAGATATCGCTTGTTGACTGTATCGCCTCCAACAACTTGTTCCAGATCAGCTCCCTCAAAAATCACAACCTTCGTCAATTAGACCTGGTCTTTTCAAATGACCCTCTGAACGCAAAAGTTTCCGCCAGTGAAGTTGCTCTCTGCAACGTGGACCCACACCACCCTCCACTAAGCGTTAGCGTGTTTTTCCCTGCTGCCTCCCTCCCCCGATCCGATTCCCCCTCTCCGTGGTTTAACTTTCGACGTACAAACTATCTCAACCTCAACTCCCGCCTGAAGGATGCTTGTCGTCTCCTAGACGTTGATACAGAAGCGGATAACATTAACAGCCTCATTTCTGATTTCTACAACATTCTTTTTGACTGCATCTCAATATCTACACCTTTACTTACACCTCCCCCAATTGATTCCTCCCCTTGCTGGTACACGAAGGAACTCAAGACTCTGAGGAATAAACGTAATTCCAATTGGAATAAATTTCTACTCCCTGGCCGACCGGACGACTACAATAACTTCTGTGTCTCTTATAGTGAGTTTTCGTCTACGGTTCACTTACTTTACAGTGAGTACCTTTCGTCGGTCAAATCCAAACTTAGGTCTAACCCTCGTGAATTTTTTACCAATGTAAATTCGAAAAGGAAGCGTAACAAGGATAACTATCCACCATCTCTTTTGCACCTTCGAGGGGAGTTTGACCACCTTGTTTCTATTGCTAACTCGTTTGCCAATTTCTTCTCTTCCACTCTCCAAAACGACCCCTTTTGTCCCGACGAAGAGTATTTCCCTTCACTTAACCCATCCTCTCCTCTTTCTGAACTGAACTTTTCTGATCTCGTCCTGAGTGAAGATGAAGTTCTCGCGCATCTTCTTAATCTCAAGGATGACTTCTCCTTTGGCCCGGATGGCATACCTCCTATTCTACTTAAACGTTGCGCGAACAACTTAGCCGGCCCTTTATGCCAACTCTTCAACGCCTCTCTCAATTCAAGTACATTCCCCGATGCGTGGAAGGTTGGATTCCTTGTCCCGGTCTGTAAAAAGGGCTCCAAATCCTTAATTTCCAATTATAGGCCAATAGCGAAACTCTCAGCAATTCCCAAGCTCCTTGAAAGACTCAGTGTAGAGAAAATCTATCCTTCCTTCTCTTCCCAAATTTCTCCTCACCAACATGGCTTCCTCAAGGCTAAGTCAACTGTTACCAACCTTCTGCAATTCACGTCCCTACCTATCAATGCCCTTGAACGCGACGAGGTTGTTGATGGAATCTTTACCGATATGAGCAAGACATTCGATAGCATTCCTCACAGCCTCATTATCCTTAAACTCAAGCTGGCAGGTTGTCCAACACCACTCGTCCGCTGGATTAACTCCTACATCCGAAACCTCTCCTACCGTGTCCAGTTCCATTACCAACTCTCGGATGCCTTTACTGCAAACTCTGGCATTCCTCAGGGCAGTCACATTGGTCCTCTCCTTTTCATCCTCACAACTAATGATGCCTCCAATGTAGTATACAACTATTCTGAGCTATGCTGATGATACAAAAATCTTTAAAGATATACGCTACCCTTCCGACGCCCATCTGTTACAAAATGATTTAAATCGCTTCGCCGAATGGTGCCACAAAAGCAACCTTCTGCTTAACACCTCCAAGTGCGAGCATGTATGCTTCTCTAGGAAGCGCCACCTTGTGCCGCACATCTTCAGCATCAACGAATCAGTCATATGCTCTGTGGGACAAGTCAAGGACATTGGGGTCTTCCTAGACTCTAAGCTCTCCTTCACCGACCACATCGACCTTGTGGTTCGCAAAGCCAATGGTATGGTCGGGTTTATACTTAGGTTGTCCAGGGAGTTTGCGGATCCGTACATAAGCAAGTCTTTATTTTCCTCCCTTGCACGACCAATCCTTGAATACGCTTCTCAAGTTTGGTCCCCCCACCATAAAGTGCACTCGGGAAGGATTGAAGCGGTTCAGAAACGTTTCCTGCGGGGCGCCCTTAGACACCTTCCATGGTCTGATCCCTCCCATCTTCCCTCGTACGTAGACCGCTCGAGACTTATTGGGCTGCATACGCTCTCCTGTCGCCGAGCGATTGCTGACATATCCTTTGTACATTCCGTCGTCCAGGGGAACATCTGCGCGCCTTTTATTATGAACCAGGTCGCAACGCGTCATGGCAATTTCAACCTCAGACACGTCAACAAATTCGAAATTAGTTTCCACCACACCGACTATGGCAGGATGGAGCCGGTTACGCGTATGCTGCGTGCTTACAATCGTGTTGCATCATACTTGCAATCTGCACAGGGAGTTAGCAGCTTACGTACCCTTTTACGTAACTGGGTGGAGACAACTGGGTAACTGGTTCCCCCTGTGTAGTCGGCTGGGTGCACCCTAATGCGTCAAAAATTCTCTTCTAGTTTTTAACTCTGTTTACTTTTATCCTCTTAAGAATAGTTGAAATTAAAATAATGTTAATGCCTTATCATGTTTACTATTTTTGCTTTTTGTCTTGATTTATAGTATTAGTCATTTTTCAATATGTAAAGTTAAGCTTTTTACGCATAATATCTACAAAATTTTAATTTCTCGTCTAACACAACTTGTATCGAAGTTGATATATATAACGCCTAATATAAAATATGTATATAGAAACAGATGTAGCTAGATCTAAGAACTTTTCTCCATCTTTACTTGTATCCTTACTTGTATTATTATCTTTACTTGTATTTTGTATCTTTACTTGTATGAATTATCAAAATAAATAAATAAATAAATTTGCCAGATCACGTTGGAGAGAGGATCAAACGGAATAGTCCTTTGAGGGTCCATTTCCTGTCGAATGGTAGAGAGGAAGTTTTCCATCTGGGAATGGGTTATAAATGTAGGGTGGAATTTGCCGTGTTTTACATCCGCTAATAGTTCTATTAAGTCCGATTGTGTGGATTGGTACTGGTTTATAACTATAAGAACTAATGAGAGAAGAGAGTTGAATTCGGTAGCCCATTCATTCACATGTATTAGACTCTCCACTTTGGAGATTTTGGATTCAAGAGTGGTTAATTTGGAAAAGATCACGGCACGATCTTTCCGAATACTTTCCCGGGTTTAATTGGTTAGGTTGATGGTCGCGCCCAAAATAGAAGTCTGATTTTTTTAATAGGGAATGTAAGTGGAGATTATTTTGTTGAAGGTTCCTGATTTGCTCGTCGTCCTCATTTAGGATTCCAAAAAGGGGCTTGGTAACCATCCCGACAAAATTAAAGAGGGATCTAGTTTTTCTAAAAGGGGGAAATATAATCCTATTTTTGTTTTCGATCGCTTCTTCCAAGTTATCTAGTTGCGCGAAAGCAGAGAAACAGATCGATTGTAAGGGCTTCTCAAAGGCCAACTGGTCACACATTTGCTGAAGCTTACCCGTGATTCTTAATATTGAGAGGTATTCTTCCTGGAAGGCCGCTAGGTCGTAGTAAGTTATTACCTTCCATTCGCTTGTGCACAGTCTCGTCCTTCCTATTTCTTCGAAGTATAAGCCGACCGTGGAGAGAGAGAAATTGAAGAGGAGTAATTTTGATTCCCAGCTCCCCGCGAGAGAAAGCTGAGACGGTAACGCACAGGACCGCGAACAGATAAGCCCTTGCCCTGGGAACGAAAGGATGAGGTTTTAGTTTGAGACAGAACTTAGCTGAGAAATTATGGATGTATGAATTTTTTAAGGTCGTTATTATGTACGCGTTTTTCCTTATTTTTTACTTTTATTGAAGAATTTTCGGGGGTATCCACCTGAGCTATAACGTAAGGGCCTTGCCATAAGGGTGAGAATTTGTTGTCCTTTGTGCTCGCTTTTAGAAGGACCAGATCTCCGATATCAAAGAATTTTTGTTGTGTTTCTTTGTCGTAGTATTGTTTAGACCGTTATTTATTTTCTAACGCGATTTGTTTAGTGATTTGATAACAGTGCCGAAGTCGTGCTTTGAGTTCATGGGCATAATTGTCGTAATTGTACCAAATTCTGAGGGAGGACTTTAGATAATTAGGAACTTCGGCGGAAAAACCATAAAGGAGTTCGTGTGGAGAATAATTGGTACTTGAGTGAGGAGTAGTGTTGTACACGAACATGGCGTAAGGAACCCAGGTGTCCCACGACAGGGGATCTTTTTCTATGTGGGAGCGGAGGTATTCCGCTAGAGTTCGATGACTTCTCTCTAGGGCTCCGTTAGACTGAGGGTGATAAGGAGTTGTTTTCAGCCTCTTGATCCTTAGGAGTTTTGAGACTTCCTGAAACATTCCCGCGATTAAGTTAGCACCTTGAACAGTCAAGATGCTTTCAGGTATTCCGTGTCTACATATGATTGTAGTAGTAAACGCTTCTGCGTTTAGTAGGGTCATTCTGTTTTTCCGATTTCCAATTTGGGAACAGGGATTGCCTCCGAAAATTTTGTTAAATCATCCTGGAAAGTTAGGAGGTATTCATTTCCTAGGTACGAAATGGGTAGTGGCCCCACAACATCTAAATAAACTCTTTCGAAAGGCTTGAAACTCACTGAAGTTATTTTCATAGGAATCTTAGGATTTCGCGATACTTTATTTATCTGGCACTGTCTACAGTTTCTGATAAATGCTACAACAGCTTGGGTCATTGCTTCCCAATAAAACTGTTTCTTGATTCTCTTCAAGGTCCAAGATACACCTTGGTGACCTCCCGTGGGTATCAAATGGAGATCTTTTATTACTTGCTTCCTTTCTTTAGTGTCATCCATGTACTGAATTGTTTCGACATGAAATATTGTGTCGATTTTAATCGCATGACGGATTCTGTCCTTAAGTGTCATTAGGGTCTGCAGTTCCATTCTCGGAGTACTTATGTGTATGGTCTTCAGGTTCCTTTCTACGGCTTCTCCGAATTTAGGGAGAGTAGTGTTAAGTAGTGTTACATCCTGAGGGGTACGAAGGGGAAGAATTACTCTTTTGACAATGAAATCGGATTCTTTGAAAGGGAATATTTTGGGTTCGAGGGAGAAACCGATTTTGCTCAAATCGGTACTTAGTATGGCGGCTAAACGCTACTAAAGATTAGTGTCCCTTGTGTGCAAGATAAAGAATTTGGCACGGACAGGTTTAGACAGTAATAAAGAGTCGTCAGTTTCAATAAGGGAAGATGATAAGTAGTTGTCATTATAATTTCTGCCCTTCTTTTATGCGTCTTGGTCCAGGTTATCAGTGACTTTGGCTTGGCTTCTTGTTATCGCGTATAGTGAGGTGGTGTTCTTAGGGTCATTCTGTTTTTCCGATTTATCAGTCTCGGGAGTGTTCTCTTGTAATTCCGCAGTTACTCTACTTAAGGCATTGGCGTTTGTATTAAGTTTCCCTGCCTTGTGGGTTATCCTGCAGTCGTACTCTTCGAAACGGATTCTCCATCTCATCAAGGTTGACGAGCGGTCTTTAAATTCATGAGCCAAACTGGATGCTTGTGGTCAGTGATAATGGAGAACTTTCTTCCATATACGTATGGAAGAAATTGTTCCACGGCGTACACGATAGCAAGTAATTCTTTCTCTATTGTCGACTATCTTGTTTCGGCACCGTTTAGAGAACGACTCGCGTATGCAATGGGGTGCTCTTCATCTACGTCCTGCTGCGAGAGGACAGCTCCTAGAGCTATGTCACTGGCATCGGCCGTGACGTAAAATTGTCGCGAAAAGTCGGGATATGCCAGGATGGGAGAGGTCATTAACCGTTGCTTTAAGTTCGTAAGGGCTTTGTCACAAAAGGCATCAAATTTAAAGGGTACATCCTTCTTTAAAAGGTTGGTCAAGGGCTTGACGCTCTTAGAGAAATTTGGGATAAATCGGCGTTCATACCCGATAAATCCGAGAAAGGCTATGATATTCTTTACATTTTAAGGTCTTGGATATGTTTTGACTGCGGTTATCTTCCCTGGATCTGGTTTGACACCGTTTTCCGTAATTAAGTGTCCCAGATACATGATCTCTTTCCGAAGAAAATGGCATTTTTCTGCCTGCAACTTTAGTTTGAAGATGCGTAAACGTTGGAATACAGCAATAAGCCTATTGTTGTGTTGAGATAGATTGTAGCCATGGATGACTATGTCGTCCATGTAAATGAAGCAGTGAATTCCTTGTAACCCAGAAAAGATATTATTCATGGTTCTTTGGAATGTAGCGGGAGCTCCTTTCAGGCCGAATGGCATTCGATTTTATTTGTGCCATAAGGCGTACTGAATGCTGTTTTTTCCCGATCCCTGTCGTCCATACTTATTTGGTGGAATCCACTGGCCATGTCGAGCGTCGTAAAACACTTTGATTTCCCAAGTTGGTCCAGTATGTCTGTTATATTTGGTAGAGGGAACGCGTCTCCTACCGTGATCTAATTAAGACGCCGGAAATCTACCACTACTCGCCATCTCTTATTCCCTTGTTCATCGGGTTTTTTCGGAACGGGGAGTAGGGGGGAGTTCCAGAGACTATAGGAAGGTCTGGCGATGCCCGATTTTAGCATCTCCTCGACTTGGTTATCCACGTCCTAACGATGTGCCTCCGGTAACCTGTACGGTTTAGTGTATATAGGGGGATGATTTGCTTCTACCTCAATTTTATGGGTAGTCGCGTCCGTGTAGGACAATATGTCTCCTTTCAGATGAAATATATCATTGAAGGTTCTACAGATATCACGAATTGATGTCTCCTCTTCTCTATGACAATGATCCAATTTTACAAGGTTCTGCAGTTTCTTTATCCTGCCCTCAATCGGATCTTGATCAAAGTTTGGAGTTATCATATCGAAATTTTTTGCACCTAGATACTCTAGGTCCAGATCATGGAGGGGTAAACTAACGTCTTCCTCTGAAGTATTGAGGATGAAGACTTTTGCCACTCCATTTTCAGGAGTAGCAATGGAATTGCCTATATACTTTCCGGGAATTATCTCTTTTTTCGAGATTACCGTCTCTGTAGAGACCGAAGTGGGTGTTAAGAGGATCGTTTCCGCTCGAGATGATGGGATGATAGCGTTGCTTGATGTTACTGGTTGCAGTTTGATGTCTTGCCCAGGACCCGAGATTGACAAAGAATAAGATGTGGAAGGACGTATTCACGAGGACGGAGTTATCGTTGGGTGCAGATTAGCGTCTCGCCCAGTACAGTTAATTAACGAGAAAGGAGATGAGTCGAGGATTGGCGACTTATCTAACGAGGAAGGAGATATTATTGGCTTAAATTATTGACTAAAGAGGAAGGAGATATGACTGTTGACTTAATTAACGAGGAAGGAGATATTACTGACTTAACTAACGAGGAAGGAGATGCTGCATTAACTGATGAGGAAGGAGATATTGATGATGTAGATATTATTGGCTTAACTAACGTGGAAGGAGTTATTATTGATTTAACTAACGAGGTAGGAGATGCTGCTGAGTGCAGTTTAACGTCTTGTCCAGGACGTGTAACAGACGGAGGCGATGTTGACGATGCCGACGATGTGGCTGATAAAAATGAGTAGGAGGCTGTCGGAGATAAAGAAATGGAGAATTATATTATTGGTTGCAGTTTAATGTTTTACCCATGACGATTAACTG
Source organism: Chrysops caecutiens (assembly GCA_963971475.1). NCBI lineage: Eukaryota > Metazoa > Arthropoda > Insecta > Diptera > Tabanidae > Chrysops > Chrysops caecutiens. Next base: position 51,866,961 of record OZ020567.1, on the reverse strand, counting down.
ACGAGACTGACGAGGAAGATGTGGACGGAGTCGAAGGATCCAAACGAAATGGGATAGGCGAAGACGACGCTGACGAGGATGGTAATGGAAACGACGGAGACGAGATCATTAGGTGTAGTTCAGCGTCTTGCCAAGGACGATTAACCGGTGTCGAAGTAACTGGTAAAGACGAGGGGGGGAATATTGTTGAAGACGAAGGTATTGGATGCAGTTTAACGTCCTGCCCAGGACGAGAACCCATTGAATAAAAAGGTTGCAGTGTAACGTCTTGCCCAGGACGCGTGTCTATTGAATAAAACGTCTTCGGATGCAGTTTAACGTCTTGCTCAGGACGCATAATAGACGAGAATGATGAAGAAGAAGATGATGTTGGATGCAGTTTAACGTCTTGCCCAAGACGCGTATTCGTGGAATTTATAGTCCTTCGATGAAACTGAGGGAAATCACTGAGATATTGATCCTAGGTGTAGGGAATCGAGTTGTGACTGACCTCGAGTATTAATATCTGAACCCCATAATCAATTTGTGCCTTATATCTGGTCAAAAATTCGTGACATAATAAACCTTCATATGCCATTGCCGTAGCATCGCTCAGAATTTGAAAAGGATGTTTGATTCTGAAATCTGCACCTTCGTGCTGTAGTTACCTTATTATGAGACCCTCTGTGGAGGTAGACTGAGAAAAGACCGTATTGATATGACAAATAACATCCCTGTAATACCTACTACCAGGTTTCAGGGTCTGACTTCGAACTAAGCAGATCTCAGCTCCGGTATCTATTAAGAATTCGGTATATGGATTAACGGACACTTTAGAGGCTAGGAAGAGGGTTATGAATGAAGGTCGTACGGTAATGGGGAGTTTCATCCTTGAGTGTTGGAAGGTTGGGTCCGATTCTGCGGGGGATTGCCGACGAAGTTTCCCCGCATCTGGGAGTTTTCCGGGTTGTTGGAATGCGTAGATGACCGGTAAGGAGGATTCTGTGGTGACAGATGAGTCGGGGGTTGTGGGTAACACGATTGTTGGTTATATGTTGTCCTTCTTCTTCGGGTGCTGGCTTCCCTTTTCCGACATTCGTCAATGGTATGGCCTTTGTCATGGCTGTAATTGCAGATTTTCGGAATCTGTTTTGGAATGGAGTTTTCAGGAGCTCTGTTCCCGGACGAGAGGTGGTGTATTGTAGATGGGTAAGACCTTTCCTGGCGTTGTACAGAGCGGGGCGGTAAATACCACTGTGGGGTAGAGATGTAGCAAACGAGTAGTATTCGTTACCGAGTACAGAATACTCACTATGATTCCGAGTATCCAATAAGTACTCGCGAATACTACTCGTTACCGACTACTCTCTCTCTTACAAGAAAGAGAGATGAGTGACGGTACGTATGCGAGCAAATAGCAAATCGCTCTCTCATGATTAGAAATGAATGTAAATTGTAAATTCATGAACGAGGATTTCGTGGGCGAAAGAATGTGTGAATGTGAAAGTGAGAATGCGAGAGTTTTAGAATTATTCGGTTTCAGGAACGGGTCGAAATGAAACGAGTACTCGCGGATACTCGCGGATACTTTTATATGGGAATTTCCATATAAAGATTCGACTGCTCAAGTAACGAATAGTGATCCGGATACTCATTGGGTAGTATTCGTTGCTTTGGGTATTTTCGGATTTTTGCATGGAAGTTATATAAAAAACAAGCGGGAATTTGTAAATAAGGAATTTTGTAATGAAATTATGACAATGAATTTATATTTCTCTTTTTCGTAAGGTACAAAATTTGTTTAAATTGAAATTTATGTAGAAATGAATTGGTTTCATATTGGAAAATGAAATTCATAATGGAAAATTGGTGTTTTTTTGGCTCACTTTGTATAGGCCAAAGAATCATCAAGTAACGAATACATTCGATTACTCATTTTTGAGTAGTTTTTACACCTCTAGTCCGGGGTATAAGAATTTCTTACTGGAGTACTGGTTGCTGTTACTACATTATAACCCACTGGTGAAGTTCTCGAAGACGGTTTACTCGATTTTGTTGGTCTGCTTGTAGATGCTCTTTCTGAAATTGCTCGTACCCTATTCCAGGTGAGCCCCACAGTGACTTCTTGTCATCTGTGAGCAACCAAACTTGCACTCTCTTGTCAACCCAGCAGTCTGAAATCCAGCTCACAGCTGATTTCACTGGAGCCTCGCATTGACTGCCAGTCATTTGTGAGCAACATTTCCTCAATCAATCGGCTTACAACCGATTCAATGGAGCCTTATGTTGACTTTTTGTCAATGTGAGCAAATTCTGATAATGACGCTCTTGTTCTAGCGTTCTGGATATCACCTATCAGATGATTCCAGGTGAGCCTTGCAGTAATTTACTGTAAGCAACTTTTCGGGCTACCAGAAAACAATCTTCAGCAGGAGTTCAACTGTTCAAACAATCGCTGCAGTTCAGAGCATATGTTGAACAAAATAAAATCTTGTAAAATATTAACAACATTGTCTTTCTTCTTATTCTAGACTCCTAACATTTTTTCTGGTCCTTCGAGCCGGATTCTGGATATCCAGGAAGACAAAAGGAGAATAACATCAAGATGAGGGTCAACCATATCCATAACTGGATAGATCATCAACGAATTTATCAGGAATTCCTTACATTTGGGAAAACCCAGGTTCTACGTATTGAAGAGGTCAACCTTTCTCGAGACGGTCTAACCACCTGGTTAGATGAAGTGAAGACGCAATGGCGACATTTTTTCAATAATAATGCAGCTATCAACATTGCCATGTTGAAAGTATCAAATTATGACGCAGAGGAGATTTGGAACCGGTCATACTTTATTAACAAAGTCTTTGAAAAGACTCTGCAAAATTACTTAGATGCTGTAATGGTAATCACATCTCTAATTGAAAAGCTTGCTGAACGTATTGCAAGTAGAGCAGCTTCTTCAGCTAGGTCAGACAATACAACGTCTGCAACAATGACATGCGCTCAAGCGCCGCGATTAGAGATCCCGAAATTCAACGGAACATTGCCGAAATGGCTGTCCTTTAAAAGCATGTTCACATCGTTCATCCTAAATGAAAGTTCTTTATCTCCTGCAATTAAACTCTAATATCTCCGGAATAGTCTTACTGGATCAGCTTCAGAAATCTTGGAAAACACAGAAATTGTCGACGAGAATTTTCAACCAGCCTGGGAAGCATTAGTATCACGCTTCGAAAATCCTAGATTGCTAGTTCACTCATCGCTCTTAGTTCTATTTTCAATAAAAAAGATGACAGGAGAATGCGGTGCGGAGCTAGAAAAGCCGTACAACATTGTTACCCAAGAAATCCGAACGCTGAAGATGCTTAAACAGCCAATTCAATATTGGGACTCAATTCTGGTTTTTGCTGTCGTCCAAAATTGCAGATCCGGAATCCATCAAGGCGTGGGAACAAGACTTAGGGTCATCAAAGGAACCACCAGCATGGGCGCAACTAGAAAAGTTTATCGAGTCAAGGATCCAAACTTTGACTGTTTGAACGCTCTCAGACAAGAAAGCCAACGATTCAATTCCGAACTCCAGCTACACGTGTTTTTCATGCGAGTAACTCTGTCAACACTTTTGATAAGATAAAATGCGCGGTATGTCAGTAGGGCCACTTTTTAACACGGTGTCCAAGCTACCAGCAAATGATAACCAGCAAACGACGAGACTTTACAAAAAACCACCATCTGTGCTTCAACTGCATGGGAAACCATCGCGTCGATAAATGTCCATCTACCAAACGATGCGTCAACTGTGCGAAACGTCATCACACAACACTTTAATGAGATAACAGCGAGTGATGAATCATCTGGAACATCCCCGCCAAAACAAATAACACATACACAGGCATCATCAAAAATTATATTCTTGCCAACAATTCAAGTCCTCGTTTTGAATCAACATGGGGTTCACATTAAAGCTCGGGTCCGGCTAGATCAAGGATCCGAAATCTCACTCGTATCCGAGAATCTGGTACAACGTCTTCATGCTCATCGAGAGTCAAGCTCATTGTCAATGAACACGGTAGATAATAAAACTACGAATGCCAGAGGACTCGCTTCACTTCAATTAAAACCTCATTTCGAATCATTTTTTAAGCTAGAAATTCAAGCTGTCATTCTGCCCAAACTGACAAATTAAATTCCATGTGGACACATCAATACAATCCCGTTCCAGCATCTTCAGGGGATATCTCTTGCAGATCCGTCATATCACAAACCAGGGTCAGTAGACATCATCCTGGGTGCAGACGTCTATGGATCATTATTGCAAGGACCTATCATCAAATGGGAATCTCGCTAGAGCATTCATGGTGCGTGGACACAGTCTCACTTTCGTTGCGATATATAGGAATAAATTTTCTGTTCTCTACACGATTCGCAAACAAATTTCAATTCAGAGTGATCTTTACTAAATCCTGGAAGGAAATTTAGGAAAGTTTATCTTGAAAACACCTCAAATAAGACAGCTGTTATTTTAAAAGATCAAAATAAAAATCTCCTGTGAACGTGAAGAAATTGGTGCATCGAAGATAGGAATTTCTGTATATGTGCAGACAAACTCGGCGTGCGCTACGGGACTCGCAACTGTAAAAAGTAAAGGGAGCGTGGACTGGTGAGTGTGCGACGGGCGGATATCTTGCTTGCCAAGTGGGACCAACTTAGGACAGTAACGGTCGGAATTTTCAATCAATTATTTTCTGAACTAATATAAGTACATAAACTAACTCGCTTGGATAGATTTCGTTCTTTGCTGCTGCATGGTAGGGTTTAGTTGAATTAATAGAATTATATTGTATATTAATCGTTTTTCTCAGTTCTTGATTTAATAATACTGTTTTTAATTAACCACCTTTAAGTTCTCAATTTTATCTTCTTTTCTTTCTTGTACATCTCCGCATTTTGCTTTTTTTAATAATTTGTTTGTATACCTTCTTTTCCTCAGTTAATTTAAAGTTAATTTATTCTTGTTGTTAGTTATTACGTATATCTTTTACGTAGTGTTTTCCTTTTCTTCTCATTTCTTTTTTCTTAATGTATTGACATTTTAACTGCCTACCAGGCATGAGCATAAGATGACCAAGAAAAAAGGCAAGAACAAAAGCGGCACCCCAAAACAGGATCCTACGAGCAGGAGTTCATCTCCTTGTGCTGAAGCCTGCTCCCTTTCCCGACCCCCATCTCCATTCCTAGACATCCCACATCATCCCATGATACAACGAATAACTTGACAGAACGCGAAAGATCACCTACAAGCCCCGGACAACAAACCACAGGACAATACAGAATCGCAGAACGATGACCCTCAAAATACGACAAGCTCTTTGTCAAAACAATCAAGCCAGGACTCAAGTTCCTCACCTAACCAAACTCATCTCACTGTGCATAGAGCTAGCAATTAAAGCTATCATGAAACGGTAGGAACAGAGCAACAAAGAGAGTTACTAGAGCTCCACGAGGTAATTACGGCTGGTTCAAGCAGTCACCATATTACCCAACCCAAAGCCCGCAATATTCCCCAACACACTCTCTATACGCCACTTCCCTCAACATCACGTGGGGAGCATAACATTTTGTCGACCCAAGGCACCCAAGATAACATACATCGAAATCGCTTTGCCCCTTTGGACAAATATCCTAACATCACGTTGGGTGAAGTCCAAAGACCCCGACCTCGACCTACTACAGTATCAGCGATGGCTGCACCCCCACACCCGAAGGTAAGTGCGCCTAGGAAATCCAAAATCCTCCCCATTGTTTCTTACGGAGTATCCATAAAGGAACTCACTACTGCGCTTAGAGCCTTGCTAGGGCATAACAATTCGAAATTCAAAAAACTCAACAACAACTGTACACACATCCTAACAGAGACACTCTCGGACTACCAAAAAATTAAGGACCTTTTGACCTCGAAAAACTTAAAGTACTTCACATACACGCCTAAGGAGTTAAAACCAGTCTCCCTAATACTTAGAGGAATCGACTCTGAGTTCTCCGAAGAGGAAGTCAAGGAAGCGCTCCTTGTCGAACAACCTAACTTACCAATCCTTAAAGTCTCGAGATACAACACACCGCCTTCTTTCAGAATGGGTAAACAATTCGATCTCTTTTTAGTACAGCTGAACCAATCTGGTAACGTCAAAGAGCTCATTAAGATCAAGTACCTGCTGAACCAACGAGTTCATTGGGAGAATATTTTAAATAGACCAATTACCCAATGTAAATGTTGTCAGAGATTCGGGCATATATCAGTTAATTGCAACCGTGCCTTCAGATGCGTTAAATGCCCCCACTCCCATATTCCCGGACAATGAAATCATGGAAGGTTGCGAAGATCATCCCGGTCAGGAAACCAAATAAAAACCCCAATGATCCCAAAAGCTACCGACCGATCTCACTGTTGAACTGTCTCAGCAAACTATTCGAAAAAATCATATTGCACCAGCTTAAAAACGTTATAGACAAGGAAAATATCCTTCCAGATTTCCAATTTGGCTTCCGGGCCGGGCACTTCACTTTAGACGCAGTTACCTTACTTATCAACAACTAAGCACACAATGCACTTCACAAGAAAGTTACGTTTGCTGCTACAATAGACCTACGGAACGCCTTTGACACAGTCTGGATTGAGGGGCTGGTCTGGAAACTGTTATAACTATATCAGCTCCCGGACCACCTTACCGCAATCTTAGACTCGTATCTCACCGACAGACGAGCTTACGTACGCAACAAGAACGCAAACTCTAGAGAAATATGCACATTGGAAGGGGTCCCTCAAGGCTCAGTCCTCTCGCCCACACTTTTTTCTCTGTTTTTGTCTGACATCCCATTACAACACCAACCTCTGTACATTGACTAACGATACCACCCGCCTAAGCCCCCAGTAGTGCTACCGAGAACTAACACAAAATCGAAAACTATATGCTACGCCGATGACATTATTATCTTCTCATCTTCTCTTTCCCCTCGCTGGGGAATTAAGGATTTGAACATGTCCCTCAATAGCCTTTCTGACTATTTCAAATTCTGGCGCCTTGATATCAATGAGAACAAGTGTGAGGCAATACACTTTTATGGTATTGGCTCGCACTATCGGCGGAAAATGAATGGCTATCATGGACCTCAAATCCAGATCAATGGTAAAGACCTTAAGCGGGTAAGTAACATTAAATACTTGGGCTTCAGGATTACCCACAACTCAAACCCAAACCCTCATGTGAAAGAGAAAATCAGAAGTGCGAAAACTGTAAAACTATCGTTAAACCACCTACTCAACAAAAATAATAACCTACATCAGGACATTAGAGTACTCCTATACAAACAAATAATAAGACCGACTTTAACATACGGGGCTGCCTTATGGCACGGACGACTGACCAAAACAACAAAGGACCACTGCTACATCTTAGAGCGCCTTTGTCTTAGGGCTGCTATTGGCAAGACCCATAAACGCCAAGCACGTCACGTACGATACGAAAATACTTTTACGAACGAAGAGTTGTACGCGACGGGAATATGCCCAAAACTAGACTTATACCTTCACAAGATACAGTGTAAGTATCTTGCACGGCTCGACACGCATGGTAATGCACTACTCACTAACGCGACATCCAAGAACGCAGACCTTGGACAACAGTACGCGCTTTAAGCTATCAAACCAATTCAGCTTCTTGTAATGCCCCCCTAACCTCACGATAATCCTTCTCCAAACGCTAATTCCTTCCTCAATCCTTAGCCTGGAATAAAGAACAGCATCCGAGCTCAAATAGAGTTAACTTATTAATTAAATAGAAATCACTTAATTACTAAGGTAGGATTAGAAAAACAACCCTTTAATGTCATTAAGCTTAGGTTTTTTATATGACGTTTTGACCTAAGGCTAAATCTCACTTTCTTTTCATTGTTAATCAACTGTTAAAACACCTAGGTACTAAAATATAGCTAGTCTTAGCTAGCTGCTAAGTACGATTGTCAGCTAGTTAGTTAATAACACGTTATTCATGTTAGATATAAGTTTCTTTGTAAATCGTCAATGAATAAAACCATAAAATCGAAAAAAAAATCATCAAATGGCCTAGCAATTCGCCAGTTGCTCAACTGATCTCATTTTGGTTGGATTATTTCGGGCCCAGCCTCATTCAACAGTAATCACTCATATATCAACATTCATCACTTCTCAGTAGATGATGTACTTCACCAATTATTAGAGCGATTTTGGCACCAAGAGGAAATTCCCTCCACCCCAAGCAAAGCACTCACCATTGATGAAGAAGCCTGCGAAAACCACTTCAAGGCCACCCATTCCCGAGATGCCTATGGAAGGTATATTGTCAAACTACCTTTCAAAGGAAACAAAAATCAGCTGGAGATTCAATGCCATCGGCGGTTCGTATGCTGAGCTGCTTGAAGAAAAAATTTAAAAGCGATACCACTTTTAATCAGATGATTCCAGGTGAGCCTTGCAGTAATTTACTGTAAGCAACTTTTCGGGCTACCAGAAAACAATCTTCAGCAGGAGTTCAACCATTCAAACAATTTAGTTAAGTCGAGTAAGTTTTTTGTATTCTTATTGCGTATATCACACTTTATTTTATTTAAATTTTTATATTTCGTTTATTTATTTTTTTTCTTTTCTTCTTCTTTCTTTTCTTTATCTTCTTTTCCATTATTGTATTGTTTGCTTCCGTTTGTCTTACTAAGTATTAACTTGTATTAAGTTATATCTAAATAAATAAATAAATAAATAAGTAAACAATCGCTGCAGTCCAGAGCATATGTTGAACAAAATTAAATCTTGTAAAATATTAACAAATTTGTCTTCTTTCTTATTCTAGAATCCTAACACTGACAGAGTATCAGCGGTTTCCCACACACTGTAATTTCCAGGAACTCCAACAATCTTGCATATAAAGGAACTAATTTTGAGAGTCCTAACTTAGTTTCCCATTTTGATATCGTGCTGTGATCTAACTTATTTATGGTAGCAATAATTAGCAGAACATCGGAACACTGGACTGGAGCTCCTAATGATCTCAACGAATCGAGAGCTTTTGTGTTGGTAGCAATCAAGTTTTCCATCTCAGAAGCTGACCCTTCAGTTACTCTTGGACCAAATAGTATATTCTCCGCGTGTTTGTTGACTAATAGCCTCGGGTTATCATATCTATGTACCATAAGATCCCATGCAGGTTGGAAGGACTCGTTCGTAGGTGGTAAACTCTCAAGGAAACTCGTGGCTTCGCCGTCTAACTGTGTCTTCAGATAGTACATTTTTGTGGCAGGATCCAGGCTCGGATCGTTGCCAATCACCGCAACGAACAGGTCACAAAATGTTACCCACTCCATGATGTTACCAGTAAACCTAGGTCATTTAATCTCTGGTAATTTAAACATACCTGTTGCGCTACTGTGTGCAGTTGCTGAGTGATCTAATGTGGTAGGAGGTTGAGAAGTCTGCAGCTCTTCCTCTTTCTCCAGCAAAAGTGCCCTCAAATCAGAGTAGACTAAATGAATCTGGGAAAGGACGTCTTCAGTGTGATATTTCGTCTCCAAAATGTCTCACCACTCAGTTTTTGGGTAACTTGTTCAAAGAAACTAAGTCTTTGCATTTGCAATGCAATTTTTTGTTCAAGTTTAGGCATTGTATTTGTTTTATTTTTAATTTGCAACTCAGTTTTTAAGGAACTGTGAATTCACTTTTCGTACAAAAGTAGCACAACGTCCAAGATGTTCGGCAATGCCTTGGCTTGTCACTCACTTATGAATTCACCGAAAATATTAAAAATTTTAATTGTTCACTAGACCTTACAATCTGTCTCTAATCCGGCTCGAAGGACCATATTTTAGAAAATGTCCATATGCTCGAAAATGTCTCGGTTATCTTAATTTGGGTATGTTAAATCGTCTTTTATAGAACTGTTTACTTGTAACACTTTATTAAAATTCAACGGGAATGAGTTTACATTAAAAACTAAAACAATCAAATTCTTATGAAACTTGTTTCTTTAAATTCTTTATGAATTGTGGAAGTATTCCTCTTCTCTGACAGCTTCCAACCTTCCAAAATGCTCCTCACTGTTCCACGAAAAGATGATGGGTAAAGATGTCTTTCTCGTCTCGTGGCAAAAATCGACTAAGTCGAAAAAATGTAGATTGAAAACTCAGCTTGGTCACTTAACTCGTTGTAGCCAAAAACTGCAACTAACTCGTTCGTCATCGAGATGATTCGATTCATGCGAATCATCTTCACGCCCCTAAGTCCCGTAAGGATAGCGGGATGAAATTGTCTGTTGTTGAGCTGAGCACATGGACTCAACACAACAACTGGGAGCCTGGTTTTCACTCTTCGATCACAGAGTGACTATGCCTGTGATTGAACAGGAGGACAAGAGGTCCTAAATTCTTTGATTGTCCGAAAGTGTCTCTGTCAGTATGTGTGTGCAATTGTTGCAAAGTTTTTTAAATTATCAGTTGTTATGTCCTAGGAGTGTTCTTAGCGCCGAAGTGAGTTTCTTTATGGAGACTAGGACATGATGGGGGGACTATCGTTCGTTTTGTAGTATTTGTGTATGGTTGTGTCGGAACAAAGGTATCAGATCTGGTCGAAGGTCTCAATCTTTGGACTTGACCCTGGGTAATGTCAGGGTATTTGTCTAAGGGTGCAAAACGATGCTTTGCAGTGTTTCTGGCGCACCATGACCCATCACAGTGTTATTATAAGCCTGCGAGGTGGACGGGAGAGAGGGAAGGGAGCTGTGTGGGGGGGTTGATTGTGGCATGAGACAAGATTTTAACCCGCATTGTGCTACGGTTTTGTTGGGAAATGTTTAATAACGAAGCATTGAGTTCAAGAAGCTTCCTTTGCTGATCAGTTCTTATCATCTCATGATAGTAATCTGGGATGGTTTCTTGTACTGTGTCATTCGATGGGGTTGCTGAGGAGTTTGTTCCTGAGCTTGAAGATTTTTCCGACGACTTGGCCGTGGAATTACTGTTTTGTGAGTTGTTTTCCTGAGGTTCTGTAATTTTCTGTGAGTTGTTGTCCAGGGCCAATACTAGGTCCTTCGCGGTCTGCCGCGTTAGGCGTTACGCCATGGGCTGTTGTGCGACGTCTAGGAATGGGGAAGGAGCTCGGGGATTGGAGCTGACTGTGGAACCCGGGGAGGCAATTGTGCTCTTAGTGTTCGTGTTCCCGCTTTTTTCTTCTTACCCTTTTTCCGCATCTTGGTTACATGCTGCGGTTTATATTAATAATTCAATTAAGAATAAAGAAAAATTAAAAGAAAATCTTAATGTCCAAATTAAACACATTATACCAAGTTACGTACAATTTTTATGATGCAAGTTAGAATCGGTAGGCTGAAGAGGCTGGAATGGGATAAACCGGTAGGATAGGGAGTGGTGGTAGGGCAATTTGCATGAGATGTGATAAATGGATTGTCAATTACAAAGAAACTATACCTACGAAAAAAGAATTTACAAATCAAAAATATTAGGAAGTTCGAAATACACTAAAGGTTACAGTTACAAAAGAATATAAAACCCACATGCAAATCATTCAATGGGAACAAAATATAAAAACTCATATCCAAACGAAAAATGTCAAAGAACCTTATAATCGAAATGAAAAAATCAAAATCCAAATCAAACAAGTAATCAAAAATCAAAAATGAAAGTAATATTAAAATCAAAATCAATACTCGTAGCTCGAGAATAAAAAATTAGACACTTATCAGTTTGGCCTATATTTCTCTGTTGGTGCCATTAATCCTGTAGAGCCCAGCGTTTGCACAGGAACCGTCAGCGATCCCGTGAGCCCCGAAGCAGTAGCACGTGGAGATTCACTTATGCACAATATTTACTTTACTTTTTTTTTTAGTTTTTCGAGAAACCTTGCGACTTTATTTGTTAAAGCAGCAACTCAATGAATGTCTACTACCGTGTTTATCGTAGTGTCTTTATGCACTTTTGTCATTCGATATTTTAAGATGTCGGATTGTACAATTAATCACTTCTAAACATCGATGTGATTTAAAATGTTTTTAAAATATGTCAGGTATTTTGTTAATTTTAATCCTTTTCAATCATATGAGTACCTGAGGATGCCCTTCGGCCTTAAGAATGCACCTTCCGAATTACAGCGATATATTAGCAATGAGTTTGGGGAATTAATCTAAAGTAGAAAGTTGGTATTGTACCTAGATGATATTTCGATCGCTTCCGAAAATTTTAATAATCGTATGGGAACCGTAGTTGATGTCTTAGCCTTTCTGAAGAAACATGGATAAGGGTTACAACCGAAGAAGTGTAAATTTGCTTATGATGAACTTGACTATTTGGGGTATCACGCTAATCATAAAGGAATTCGGCCTAGTGATACCCATCTGCTGACTATTAAAGCCTACCCTATGTGTAAAGATAGGAAGCAATTGGAACGCTGTTTAGGACTCTTTTCATACTTTCGACGATTTGTTAAATCCTTTTCGATATTAGCTAAACCGATGACCCAACTGCTGCAAAAAAATATCGCTTACGATTTCAACGTAGCTTGCGTTGATGCTTTTCAGACTTTGCGGCAAAAACTCTTAGAATCACCCATGCTTTCATGCTTTATGTATAATCCTGATGTAGAAACAGAACTGCATTGTGACGCTAGTGCAACTGGTTTTGGTGCCGTTCTACTTCAAAGACTGGATGACAAAACACTGCATCCTGTCGCTTATTTTTCGTTAGATTAGTTTTCCGAAGATCCCGTTCCGAGTAAATAAGGAAACATTATTGGTTCCCTCAGATGAAAAATCCAAAACTTTATTCAGAATTGTCTCAAATGTAACATCTATTCCGCTCCAGCAAGGAATACGCAACGTAATCTGTATAATATCCCCAAAGCTGCTGTCCCATTCGACAATATACATGTCGATCACTTACGTCCCCTTCCGTCGCTGCAGTCAAGAAAGAAATATTGTAGTAATTGATGCTTTTACTAAGTTCGTTAAGTTGTATCCTGCTGCATCCACCAGTTCTAGGGAAGTTTGTTGTGCTCTTCGTCAATACTTTGAATATTATAGTCGACCCAGAAGACTTATTAGTGACCGAGGCACTTGCTTTACCTCTAATAAATTTCGTAACTTTTTCGAAAATGGAAATATTATCCATGTGTTAAATGCTACTGCCTTGCCCCAAGCTAACGGACAGGTAGAAAGAATTAATCGTGTCATGGGGCCTATATTGAGTAGAATATCTGAACCTCTTGAACATTCTGATTGGGCCTGCCAATTATCTGCTGTCGAATATGCTTTAAACAACACAATTCACACTGCTACTAAAATCACACCCTCAGTTTTACTATTTGGCGTAGAACAGCGAGGTAAAGAGATCGACGAGGTAACTGAGTGTTTAGAAACCAAGATCACTGTTAAAGTACGTAATCTGGACGCCCTTCGTCAGGAAGCTTCCGAAAATATACTGAAATCGCAAAAACATAACCTACGACGCTTCCGTGAATCTCATTGTCCTGCTGTAGAATTTGAAGAGGGGGACTTTGTTGCCATTAAGAATAGTGACACCACTGTAGGAACTAATAAACAACTGATGCCCCTGTTTAAAGGACCTAATGTAGTACATTGAAAACTGCCGAACGATAGATATGATGTTAAGGATATCGACGGTTGTCAGATGACCCAAATACCATATAATGGTATACTCGAAGCAAATGAACTTCGAAAATGGATTGCTCCTCCAACCGATGTTGCTTCCGATTCTGCTGAAAATGACGATGTTTATGAAGGACCGGAGGCAACACTCATTGGGCTCGAAATAGAGCGTCTTGTGTAATTAATTAATTAAGCACATATGTAATTAGTTAGTAAGAAAACTGTTGTAAATATTGAGGACAATGTACGTCACGATGGACGAACTGTAGTAAATTTGACAGTATACTGCGGTTCTAACAGTGTACTGTTGTTATTTTAACAGTGTAGTCTTTCAACAGTGTACTTATGCGTATGACAGTTCGACCACCCCGGCTGTTACTTTCAACAAGCCTGCCGATCGTCGGATCGAAGTGACGCTCTGTTATTAGAGCGTCGCTTCGGTTTTTGTTCTAGTTTGGTCATTATTATTAGGCCGGATAGTGAGGACGTACCGTAAACGAAGTAATTGGGTTATTAATATAGTATCAAAACGAAAAGTTGTTTTTAATTTAAAAACATTAAAAAGACAAATTACCAATTGTCAAACATCAAATACTTCTATTTGACAGTTTTCAGGGAGAAGATAAGAGAGTTAAAGAAAGAGAAAAGAACTTCCCCTCCGTTCTACTATTTACTGCAAAAGTTTGCTGTGGTAAAAAGTTGAAAAACTATCAAATGCATGTATTTCACATTTGGCATTTGTTAATTTGATTTTAAATTTGTTTTTATATAAGCATTTTATAAATTTATTAGTAAATTAATTAGTATTAACTAATAAATTATTGATTTTAACATATTTGTGTTAAAATTTTTTATGTTTAGTTTATTTTTATATGTACTCCATATCAAAATTTTACAGTTTTACTGCAAGTTACTGCAATTTCGTTGCCGTACTATTTTGCGTTTTTCGCTCACACCGTTACGCTCTTGGTAGCAATATTTAAAAGAATACTGATTTTTACTACAAAAGTACGGGTAAACACCTCTCTTTACGCTTGCATTGAAAACGATAGCAAAAAATTTGTTGTTTCGAATCAAAAGTGAAAAAAAATTAAGTTTGTTTAGGAATAACAATTACTTTTCACTTTTTGGGTATTGTAATTTGTTCGTATCTGTTTTTTAGTATTATCATTTTTACAACTGACTTTTTTCTCAACAGGTATTTTGAAGTCAGTCTTTTTTTTGAAAATAATTTTTATATATTGCTTTTTAGTAAAAAAATTTTTGTTTCCAAAAGTCATTTGTCAAATATACTTTTAAGCATTTTGTGAATAATTATTCATTTATTGAAGTTGTTATTTGCTTTTAAGGACATTTTATTACACTTATTGTTACTCCATAAAATAAAAGCAGTGTGCTACACATGTCAATTCTAGAGGCACACGCGTTACACATGTCAATTCTAGAGGTAACATTTTATTAGAAGTCTCTTTGCGTACTTTTCAATTTCACCAGACATTACTCGAAGAGAAATGTGAGGAAAAAGTAACCCAGTACTTCCGCCACCGGACCAGTACAAATGACGAGCAGAACGTCAACAATACTGGAGTATTATTAAGTCCAGAACATCCCAACGCAGGTTATACGTGTACCCCAGCACCTTCAAGACTCATTCCCGTGCCCCTAATGGAATACGATGGTTCGTTCCCTTGGGAGGACTACGAGCTGCACATGCAAAACGTCGTAGGTGCTAATCGGTGGACTGAGAAAGAGCAACTGTTAAGCAAAATGCGAGGAAATGCATTGCACTTTGTCAGACAGTCTCATCCATCACAACGCTACAATCCTCGAGACAGCTAACAATTATTGATGATATGCTTCGGGGAAAGGGTAACCGCGTCATCCTACGAGAACTTATTGATCAGATGGACGAAACGGAGCGATAATCTTTGAAACAATTTGTCATTGAAGTTGAAAGGCTATCTCGAGCGGCATATTCTCACTGGCCATCACACGTTATAGAAGAAGTTGTTCGCAAACGATGTGTCAGCGGCATCAGCGAACTAGACGTGCAAGACGCAGTCAGGGACCGCAGCCCACAAACCTTGTTCGACGCCTGCAGGTAGGGGGAAGAGTTGACGGAGAACAGGACGGGAGCCTTTATGTTATTTTGGATACCAGAAACTTCAAAACAAAATTTCCATTCATACAATACATCTATAACAATATTGATAATTATAGAATGTACAGAAAAACAAAATGGTTTTGAAAGCAGCTCCATGTGTAGTAAACAGTACTATTTTAGTCAGATTTCTCGTAACTTATTTGCAAAGATTATATATTTGTAGACTTTATGTAAAACTTCACATAATTCCCAATCCAGTGCATTCCATCGAAATAGATATGTTATGTTTTTTATAGTTGTTTGTATGAAGCATCGACTCGGTTATTATTTGGAAAATAGCGATAATTATTAAAAGTTATATTAAATGTATAAATGATTTTATACATAAATTATTTATATATAATTATAAAAAATTATTTTAAATGATTATAATTATAAAACGCAAACAATTGTAGGTTTTTTTCATCTACCTACATATTCCACAGAAGTTATACAACTTGCAAAATGTGTAGGTACATATGTACATTTATTTTTTGCGTTTAGAACTGGAATAATTTAGAGACATTTAATTTAATATTAAGGAATTATTATATATTTTATTTTATTATAAATATGAATACATTAAGTCATAAAAAAGAACGTAGGCCTGTAATGTTTATATATGATTTAAAATAAAGGGATTAAAATCTCACCACATTGAGGTGCTCAAATTAAGCACCGTCCAATATTATCTGTGAGTGTTGAGATAATGTAGAGCACTGAAATGGTGCCCTTATCCATAATAAAACGATCTTTTCTAAGGTTGAAATTATACTGACTTTATTCGTCCAGTATTACAATTTATTTGTACTAAATTTTACATATTGAATTTAAGTTAAATAACCTCTTGTGAATCAAATTCCCATGACAACTAGAATTGAACTAGAATCGATTGCATAGAATTAATTGATTGCACAAAATTTTAAGTAGAATATCTGTGGAATTCGATTATTCTCACGTCTTCAGTCGAGTTCAAAATTGGAGTCCAAGGTAAGTACATTATGCTTAGATCATAGAGAACAGGATATGACACCTTATCTTAAATCCGTATACATATACGGGCACAGCAGCGACATCAGCGTACCAACGAGTTAATGGTGAACTTGAAACCCTTTTCTAGACGCAACCCAGCAGCTCAGGCGCACATTTTCTTTTATGTCATCAAAAAATTCAATTTATAATTTACAGGATTTAAGCTAGATTTTTATTTACAATAGGTGTAATATATCCTGCAATGGTCCCCTGCATAGTTTTTTTTGAGTTTCTTTAGATTTAAATTCAGAAAATTTAAAATAAATTTGCTTGTCAAAGCATAAGCACGCACCTTTTTCATCTTGGGTCACACCCGTTTTTCATTTTCAGCTGGCGTGGGAGCCAACTGGTGTACGAAAATTGAATTTGAACTCGTTTTTTATCAAATATGGTAAAAATCTGTGGTGGGGTTAGTGTTTGTAAATAAATTGAACATCAAATGTCAAAACAAAGCTAAATTTAATGAATTTCATAGTATTTCATTGAAAAAAATTAGTAATTTGTTGAAAATAAAATAAAGTGAAGTACACTGGAGTGATAGTAACAGTCTTGTTAAGTGACATTCTCGTTTTAAGAAAATATATCAGTAATAAAGGAAAAAAACGAAGTGAATTGTCGGAAAAATTGTTCAAATTATATCCTTCAGAGGAAGAAAGTATTTCATTTGTTTCCTATGTGAAACTCAATATGTTCTTTAATTATTTTAATTGTTTTCAAAGTGAAAAACATTGTTATTTTAATTAAATTTAAAGTTTGAAAATACGGAACATAGTAAATGACGTATCGGTTGTGAAATTCGTGTCAAATCTGTGCAGTGGAGTAGTAGTATAAAACTTTTATAAAATTGTATACTGAAATTTTTTAATAGTTTATTTTATAATTAAGAACATGTAACATAGGTTAAAATTATAAATAAATGTTTCTAAAAGAATAGATTTGCGTTTCTTAATTATTTGTGTCCAATTCTACTTGTGTCATGGTCGTTTACAGAAATTTTCCGACGTCAATGCATTTCGTTTAAGTGTGGTAATAAATTTTGTTTGGTTGCATTAAAATAATACGCTCATCTGTCATCGTGCCATATCCTGTTCTCTATGATCTAAGACATTATGTTAATCAATGTTAATTGTCTTCACTATTATGTTATATGCTTCTACTAATTTTTTATTTTTGTCTTCACTATCAATTTGTCTTTGATATCTTATATTTGTCTCTAATTGTCTCTACGTAACAAATGCCATATTGCCATACAAAATGTTGGCATAAAATTTTACAGTAGCGGACGTAAAGCTGTCGGTGAGTGTCCTTTTGCGTTTACGGTCCTTAAGAATGCAAAAGCACTAACGCGTTCTGAGGGTAATATTGTCCGCCAGTAGGCATCATACGGGAGGAGTCATAAAAATTAAGGGAAAAGGGGGGATTCTCGAATGGGACAGAATTTTTCATTCCTGGAAATTTCTTTTAACTCACACCAACATAAAAATAATTTGAATGTGTGTCATTCATGAATGAAATTTTCACACCTATATTCACACAAGCGTGAAAATTACGGTTTTATGTAAAGAATACGTAAATTTTTCAGTGGTTTAGTACCTTACCTTACCATCCAGCACTACAGCCCGGGGTGGGCCTTGGCTTCTCGCACGAGTCTTTTCCATTTATCTCGGTTGTTGGCTATTCTTCTCCAGTTCCTTTTGCCAAGAATCCTTAGGTCCTCCTCGACATCTTCCTGCCATCTTTTTCGCCGTCTCTCTCTTCTCTTTTTGCCGTCGATGGTACCACCCAATACGATTTTAGGAATTCTGCTTCCTTCCATACGTGCTATGTGGCCTAACCATCTAATTCTTGCCGCTTTTGTGTATCTAACTATGTCTTCCGCATCCATTATTAATTCTATTTCCTTGTTGGTGCGGGTCCTGTACTAATTTCCTTCCCTGACTGGTCCAGCAATTCTATCTTTGTTAACCAGGGTCCATGTTTCCGATCCGTATGCAACAACGGCCTTATCAAAGTTTTATAGAGCTTCAGCTTTGTTCTTCGGGTCAGGAGTTTAGATTTCATCAACGATTGATTCGCATGGTATGCTTTATTGCTAGCCACGATTCTATTCATTATTTCGCTGCTCACTTTGTTTTCCCTGTTCAATGTGACTCCTAGGTATTTGAATTCAGAGACACTGTGAAATGTGAACCGGCCTATCTTCAAATCTTGTAACTCTCTTCTCCACCCAGCAGAGGCTTTCATGTACTTAGTTTTGTCCTGGTTTACCTTTAGCCCGATGTTTCTTACTTCTCTTTCCATTGCTGTGAAGGTGTCGATCAGGGTGTTTTTGTTTCTGGCCACTAACATTATATCATCAGCATATGATCCAACTTGCCTCAGCCGATAAAAAATATTTCCTTCAAGATCCAATTTTTCAATCGAGTATTGCAGAGCTAGATTAAAGAGTGTAGCAGATATTGCGTCACCTTGCTTCACTCCCGAGCTTATCAGAAATTTTCTGCTCTTACTTATCCCCACCTTCACTTTTCCTTTGAAGTCTTTGAGAGTGATCCGTACCAATCTTACAATCTTTTGTGGTATTCCCATATCTATCATCGCAGCTAGGAGTTTTGTCCTGTTAATGCTGTGGAAAGCTTGTTTAAAGTTTATTAATAGCAGATGTAGATCTATCCCATGTTCGAAACACATCTCTAGTGATTGTTTCATGACAAAAATTTGGTCTATTGTGCTTCGGTCTGATCTGAAGCCACTTTGATGTTCGCTTAAGATTTCATCTGCATATACGTTAAGTTTATCCAGGAGGATCATAGAAAATATCTTGTATATACAGCTTAGCAGAGTTATACCTCTGTAATTATTGCATATTGCTTTGTCCCCCTTCTTATGAATGGGACATATCATTCCAACTTTCCAATCATTTGGCATCTCTTCTTCTTCCCACACTCTGCATATTATATTGTGTATGTAAGCAATTAATGTTCGTGTGTGTTATTGGTTTTGATAAATTATGATAAAAATATATGCAAATTTTATTTAAAAAAAAAATTAAAAAACACTTTTTTTGTATATATGTGTTTAAAAAAAACGCGAGATTTCCGTAGTTTTTTTTATTATATATATATATCAATTTACATTATTACTATTATTCATAAATTTTATAGGCATGTGTTTCCCTTAAATTGAAGAAAATTTTTATATTGATATTTATAATAAAAATTTAGTATATATTGGAAATTTTATGGAAAACTATGATTCTGTTTGTATTAATTGCATTGAAAAATTTATGTTTTACCGATGTTTTTAAGTTTTTATTTTTATTATAGTTATTTTTATTGTTATGACTTCATTTTATTGACATTTTGTTGTCGTTTATGAGAACAACATTTCATTGAAAGTATTTACATTTCATTTAAATAATTTAATACACAGTTAAGAAATAAATGATTATTTAGATATTGTCGTCAAAATTCAATTGTACCTCATATAGATTTTGCCGGAAATTGAAGTTACTGTTAAGATAATTTTTATTTAGATTATATTATTCTTATCAATAGTATATTTATTATGATACTTGCTTAGAAATACTGAAATTTTAAGGAAACTTTCAATTTTTAACAGTTTTTGGCTGATATATATATACTACCGAACTAGACTATTTATTAATTTGCTAACTTTCTTCAATATGTTCCTTTTGTCGATTGAGTGTTTTTAAGGCTCTCCCCTTACACGAGGCTGGTTTACAATACGAGAAACATCAAATTTTAAAAATCTAGATTTGAGTCCGGCTTATTAGTTTGTAAGGCCATCAGCGAAAATCTGAATTTGGCACTATTTCTTAACACTTGTATGCAAAGACTTTTAAAAACTCAGTATAGAGAGTAATGATGTATTGCAAAAGGTTTGGAAATATAAAACAGTAAGGGACTTAGCACTAGAATGCTAAGTTTAGCAGCTACGAGCAAAAAACTGTTGAAAATTCAAAATTTGAATTTTATTATGTTTCGCAACTTTCGTCTCCGCACCTTTAAATACTCGATTTAGAGAAAAATGGATAGTAAAAAAAAGTTAGGAGATAGAAAAATATTGGCGCCTGCCATACATATGAACACCCTAGTACACTTAGTTTAGCAGCTATGGGGGAAAAGGCTGTTAAAAATTAAAAATCTGAATTTTATCATATATTCCATCTTTGGTTTGCACATTTTTAGAAACTAGGTAAGAGAGAGGAATGATGTATGAGAAGTGAGCAAATAGAGAATTAAGGGGGGGCTGGTCATACATATGAACACTCCAGGACGCTTAGTTTAGCTGCTACGGGCAAAAAACCGTTGAGAATGCATATTTTTACCGAAAAAGGCCCCTAAAAACCGGAAGAAAATTGATTAATTTCCGGTTCCCGGAAATTATAATGTCCTGTAGCCTGAAATTTATAAATTTACTTATCATTTTGCATAAATCTGTTCAAATCCATTTGCTACGAGTTGAATAAACCGAAAAAGTCATTCAACCAGCGCAAAGTACCACTACGAAGCCAAGAAATTTAAGCTGAAGGGCACGAACATTTTTCTAGACAGGGACCTCACATAGAGAGAAAGACAGGGCAGAATTAGGATAAGGGAGCTATCAAAGAAAGGAAGGGAGGAAGGGAAAAACGTTTCAATAAAAGGAAGCTACATAAGGATTGGGGAGGAGAAGTTTACTTGGGATGATAGGAAAATGGGGTTTTTGAAAAAAGTAGCGGCAGTGTAGGTGCTAGTAGCAGGGAGGGAGGGGGATGCTATGCGTTGTTGGGGGGAAAGCGAGGGGAAAGGATGAAGAAGGGAGACATGTCAAGAGGGAGGGGAAAGAACTTAAGAATAGTAAGGAAGGGAGGATGCTGGTTTGGAACTGTGCAGGGGTGGGAAAGAAGGAAGTGGAGTTTTGGGACTATATTAGAGAGTTTGATATAGTATGTTTGGTGGAAACGTGGGCAGAGGAAGGTAGTAAAAGGAAGGATAGGATTGAATTAGAGATGAGAGACTACGAAATCATTTCGAAAGAGGCACGAAGGGATAGTATGAGGGGAAGAGCGAAGGGAGGTTTAGTAATGGCAGTGAAGAGAGAGGTAGGAAGTTGGGAAGAGGTGCTCAGTAGGAGCGAAAGAAACGAAGTTATAGGGGGAGTGCTGGTTATGAGGAGCCGGAGGTGGCAGGTATTTATCACGTATATGAGGGAGGAGAGGGTATCGAAGTGGGAAACAATTGAGCACTTTATGGGAGAGGGGACTGTTCCATGCTGGATCGTGTGGGACTTCAATGCAAGAACAGGAACGGAAGGAGGGGACTGGTCTGAGGAGGAATGTATAAGGGAGTCCAAGGATAGCACCATTAATAAGGAAGGTCGGGAAATGCTGGATAATCTAGGGGAGCTGGGCATGAAGATACTTAATGCGGTGGTGGCAGGAGATGAGGAGGGGGAGTGCACATTTATAGGCCCGAGTGGTAGCTCGGTGAACGATTATATAATCGCGAACAAAAAGGGAATGAAGGAGGTTGAAAGAATGGAAATAACACATAGGATAGAATCAGATCACCCTCCGATAGAGGTTAGATTTAGGAACTGGAAGAAAGTGGAGGAAAGTGAGGTACAGAAGAAATGGATAATAAAGTGGGATGAGAAATCAATTAGAGAATATAGGGTTAGACTGGGAGACCTGGAGGGGATAAGTGGTTGGGAAGAATTGGTAGAAAGTGTAAAAGGGTCATGGGTGAGAGTGGTGAGGAGTAAGAACAGACAGGATAATCCGTGGTGGGATAGGGAATGCAGAAGGAAATTACAGAGAAGCCTCAGAAAATTAGTGAGAACGGGGAAGGGGAGGGAGGGGTATTTTGCGCAAAAATCTAAGTACAGGAGGTCACTAAAAAGGAAGAAAAAGCGGGACGACGAAAAAAGAATAGCGAGTATTATAAGGGATAGGACCGGGAAAACATTCTGGGAGGAAATAAATAAGAACAGAAAAAGGAGAGAAGGGGTAGATGAAGGCATTAAGGAAGCAGAGTGGAGGGCACACTTTGAGAGTCAATTAGGTGCAAGGCAGGAGAGATGGGATGTGGGCTTGGAGTTGAAGGATAGTGAGAAGGAGGAAGATAACGATCAGGGTCAAATTACGCTAATGGAGGTCCAAGTAGCAGTAAAAAAGCTTAAGAAAGGAAAGCGCCAGGGCCAGACGAAATATCGAACGAGGCTTGGTTATATGGGGGACCGCATTTGGAGAATGCTTTAACCAGGATCCTGAACAACATCTTTGTGGAGAGGGATCTCCCCACAGAATGGAGGACGGGTTTAGTAAAGCCGATTTTTAAAAAGGGGAGCAAACGGTTGGCGGAGAATTATAGACCGATTACGATGATGGATTCTGGTTACAAGATATATGCGGAAATACTGAGGGATAGAATAGAAAGGGTGCTGGAAGGAGGGGTAAGGCTGGCAGATACGCAAATGGGCTTCAGAAAAGGGAGAAGCACAATAGATGCGGTTTATTTGCTGAAAGCGTTGATTGATTGCAATCTGAAGAGTGGAAGAAGTTCAATGGTGAATGAGTCGGGGGTTGTTTACGTCTCCTTTGCGGGTCTGAAAGCTGCTTTCGATAATCTCCATAGAAGGGTGGTGTTGGAGATGATGGAGAAGTTAGGGATAGGAAGGAGTTTGGTGGACGCGGTAGCTGATATATATAGAGAAACGATCAATAGGGTGGTGGTGGGTGAGAAAACGGTGGCCGAGTTTTGGACGGGAAAAGGAGTTAGGCAGGGTTGCCCTCTCAGCCCGCTGCTTTTCAATATTGCTTTTGCGGACCTAGAGGGCAAGATGGGGAGGCAACAAGAGGCAGGCTTGGTTCTTGGCAGAACAAAGGTTTGGTCGGTCACTTACGCGGATGATCAGCTTTGGTGTCAGCTACTATGGAAAGGCTTCAGGGTTTAGTAAACGGCTACGGCAGGTATGTTGAAGAGAAAGGGCTGTGCATAAACATAGAAAAGTCGAAGGTGATGAGGCTTCGGAGGGAGAAGGGTAGATGGAGAGAAATGAGGATCCATTGGAGGGGGGAATAGTTGAGGAGGTGAAGGAATTCCACTACTTGGGCTATATGCTGGAAAGAAGTAATAGGGATGAGGCACATATCAAATTTTTTGGGAAGAAGGCGAGAGGGTTGATGGGCAAAGTTTGGAGTTTAGGGGAAAGGAAGCTAGGGGAAAATTGGGAAGGGAAGATGGGGCTCTTTGTTGCACTCGTAGCAAGTGCTCTGTCCTACGGAGCGGAAATCTGGGGAGGGAAAGAAAGACGTGATGTCGAAAGAATACATGAGAGGTACCTTAGGTGGTGCCTCAGGTTGATTAGGTCCACCCCAGCACACATACTGCTGGAGGAAATGGGAAGGGAGAAGCTGGCAGTTCGACTGGCATCAAGAGCGGTGAAATTTGAGGAAAAGTGGCGTAATTTGCAGGAAGGGGATTTAAGAAGGGAGTAAGTTAGGCTCTTGGATGGAAAGTTGATAGGCTCAGAGTTAGTACAAGACAGAAGTATGTTTCTCAGGGATAGAGGGTGGTCGAAAGAAGAGGAGAGGAGACGGGAGGGAGACTTGGAGAGAGCTAGAAAGGGTGGGGAGTGATTTAGGCAGGCAGAAAAGGTTGGAAGAGATAAGGGTGTCGAGATTCGCGGAGGAGATAGGGACTCTGGTATTGGAGGAGGAGAATCCTAAATATGTACTTAGGAGGGGCCAGGAAAAGAAGCAAAGGAGAGATGGCTACAATAGCAGGCTTCCGTTCAGGAAATGAGTCAACGGCATGCAACTATTGGTTACAGGAGGAAGAGCGAAAGTGTAGGGTGTGCCGCAGAGATAGGGAAACGTTGAGGCACGCCTTGGAGGAATGCGAGGTAACAGGGGACAAAGAATTAAGGTGGAAAGAAGTTTTAGAGAAATGAGTGAGGGATAATCTTTCGACTCTGCATGGGGTACTGTACAAAAGAATACTCCATTCATGGAGCTGCAATAAATGAAGCCTTCTTTTTGGTTTGATATAGGTTTTTTTTAAATACCCCCCTTCTAGCTTTTAATCTATTAGAACGAGTCGTGCAATTTTGTAAACCACCCAATTTCCGTTCCGTTGACGATTAAAGTAAATTTGTTGGGAAAAATAATTTTTTGTAAATCACTTTGATGATCATTGTTTTCGTTTTAGCTCATTCAATATATCAGGAAAGTTAGGTTAGTATAAGCGAGGCTACATTGTACACATTTGTTACCTAATATATGTTTGAATAAAAATAAATCATAATAATAATAATAAAAATATAGTAATTGCGGCTCACGCTTAGGCGAAAGCCATTATCACGCGAAGTCTATTAGATGCACGACTTCAGGTAAAATATCACTATATCGTTTTTGATACTTTTCTTTGATGGTTAAACCCATGAAATAACATAAATAATAGTAATAATAATATTCATTGTGTAGGCAGCATACAACTTATTAGTTCATTAGAGAATCAATCCCTGAAGAGACATATCGTCTGTGCTCAGGGCCTAGTCAGATGTCACCTGTTGACTGTCAACAGTGTGGCAGGTTTTAGAGAATTTTGATTTTTGCCTTTACAATGATATTTATATATAGGATAAAAATCCATAAAAAATATAATAATAATAAGATTTTAACGAGATTAGAATATGACTATATTGTTTCTATGTTTTTAATATGTCTATGTTTACTTCTCCCACAACTTAGTGTGTTGGTGTGCTCTTATGTTCTAGTAGGTGATTTTCTAGATTTTCAATGAAGACGTCCTTTCTTATAGAGTGAGGGAGATATATTTTCGTAATTTGTAGGCTTTTAATTTTGTTTTTGATGTGAAAACGTCCTTCTTCTCGTTGACTATGTACATTGGTAGCCAGTCTAACATTCTTGTGTTACAAAACACCGTCATTTTTCAATCGCTAATAACTACGAAACTAATAATAAGATAACAACGGTTGAGGTCACAGTGGATGGAACATATTTGTACAGTAACGTCATCGAGCTAGTGTAAGTGCCTACGCGTGATTGTTGTTTTTAGCGTTGCGTAAAGTTATTTTTGAGTGTGGCGTAAAAACGAGTTAAGCCAGGACGTCGATTTGGATGTCATTGTAAAGGATTTAAAAAGAAGTACCAGGACGTAAAGTGAAACAATAAAAATATTGGCCGAAATATAAATAAAAATTGGTGTAATTTTGAAAATGGAAAAAAAGTGAAAGCTGCGGCATCGAAGAGAAAATGAAAAAACGCCGCAAAATAATAAATATTGGATTTGTCTATTCTGTAATCCTGCTACTATTTATAATGATTGTATTTAAGAGATTAATAATTAAAAAACAAATTAGTACGAAACACTTATTATAATTTTTTGACATGAAAACGTCTTTTCGCGCGTTAATTACGCTGAAAGCCAGTCAAACATTCTTGCGGTAAAATATAAAGTCGGAATTCAATCGCTAGTAACTACGACGTTCATAATGCGATAACAACGATCGAGGACCCTACGCATAGAGCTAGCTTGTACGTGTTTATCGTGCAGCGTTTGTTTTGCTCGTGAATTCGTCGAACTAGTGTAAGCGCCTACGCGTGATTATTGTTGATTAACGTTGGGTAAAACTATGAAGTTGTGAATCGTGAGAACGCGCTAGGACGGAGATTTGGTTGCAATTGCAGAGAACTTTAAAAGAGCTATAACGACCTAAAGTAAAGACATAAACATATATGCCGAAATATAAGTAAAAAACGGTATCAAATTTAAAACTGTGAAAAATTAAAACTATCGTTTTGTAAGTTTCATAAATATGTGCGGAATTAAGTATAACGCAAATCAGAGAAAGCTTGCATCAAAACGAATTTTAGAGAACTAAAATTCCCAGTGCCGATCAAGTGTCAGGGCTACGGCAGCATCGAAGAAGAAATGCAAAAACGGCGGTAAATAATATACTTGTGATTTATCTGTTCTGTCACCGTACTACTCTATGCAATCATTGTATTAAAGAGATTGATTTAAGTACATACTAATGAGGAACACTTATTATAATTTTATCCCGAAGTTTTCACGGAAAATCTACGGCACGGATCTTGACTACGCCTTTCGGTTTTTTTTTTATGCTTGCAGTCAATGCCTTCATTTCTCCAATATTTATAGTCGAGCAATCGTGGTCAATCTTTTCTTGAATGTATATGATCACCCCGTCAGCCTGCGTGACATTTCCTTCGCCTGCGTACATGCTGTAGCCATTTATTTTGATATTGGGATTTAAATTGTATACGGCTCAGGTTTCTGTACAGACCAGTACATGTGGCTTTGTGTGAAATGTCTCTAGTAGAAGATTTAATGCATCTCCGTTTTTGTTTATATGCTGTATATTTAGGTGCATGATAATGAGACCGCAATTAAAATTGTGTGTGTTTAAAGGTGCGTTTTCAATGCCAGCTTGGAGTGGAGTGGAGTGGCTGACATGTTTCGCTCGTGTCGCACACACGCACTCCGACATATGTGCCTCTCGTGCAATCTGTGCCCAGCGTGGATTGAAAATAGCATCTATTTCCTTTTTCACGCTGGAGTAGAAAAATGAATTTCGAAAATTTGTTTCCAACAGATGGCCACGACATGTAAAGAATTCAAAAATGAGTAATGAGTTCGAAAATTCGAAAATACCGTCATGAATGAATGTCATTTACTACTAAGCATTCATTCATAAATTGGTTGTTTACAAACAAAGTTTAGTTTTTAATTAGTGATTTTTAATTTGTGATTAGTTTTTAAATAAAAATGAATTTGGAAACAACCAATAGATTCATTGAAATGGTACAGAGTGAGGAATGCCTTTGGGACATTTCTTCAAGTTCATATAAGTACGTCAGAAAAAGAAACATATTTGGGAAACAATTGGAAGTGATTTTCTCATATCAGGTACGAATTTGATGGTTTTATTTGAATTTTGTTCTTAAATTATTACAATTTTTACAGGTGAAGAAGCGAACGCTAAATTAAGGAGCCTGCGGGAAAAATATCGGCGGGAGAAATTGAAGATGGAGAAATCCTCCCAAAGTAGGTCTGGGTTGACCCGTCAAGTGGAATGGCCTTACCCGAGGCAAATGCAGTTTCTAGATGATGTTATGGAAACCAGTTGTTGTTTTCCATAACAAAGGATCGAGGAGTGCTTTGTACAGAAGATCACTCGTCCCCTTCGATTTGCAAATAAAAAAATTGGTCCACCTTTTTTGGTATTTAAAAATTCACATAATTTCAATAATTTCGCGTAATGATATTTCTCTTATAAATTTCTTTAAGTATTTATTAGTTCGCATAGTTTCGATCATTCCGCTTTATAATATTTCTCTTTCAAATTTCTTCCAGTATTTAATAATTCACATACTTTCAATCGTTTCTCTTAACAATATTGCTCTTTACAAATTTCTTTTAGTATTTAATAGTCCACATAGTTTCAATAATTTCGCTTAAGAATATTTCTCTATAAAATTTCTTTAAGTTATTAATAATTCTCAAAATTTCAATAACTTCGCTCAATAATATTTCTCTTTCAAATTTCTTTAAGAATTTAATAATTCAAATAGTTTCAATAATTTCACTTAATAACATTTCTCTTTAAAATTTCTTTAAGTTCTTAAGTTAAGTTAAAATTTCTGTAGTTAGCATAGTGTCAATAATTTCACTTAATAATATTTCTCTTTCAAATTTCATAAAGTATTTAACAATTCACATAAATTCAATAATTTCGCTCAATAATTTCTCTTTTTCACATTTCCTTAAGAATTTAATAATTCAAATAGTTTCAATAATTTTGCATAATAATATTTCTCTTTCAAACTCCTTTAAGTATTTAATAGTTCGCATAGTTTCAATAATTTCACTTAACAACATTTTTCTTTACAAATTTCTTTATTTAACACCGGACAGCACGACGTCCTATCCCAAAACCCACTGCCCATCATCGACTGCCCTTGTCGGCTGCCAACTCGGCAGCACGACGTTCTTCCAAAAATCGACTGTGTTTCGAACCAAAATCCCGCAGTTTAGATCTGGTTGGGACAATGGTCCGAAACGGACTCAGATCCATCAAAGACCAATTTCTTTTCATTTTTATTGCTCTTTCCTGGACTGCGAGATGTCCATTGTCCAAACTCAACTGATTCCCACGGAATCAATTGAGCCCGGCTACAATGCACAAAAGATCAATTCGATTTTAAAGTTCAATAGTTGAATTGATCGTTTGTGCATTTTGGGGGCGGATATCCCTGGGAACAACAGATGGCTCGTTGGTTCCCAGGGAATCAATAGGGAAATGCAGAACGGGATATGCAATAGTAAAAATTCTTTTGCATGCATTTTTTCTTGATCCCGTTCTGCCACGCGCCGATGTTACAGGGTGGTTATGGTGCTTTGTAGTTTAGTTTTTAGTTTTTTTTTTTTTTAAATTTTTGTAATATAATTTTAGTTTCGTTTGTATTTTGGGTGCATGAAAATTTGTTTTATAACAATGAAACTAATAAAAGAAGACGGTAATTTTCTTAAAAATAATTTAAAATATATTTCTAAACAAAACTTAAATAAAATAGAGTAAGCGACTCTCAAACGTGGGCGGCTATTCCTGATCAAATGGACCTATATGGAACGCAGGACGTCTATTTAGAAGAAACCGGATCTCCTCCTCCTTTACCGGCGCCGACAACACAAAATTCTACACCACGCATTCGGAATAGAACAACATCCTCGATGGAAGACACATTCACGGCCAACACCGAACGGCTGATAAGTACCTTAAGTACCAGCGAGCCAAAAAAGCCTCACGACGCCGTTGTCGAATTCCTTCGGCAGGCTTTAATTGAAGCTAATGAAAATTCACGGCAACTAGAACAGCGAATAATAGAGGTGATCAGCGAATTTCGCTATAAAAATTAATTATTTTTTTATGTAACTGAATTTTGACGAACTTTTGTGATAAAGTACGTAAGTTATTTTGTTATGTAACTGAATTTTGACGAACTTTTGTGATATAGTACGTAAGTTATTTTTTTATGTAACTGAATTTTGACGAACTTTTGTGATATAGTACGGAAGTTATTTTTTCATATTGTTTAATTTTGACAAACTTTTGTGATGTAGAACGTAAGTTTTTAATTTGGAAAATAAAATAATATTTTAGTACTTAAATGGATAACTTTTATTAGAAATTTTATCTACACTGTTGTGCCATTGAGGTAATCCTTTAGGATATTTCTTTGATATAACGCTTGTTGCGCTGTGTGGTTACTGCTAAATCTTCTTAGTTGTGTCCAGTTGCCAGAGTCAGTACAATCCCTGATTTCGTCGTCCATCGTCGAACCAAATGATGATCCTGTCTTCCTAATAAAATTGTGAAGCACGACTGACGATTTGATTATTGAAATGGCTAGGTCTGGATCAGCACATATAGTTGTATGGTAAATACGAAACTTGCTGACCATTATTCCAAACGTATTCTCTATGGTCCTTCTTGCACTTGACAAGCGTTTGTTGAATACCTCCTTTTCCGGCGACAAGTTTCGTCCTCCGTATGGCCGTCATAAATGCCGTTTCAATGGAAACGCCTCATCACCAACTATATAGTGTGGAAACGAGGTTGCTGTGTTCGGCAAATTGGAGTCGTCTGGTATATCCAGCTGATTATTTTGCAAACGTTGTCCAAAATCTGTCCGTCGCAATATACCACCTAACACAAAAGAAATGACGCTTTGAAGATAAATAACAAATAACAAATAACAAGTAATTTCACTACTTACCATCCGATTCCGAACCAAAAGCACCTACATTAACATAGGTGAAGTTATAGTCCGCGTCGCATACACCGAGCAATACAACAGAAAAACTGCTTTTATAGTTTCTGTAAAGAGATCCACTATTAGGGGGCGCCTGGATGACACAATGCTTGCCATCAATTGCTCCTATGCAGTTAGGCATTCTACTTTTCAGGAAGAAATTTACGGCAATTTCTTTTAATTCCTGTTTGCTGGGCTTGCCTATAAATTTCCCATTCAGAGCATTCCAAATAGCACTCGTTGTTTCTTTTACAATCCTATGCCCAGTGGTTTTTGAAACTCGAAATGCAAAAGAAAGACAACTGTAGTTCATTCCAGTAGCCAGAAACCTTCAAAAAATAAATAATAGAATTATAAAAACCTCTTCAGACCAAATCCTAGAGTTTTCCTTACCTCAAAGTTATCATCAACCTATTTTGTTCAGAGATTGGCTTTCGGATGGATTCCTTTGTTAACAAAGGGCCCACCAAAGACAACAGTATTTGAAACTGTTGCTTATTCATTCTTATATAATTTTTCAGGCTCTCATTAATGTCCAGCAACATCTCTTGAATTAAATTGTTCCCATGGCCCAATAGTTCTCTTTTCCGGAATATATCCCTCACCCACCATCGCCGACTTTTCCTCATCCTTCCAGCTCCTCTTTCCAAAAATTGCTGCGCCATCATCAAATAATATGACACAATAAAATTTCTCTATATAGCACTATTCATTTTAAATTATTTTGATCAAAAATCCCTTTTCGCGAGTTTTGTGTTCTGTTTTTGTCACTGTCAAATCTGTCACTAACACAGCTGTCACCACATGTGTCACTCACAAGGTTATTTTCGAAATTTGAAATTAATTGGAAACAAGTGCCAGAGTCAGCGTCAATACACTCCACTCCAAGCTGGCATTGGAAACGCACCTTAAATCGTTGACATTGTCAACTGAAAATTCATTGATCGTTTGTGTTTCCTTTAATTCATTTTCTAAGGTCATTGATATACAGTAACATTTGATCAAACATTTTTGTTTTTGATTCGAGGTGGCGTTTTCAGCTGTGACTAACTTTCCAAATATCATGTTATGTCTACCTCCTTCTTCTGGGGTCATATGGATAATCGGTGTTCCTAACAGCTCTTGCGACGATGTTTTGATAACTCGTACACTTTTCCATGTCTTCTGCTGCGTGTTCTGTATTCCATTTTTCTGAGAGTTTGTATTTATCACTTGCTTTTGAACAGCTTATACATTTTGGGATATTTGGGTTTGGACAATTCAAATGGTTGTGCTCTCCGGCGCAGAACATGCAATATTCTGTTTGTTTGGTGCATTTCGTTTTTCCATGTCCATAGCAACATCATTTTGAGCATCTGTGTACGTTGTATTCATCGTCGACTTAATAGGATTGACATCCAGTGTACATGTAGCCTTTGTTCATGATGTAAATGTAGGTGTCTTTGTCTGCTTGAATAATAGCCGTATAGGTACGCGTACGATTATTTTTGTGTATGTTCGTATTTAATTTTGATATTATAGGTTTCAGGAATATCATTTCTTATATTTAAGTCTTCCTCGAGTGATAAATGCGAATCGAAGGGATCTTCAATGCCTACAATTCTCAACTTTGGATTTTTCAGATTTTGAATTTCATACATCGTTTGTCAATTTTGTTGTTTTGGTGACTTTTTCTATAGGTGCTTTTGCTAGTGTGAGTTGTTTTTTCACTTTGTGAAGAATATTTCCGTTTTCGTTTTCTGATGTGATGGGAATGATGATGCTTGGTATTTCTTCAGCTGTTTTTGGAGCACTTTTTAGCACAGTAGAGAACGATGGAGTGTCTGTGTTTGTTAGTTTTGAGTCGAGCACTTTTTGGATTAGATCGTTCTTACTTCTCATCGCGTTGTTAACTTCCTTCAACAGTTCACATTCTGTTTTTTTTTTTTGCTTTCGAGCTCACTTTTTAGTAGATCAAGTTCAATGCATTGCTTTGTGTTTTGTTTTGGTGTTGTGGGTGTATGCAAGTTTTTTGATTTTGCAACGGTAAAGGCTTCATGTAATTTTTGAAATTGAGTTCGAGTTTCTCTTGCTTTTCTTTATGATGGGCTTTGATTCTGTTTTTTTTTTTGCTTTCGAGCTCACTTTTTAGTAGATCAAGTTCAATGCATTGCTTTGTGTTTTGTTTTGGTGTTGTGGGTGTATGCACGTTTTTTGATTTTGCAACGGTAAAGGCTTCATGTAATTTTTGAAATTGAGTTCGAGTTCCTCTTGCTTTTCTTTATGATGGGCTTTGATTGCTCATAAGTTCGTTTTGCAACTTGTTTCACTTTCAGTAAGTGAGGTTAGTTTTAGGTCTTGATGTTCAGGACATATTACAAGCACTCCACTTATGTATCTTACACCATTTTGCCTCCTAAAATCACTTCTGTAGTACACATTATCACATAAAATGCGGCAAACTGTCGAAACTACTTTCTCTTTATGGCCTTTTATCCATATTTCGGGAGGGAAGAATTTCCCGTCCTCCTCCGACGACATGTCGGCGATGACTGATATCTTGAATTGATTTGCCTTAAACATTATATATATATATATATATATATATATGTAGATTATATTTTTTCAGGTTTCGTGTCTATTACATGCGTGTCTTCCAGGACTTAGCTAACCATACCGTTGTCATAAAACTAGTAAGGAATTTATTCTTGTCAGTTAAGGTAAATGTACATATTGTCCTGAATAAACGTATCAAAACAGAAGAAAAAATTTAATTAT
The DNA here is from genome assembly GCA_963971475.1 of Chrysops caecutiens. Classification (NCBI taxonomy): domain Eukaryota; kingdom Metazoa; phylum Arthropoda; class Insecta; order Diptera; family Tabanidae; genus Chrysops; species Chrysops caecutiens. Next base: position 51,833,486 of record OZ020567.1, on the reverse strand, counting down.
TGTTAAACGTGCAACTTTATAAGGGTTTATTGCATCAGCTTATTGCAAGCAGGACACATCCTACCAGATTTTTAGTGAACGATTCCATTGCGTTGACTTTTGATTTATACAATTGTTATAGGAACTTTGTCATAAATAGTGTCAGTCCGTTTTCTCACCTGAACAGAGCAGCATCTTTTTATTTTTACTAAAACGGTAACAGGTTATAAGGTTAGGCCCAGCACGCTTCATAAGAAGTAAAAATAAATTCTGATTTTTGGGAAATTGCTGTGGATAAGATGGAAGAAATTAAAATAAACAATTTGAAGGCGAAGATGGTTGGACGTTACGGAAGTTGCAGATTAAGGTGGTGCTAAGAGCCGGCGGTCTTTGGGAAATTGTAAGCGGAGCTTTGACGCAACCTACAGAGGACGGTGAACCAAGAAAAACGTGGATTAAAGATAATGCTTAGGCACAGAAAATGTTGGTTGTTTCTATGCGCGAGGAGCCGTTAATGCATATTAATTAATTGCGAGACTGCTGCTGCTATGTATGCTACATTGGAAAGTGTTTACGTGCAGAAATCAGAAACATCGATTCATTTGCTACAACAACTTTTTTTTCAATACGTAACGGACCCCGACGACAACATAGCGATGCTTATAGCGAAGCAATTGGAAGATCTTGACGAGAAAATTTCTGAAAATATGCTGGTAACGAAGATTTTGATGAATTTGCCGGAACAATATAATCACTTTTTTGCATCGTGGGAGGCAACTGCGAAGAAAGAACGAACTTTAAAGATGCTGACGTCACGCTTATGTATGGAAGAGGCTATATTAGGTGCGCAGCCAAGTAAACGAGGTGCTTTCGTAGCCAAGCAGGTAAACAAAGCAGGTAATAAAAGTGACAATAAGGTGAAAGGCAAATGCTTCATAAGCAAAAAGCATGGTTATTGGAAACGCGATTGTCCAAACAAAAAGAATGTTGAAAAACCGGCACTTGGCGATGCGTTCATAAGTGAGGTAATGTTTGTGCAATCAAACATTTCGCCTGAAAATAGTTGGTATATGGACTCTGGTGCTAGCGATCATATGACATATCGCAAAGAATGGTTCCGAAGTTTTGTCAAATTGGAAACTCCGAAGGATGTTCGTATTGCAGATGGTTCAACAGTTCAAGCATATGCTAAAGGTGACATTGTTGTGGAAGCCTACGATGGTAATGTCTGGAACACTAAGTATTTAGCTGATGTGCTTTATGTACCGGAAATTAAAATTAACTTATTTTCTTCTAAAGCATGTTTGGATAAGGGATACTCGTTGAAGGCGGAGGAGAGCACTTGCTGCTTCGAAAGACAGGGTAAGGTGCGGCTGCAAGGTACACGGACAGACTCCAAACTGTTTAAACTGCTCTTAGAGGTGAAGAACGTGCAAGTTACGGCGAATGTTACTATAAAGTCCGAGTCGCTTCAACTGTGGCATGAGCGTATATGTCATCAAGCCAAAGATCATGTGAAGGGTGTACTACGTTATCAAGATATTTCATTTAATGGCTATGATTTTTACTGCGAAGACCGAATTTTGCGTAAGCAGCATCGACTACCATTTAATGAAAGCAAGAATAGAGCCAAATCACCAGGTGAGCTAGTTCATACTGACTTGCGCGGTCCTATACAGGAAATTTCGTATGGTGGTGCACGTTATATGCTGTTATTCCGTGATGATTATACGAATTTTCGGTTGGTCTACTGCATAAAGTCTAAAGCAGATGTTGCGGCATGCATTGAACGATGTTTAGATCGAGTAGAAGCAGAAACTGGAAAAGTTGTGCAGTGTATTCGTTCGGGCAATGGTTCAGAGTATGTCAACAAAGAGGTTGCAGATATTCTTCGCGAACGAAAAGTTATTCACCAAAAGTCCACGCCATATACACCACAGGATAATGGTCGCGCTGAAAGGGATATGAGGACTATTATGGAAGCTGCACGGTCTATGATTCATGCAAAGGAATTAAGCTTGAAGTATTGGGGTGAAGCAGTGCATACTGTAGTGAACTATGGTTTAAGAAAAAGGCTAATTTGTCAGTACTTCGTATTTTTGAATTGGATGCATTTGTGCATATACCACAAGAAAAACGAAGAAAGGTTAATGCAAAATCAAAAAAGGCGTATTTGTCGGATGCGAAGAAAATTGTAAAGGGTACAGAATTTGGATACGTAATGAAAGAAAAATCTAAATTTCGAGAGATGTCATCATAAAAGAAACATGTAGACAAGTCGTGCCTGTACATCAAGAAGAAGCAGAGGCTGTTTATCCAGTGAATGAAGCTGTATCGAAGGATGAAGTTCCAGTAATTTCGATCATCAGATTAACCTATTTCAATGTCACGATTATCACTGACGATGTAGGAACATCCGTAGATAAAACTATAAAAGTGTGTAAAATAATGTAAATCTATAAAGACAAAAGAAAGTTTTTTTCTGCACATTGCATAGAATTAACAAATTATAAGACATCTTCCGTATCTTACAATGGAGACCCAAAGAAAAATTTCTGTATATCCAGGGGAACTTTGTCAGCTATAAACTCAGGCGTGGTTCATGGTAGAGCCTTGCAATTTTGGTCTCTGGTTTCAAGAAGATATCCTGAGTTGGAACTGGCCTCTTTTTCACGTATGAGAAAACTCGCATCTCCTGCAAAAATTGCTCTTCCGACGTCACATCGTTCGTTAATGCCAAACGCTCCACTCGACTATTGCACTGAGACATACGTGCGAGTATTACAGCATTAATCACTTCATTCATTGACAGGGATCTCCACCTAGCTTTTAGAGCCGACCGGAGACGAATTCCAAATGCTGCACTGCTTTCGTCTTTCGCGGGGTTTTCACTTAGCACGTTTAATAATGCTGAGGTAGCGGTTTCCTTGCCTCCAAACCGTGATGAAAATAATTCCTTCAGCTGAGGCCATGTAATCCCAGGAATAGCCACTTGCGATAACCACTGAGCTGCAGAGCCCTCCAAAGCTTTGCTTAAAGCAAAAATTAGTTCACTCCCATTTATAGGGTTTTCAGATAAACAAAAGTCAACTGCTGAACACCACGCGATGGGATCGGATCCGGCGGCACTACGATCGACCCGCGGGAACGATACACTTCTCTTTACAGTGTGAGAACAGGTGGCGAAATTCTTCATGAAATTCAACAGTGTACTGCATTGATCCTGAGCAGTCATGTTTGGATTGGATCCCACTTCTGATGTCGAATTATCGGGATTTCTGAAGTATTGGTTCACATCCATCGCGATTCAACGAAAACAAATTAAATCGACACAACGAAGGAAACTAGACTTGTATACGAAGCCGCAAATTACTCGGGTGGATGCTTCTTATCTCGTTTGGTCAACTAATTGAACTGACGAACCGTCGTTTCCCTACTTACTACTCTCACGACCATATTCCCGCTCCTTTACGCCCTCCTCCTGTTTTAGCATTCCACCTTGTAACCACGGATACGTACGGCGACCAGATCTGTCACCCAAGTCCAATCCTACCGCGAAAACAAACAGTTTTCCTGAAATTATTTGAGAACAATCCGCATCGTAAGCGATACATATCCAGATAAAGTAAATCAAGATATTTTTCGTTTGCAATTTATTTACTTAGGCTAACAATAACATCGATCTCTTTCCTTATGTCTAATTTCCTCGGAGTTCTAAAAGAATATCACAACCCCTTTGATGTATCTCCGACATATATAAATAGCTTTTGAATGCGGATAGCGATGAAGAAGATAAATTTCTTGACTTTTCTCGCTGAAAAAGTTTGAAATAAGTAAATCAGCTCTCTTTCGTATACATATTGTATCAGGTTCACTGCTGGAATCTGATTGAAAATCGAAAAAATCGTCCTCTTTTCGATCTCCACCACTTTGATTTTCTATTGTATGATCTTGTTCAGATTCTGAAGATATTTGTGAACGTAGAGCTGTTTTCAAGTAAGTTAAACGTTTTTTTAGGTGTTAGGATTTAGACATGTCAACCATCGGTTCTTGAACTGCGGGTGTACTAAAGCTGCAATATCAGCATATTTTGCAGTTTCAGAAGAAAAAGTGGAAAATTATTCATATCGCGTTTCAATGCTTTCTAAATATTTTCGTACCAGAGGCTTACAATAATTCAAATTCTGACGTCCCCACCTCTCTTAATTTGTTTTTCACAGAAATTATACATGGTACAACAACTCCATTGAACGTATCCCCTTGTAGTATATCCAGAGCACATATTCTTCAATGTTCTCAAAATCAGCGTCTTTAAGTGGGTTCTTAATCTCAAGTGTTTTGGCTAACTGAAATGCTTTGTTTTTTATTCTTGAAATATTTTTCTGTGCTTCATAAAGACTGTTCCACCTAGTAGCTCCTGGTCGGATAAGTGTATGACCAAGAACATCATTCATAATCTCTGCTGATTTGGGTCGTCCTGCTGCACTCCAGAGTTCACAACATTTTCTCATAACGTCAGTATGGGTTCTACCCAATCTTGTTGATTTGTCCGTTATTACTTTTTGCGCATCAGAACTTGCAATTAAGTTGAAAGTATGCGCATTGCACCTCATGTGGAATGGTGGAGCAGAATTTTGAGGCGCCAGATTCCATGTACGTATTTCAACTTCCATATTATGTTCTTCACCTTCATCTGTCTCCTCGCCACTTTCACTGTTTAATTCGTCTTTATCTCTGAATTCCAGAGATGTACCAAATAATTGAAAGTACTTTAACAAAGTTCGAGCCATTGCCAGTCAACATTGATGTTACTTTCGAAGGATCAATATTGAAATCTGCGAAGATTTCCATTAACAAATCTTTTTTGCGGTTGTACGTGTGTGCTGCCCTGAAGCGACGGCAAGCTATGGCAGCTGATTTTCTTTCCAAATTTGCATTTATCCAGTTTGCAGTTACACCTAAAAACTCCTCCTTCGGCAGTTGTGCAAATGTAGTTTTCTGATTAAAGTTTTTCCTTGACCGTGCACATTTGAGCAAAATATTGTTTGACAACTTTTTTCTTAGTGATCGCCTTCCAAACAACTTCAGTCCGTTCTTTTCAATATTCAAATCTGCCATCATTTTTATAAAGTATGGATCTTCTATAGCTGGTAAAGGTGTTAAGGAGTTGACAAAAAAATTCGTCAAATTGTTCTTGTGTTATATTTGACTTTTCTAATGCAAGATTATTATCTACAGATTTCATATTCGTAGTTTTCGTCACCTTTTTATTCTTCATGTATTGTTTATACTGTTGTAGAACGTCAGATCCATGCCTTCTTTTCAGGTGTCCTACAAAATTGGATGTTGTTGTCCCGTATCCTTTAATTATTGTTTTATTTTCTGATGAACACTTCATACATATAGCCGAAAGTGTTATCCCAGAAGATGTATCAGGCACTAAATTAAAGAGAGTCCCATCAAATAAAACAGAAGATGACGAACGAGATTCACTTTGCTGATTTATTTTTTGACGTGAATACGTCTTTAAATTTGCTACCATACGGGGGCAATCTAAAAAACCTGATGATAAAATCGGGGGATACACTTTGGCAGTGTAGCTTCGAATCTATCCACTACATCCAAAATTAAATTATACCACTGGATAGCTGTCATGATCTGAAAAAACTAATAATCAAACAAAACCAAAAATGTTTCACAAATCGATAACTGATCGATCAAACGTGCAGAAACTCAAAACAATCGCTGGAAAATTTAACAATCAAACAACAAACCGATAATCGATAGATCACATTGTCAAAACCTGAAAAATAAAAACCACGATCCCGAAGAAATAATCAATCGAAGAGTAAATCGATAATCAATTGATCGCATTGAACCAAAAAACAAACACTGTCAACACCTGAAAAACCAAAAACTATGATCCGGAAGAAATAATCAATCGAAGAGTAAATCGACAATCAATTGATCACATTGAACCAAAAACAAACACTGTCAACACCTGAAAAACCAAAAACTATGATCCGGAAGAAATAATCAATCGAAGAGTAAATCGACAATCAATTGATCACATTGAACCAAAAACAAACACTGTCAACACCTGAAAAACCAAAAACTATGATCCGGAAGAAATAATCAATCGAAGAGTAAATCGACAATCAATTGATCGCATTGAACCAAAAACAAACACTGTCAACACCTGAAAAACCAAAAACTATGATCCGGAAGAAATAATCAATCGAAGAGTAAATTGACAATTAATTGATCACATTGAACCAAAAACAAACACTGTCAACACCTGAAAAACCAAAAACTATGATCCGGAAGAAATAATCAATCGAAGAGTAAATCGACAATCAATTGATCACATTGAACCAAAAACAAACACTGTCAACACCTGAAAAACCAAAAACTATGATCCGGAAGAAATAATCAATCGAAGAGTAAATTGACAATTAATTGATCACATTGAACCAAAACCAAACACTGTCAAAACCTGAACAATAAAAAACCACGGTCCCGAAAGAATAATCAATCAAACAACAAACCGATAATTGATTGATTACACTTGCAGAAATAAAAAGGGAAAGAAGCGTCGACGCAATTCACATCAAAAAATCCAGGGGACGAGAACCAGTCGAAGTCATCAATAATTATCCACAACGGTAATAGAATTCGTCAATTGGGCACATAAAGAACCAATTCACTTTGAGAACAAGAAAACACAAATTCATCGTGGCAGGTAAATTTATTGAAATCTATCATTAATTAAGACAATGACAAGAAACAAACTTCAGAAATACACTCACAACACAAAATCAATAAACCCGAAAGAACGATCGATACTCGGAATGAATACACCGGTTTGCACCATGGTAGTGCACCACGCGCCGACAGAGGACGAACTGGCGTGGTGATAGCACGCGAGAACCGTTTCCCACGCCAGAGACGACAAAAGATGACACCACGAATTCCGTTGAGTAAAGACGCCGTTCCCATCAAAAAATGCCCCTGTCTGCAAAAAATAATTCTTATCATGCTGTTGATAAACTCTCGGGGAAATAATTCCAACCTTCTGTGGGATGATCCAATTTCGTTAGAGAATGACAAAAATGCATGGGAACGTGCGAAATTCAAATTCCGTTCCCATACGTTTAAGAAACGGTTACACGCGCAATGAAAATTGACTATGCGCGTGTAGCCTTGGACATGACGCATTCCGGAACATTCTCACGGTGGAAAATGCTGTGCAAAGCAAGAAAAACAGTATAAAACAGGGAAACGAAAAACATTTAGGCAGTTATTGATCAGTCACCGGGAATACGACGACTCTTCGCGTGCCAGAAGAGTCTTGAAGGAAGACATCGCCTCTACAGCCAGATTCCGAGAGAAGACATCGCCTCTACCGACATTTTCCGAGAGAAGACATCAACTCTACAGCCAGTTTGAAGGAAGACATCACCTCTACAGCCAGATTTGAAGGAAGACCTCGCTTCTACAGCCAGTTTGAAGGAAGACCTCGCCTCTACCGACATTTTCCGAGAGAAGACATCGCTTCTACAGAGCTTTAGAAGGAAGACATCGTCTCCCTGCAGAATTCAACAGAAGAATTCCGTTCTTTTTGGGTGAATTGACCTAGTAGTCAACACCAAAACACTGAAAGGTCCTAGTAGACCTCAGTTCTCTCCGAGTAGGGGAGTTGGTTATGTCAAGCGAAGACAACTCTAGTCTCAAGGAGGCGTTGAGGAATCCGACAGCTGGCCCCAGACCGATTACCATCGAGGAGTATCGTCAGCGTCAACTTGAACGACGTCCTAAGGAAGTTAATCCACCCCCAGTAAAGAAACAGAAGTCCGGTTCGGAGGCTTACTTCAAGCGGAAGCTCCAGGAAGCACAAAAGGAACTCATCGTAGCGAGTACGAAGGAAGCCAAAAGAATAGCCAGTCAAAGGATCAACGAGCTGAAAATGGAGCGAAGGAACTACCGGCAGCTGAAGAAGTCCCTCAAGCGGGAAATGATGTAAGATAGAGCTAGGCAGCATACTCACTCTCCGGGAGTAACCCCGCCATTGTAAAGATTAGAAGAAAGACAATAAACGTTATGTACCATTATTTCCGAGTATCACTTTGAAACGTCCCAACCAAATCTCGATTTTCGTGAATGATTTTATGTCCATTGATCAAAACCCCAGAAACACCCAACATAGCTAACGGATCAAAGGAGTCAATAGGATTAGCGAGAACAGTGACGCATCGCGCGCGGCGGAGGGAGAGATGCCGAAAAATGAGTTTATTTTGTACCAAATTTTGCCGATTTTGAATTTCAAAATCGAATTCAAACAACCAGGCTGGCAGAATCGCCAGCAACACAAAAATTTCACCAGTACATGTGATTGTGCAACTAAACGTCAACGATCAATGTCACCCCACCGAGAGAGTATGTGTGGCGCCCGCATGCGTTTGTTTCTCACCGAAAGCGTTACACACACTCCCTTTCTAGGGTGTCACCGTATGCTCAATGGTTGTTGCACAATTTTGTGTCGTGGCGAAATTTTTGTATCGCTGGCGATTCTGATCGCCTAGTAGCCTTGATTCGAATTTTTAGTTTTCAGAAAGACTGTATTCTCATTCTTATCTGAATTCATATTGTAATACCGCTAAGAACAGACAAATTGCAACTCGGTAGCGGTATCATCATCATCAAGTCGCAAAGCCGGTGGAGTCGCCATATATCGCAACATCAATAGCTTCACTGATTTTAATAGAGTTGACATTGACATTTCGGAAATTTATTTGGAAATGAATGACCCAAAAGCAGGTGATGTCTGTCTTGTAAACGAAAAGGCCAATGGCATCTTCAAATTCGTACTCAGGTGTGTGTATATCATCCCGGGCACAGCGTTAGCAGAAATTCAACTCTTTATGATACGATCGTTGTTAAAATATTTCAAAACATCGCTAAAATTATACCCAATTACGAGCCTGATCTTAGTACACCAGTTATGATAGTTGGACTTTAATGTTGATGTCTCACAAAACCGTTCATTGCCTGACTTCATGCTCAGCGAGTTCAATTTGTCTTGTATTGGAACTTCTCCAACAACGTTAGGCAATACCTGTATTTATTTAACTTTTACTTGAAATCTGGATGTATCTTGTATGCCATTTGTGTCGTACTTTTCGTATCATAGACCTATAATTAATAAAGTTATATTGTAACAAAATAATTATTTGTGTCCTTGCTTTTGTCCTTAATACATAAATAAAAATATTTTATTCAAGAAATATAACACAGTACATAAACGTATTCACGTAAAACACACGGTCGTGTCCATGACACAGCCACACCCCAGCTTTTTTCTCTTGTGCAGGAGAAATTTCACTCTGTCTACTAAAACTTGAAATAAATATGCTATTTTCTTCTATGTTCATTTTTCAGATTGTAAATGTGGAATAATTTATTCAAAATTTAAGTGGAATAAAGAAAGTTAGCTGAATACGCAATATTATAGTTGAATTTATTAAGCAAAATAAGGTTTTATTATAAATTAAATAAGATTAAATATCTTCGGACCGAACTCTCAGTAACTTGACTGCCTGAACTGTTTGAAGGACTGCCCTTTTTCACGTTTTTCATCAGCAAGAAAACTTGTTAGAACCTCAAGGCCATCTTTTTATTTATTTTTTCCGCGTCAGCGCCTACTTTTCAAAAACCCTTAAACACAATAAAATTGTCAAAAATTTGGTACCGTTCACAAACTCACTTAATTTACTAATATGCTCTATTCTCTCTCATACTCAATATTTTAATATAATATTTAAAATAAATTAGGAAGATGAATAGATCCGATATGATACCCATCCACGAAAGCTGACGATCATTTCCATTAACAGATTCACAGTGTGAATTTGACTCGAATACAGAAAGACTTAGTCATAACACAGCCGTTAATCAAATTAAGGATTGCTGACTAACAATTTGTAAAATTAATCGCGATCATGATTAGTATTTTAATCTCGATTAAATTGAATCGTAGTTTATTTAATCGGTTAAATTTCCAATTGATTGGAAAAATTAATCGATTGATGCCAACACTGGAATATGGTGGCACTAAAATTTTTGACGTGAAAACATCTTTCTTCTCGTTGAGAGCGTACATTGGTAGCCAGTCTAATATTCTTATGTTACAAAACACCGTCATTTTTCAATCGCTAATTACTACGAGACTAATAATGCGATAACAACGGCTAAGGTTACAGTGAATGGAGCATATTTGTACATATTTATTGTGTGGCGCCTGTTTTTCCTGTAACGTCATCGGGCTAGTGTAAGCGCCCACACGATTGTTGATTGTTGTTATTTAGCGTTATGTGAGGATATTTATGAGTGTAGCGTGAGAACGCGTTAAGTTAGGACGTTGATTAAGGTATCGATGTAAAAAGCACGAAAAGAGCTACCAGGACCTTAAGTAAAACAATAAAAATATTCTCCGAAATATAACCGAAAATCGGTATGAATTTGAAAATGGAAAAAATTTAGAAGATATCGTCTCATATGAGGCGTAAATATGCACCGAATTGTAAAAAACTCAAATGGGAGTGAACCCTTATAAGAACAAAAATTAAAAAGAAAAAATGTGCAGCGCCGAGCAAGTGTGAGAGCTACGGCGGTATCGAAGAAGAAATGAAAAAACGGCGCAAAAATATAAACTTGTGTTTTACCTATTCTGTTAACGTACTAATCTCCATAGTCATTGTTATTAATTGTTTAATAATTAAATGACAAATTAGTACGAAGATTTTTTCCCAATTTTTTGGACGTAAAAACGTATTTTCCCCCATTAAGTGCACTGAGAGCTAGTCAAACTTACTTGCCGTGCATTTTACCGTCAGATTTCGATTGCCAATTGCTACGAGACGGTAACAACGGTTGTGGTCACAATGTGTAGAGCATGCCTGTTTGTGTTTATCGTGCTGCATTCGTTTTGCGCGTGACGTCGTCGGACTAGTGCAGTTACGCATGATAGTTGCTTATGAGCACTGTGTAAAATTTTAAACCAGTGTAGCGTGAGAACGTGATCATGTAGGACATTTTTGGGTTTCATTGGAAGGTGTTTGAAGAGGGCAGATGAGCGGAAAAACTAGTGGATCAATCGTGGATGTAGAAAAGATGCGATGATTGAATAAGAAACACTATGAGCGAACGTAATTCGTCTCACTTTTTTAACTTTTTGACTTAAGCATTTAATCACTTACCTTAAGATTTTGATAAACAATAAATAAAGAAATGCAATTTAATTTAGCGATTTGTAAAAGAACTGTAGATTCTCGATGTCTTGGAAAGACTGGTTAAATTAGCGGATAACTCGTGGTTCTAGAAAAAGCACTTTCGATGGAGAAACACTATGACCGAAAGTAATTCGTCGGAATTTTTTAACTTTTTGACTTAAGAATTTAATCACATAAATTTAGATTTTGATAAGCAATAAATAAAGAAACGCTATTTGATTTAGCGATTCATAGAAGAACTATAGATTTTCGGTGTCTTGGAAAGTCTTGTTAAATTAGCGGATCACTCGTGGTTCTAGAAAAAGCACTTTCGATGGTTTAATCAGAGACACTATGATCGAAAGTAATTCGTCCGACTATTTTAACTTAAGAATTCAATCACTTAACCTTAGATTTTGATAAACAATAAATAAAGAAATGCAATTGAATTAAGCGATTTATAGAATAACTGTAGATTTTCAATGCCTTGGAAAGACTGGTTAAATTTTTCGCAGATGAGCTTTTCTCAGGAACGGCTTAAGGGACAAAGGAATTCGGAACATGTTTCATTCACGAAAAACTAAAGAAGAGGAACAATTTAAGATTTTCCTCCACAAGCATTCTGTGATTCTACGTAAATAGGATCACTTTGGAACAAAGAAAAGAAAAACATTTCTTTAAAAACTCACAAGCTTTTTTTGTCAATCCTTCATTATTGCAATTGTGGTTTCAAACGGATAAATCCGGCTAATTTTAATGACATCACCAAAACAACACGACACATCACCACTGATAACGAATCGTTCTCCCGACAAACGTGTCGTGTTGTTTTGGTAGTGTCGTAAAAACTACCCGAAATTATTCATTTGAAACAAAATATTATTATAATGAAAATTGAAAAATGAACCTTGTGACTTCACTGAATTGAAAAATAAAAAAGGATTCGAACCATGTGAATTTTTACGGATCCTTCCCATAAAACCTTAGCGCGTCATATCGTTGATAATGGATCGTTCTCCCGAATTGCAGCAGAGAGAACCGAGTAACGATTCGTTACCTGCACACATTAAAAATCTTGAGCATACGCACTCAAGAGATAGATTTCTATGTAAATGTTTCGCCTACACTCGGCGGCACTCGGTTGAAGTGTGACATGCCGAGCGTTACAGGACACATTTTCATTTCAATCTAGTGCTCTATTTTGTTATGCCCGCGAGTAAAGATGTTTCACATCAAAACCTAAAATGTCCAGTGCCGAGTAAATGTCAGACCTACGCCAGCATAAAAGAATAAATGAAAAAATAAACGTGTGATTTATTTTTCCTGTCACCGTATTAATCTATATAACCATTGTATAAAAGCCATTGATTTAAGTACAAACTAATAAGATCACTTCGTAAATACGCGCCGAATTGAATAAAACGCAAATCAGAGAAATCCCGCATCAAAACGAATTTAAAAAAACCTCAAATGTCCAGTGCCGAGTAAATGTCAGAGCTACGTCAGCATCAAAGAAGAAATGCAAAAAGGCAAAAAAAAAAAACTTGTGACTTATGTTTTCTGTTACCATACCACTTTATATAACCATTTTATAAGAGACATTGATAAGATATAAGTACATATTAATAAGAAACACTTATTGTAATTTTATCCCGAAGTTTTCACGGAAAATGTACGGTGTGGACCTTTCGGTTTTTTTGTTCAAAAAAGTAGCCTATTCACACCGTAAGAATAGCGGTAGTTCACTTTGAAAAGCGTTGTCAGAGGTTTTCAGAAATGTAAATGTTCGTCATAGGAAAACTTCAAAAAATAAATGGTTTATTCAATTATATATAAAGAATTGAATTAATTTAAATGAAGATACATAACACTAAAACAATAATTTTAAATAAAAGTTAGTTTTGGATATTAATAAAAGGCTACATCTGGGTTCGCGCAAGTCGGGGTAGCGTAAGTCGAGTTATTACTGTATATGTATAAGGCTGGAGAGACTTGACTTTTGACGATGATCTTTAAGTTTTCTCCAAACGGCTTGCGCAGTTTTTATACCAGTCACATGCAACAACTTATTATCTTCAACGAAAAGAAAAATCGTGGTGCCGGCTTTATTATCTCTCTTTGCCACGCGTCATCATTTATCTGCTCCGGGGTTGTTTTTTCAATAAGATCCCAAGGATCCTCCTTTATAATTAGCATTTCCATTTATGTGCGCCGTCTTTATGTGGCGCAGTTACCATTGTTCAGTTTGTGAGTTGCAGCCCTGCAAACTTCAGCAATTTTCTTTCTTTTGAACACAGTTATTGATTTTAAGCCCTAATTTTTAAACTATATGACCACTTATTAATTGTTACCCTTTTGTTTCAACTGTTTTATTAATTGTTTTTCTTTTTACTTAAACTGGTTTGAACACTTTTATTTTTGTTTCTATTTTGTTGAAACCGTTTTATTAATTGATTCTAGTTTTGCTTAAAGCGTTTTGAACACACTTATTATAGTTGAACTGTTATTTCTAGTCTTTTGTTTCAACTGTTTTATTGCTTATTTCTCTTTTTGTTTAAACCGTTCTATTTTTTTTTTTGTCATATAGACGTCATATTGTAATACAGTGTTAACACATTCTAAAGGTGAGATAAGGATAAAAATATCTAGACTAGGAAGGTAAGAATGCCAACCAGAGTTAGTTGGTAACGAGACGTTGTCGCGACTGGTTCAGTTACGGACACACAATTGAACTCTGAAATAAATGTATTATATTTAACAATGAAATTTTATTGAAATATATCACAGTGGCGACGAGGCAAAACAAGTACTTGACGAGTTACATAAGTGTGCAATTAGCGGAAGAAAGAAAACACATATTACCGGAAAGTATAGAATTCTCCAAAGGAGAGAAGCCATGGCAAATGCATCGAATCCAACTGGAGTTGGGTTTTTAGAGCCCTTTGATGAGGAAGACGACTGGAAAATGTGGAAAGAGCGCCCGCAACAGTTTTCCGTGGCAAATAATATGAACAAAGAAAGACAAGTGTCATTATTGATAACGCGACTTGGGAAGGAGGGGTGTGCGTTGTTAAAAAGATAATGTGTACCGGTTGTGCCGTCATCAAAAACATATGAGCATTTAACTACGCTCATGAAGGATCATCTATAACCAGCGCCTAGTATGGTCGCAGAGCGCTTCAATTTTAAAAAGTGCAGTCAGAAAGAAGGGGAAATATTAAGTCCTATTGTGCAAGATTGAAGAGTTTATTTATTGTGAATTTGGCACGTGGGATAAGGCGATCCAAACAGCAACTTCCATGGAATCGGCATCACGGAATGCATCTGGGATGAACATGTCGTCAGCAAGCAGCTCCACCTTCGTCAACTATGTTAAAGAGAAGGCGAAGCGAGAAAAATCCTTTAAGAGGAACGATACGAGAACCGGTTCGAATATGGGATGTTGATGTTGCGGTAAGCGGAACCATTTAATGAGTAATTTTAAATTTCAAGAATACAATTGTCATATTTGTAATGAGCAAGAGCATTTAGAATATGTTTATAAGTTTATAAATAAAACAAGTCAAGCATTTAAGAGTTATGTTAAAAAACAAAAAGAAAACAAGTCCAGTGTTGAAGGAACGCAAAATTATGTTGAAGAATTTAAAATTGATACCCGTATATTTGGCGACTTTTATATGGTCGATTTTAATAACTCGAGTAAAAGTAAAATTCATATTAAACGAATGGTGCAAAATAAATTTGTAAAATTTGAAGTCGATACCGGTTCACCTATTTCGGCTCTTTCGGAGAAGTTTTATTCGGACAATTTTAAAATTATATCATTGCTGAAAACAAATAGAACGTTTCACAGCGATACGGGTGAGGATATGGTTCCTTAAAGGGAAGTCAATGTTTTGGTTGTTTGCAAAGACGTAAAAAAGTATTTCGAATTGCTTGTGTGACCAGGTAAAGGTATGCCATTGATAGGGAGAGATTGGCTGTTTGGGTTAAAAGTAATTGAGAAAATTGAATGGGAAAGATCTTTCGCAATTAATAAAATTTATGAATTTGATTGGTTTGAAGAATTTGGAGACGTGTTTTCAGGGAAATTGGGAATGTATAAAAAGAAAAAAATATGTTCTAACTTAAATGATAATGCAGAGCCAATTTCCAAGAAACCTCGGCCAATTCCATATGCTATGAAGAGAAGAGTTGAGAGTGAGTTGAACAGACCAGTCGAAGACAATGTTTTATATTCAGTCGAGTAAAGTGAGTGGGCTTCGCAAATCGTGTCGGTTGTCAAGGAAACGGTGACATTAGATAATGTATAGATTTTAAAGTTACGGTTAATAAATATATGGTTATAGATAAACACCCCATTCCGCGTATCCAAGATATTTTAGCTTCGACGAAAGGTAAATCATTCCAATCAAAATTACATATGCAAAATGCGTATTAGCAATTTGAGTTAGATAAGGATTCGAGAACTCTTACGATCATTTTGTCATTTTGAGCCTAAGCGCAGTCGCGCATGTCTCCCCATATCTCCCTCTCACTACCCCTCCGCGCTATAGAAATACACACGCGCGGTGGAGTTTTCACGACACGCTGACTCAGCACTCGAACATACAACAATGTTGCCCCCACGATCGGATTTCGTCTCCACGCACGATAAAAATCTGATCGCATCGCAACATGTGCAAAAGTGTTGCTCAGCGATCGGATTTTTATGGCGCGGTAATCGGATCGTGTGAAAGAAAATTAGAGAAATTGCTGATTACGCGCGTTCTTCTTCACGCCTAATTCTAATCAGCAATTCTTCTAATCAGCAATTTTCAACCGCAATAAGAACGGCGAAATTCATGGGGAGAGTCAGTCGGCGTCGGTAGTGGGTCGTGAGGGGTGAGTCGCTTTGGTTGGTCGGCAGTTAGGAAAAGAAACAGGGAATTTTAAATAAAATAACGAAAAACGACAGTGAATTTTAAATAAAATAACGAAAAAATACAGTGAATCTTAAATAGAATGTTTAACATAAAATAAAGGAAGATGGTACCTATTGCCGTAGGATGTTGAGCATTGCATTTTACGCACCCCTAAGGTACAATGCTCGAATCAATTAGTTTAGTTAATCATAATTCATTTGTGTTTACAAGTAATTTCATTTGTCATCAGTCATTTGTGTATAAAAATTATGTTATTAATAAACAAAAGTTAGTTCTCGTTTGGATACCAGCAGGAATAGTTTATTTAAAGCTCCCTTACCCTCCCGTATAAGACTGCTTTTGATATCGTGAGGAACTAGCGTTACTTAGTCTCTTCACACATTGAGAAAGGTCTGTTAACACAATACAAACCATCTTAGACTGAGCTAGTGTTCCTTAGCCTCCGCCTAAGAATTTTGTATTGTTTCCCTAACATGTATTGTTTCCAAAAGGTGACCCCGACGTGATCACGTTAAGTGATCACACGAGCATCGCACATCAGGACGAGGAGCAGTCAGGACGTCTCACTTCATTCCCGAGGACAGTAAAGAAACTCTGACACATCATGGCAACTTTCGAGGCGTTGTCGACGCGTCAAGCGCAACTTGGCAAGGAGATTGAGAAGTTAGCAGTTGCTTATAAATCCGAGTCTCCAGAGACATAGACGCTCAGCTATTTTAAAAACAGGCATAGTAAGCTGCAAAAGTCGTGGTTCGAGTTCGAGTCCGACAACAAGGTTTTGAGGGAGCAGCATTCTGCTCAATCCCAGCATCAAAATTTCCAGTCGAATTACTACAACAATGTGGTGACAGTTGACGACGCTATGTTAGCCGAGGTTTTATCACTTATCAATGCCGTTCAAGTTCATCAATTAACTTCATCGGGGAAGAATCAATTAACTTCATCAGACAAAGTACCGGATTCCAGCCCAGCGATAGTCGAGATTATTCGCAACCAGGAGCGATTGATCACAACATTGGATCAATTGCTGACAACGATACTGGCCACTGGCAGCATATAGTCACCCTAATACTATGTCGTAAAGTCTGAGACTGTAAAGAAGTATTAGATTGAAATCGCTAATAAGGCTATCTGGGAAGCCACAGGCGACAAATTGGCAAGTGGTTATGACATGCAGCGCGATCGATACAATGTGCAAGCTGCTACAAATCACTAACCTGATACATCAACGATGATGAGATTGCCCAAAATAGAAATACCCAAGTTTGATGGCAGTTATTCAAAGTGGCAGCAATTTTTAGATCTATTCAACCAGATGGATCACCTTAGCCCCATGAGCAATTGTTCAAATTTAGCATCAGCAATGAACTGCCGAAATAGTGAGGAGGTATGAAAATTATATTTCTTATTCTCTTTTGTTTTGTTTTATGTCTTTTATTCACAATTACAAGTTATTTATTATACATTTATCAATTATTTTCTTTGTCTTCAAATTTACATTATTTTTACACATTTCTTCAAATTTACAGTAGTAATTTTAATCAATTATTCAAGAAAATTAGTTCAACAATCCATATATTATTATAAAATCTTATAATTCATGATTTTATTTTGATGACATTAAGAATTAGTAATAAACTACAATAATATAATAATTCACAGGATTTAGTTCACAAGATTAAATTAAATTTTCATAAAGCTGACTATGTCAGTATCAACTCTGAATTATCTAATACCAATTGGGAAGGAAAGTTCTCTGAAGAAAACGTTGAGATCAATACTAATCTATATTATGACACTCTAAATAAATGTATTAGAGAACATGTTCCGATAAAAAAAGAAAAATGTAGTACGTACCCACTTTGGTACTCTCCAGAATTAATATCGAATATTATAAAAAAGAAAATACTGCACAAACAATGGTTAATGTTTAACGTATTAAATGATTATAATGAATTCAAAAGAATCAGAGCTTTGTGTCTGAGGCAATCTAGAACAGATAGGGAAAAATTTATAAAGGAAGTAGAGGAGAAATCGTCCAAGAATGTTAAGGCTTTTTGGAATTATGTAAATTCCTCAACTAAATCTAATCAAATACCTAATGAAATGTTCTTTAAAGAGGAATTTGGAAAGACCAGTAAAGATATTTGTAATCTGTTTGCAAAAAATTTTGATCTAGTATATCTTAACAACAATAATTCTTTTCATCATCAATTACATTTAGACAATACTTCAGATTTTGACATTAGCCTGGATGAAGTTACTTTGGCCATTAAAAGTTTAAAAAATAAAAACTCTATTGGTCATGATGGACTCTCTACTTTCTTTATAAAACAATGTGTTAACTCAATATCTATGCCTTTGCAAGTTCTTTTTAATCAATCATTGAAGTCAGGAGTAATGCCAAGAATATGGAAAAAACTAATATTACTCCTGTTTTTAAATCTGGAGATAGTCATAGAATTATTAATTATAGGCCCATAGCCATTTTAGGTGCTGTTGCTAAAGTGTTTGATTGTATAATGGCGAATAAAATTACTAGTTTATGTATTGCCCAAATTATAAAATATCAACACGGTTTTGTACGAGGTAGATCTACACTTACTTATCTATTATTATATAATAACTATATTGCTGAAGCACTGAATAACTATAAACAAGTAGATTCGATCTACTTAGATTTTGCCAAAGCTTTTGATTCTGTGAATCATGACTTATTATTGTATAAACTAAGTTTATTTGGTCTAAAAGGTGGAACCTTAAAATGGATTAAATCTTATTTATTTAATAGAGAATTAACTGTCAAAGTTAAAGGGCACCTTTCTGATCCATTTATGGCCAAGTCTGGAGTACCTCAGGGCTCGCAACTAGGACCATTGTTATTTATACTCTTCATAAACGACGTGATAAAGGGGTTGAAAACTGCCAAGGTACTAATATATGCAGATGATATTAAGATCCTATATCAAATACGTGATAAACATGACCAAATTAAATTGCAAAAGGATCTTGAAACTATTTTTAATTGGTCTTGTTCAAACTTAATAAAACTAAATTGTGAAAAATGTAAAACGATAACTTTTGTGCGTAGCAAAGTGAATGAGTTAAGATTTGGGTATCACATAAATAACACTCCACTTGAAGCAGTTTCCAATATCAAGGACTTAGGAGTAATATATGAGAGTAAATTTGAATTTAACATCCACTTAGATACAGTAGTGTCGAAGGCCTTTCAAATGCTGGGTTTAATAAAAAGAATGACCAAAGAGTTTAAAAATGCAGAAAATATTTTATATTTATATAAAACTCTTGTAAGACCCACACTACTGTACTGCTCACAAATATGGTCACCTACGTACCATATCTATGTGAAAAATCTGGAATCGGTGCAGCATAAATTTTTTAAATATATTGCTTATAAGCTTTGTAGGCCAATGAGTATTTATGATCATGATTACTCAGATCTGGCTCTTTCAGTTAACCTTGAATCATTAAAATCGATACATGTGTACCATGATCTGCTTTTCATTAAGAAAGTGAAACTGAACTTAGTAAATTGTACTGAAATAAAAGAGATATTCATAATTAGAAATTTACCATATCCTATTAGACTAGCTAGAGAGTTATCTGAACAAAATTCAGTTCGCAATTATGTGCATTACTCGACAGTTCCTCGTTTAAAGCGAAAATGGAATAAAACTATAAGTTCTAACAGTAGGCTGCTTCAATTGGAAAATCTATCAACTTTCAAAAGGTTGTTAAAACGATCTATAAACAGATATGTATAATTTGAATAGACATAGTGTAAATAGATACGTATAAGTTGAATTGTAATTAATATATTAATTATCCATTAACTATATTTAAATATAAGTGTAACTATAACTTTGTATACTAAAGGGTTTTTTACCCGTTGACAATAAATAAATAAAAAAAAAAAAGATATAGATCACAATAATATAATAATATATTATTATTATATGTTGAAGTAACTGCCATTCTGGCAACCTAGAAAAATTAAACTCAAGAAGTGAAGGCTCAGGATAAAGATTTAGTGGCTCGCCAATCAGAAAGTGACCTGGTGTCAGTACTCTTAAATCAGATGATTTCCTCAGATAAAGGACTCAGCGGTCTAGAATTTAACACCGTTGCTAACTCTTCATAGGTTAGAAGTTAATCGCCTATGACTCTTTTTAGATGAAATTTCAAAGATTTCACAGCAGCTTGTCACTTACCACCAAAGTGTGGTGCACCAGGTGGGATAAACTGCCAATTAGTCCCCTCCTTGATCAATAAACTTTTAAGATTCTGATTCTCATATGTTCCAGCTTGGAAGAGATTCCTGAGAATTTTATCTGCACCCAAAAAATTGGTTCCACAGTCACTCGATAGCGTGTTATAAATACCTCGACGACTGATGAAACGTCTATATGCTGCAATGAATACCTCGGAGGTATAAACTGTAACGATTTCAAAATGTATTGCTGAAGAAACAAGACAAACAAACATAGCAATCCAACTCTTGTAAGATTTTGCGCCTCTACCCTTCCAGGTTTTAACTGTAAATGGGCCAGCATAGTCAACTCCCGAATGGTAGAAAGCTCTGGAAGGATTGACCCGAGCAGAAGGTAACTGCCCCATCAGTTGTTGAGCTCTCACTCCTCTATTTCTCGCACAGATGACACAGCGTAAGATATATGAGCGAACTGGCATTCGACCACCATCTATCCAGTAAGCTCGTACCAGATAAGATAGTGTTAGTTGTGTTCCACCATGCAACGTCTTCTCATGAGCATCAGCAATTACTAGAGATGTTAACAGTGAATTCCTGGGCAAAATGGCCTGATGTTTCTCCTCAGATGATATTCTAGCTCGCTCTAATCGCCCACCAACTCTTAAGACTCCTTCAAAATCAACAAATGGTGTTAATTTACAAAGGCTGTTAGTCTTTGAAAGAAAATTGTCTTGTTTCAGTATATGTAACTCTTTGGAAAAGAACAATCCTTGAGTTATTTTGATGTGTATGTTGTATAATTTGGGCAAGTTCCAGGTCACTTGTAGATAATGGGTGTATTAGCGAAGATTGAAGTTTGCCCTTGAAGCATTGAATAGCTCGCAAGCATGTAGCATTAATTTTTAAAATTGGTAGTAGATTCGATCTTTTCTCTAGTATTTCGCATTACAGTTTGGAAGAGTTGAGGTGGAGTTGAGGGCAAAGTTTATATAGATGAAATCGATAGCTTTTTGTCCGGTCACTATGTTGGATCTACGGAAGCTAATTGGCGCATGAATGAGTATCCAATGCATTACCAGTCACGTAGCTTGGCTTTATTCGTCAGCTTGGGAAGCTTTCACAAACACGTACGCTAACAAACGCCTGTTGGTCAATGCATTACTAGATTAGTTAGTAGCCCAACCAGTTGTAATCAGTCACATTTTACTTAAGAAATTGGACAAAAATACGCACACCTACTATGAGCAATCACTTACCCAATCTAGAGAGTTACAGTCGCTGAGAAAGTTTCTTGATTTCATCGAATTTAGATTTCAAGCACATGAAGCATTGGGTACGAAAAGAGTGACCGAACGAGCAAGCGAACAAATAAATCACTTGGCTGTTATTACTGCAACAAGAATCATTTAATATACTAGGTGGCGCTCGCGAAGTCGCACACAAAATTGAGCTGAGCGGTCCATATATAGACACTCTGCTTCATAGTCATCTGTGGGAATGTAATAATTGGTAGCAATTGGTTCAAGTCGATACCATGTGTGTTGACTTGGTTTTAATGTAGAAAATATGTGTTTTACAATTCTAGCCCTAAGCACTGATTTATTGGCCATTTCTTGTTTGTTATTCTATCTCTTCATTACCTTCAGTGAGAGAAGCTAGAGAAATAAAGGGTGGGCCATATACGATTTGGAATTTGAATCGGATATAAAAAAAACTAATAATTATTTGTCCAAAACTGTAACTTTATTAGAAAGATTGAACATTTCCATTTACGAGTGAAACACAACATCATTCAAATGACTGCCAAGGCTGGCCTTACAGTACCCCATCGTTTTTCAGTACATGACGATTGTTTGGGCTTCAATCTCATGAATGGCAACTTCAATTTCGTGTTTCAAGGACTCAGTCGTGTCTGGATGATAAGCGTAACATATATCCTTAATAGATCCCCACAAAAGATAGTCTAATGGGTTCAAATCACAGCTCTGAGGCGCCCAATTCGGATCAGAATTTCGCTTTATTATTCGATGTTCAAAAGCGGTGCGCAAAAGAGCGATTGCATCGTTCGCTGTGTCGCAGCCCCGTCCTGTTGGAACCAAATTCCATCCATGTAACACTCTTCAATTTTTGGAAACTAAAATCCAATTAACGTGGCTCTGTAAGGCTCGCCATTGACCCTGAGGGCGGTAATTTCGCTTATTGAAATAGCCTCCACGGTGGAAATGAGCTTCATCGGAAGAGATAATTTTTCGGTAAAAATGTTCGACCTTCGACCAAACGATAAAACGCATCAGATTGTCATCAGGCTTCATTTCTTGCAATCTTGCTTGTAGCCAAAATTCTCATCAGACAAGTGCGAGAAATGTTCAGTTCCTGAGAACGATGACGAATTGTTGTTGATGGATGTTCATGCACACTGTGCGAAACCGCAGCAATGTTTTCGGGTGTGCGCACTGGACGAAAAAGGGAACGGGTAGTTTGGCCCAATAACGAACCGGTTTCACAAACTCGCTTCACTGATTGATCAACTGATTGGAAGGCAAATTGTTTTTGTAAATTTCTCATGGTTTCCGTAGAAAACTCACCAGTGTTGAAGTAAGTTTTCAATAGTTCCCAACTTTGTTCAAGCGTAAAGCGTCCAATTTTGTAAACGTCAAACATAAGACTAATTTTCTGTTAGCTCATGAAAGTCATTATGCCTATCAAACTACAAATATACGGCAGTACGTATTCCAAATGTTAGATGCCTCTATCTGTATTTTCTATCTTAGTTCTTATCCTATTGTGTGCCCTATTTAATTATAGTTTATAAATTATTACTTCCTCTACACGGTTGAATTACTCAGCTTCTCTAATTTATGATCAATAATTTAGAAAAGATGTAATTTATGCTATTTATTGTTCTGAAAAATGCTAAACTAGAAATTACTTGATTCCTGTTACTCCAATTATCATTTTAAGGGTTCCGTAGAAAAAATGGAAACCTTATAGTTTCGTCATGACAAATTTTTTTCCTTTGAGCTAATCGTTCGCGAAATACACGTTTCTAAAAACGTCAAATGTGTGTCCACCCTCTCTAACCTTTTGAACGACGGGCCAGAAAAATCTGAAAAAATTAAAGGTAGTAGAACTAAATAAGAACAGTAAACGATTTTTGTTTTGAACAATAAGAGTCTTACAGTTAATTATGTAGATATTCGATCTTTTAAGCTACCAACAAAGATTTCTTTAAATCAATACTTTATGCAGCAATCTACGGAACCCTTAGCTTATGTGTGTCCGAAACGCACTTGGTTTCTTTTGCTACTTGCTACAAATTTTGTAGGTGACAGTAATAAGCTAGATGAGATCACAAAGATGTTGCAAGAGAAGGAAGCCAAGGAAAAAATTGCGGTGGAGTATGCAAATCGGCACATACAATTTCACTTCAATCGTCCGAGAGCGCCACATTTCGGTGGTCTCTGGGAAGCTGCAGTAAAGTCATTTAAGCAATTGCTTTACGAAACAGTCGCACCTGCTTCATTCACCTTTGAGGAATCAACAACGGTGATCGCAGAAATCGAGGCCATTCTGAACTCCCGTCCTCTAACACCAATGTCGTCCGACCCATCTGATTTGGCAGCGCTTACACTCGGACATTGGTTTATCGGCGAGCCATTGACGGCTGTCCGAGATGAAGAAATAGCGGCAAAATTGTCATCTCTCTCGCGATGGAAGCTTGTAAGCAGCCTCACTCAGGAAGTTTGGAGCGTTGGACTACGGAGTATCTAGTCGAGCTGCAATAGAGAGTCAAATAGACTAAGGAAAGTCCTAATATCAAGGTTGGGACCATGGTGATCATTAAGGATGACAATCTGCCTGATTTAAGATGGCCATTGGGTCGAGTTATAAGCGTACAGTATGGAAGGGTTGGCAAAATCAGAGTGATGAAGTTCGAACCGCATCTGGCACGTTCACACGTGCAATTCATAATCTGTACCCGCTTCTTATAGAAACTAATGAAGATCAAAACAGCAAAAGTTCTACAAGCGGAACTTTTGCTACAATCGGGAATTTCGAGGCGACAACGATGACGGCCCAAGACAGAAAAAACGGTCCATTTCGTGGGCAATTGGCGCATTATTACTAACATGTCTTTTGTTACCATGCTCAACAGCAGCGGCGGACGATAGCCAATACATTCAAATAGTTCCCTTCACGAATCAAGCAGGGATCTATTACGAGAACTTGGGGCATGCCGGCCTAACATCGCATGAATGGAAATGGATAATTTACTACAATATGACGTCCTACCGGAACATGCTCACCACTTTAGAGAAGGGTGCCAAGAAGTTGATGATTCTCGAAGCTATGCTACAGAAGCAATCGTATCTTAATGCCATTGCGAAGCAGCACCAAGACATTCTCCGGGAAATTCACCAAATCAACGAATTGCTGCTGTCGCATCATGGCTGTCGACAATTAACTAGAGTAAGGTGTGGACTAGTTATCGGCGTTGGCACAGTTGTACGGAAGATATTTGGAATTTGAGATGCAGATTACGCCACAGAAGGGACACAATCCGTCGGGTTCATCGGAACGAAAACCACTTGATGGATCTGCTCAAGAACCAGACGTGGGTAGTGGAAGCAACAACGTCCATCATAAAGCGCTCAGAAGAGGAAAGAATAAAGCAAGCTCGAGCCATCCAGAACGCCTTCGAGAACCACATCCAGAGATTTCGGAATCTGAATGCAGAAATGAAGGAACAAAGTATTACTCAAACCTTCCTCCTGCTGAGCGAATTCCTGTCCATCGTTACATCCGAGCAGATCCAGACAACACTATTCGAAACAATTACAGATATGCATCATGGTAAAATGAACCCGCGCATCATGTCAGGCAAAAAACTTCGCACCGAAATCACATCCATAAACGAACATCTGCCACCATCATTGAGTGTCTACACGAAGGAAGTCTCTGACCTGTACCGCCTCATGACTGTCAAATGTGACATCAATCAGGATTACACCATCTTCGTGGTTAAATTGCCGCTAGCAACAATCATGGAGTTCTAGCTTTTCAGACTTATTCCACTTCCAATATTAGTCAACGGTTCGTTCGTGTCAGTTGAACCCTCTACGGAATTGCTCATGGTCAACTTAGAAAGGGACGCATTTTACCCCTGTTCGCAAATTGACTTCGCACACTGCATGGAATTAAGGCCAAAAAACTTACTCTGTCCACAAGTCCATCCCATCTACGACAGGAACGCAGACACCCTACGCTGTAAGGCAGAAATGATGAAACTCCAACGAATCTCGGGTAAATGTTCCATATCAATCCAACCACCAGCGAGAATATGGATCCAGCTGAGCCGCACAAATCAATGGATCTTCTCATTAGATCGAAATTACATCTACAACATTGTATGCGCAGACAAGCCTTCCAAAAAACACTTCAATCCACCGGACTGCACAGGCTACAAAAGGGATGTGTATTGAAGGACGACCAAATCATGATTACGTTGCACTCACCACTGGAATCAAGCTTCAACGCAGCATTTCACCCCGGCATTAATTTAACTCAAGAGATTTCTATGCAAGGCAACTTTAGTGTAGCATCTCTTGCTAAAGTGGATATTCTATACGGAAATCATACTGAAGAATTGGCGAAACTTCAAAACGAAATTCAACATGTCCGTGATATGTCCTCGTTCCCGAACAATCTTCAACCTCATGATGTCCACCAATTCGGAATTGGTTATGCTGCACTGGTAACTGCTGTTTTAATTGACATTGGCTTATGCTACCTATGCGCTCGTTTAAGGACAGTGACGTGGCGGCCAGCAGAACTATCCAGACCAGCACCACCGCAGCATACGAGTCCTCTTTTTGCCATTGAACTTGATAAGTTCAAGGGGGCGAAGATGCTGCCGCCGCATGTTGAGCATTGCACTTTTCAGGTGCAAATATTATTTGATGATCATGATCAAGGTACAATGCTCGAGTCAATTAGTTTATTTAATCATAATTCATTTGTATTTATAAGTAATTTAATTGTAAGCATAATTAATTCATAGGTAAGCATAATTCGTGCATAAAAATCGTGTTATTAATAAACAAAGGTTAGTTCTTGTTTGGATACCAGCAGGACTAGTTTATTCAAAACACCCTAACCCTCCCGTTTAAGACTGCTTTTGATACCGTGAGGAACTAGCGTTACCTAGCCTCTTCACATGTTAAGAAAGGTCTGTTAACACAATACAAACCAGCTTAGACTGCGCTAGTGTTCCCTAGCCTCCGCCCAAGAACTTTGTATTGTTTTCCTAACAGTACCGTTATTGTGGTAGGTCGTTGTGCAGTGGAGTGGGTTGACATGCATTCGGGTTTGCTTTCGAAGAAGAATTTTGATAATGGAAAGGATAACGAGGACAGGTATGCCTATGGAGGTTAGTGTATACGAGTATGTGGTCCATTCTTGAACATTGTTCCTTGTTTCTAATAATTAAATTTTTTTGGTATTGTCGATATGAAGATCTTGTGAAGATCTTGGGAAGATATGAAGATCAAATGATTAACATACGTGGGTATTGTGAGGGATATTTTTGTTGTTTAGGGTGACCGGTGGTGTGGCAGGTGTCCTTCCTTAGAGTGAAAGTTATGTGTGCGGATTTAGTTTCGTTTACCATAATTCTCCAGTTTCTAAGCCATGTTTGGATTGCGTTTATGTATTGTTTTAGTATTTCTGATGCAGTTACTGCTTCCGTGTGTGATGTTAAGATAGCTGTCTCGTCTGCATATGTAGCTACCGTGATGCCTGATAGTGTTGGCAATTCAGCCGTATATGAGAGATATAATGTTGGTCCTAAGACGCTACCTTGCCGTAACCCTGCTTTAATTGGATATGGTTTTGTTATGTGATTGTTGATTTTAATTTGAAAGGTTCTGTCTTGTATAAATGATTTTAGCAGCTCGTAGTAGTGCAGAGGGAAATATTTTATTATTTTATGCAACAGTCCTTCGTGCCACACTTTGTCGAATGCCACACATCGAGAAATACCGCAGAGGAGTACTGTTTTTCTTCAAAGGATTTTCATACAGCTGAAGCTATTCTGTTTACCTGCTCAATGGTGGAGTGACTGCACCTGAAGCCGAACTGGTGATTTGGGATCAGATTTACATCAGCTATTATTGAATTCATTCTACCAAGGATTAATTTTTCGCAGATTTTTGACAGGATAGGTAAGAGGCTAATGGGCCCGTAAGATGTAACTAGTTCGACCTATGGGCCTGGCTTAGGAATAAGGATAATCTCTGCTACTTTCCTCTGTGCGGGAAAGTGACGTAGGCGGAAACACGCATTATTAATAATAGTTATAAGTCTAATTGCTATCAGTGGTAATACTTTTATCATTTTTCCTGTAATTTTATCGAATCCTGGGGCTTTTTCGTAATTGATATTTTGAACAATCTGTAATACTTCCTTGATTTTTGCAGGTTTGATAATTGAAAGGTCATGACAATCACTAGTTTCAAGAAGTAGCTTTTCCTCATACATAGTAATTTTCCTTGGGTGCGGCTCAAATACTTTGCAAAGATGGCTTCCAAAGGTTGTGGCTTTTTTGTCATCGGCTTAAGACCATTTTCCATTTGGTTCCCTCATTAGAGGAATAAATCTAATTGCATTTTTTTTTAATTTTCTATTATGTTTAACAAATGTGTTAGATGGGTATTTTAAGGCTTGGTGCGCTTAGTGTTGTGAAACTGTTTTACAAGTCGATGGTGGATTTAAAGGGAATGTTGCATGACAAGCGTTCTTGAATATACCTCTTAAACATTTTCCAATTTGTGTTCATGTACAGATTTTCCGATTCGTATGTTTGCGAGTGTAACGTTATTACTACTGGTGAGTGGTCAGACGTTAAGTCTAAACAGGAAAGTGCTTCAAAATACTTTTGACGTGATAACGTCTTATAAATCGATGGCCGGCTGCACAAATGAAAAATCGTGACTCATTGTCACGTTCCGCCTGAGCTGAGCGGACGAATGAGAGATTCGTACATTAGTTTGAATTCATGAGAGATTCTTGAATCCACACTAATGCTCGTATGGACGAATGAGAGATTCGTACATACGCATATTAGTTTGGATTCATGAGAGATTCCTGAAACCACACTAATGCGCGTTTGGACGAATGAGAGATTCGTACATACGCATATTAGTTTGGATTCATGAGAGATTCTTGTATCCACACTAATGCGCGTATGAACGAATCTCTCATGAATCCAATCTCATACGCGTATAAGTTTGGATTCATGAGAGATTGTTGAATCCACACTAATGCGTGTATGTACCAAATAATAAATTGTTAATACATAGCATATTGTTACCTATAATTAATCTGCATAATTTAAGTAAAAAAATTTATTGAAAACATTTACATTTTCAATTAGCTCCTTCGTTGTATTATACTAAATAATGATAATTGAGTGAAAATAATTCAATTTAATTCATAAAAGTAGGCAATTTTTCATCCATGTTTTCTTATGACGTTATCACGTAAAATTATCGTCCGTAAACCGACTCTACAGACAACCAATGTTTTTTTGTTTATGCCCTTTACGATCGCAAAATCAATTAGGTCTGGTAGCTTCCTTGTATCTGTTGGCCAATATGTCGGTTTGCCGGTGGAAATAGGAATGCAGTTGTTGTTTTGCATAGTTTCATATACGAGCTTAACGCAAGGAGAAGGAGTCGCTGATCTTGATCCCCACCAGGGATGTTTTGCATTAAAATCACGGCCGGCGATGAATCTTTTTCCTAAGTGTTCGAATAAATTAGAGAGATTCCTACGCGTCAACTTTTGGCTTGGAGGGAAATACATTGCTGCGATAAATACTGGCCCGCGGGTGTCTTTTATTGCTACACTAATTGCTTGCACGGAGTTTTCACTAATGTTGGGATTAAAGTTGTGATCTATTTTTGTTTTTAATATGAAAGCGGTACCACAATGTGCTTTGTTGTTCGGGTGATTTGATTTGTATATTGTGCAGTTTAATCGTGTAGAATAGAATAAAGTTTTAGTTGTAAAATTTGTTTCAGCAATAATCATTATGTCTATAATATATATATAATATTATGTCTTCGTGAATCAGGAACGTTTTTAATTCTAAGAGTTGTTGCATGAGGTCATCTGCGTGCCAGATTACAATCTTCAGCCTGTTTATTTTGACAGGCTGCTTAAAAGTGTGGTCAGTAAGTTTAGCATTGAGTCCATTCTTACCATTAGCTGTTCCATCATTCGCTCGAGTTTATTACTATCCTTCATTGCTGATTGTGTGTTTACTCGCTTTGGTACATGTGGTAAGCTTGTGTCCTCTGGGTTTACTATTGCTTGTGAGTATGAATTGGTTGGTATGTCTCTATTAATTATATTTGCGTTTGTGTTGGTAGTTGTATTTGGCTTGTTTACTAGATTTTGCCGCCTTAGCGTCTTTTCCCTAAGTCTTGGATACAATTTTTGTAATAATTGTTTACGTATGGGACATCCTTTGTAGCTCGCAGTATTATTACCAAGGCAGTTAGCACAGACTGTATATGATACCTTTTCCTTGATTGGACAGTCCTTTACGCATCCTGTCCATTGTAACAGTAATTTTTGTTATCCCCGTTGTTTTGGCATTTTTGGCACTGTGGTAGGTCCCTTTTAGCATTTGGAGGCTCAAATTTGAATACGGAGTTCAATAATCTGGTTACATTTTAAATTTCAGAGTTATTTGCTTTTGATTCAATTTCTATGGAAAATAACGGTAAGGCCACTTTTGTGATACGGTGACGAATATTTGATAGTTTTGTTACCTTGTGTCCGTATTCTTCGAATGCAAAGGCACCAAGCTGAAGAGCAATCCGGACGTCAAGTAGATAAGTACTATAAATTAAGCAATTTTGTGAAATTCATAGTAGACTAGGTTAAGAATAGCAAACTCCATCTCGTGTGGGCATCAGTCCCAAATTCCAATAATTGTTATTATTTAATTGGAAAACAATAAGGTCGTAACATGAAATGATTTATTAAACAATTACACACAAAAATATGATATATTATAAGTTCTAGTTATTATTCATAAATTCAAATAAACAGAAGATAATTTGTTTATTATGTCAAATTAAACAGTTAAACAGTTAAACACAAATTACAAACAATTGACTACTGAGTTCAATAAAAATCCTATTAAGAATGTATATTAAACAAGTAGAACACAGTAGATTTATTTGTATAGTATTAATTAAACAATTTAATATTATTCATTATTTACATATGTTGGCTCATCCGCCAAGGTATGCTGGTGGTACATCCGCCACACTCGTGTTGACAGTGATACTTACTGGGTGACCCTTCCGAAAACGAGTGGCGCTCACCCACGACATTCTTCGCGGGCTAAAGGCCGGGTGTGTCAGCCAACCCCCTTAAGGCCCGGAAGCTTACGTCACAAAATGAATTTTGCGCCTGTGACTACGTAGAGGACATAAATAACCCATGGTGGTAACGTACACAGCAGCATTACCATTCGACAAAGTCCATATGGACCATGTGCAACCAGCACCCGAGACCACACAGGGGAACAAATAAACCTTGAGTTTCCAGGATGATTTCACACAATCCAAGGTCGTAGTTCCTTCGCCAAATATAGATGCCAAGACGGTAAGCACAAGCGTTAGTTGATGAGATCATAAGGTACAAGAAAGTTAAACACCAAAATATTCAGTTATTAAATTAAAGTGAAATTCGTGCATGAATTCTTTTCCCGAAGTAAAAACTTACGGTAGAAACGGTTTTTAAAGTTCAATGCGTTGCCGCTGAAAAGTACGGCCAGTTGGACATTTTAACTTAAACTGACAATAATAACGAAACTTGTGCGTTTTCAACAGAACTGCCAGTTGGAAATTATTTCTTCCTTAATATGGTGGTAATTCGATAACGATAATTAACTTCCAACGTGTGCTACTTTCGCTTTAGTACACAATAAACAGTGATTCTGTTTTTTATAAACCAACATAACATATATACATATCATAACAAACATTAATCAATCAAATGTCATAAGGTCTTGTTTTTGAGACACACATCGACTGCCTGGATATTGGAATATTTCGGTTCGTCTCTTTGGATCCCACACCTGCAGCTTACGGAACTGGTCACCACGGACTACCTCTGACTGCTGAGGATTACCAGGCCTGCTTTGCTTTTCTTTTTATACACTTTTAATAATAATATTATATTTTAGTAGTCTAGTCAAGCTCTTGTTGTTTAGTTTAGCAGAAGTTTCCGCCTTTCTACTCTTTTCCTTACTTTTCATTCAATTTACTTAGTCTTATTGATTTTATATTCAACTTTTTAAGACATTCTTTTTTCTGTAGGTCCTATTCGATTCACGGATACTTATGCCTACATCATGTATATGGTTTGTAGCGCCGCGACTTGTGGAGACGTAAATTCTGATCAGCTTCTACCTTGCCATGGTCTTTGCCGTTAAAATACAATCCAAAGACTCGGGAGTCTTGGATGCCCTTTCCTCGCGACTTTCAGACTTTAATGTGGAGATACGTATTCTGGGCTCTTCCCTTACAAACTCGGCACGTGTTCACGCCTCGCTTCTCAAGTCACTCGACTCTCAAAGAGATTTCGGCCCTCGAACGGTGACTGATACCCCTCTGGACCCCACCAAGGCCCCTCCTCCTTAATTGCGAAAGTCTATGCCAATTTCACCCAGGATCACCAGATCAAACAAACCAATTTTAGCTCTTCCACACGCTGTTACTCTTATCACCTTCTCCCCCTCATGTCCTATTAGTAACAACATACATTTCCCGATTCTATCCTCTTCCAATGGGGATCACTCTAATTCTGACATAATTAATCTATACACGGGAAGAATGAGATATGTTCTCAAGATTCATAAGTCAATTGTTCACTAAATACAAAATTCAATCGTTCTCATTTATTTTCCAAAACTAATTTCAACTTTCACTTTCGACACTAAACTATGTCATCTTAATACAAAATTCAAGCGTTTTTAAATTTATTTTCAATTTGCGCTTTTATAGATTCAAAATTCAATTGTCCTGTAAATTCAAAATCCAATCGTTGTCATTAATTTGTTTCACATTTATTTCAACTCTCACTTTCGACAATGAGCTATGATCCCTAGATACAAATTTCAAGCGTTCTTACTTTTGTTTTCAATTACCTCCTTTCAAAATTCAATTCTAGCCTAAATTCAAAATTCAATTGTTCTCTTCATTCAAAATCCAATTGAGCAGAGGAGACGTTAGGCAAATAAACGATTTACGAAGGAATAAACAATAATTTTTTAAAACAGAGGAACGAAAGAAAAAAAACATTGGCAATAACGTCATGCCAAGGACAATAGGGTACGTTAAGCTATGTGCAGTTTGATCGGAAGCAAAGAAAACAAAACAACAAAAAGGGGAGAGAAAAACAAAGGGGTTTTCAGAGAGCAGTTTAACGTCTAATGTTAATAGTTGACCAAATTGAAGGAGCCAAGCACATTAAAATTGTGATTCCATAAGGCGGAAATATGTTTAGGCGTACTCGAATATGAGAGAAGGAATTTGAAGATTGTGCAGTTTAACGTCGACAGTGAAAAATATTGGACTGCGTAAGGTGTGGTAGGAGACAAAGAGGGTGTTAGGGCTCCACGACGCATCGAGCAAAAGCGTCGATCTGTGTTTAATTTGGAGAAAGTGAAAAGGGTAAGGAGAAAAGAAAAATCAAACAGGAAAATATTTGGATAATGCAGTTTAACGTCGTGCCTAGGACGATGGAAGAACATTCGACATTCGTTCAATACAGGGAGAGGAGAGAGAGATAGAGAGAGCGAGAGAGACAGAGAGAGAAAGAGACAGAATTTGGAGCGGTGTATCGTTTTAATGATGGAGGACCAGGGGCACCAGGGGTTCATATACAACAGGCGGAGGGAGAGGGTTTGGGAGGAGATAATAAGGTAAATACGAGCAAGTAATTCCTCATCTAGATGCAATTTCTACATTTCTGCACATTCTACGGTTCCAGCACGCATTATGAAAGGGTCTTAACCGACAGTGCAAGACATGGTTGAAGCAGTTTAATGACTTGTTGGGGTCAACGAAAAGGTCCTTACTGAAGGTGGAAAGTTTGAAAGGAGATAGCGCAGGTGGCATATGGTATGAACGTGCTACAGACTTCGAAAGGATTTGAAAAATAGGCTTCTACTTCGCAGGGAGTGCCTTGCTAAATTGGGGAAAGCGAGCGGGAGAGAAAAAACGGGGAAATTGAGAGAGCAGTTTAACGTCATGCCTAGGACAATGTATTGTTTGGTGGATCCTCGAGCGGAGGTGGTATATGGAACAATGACAATGGCCTAGGGTTAGGAGTGGGAGAAATGTGGCTTCTGTACTCTGCCACGTTTCGTGGTTCATGTATGGTTCGTTGGCGCCCTTTTCTACATATCTGCACCACTCCAACTATGAGGATGAGGGAGAAAACTACGTATAACATGGTATAGTGGTGAGTGTGGTGATTGTTTAAATTCAGGCGGGGTACCAGTTCGTCCTCTCTTTGTTGTGAGACTTTATTGCCAGTTCGGCCAGTTCGTCTTCGAGTTTTTCTGGGGACTCATCAATATTAGGAGCTTCAGAGGTAAAAAGAGTAGTGGTTTTAGGATCTGACTTGGTCGCCAAGGGTGTTGTGACGTTTATATGACGGGCGGTATGCGGAAAACTAGGATTTCGCCTCTCGTTTTGGCTATGTATGATGAAGCTATTGGACCTCAGATAGCAAGTGGGTTCAATATGAAGTAACGCTGTTTGGTTTAATTCCACGGACTGAACAGAGTTATTACACAGAACTTCGGCGATGTGGAGTGTCTTGGTGGCGTAGATCCAAGCGTTAGAGCGAGAGAAAGAAATCCAGTAAGAGGTACGCTTGGTATAGGTAAGTTGACACTGGAATGTATCTACGCCACATTTTATAAAGGAGTCTCACATTTGAAAGGCCTTGACTGAGCATTAGGGAAAATAGGGAATTTCTCTCGACAGAAGTACTAAGAGGCGTCTGAGGATAGGCAGTCGTGAAAATCAATAGTGCCCATTTCGTAAATATGTTTTCGGTTAAGATCGATCAAGAGGACTTCGGAAGCCGGTTGAATATAACATAGAGAGTTGTTGCAGACTGTAGGTAGTGGAAGAATCCTGAAGGTTTGATACACATCTCTGAAGGGTAGGGGTAATTTTAATTCGATGATTAATTTGGAGTTAATTATTTTGGCGGAAATAGTGGAGAGCTTAAAAATTTGCCAAATCATATTGGGAAGAGGGTCGAATGGGATAGCTTTTTGAGGGTCAATTTGCTGCCGAATCGTCGAGAGAAGGTGTTCCACCTGAGAAGGTGCTATGAGCGTAGGGTGAAATCCGCCGTGTTTAACATCTGCTAAGAGCTCTATCAGGTCGGATTGAGTGGATTGGTATTGGTTTATAATTAAAAGGACTAACGAGAAAAGAGAGTTTATTTCGGTTGCCCATTCATTTACATGTACTTGATTTTCAACTTTGAAGACCTTGGATTCGAGGGTGGTTATTTTGGTTAGATTGATGGTCGCGCCCAAAAAAGAGGTCTAATTTTTCAATAGGGAAGGCAAGTGGAGATTATTTTGTTGAAGGGTCCGTATATGCTCGTCGTATCTTTAAGCGACCGAAACCAACCATTGAAACCTATTTATCCAATGAAACCAGCACACTCACCCCAAGACGGCTGGTCACCGCGGGGAATGATGACCACTACCCTCCAAATACTACCCCTCTATCCCAAATGAATGCCTTTAGAACGACGAAACAGCAAATCACTAAATACATACACATAGCAACATACAACACACTCTCTCTGAGGACGGAAGAAAGCCTAGAGGAACTTTTGCACTCTATGAAAGACATAAAATGGGCTATTATAGGCTTGAGCGAAGTGAGAAGGTATGGTGAAGCTATTGAGGAGCATGGCCAATACATATTATACTTCAAAGGCGAAACACCAGGAAGGCATGGAGTGGGATTCCTGATAAGAAAAAAACCCAAACCCTTCATTTCAGAAATAATCGGCATATCAGAAAGAATTGCTATATTGAACATTAAGCTACCCCCTGGTAAAAAAATATGGTCTGTAGTGCAAGTCTACTCGCCAACCGAGCAATCTACTACCTTAGAAATTGAGTCATTCTACGCGTCTCTTAATGCTGCCATAAAAAAGCATGCACAAAATAATTCCATTGTAATGGGGGACTTTAATGCACAAGTCGGAACACCGAGAAATGGAGAAGACATCGTACTGGGTCCCTACAGTAGCGGGAAAAGAACAAGAAACGGACAGAAACTAATCGAAATGGCGTTCGAAAACAACATGAAAATACTAAACAGTCAGTTCAAGAAGAGAGCTTCTAGCAGATGGACATGGATATCGCCAGACGGCCGGTATAGAAACGAAATAGACTACTTTCTAACGAACAGACCCAGATCATTTGACGACTGTGGTACCATCGCAAACCTCAACTTCAATAGCAACCATAGAATGCTAAGAGCATGTCTGAACACATCATCTGCTACGAAATCAAGCCGACCTTTCAAAGAGAGAGCAACAACATCACACATCAACGCAAGTATAGGCACCATCAAAGAGAATCTCAACTCTGTGACAGAATCACGTCTCGAACATCTAAGTACCCAACAGAAATACAACGTATTACATGAAATACTGACAGCAAGAGCTGAAACCAGCACTGAAGGCAAATCAAAGAATAAGAGACTCATATCAGAAAAAACTAACGATCTCCTAGATGAAAGATCAAAATTAATCAGCATATCAAATAAAACGAAAACTATCAGAGAACATGGAGATGGAAATAAGAAAAGATAGAGAACGTCTGAGAATCAATACTTTTGAAAAATACATCAACAGGACCGGTGGCATAAAAAAGGCCCTCAAAGCTTTATCAGACAAAACCAACTGGATACCTAATATGAAAGACCGACAATGCAGGACAAGGACAAAAAGGTCAGACATATCATCAATAGCAACAAACTTCTATAAAAACCTATATTCCAGCAAGAATCAAATAGAAAGTACCGACCTAAACAATAGCGACAGTGTGCCACCTATAATAGAAGATGAAATACACAAGGCAATCAAAACACAGAAAAAAGATAAAGCTCCTGGTCCAGACGAGATCAGCAACGAATTACTTCAAAGCTGCAGGAACTACATTGCACCACTATTAAAGCATATTTTCAACGACATATTAAACAACGAAATAGTTCCGACACAGTGGACAACATCAACGATCATCCTGCTTCACAAAAAAGGCGACAAGGCAGAAATAAACAACTATAGACCCATCAGTCTAATGTCAAACATCTACAAAATCTTTGCCAAAATAGTCCTAGGCCGAATAACAGGAACTCTGGACGAAAACCAGCCTAAGGAGCAGGCCGGCTTTAGAGCAGGCTACTCAACACTAGACCATATACATACTGTGAGACAAATTTTCGAGAAGAACAAGGAGTTCAACGTACCATTCTACTGCTGTTTCATCGACTACAATAAGGCATTCGACTCAGTTGAGCACGAAGGTATCTGGCACTGTCTAAAGAACCAAGGAGTCGAA
The DNA here is from genome assembly GCA_963971475.1 of Chrysops caecutiens. Taxonomy (NCBI): domain Eukaryota; kingdom Metazoa; phylum Arthropoda; class Insecta; order Diptera; family Tabanidae; genus Chrysops; species Chrysops caecutiens. Next base: position 51,796,391 of record OZ020567.1, on the reverse strand, counting down.
CAAAAGTACATCAGAATTATAAAAAACGTATACACTAACAGCACGGCTAAAATAAAGTTAGAAAAAGAAGGAAACGAAATAAAAATAAACAGGGGTGTAAGACAAGGAGACCCGTTATCGCCTAAACTATTCACAGCCGTCCTAGAAGAAATCTTCCGAAAACTAAATTGGGATCAGTTTGGACTGAATATAAACGGGGAAAAACTATCTCACTTACGGTTCGCTGACGACATTATATTATTCGCCGAAACAAAAGAACATCTACAAAACATGCTCATAGACCTAGAAAGAGAAAGCGGCAAGGTAGGTCTAACAATGAACATCGCCAAAACCAAAGCGTTAACGAATGCGTCTGAAGATCCCATCATCATAAATGGCGAGCCAATCGACTATGTGAGAGAGTACAACTATTTAGGCCAACAAATTTCAATGACAGATGTAATGTCAAAGGAAATAGATACCAGAATTGGGAGCGCTTGGAAATGTTACTGGCGTCTAAAAGAAGTGATGAAAAACAAAGAAATCAAGGTTTCCATCAAATCAAAGCTGTATAACACCTGCGTGCTACCAGTTCTAACTTATGGATGCCAAACCAGGGCTCTCACCAAAGCGCAAAGTAAAAAACTGGAAACTTGTCAGTCAGCAATGGAGAGAAGCATGCTGGGCATAAGGAAGTCTGACAGAATACGCAACAAAACCATCAGGAGACGTACGAAGATAGAAAACGTCTCAGTCAGAATAAGAAAACTCAAGTGGCAATGGACAGGCCATACTTTAAGAGGCATCGATAAGTGGAACAAAAACATAATGTTCTGGTATCCGAGAAACAGAAAAAGGAAAAGAGGTAGACAAATTCGAAGGTGGGAGGATGAAATAAAGGCAACAGCTGGAAAACTATGGGTTAGAAAAGCCCTAAATCGGGAAGAGTGGAAGAAATTGGAGGAGGCCTTTGCCAAATTTGGGCAAACAGATGGAATTGGCGGCGTCACCGACTCAGCAGAGTCGGTAATTTAAAATTATCTTCTGTAAATATTATCTTCCGTCTGAACAAAAGGCTTATTATTATTATTATTATTATTTAGGTCCTGGCAGCTCTTTTCATGGTTTTTACAATGTTTTGTAACACAAGAATGTTAGACTGGCTACCAATGTACATACTCAACGAGAAGAAAGACGTTGTCACGTCAAAAATTTCTGACAGAGCAACTTGACCCAAAGCGTCTCGGTCACCAGTCAAGAAAGGAAATTGAACGCTGCTAAACACTAACAACAACAAGGGGCATTTCATGAATGGAAACAATTACGAGAAGTAAAGAATGAGGAGAATGGACGGAAATGCAAAAGGGGAATAGATGGTAGCCGGACGAAAGGAAATTGGAGACTGATGTACGATGAATAAACAAAACGTGAATGAATGGGGAAAAGTCGTTGACCTTAGCAATCAAACCTGGATCAGCGGTTCAGCAAAGGTAAATCAATCAATCGATTAGAGCAGGCTCAGCAGGAAAAAGCGGTATAAAAGAGCATTGAAAATTAGCAGGAGGCAGTTCAATCTTGGCAAGGGCAAGCATAGACAAACAGTCCTGAAGTCGAGTGACCAGTCGAAGTCATCACCACCAAGCAGACCTGCCGAAGTCATCACCACCAAGCAGACCAGCCGAAGTCATCACCAACAAGCGGATCAGCCGAAGTAATCACCACCAAGCAGACTAGCCGAAGCCATCACCACCAAGCGATTTCGCTCAAATCGATACATATGGCGGCTAAGCGCCGTTCAAAATAAGTTTCCAGGATGGCAGGAGGGCAGTATAAAGTATTTGGTTCGGACTGGTTTAGACAGTAATAGAGAGTCGTCAGTTTCGATAGGAGAAGGTGGTAGGTATTCGATTTGGTTACTTTTAGCTTTTTCTTGTACATTGTTATCCAGGTTTTCAGTGGCTTTGGCCAGGCTTCTTGTTATTGCATACACGGAGGTCATATGTTTAGAGTCAGTTTGTTTCTCAGTGTTATCACTCTCGGGGGTATTCCCTTGAGGTTCCGCAGTTGCTCTGCTTAAGGCGTCGGCGTTTGTATTAAGTTTCCTACCTTGTGGGTTATTGTATCATCGTACTCTTCTAAACGGATTCTCCACCGCATCAATCTTGACGAGTGGTTCTTTAAGTTTATGAGCCAAACTAGAGGCTTATGATCAGTGATAATAGAAAACTTCCTTCCATATAAGTATGGTCCAAATTGTTCCACGGCGTACATGATAGCAAGCAGCTCTTCTTCGATTGTCGAGTATCTTGTTTCGGCACCGTTTAGAGCACGACGCGCGTATACAATGGGGTGATCTCCATCTTCGTCCTGCTGCGAGAGGACAGCTCCTAGAGCAAGATCACTGGCATCGGCCGTGACGTAAAATTGCTGCGAAAAGTCGGGATGTCCCAGCATGGGGAGGTTATTAATCGTTGTTTCAAGTTTGTGAGGGTTTCGTCGCAAAGGGCATCAAATTTGAAGGGTACGTCCTTCTTTATAAGGTTTGTCAAGGGCATGACGATCGTAGAAAAATTTGGGATAAATCGGCAGTAATATCTGATAAATCCGAAAAAGGCTCTGATATTCTTTACCTTATTTGGTCTCGGATATGTTTTGACTGCAGTTATCTTCCCTGGATCTGGTTTGACACTGTTTTCCGTGATCAAGTGTCCCAGATACATTATCCCTTGCCAAAGGAAATGGCATTTTTCCGCCTGCAACTTTAGTTTGAAGTCGCGTTATCGTTGAAAAACAGCAATGAGCCTGTTATTGTGTTGAGATAGATTGTACCCATGGATAACACAGTCATAGCAAGTGAAATAGTGAATTCCTTGTAATCCAAGATATTATTCATGGTTCTTAGGAATGTAGCGGGAGCTCCTTTCAGGCCGAATGGCATTCGAATGTATTCGTCATGACTATTAGGCCTACTGAAGGCTGTTTTTTCCCGATCCCTGTTGTCCATTCTTATCTGGTGAAACCCACTGGCCAAGTCGAGCGTCGTAAAATACTTTGATCTCCCAAGTTGGTCCAGTATGTCTGTTATATTTGGTAGAGAGAACGCGTCTCCTACCGTCATCTCATTAAGACGCCGGAAATCTACCACTACTCGCCATCTCTTATTCCCTTGGTCATCGGGTTTATTAGGAACGAGGAATGAAGGAGAGTTCCAGGGACTATAAGAATGTCTGAGAATGCCTGATTTTAGCATCTCCTGGACTTGGTTATCCACTTCCTTACGGTTTGCATCTGGTTATCTGTACGGTTTAGTGTATCTAGAGAGATGATTAGTTTCTACCTCAATTTAATGGGTCGTCGCGTCCATACAGGGCAATATGTCTCCTTCTTTCGAGAATATATCATTGAAGGTTCTACAGATATCTCGAATTGATGTCTCCTCTTGTTCATTACAATGATCCAATTTCACGAGTTTTTGCAGTTTCTTTATTCTGCCCTCAAATGGATCTTGATCAAAGTTTGGAGTTATCACTACGAAATTCTTCGCATATAGGTACTCTAAGTCTAGATCATGGAATGGTAAAGTAACGTCTTCCTCCGTAGTATTGATGATTAAGACTTTCTCCATTCCATTCTCAGGTATAGCAATAGAATTGCCTATATACACTTAAGGAATTATCTCTTTATTCGAGATAACCGTCGCTGTGGGGACCGTAGTGGGTGTTGCAGCATACTCGGTTACTCACATAGTGACTGCACACCAGAACTTTGCTGAGTGAACTGGTAGTGCTCTGTTATCCATTTCATGTTCATCAAAACAAAAATAATTTTAGCAATACGCATACGCAAAGAACTTACCGGTCACTTACCTGCAAGCGGAATGTTGCTATGGCAAAATTAAATAGGTCATTTGCATGCCCCTCCACTAGATTTTTGGCTATAATAAGGTTTTAATTTTGTACAAAAATTGAGCAATTTGAATAAAGAATTCAGTTGATAGTCGAATACAGTACTAAACTCATTTCTCAAACTCACAGTCTCCCAAAATATTCACCTATCTCAGACCCTCTGAAGAGTTTTGCTATTGCTCGCAGAACTCAACAAAGGAATCCTCCACCTTTATGGATTGGAAACACCACCACCACCGGGAAAACACAACATGGCGACCGTGACAAAGAGCCAGCAATGTCGAAGGAATTAGCCAGAAAATCTAAAAGATTGAAATCAGTCCCGGAAAAAAGTATCGAAAACTTAACAATTTGGCCGGCGAGCTACACACCAACACTAAAAACTACGGAAGAAAGGCCTAAAATAGAGACAGGTGCAGAGAGCAGCTGCAAACTTGGACCTACTCCTAGAAATATTAGCGACGTTAGGAAAATGTTATTAGAGGATAGAACTAATAAAGCTGAAACTAGAGGCAGTAGGCGACAAAAAATAATAACAAACATTGAAAAATTAAAAGAAACACTAAGTAAATGTTCAGACGAGGAAGAAAAGATTAGGTTCATTATATTCTTAACAGAAGAAAAAAAAACAAATTAAATAGATTAAGAAAGCACAAAAAGATGAATGTATCTCAACTGTAAACAAGTTTTTCTCTCAACAAATAAGAGTATGGCTTAACCCGAAGAAAGTAAAATCGTTTGCTACAGTAAATTATATATTAATTGGAGTAAACATTGTGCAGAATTAACTTAACAGTTTTTAAGAAAAGCTTCGTGCCTATATAACTTAAAATGGGAACAACCAATTCAAGACAATCAGATAATACTGGTGAAACTGTAAACAATTAAACAGTATTGGATACAGTTTCAGTTGAAAATAAGAAAGTCCTCTGGTTATTAAAGGCCATATTGATTGTACTAATTTTGAGTGAAATAGGCAAACTATGTATGCAACACAGACGTGGACTTCGCAAGCGTTACCTTGCTCCACCTTCTAGGGTAGCCATAGTTGGTTGTACTAGTCAAGTATAAAAAAATACTAGTAAATAGATAACTTAAATGAAATGATAAAGAAATCAAAATATATTATATCAAACTTTAATAAGTTAGGAACAGAAAAATATACGGAAAAAACATTAAAAGAGGCAAGAGTTGAGCAATTTCTCTCACAAGCAAAAAAGCTAAAACCCATAAAAACCACTGAGGGACAATCCTATTTATTAGTATGAGATTTAGGGAATGTTGAGATAAATTTAAAATTCCCGCCTTCTCTTATCGTACTATTCACGTAAAATAAGAGTGGCAACACTTTTAAATTTAAACACTAAGTAACTAACTGTAATTAGTAGTAGTTCTGTTTTGTACTTGAAGTTGCACTTGTCGATAGGAGTTTCCTGAGAAAAAATAAAATCAATTTTGATCCGTGCAATCCAGTTTAATTATTGAGAACTCGATTAATCCGTATAATTTACAACAGGTTGAGATAAATTTAAAATTCCCGCCTTCTCTTATCGTACTATTCACGTAAAATAAGAGTGGCAACACTTTTAAATTTAAACACTAAGTAACTAACTGTAATTAGTAGTAGTTCAGTTTTGTACTTGAAGTTGCACTTGTCGATAGGAGTTTCCTGAGAAAAAATAAAATCAATTTTGATCCGTGCAATCCAGTTTAATTATTGAGAACTCGATTAATCCGTATAATTTACAACAGGTTATGGGCCCAGTTCACCCTTAATCTGCCGAAAAAAGGAAAAAATCGAAATAACACGTTTCACGTTTTCTGGTGAAATATATTTTTTCGCGAATTTCCAATTTTTACCACGTGAAGACCAATTATCATAAAATTAAAAATGAACAATACAATAATGTCAATCCCGAAACTCACGGGTAGAGACAACTGGACGAGCTGGAGTTTTGCTGTTAAGGCATACTTGCAACATGAGGATTAATACACATGTGTACTAACGGAACCAGATGCAAGTGATGCTAACAAAATGAAAAGCGATGTGAAAGCTAAGTCAAAGTTGATATTATTAGTAGATCCAGTTTTGTATGTACATATTCAAGATGCAGCAAGTGCAAAACAAGTATGGGATAATCTCACTATGGCATTTGAGGACAGCGGATTAACTAGAAAAGTGGGACTATTAAAAGACTTAATAAATACAACACTAGAAACAAGTGAAAGTGTGGAAGCTTACGTGAATAAGATAATGTCATCAGCTCATAAGCTCAGAAACATTAACTTTAAAGTGGATGACGAGTGGCTTGGAACATTGATGCTTGCTGGGCTGCCGGAGACATACAAACCGATGATTATGGGCATAGAAAGTTCTGGGGTAAAAATTAGTGCCGATATCATAAAAACAAAGTTGATACAAGAAATAAAAACAACTGATACAGACACTACCGCACTTTACACCAAGAATAACAAGTTCAATAAGTCAAATAACCTTCAACAAAGTCAGCGAAAAGGGCCGAGATGTTTTAACTGCAACCGTTACGGACACATAAGTAAAAATTGCAGATCTAAGAAAAATGCAAAGGAACAAACGAATAAAAATTCTGGATATGTAGCTGTTTTTTCTGCAACAGCAACGAATGATGACGGGTGGTACATTGACTCTGGAGCGTCTATGCACATGACGATGAGGCAAGATTGGCTTTATGATGAAATGCCTCCGCCAATCACAAGCATAAAAATAGCGAATGACAAAATGCTCCCAGTTAAGGGTTGTGGAAAGGTAGATCTAAAAGTTGTGACGAAAAATGGTCAAATTCAAACTATTCAAGTAAAAAATGTACTATATGTACCAGAATTAGTAACTAATCTACTGTCAGTTAGCCAAATAATAAAGAATGGATGCACCATACAGTTCACCGATCATGGCTGCAAAATATTCAACCACAGGAATTCTGAAATAGCAGCTGCAAGTCTCATCTGCAATATGTACCGGCTGAATATCAACACGATAAAAGCATACAATTGTAAGCAAAATGAAACAGAGCACTTATTATGGCATCAAAGAATGGCACATTTGAATTTTAATGATTTAAATAAACTACCAAACAGTACCAATGGCGTGAAATTAGTTAAAAACAACGATAAAATAATTTGCGAATACTGTCAAAAGGGAAAACAGTCTAGAATGCCGTTTCCAGCTGAAGGTTCGCGAGCAGGAGAACCCTTAGAACTTATACATTCTGACATATGTGGACCACTGGAAGTAAAATCAATAGGAGGAGCTAGGTACTTTCTCACATTCACTGACGATTATACGAGGAAAGTATTTGTATATTTTTTAAATAACAAATCAGATGCTTTCTCTAAATTCAAGGAATATAAAGCATTAGTAGAAAACCAGCTTAATTTAAAAATAAAAAAATTACGTACTGATAATGGAAGAGAGTACTTGAGCAACGAGTTCTCAAATTACCTAAAGAAATCGGGAATTATTCATCAAACATCGAATACATATACTCCTCAACAAAATGGTATGGCCGAGCGAATGAATCGCACACTAATGGAAAGAGCACGGTGCAAGCTAATCAATTCTGATTTACAAAAACAGTACTGGGCAGAAGCAGTAGCTACAGCTGCTTATATCACTAATAGATGTCCGACACGTGCACTCTCATATAGTACACCTGAAGAAAAATGGACTGGAAGGAAACCAGATGTGAGCCACTTAAAAATTTTTGGATGTGAAGCAATGGTTAAAGTACCGAAAGAAAAATTACAGAAACTGGATCCCAAGGCAAGAAAAATGACATTTATTGGCTATTGCGATACTACAAAAGGTTACAAGTTGATAAACCCAAAAACACACGAAGTAATAATAAGTAGAGACGTTATATTTTTGGAAAATTCAATCAAACAAAACCACATAGTAATGCCTCTAACTACAATCGAAAACACCAACACAACTAGTGATAAAGAGTTTTCAATAACTAGTAAAAAGACAAATGATAGTTCATTTGATAATAATCAAACGAAGGATAGAACTGATGAAATGATGCAACCAAATGACACTACTACAATGATGGATGATGATGAAACCTTTCAATCTGATGAAAACTCTCTTGATAAAAATTCTTTGTATGTTCCCGAAAGAAAAATTGATTTAGGACAACCTAGTCAAATTATAACCAGATCAAAGAAGTTACAACAAAACAATGCTTACCTCTGTGAAAGTAAATTCAAAGGTGATCAAGACGTACCGAAGACATACGCTGAAGCTGTATCATCACAAAACAGAGATGAATGGAAACAGTCAATAAAGGATGAATTAAAGGCACACGAGCAAAATGAGACATGGACATTAGTTAGACAACCTCCAGGAACTAAAACAATTGGGTGTAAATGGGTCTTCCGCTTGAAAGACGAGCCATCAGGACTGATCTACAAATCAAGACTTTGTGCCAAAGGGTGTTCACAAAACTACGGCATCGACTATAAGGACACATTTTCTCCAACAGTAAGGTATGACTCTGTTCGAATATTACTTTCAGAAGTATGTCAACATAACCTAAATATGATTCAATTTGATGTAAAAACCGCCTTTCTCTATGGGGACATCTCAGAAGATATATATATGACCCCACCTGAAGGAATAGATGCCCCACCGAACTATGTATGTAAACTAAAAAAGTCTCTATATGGCCTCAAGCAAGCTCCACGTTGCTGGAATAACAAATTTAAATCAGTACTAAAAAAATTTGGTTTTACAAATAGCCACTCCGATCAATGTGTCTATACAAGTTATACAGATAGAACCAAAGTATACCTCTTACTTTATGTAGATGATGGGCTGATAATATCTAAAGAAGAAACTGTTGTTAATAAAGTATTAAATGATCTCAGAGAAAACTTTGAAATAAGAACAATGGAGCCAGAAAATTTTGTCGGTTTACAAATAGAACGAACAAATAACAAAATATTTATTCACCAGCGAAAGTACATTGAAAAGCTACTTATAAAGTTTAACATGAATGATGCTAATGGAATGAGTACTCCAGTAGATTCTCATATTACATTGGAAAAGTCTAGGTCAGCGCCTGAAGAGAAAATACCATACAGAGAAGCAGTAGGCTCTCTTATGCACCTTGCAATTGTGAGCAGACCAGATATCATGTTTGGAGTAAGCCTGATAAGTCGATTTCTGGACTGCTATGATGATACACACTGGACTGCTATAAAAAGGATACTGAGGTATTTAAAGGAAACCAAAGAATATGGGATACTTTATTCTACAATGGAAAACAATATAGTAGAAGGTTATAGTGACTCGGATTATGCCACTGATAAAGATACAAGACGGTCTACCACTGGTTATGTCTTTATAAAAAATGGTGCAGCTATTACATGGGGAAGTCAACGACAGCAAAGTATAGCTCTATCTACTACAGAAGCAGAATACATGGCTGCATGTGCTGCCACAAAAGAAGCCTTATGGATAAAAAGACTACTCACAGATATTGATACATACAATCAGAATAATATTTGTTTGTACGTAGATAATCAAAGCGCAATATCAATGATCAAAGATATAGATTTTCATAAAAGATGTAAGCACATTGATGTACGATATAAGTTCATTAAAGAAAAGTTTCAAGAAAAAGAAATAGATGTAAAATACCTATCTACAAACGAACAATGTGCTGACATGTTTACAAAAGCTCTTCCTCGAGTCAAATTTCAATATCTTAGAGATAAAATAGGCATAGTATTAAGTAAACAATAATTCATTAATATTGTATATCATTATAATAAGAAAAGGGAAGGCTAGAATTCGGAGGGAATGTTGAGATAAATTTAAAATTCCCGCCTTCTCTTATCGTACTATTCACGTAAAATAAGAGTGGCAACACTTTTAAATTTAAACACGAAGTAACTAACTGTAATTAGTAGTAGTTCAGTTTTGTACTTGAAGTTGCACTTGTCGATAGGAGTTTCCTGAGAAAAAATAAAATCAATTTTGATCCGTGCAATCCAGTTTAATTATTGAGAACTCGATTAATCCGTATAATTTACAACAGGGAAGGAAATAAAGTCACTCATTGAAGAACATAGAAATACTAAGAGTATTAAAATGACGTTTGACATAAAGATGGCAACAGCTCAGGTACCGCCGTACAGCAGATAAGAAGAAGACACAGAATCCTTTTTGGAATCGGTCGATCTTTTGAATGACCTTACTGATGCCGCTGACAGACCAACCATGATTAAATTTATAAAAACGAGAATTACCGGTAGGTGAAAACTTTCAATAACTTCAGACATCCAGACCCTTGATGATGTAAAGTCAAAACTACACCAAAAATTTACTAAGAAATTTTCATCGGATGCCATCCTGGCACAGTTGAAAGCGACGCAGCAAGGTGGTAGAAAACCGACTGACTATATTAATCAAATAGAGAAACTTTCGAGTCAACTAACAAGATACATCGTATAACTGTTATTAATCCACGAACAACTGGCAGAACAACGAGAGACGGAATAACCAACGGGCTAACAACCATACCATGTCAAACAACAGAAATAATGGACGAAGAATATATAGCTGTAGTTCGGAGGAATGCCAGGCCCCCCAGGAAGATGCCAACCCGAATCAGTTGGGGGGGACAAATACAAATTGGAGAATCTTCAATGTAAATCTAAATTTGACGAATTTTATAGTAGCTTACGTTGAAATGAGCGGAAAGAAGTGTATCTTCTTAGTGGACACTGGAGCCGATATATCACTCTTCAAACGGTATTTAATTAAGAACGAGCAGATGTACTCCCCTAACAATAGGTGTACGCTACAGGGAATTACAAGTTCTATACAAACTTCAATCGGTTCTACAGAAACTTTCCTGGTATTTAATAATGATATTACCTTAAGGCATATCTTTCACATCGTCAATGATGTATCTTTCGAAGCCGATGCAATTCTGGGCATGGACTTCTAAGCAAAATATAAAGCTACTATAAATTATGACACATGAATACTGAAATTATATTCTCAAAACGAAATACTAGATATACCAATTTAAAGTGGGCCAGAGACTAATTCATTGCTCATCCCACCTAGATTTGAAGTCATACTCAAAATTAATGTTATAGGTACTGATGAAATGATGACTTGGTAGTACACAATTCAGCAATAGATACAGGCGTTCACACAGCGGCAGCAATTGTATCAAAAGCCAACCCATTAGTATGAATCCTAAATACTACCAATAAACCTGTTAAGGTCATGTGCAACAATATAAAACTAACTCCGTTATCCGAATATAATGTATTTAAACCCACAGCAGAATGTAACGAAAGAAGTAAATACCTCATCTCAAAACTTCACTTCGCAAACAAAGATATACCAAATACCAAGATACTTTCGCTCTTGACAATGAGCGACTAGCGGTTAATAAATTTTATGAACAGTCCATTGAAGTCTCAGATAATATTCCAGTCTATATAAAAAACTACAGGCTACCAGAGACTCAAAAAGAGGAGATCGATACGCAAATCCAGAAAATGCTCAAGGGCGGGATAATCGAAAAAAAAATCGAAAACTCAACCTTGGATCTAATGTCGGGATTTCACCGGATGGCCATAGAGAAATCTTCAAGGAAATTCACAGGGTTTTCAACGAACAAAGGTCATTATCAATACTGTAGACTTCCTTTCGGACTGAACATAAGCCCAAACAGCTTCCAAAGGATGATGACCATTGCAATGACGGGTTTACCACCAGAGGTTGCATTTTTATATATCGACGACATAATAGTCGTTGGATATTCATCACCACTTGAAAAACCTCAAAATTGTATTTGAAAAGCTGAGAGTTAGGAATCTCAAACATAACCCCGAGAAATGCAAATTCTTTCAAAACGAGGTAACTTTCTTGGGACAGCAAGTATCGGCACAGAGAATTCAACCACACCTTTCGAAATATGAATCAATCAAGAACTACCCAATACCGAACAACGCAGATGATAAGCGACGATTTGTTGCAACTAATATAGGCGTTTTGTTCCTAATTTTGCGAAACTATCACTCCTATTGAACAAATTTTTGATAGAAAAATTTAAATTCGAATGGGCCGAAGAGCAGCAGCACGCATTTGATACGCTAAAGGTGGGCTGATGTCTCCAACAATACTCCAATACCCAGATTTCCAAAAACAATTCATTGTATCTACGGATGCATCGAATGCGGCTTGCGGAGGAACACTTTCCGAGAAATTCGAGGATAACAACCTCCGCATAGCATTTACAAGCAGGACATTTACCCCTGGAGAACGAAAAATGGCAGTCATAGAAAAAGAGTTAGCAGCCATACATTGGGCGATAAACAGTTAAGACCGTACTTGTATGGTCGAAAGTTCGTGGTAAGGACTGACCACAAGCCGTTAACATATCTTTTCGCAATGAAAAATCCTTCATCTAAATTTACACGTATCAGAATAGATATTAAAGAGTATGACCTTACCGTAGAATATGTCAAAGGAAAAGAAAACAGTGGACCAGACGCATTATCGCGCACTGATGTAGAAGATTTAAAAAAAATCAATATCCTACAAGTCAAGACGAGAGCGATGGAATCCAAGTATTGAAATAACAACTAAGGAATGGCCCTGCCGCTCAGCTACAGTGTCCGTGAGCGACGCATATGCCCCGAACCCTTTCCCCCTGAGCAAACCCAGCACCTGAAGAATTGGTGGTACAGCGTGTCTTAATTTTCCACTGATTGGATACACTATGGTGTGAGTAGCTGTTTTTTCATAGGATTAGTAGGAATTTTTGATTTTTCTTAGTGTTGCGGTGGTACAGAGGTCATTCATATAGGCTTCGTTAGTGTAGTGGTATTTCTGTACCACCATTCACAATTTCTGTTGGCCTAGGCCTCAAGTATTTGCGAAACAAATACTTTGAATGGCTTTCTGTACCACTCGTATATACACTGTAGCATGTTTTGTTTCGACTGTCATATTTGCACGGCGCGTAAATTGTCGACTTGGAAATCGAATTTCAATTTAGTGTAACAGTGAAATTTGCTTAAGAAATTTTTGAGTTTATTGTAAAATAGTTAATAATTGAATTAGAAAGGTTTGTTGTGGTAAATGTTGTGATGTTGTGTTATGGTAAAACAAGTTCCATATTAAGAAATGTGAGATTTTTCGCAAATATTTACATTTGCAGCGGCCATGTTTGTTATTGTTTACTCGAGGAACAAACACATGGAAGCGCACAAATACTACTAAGTGAAATTAGCATATTTTGCTTCGGCGTTTCTGTTTATTTTTCCTTCCTTATTTAGTTATTAATTCAATGCGTCCAAGACACAAAACGAAATAGTGAGAACAGATTCTAATCCCCAGCACCCTGATCAACAACATTTAAACACGTAAAAGAATTAGTCTTTATAGCAAATGGCCACGCTACGACTGAACTAGAAATGCTGATAAAAAGCAACCAGTCAATTCTAATGAAGCGGTTAATCATTGGAATTGACTGGTTGCGTTTTATCTGCTGCTTTTATTTAAAGCAAATATAAACGAATCAATGGAATCCGCATTAGAGCGAGAAATCCAAGGATTTGAAGATGAAATATATCATAAAATTCAGACGGAGATTCTGAAGCTTTCTGCAGAAAGAAAGTGATGTATTCAAATATATAAACATGGTTGCATTCAAGAAAATAGCCAATAAGAATTTACAGATGTTAGTAAGAAAATTATATAAACCATCAATCTTTTTGTCAGATCAAGAAAGGATCAAAGAAGTATTACAATTATACCATAACACCCCTACAGGAGGACATTTAGGACAAGCAAGATTATACAAGAAGTTAAAAACCATGTACCTTTGGAAAAACATGAAAAAGTTAGTAGCAAAGCATGCTGCGAGCAGTGCACAAGAAACAAGCACCAAAAGGAAACGCAAGTACCAATGCAAATAACAACAACTCTGGTTAGAGTCTTTGAAGTAGTGTCAATAGATACTGTTGGTCCGTAAAACTGTGAACAACAATAGACAACATTGCAATGCAACCTTTGAAAATACGTTGTGATTATTCCCATCAAGGATAAGGACGCGAACACGGTGGCAAGGGCGGTAGTTAATGAATTCATTCTTCGATATGGACTAATGAACTATATCAAAACAGATCTAGGTACCGAATATAAAAACCAAGTGTTCGAGGAGATATGCGAACCACTTCATATAAGACAATTGTTTGCAACGGTTGCTCATCCTGAAAAAATCGGAGCATTGGAACGGAACCACATATGTCTGAACGAATACTTGAGAAGTTTCGTTAATGATAACGAGGACGATTGGGATACATGGATACCTTATTATGCATACTGCTACAACACTACACCGAACACAGTACGCAATTACACACCATTCGAGCTTGTTTTTGGAAAAACCTCTTCCATACCGGCAGAAATTTCCGCTAAACGCCCAGACCCTCTGTATAGGCACGAACTGTACGCAAAAGAAATGACATTTAGAATACAAAATAGCATAGTTAAAACAAGGAAATACTTACTCGAGTCGAAATCTAAAAGGGGAGGCTGGTGAAAACCAGAGTCGTAACCCAGTATCGTTGAATATAGGAGATAGAGTATTTATAAAAATCCAAAATAGACGTATATTGGATCCCTTATTCAATGGTCCATGGGAAGTTACAAATAACTCACCAGTAAACTGCACAGTTAAAAACATACAACAAAATAACTATTGTTCACAAAAACCTTCTTAGAAAAATAGAATATATAAACAACAAGAGAACATTTATTTATTAAAATTAAAAATAATAACCAAAAATAAAAGTAATGTGAAACTGTATTAACATTAAGAAAATCTGGCCAGATTATATGTATTAAGAACACTTGCGAAGAATACAAGATATTTTTAGACATAAAGAAGAATATAAATTCTTAAAATTAGGCCTAATGTAAAGGAAGATTTTTTTTTTCTCTTACATTATTTCCCAATAATCAAAAAAAAAATCTCTTTCAAAGGGGGAGGATGTAGCATACTCGGTTACTCACCTGGTGACTGCGCAACAGAACTTTGCTGAGTGGACTGGTAATGTTCTGTTATGCATTTCATGTTCATCAAAACAAAAATAATTTTATCAATACGCATACGCAAAGAACTTACCGGTCACTTACCTGTTAGCGGAATGTTGCTAAGTTGCAGTTCATAATTTTTCTTATAGGAAATAGGTCGTAGTCGGTCACTTACCTGACTACGCAACGGAATATTGCTGAGTTGCAATCGGGAAAAGTCTGTTGGGCATGTTTGGAAATACAAAATTGACGTTGCAATGGAAAAATTAAATAGGTCATTTGCATGCCCCTCCACACGATTTTAGGCTAGAATAAGGTGTGAATTTTGTATAAAAATCGAGCAATTCGAATAAAGAATTCAGTTGATAGTCGAATACAGAACTCAACTCATTTCTAAAACTCCCAGTCTCCCAAAATATATACCTATCTCAGACACTCTGAAGAGCTTTGCTATTGCTCACAGAACTCATCAGAGGAATCCTCCACCTTTTAGGATTGGAAACACCACCGGAAAAATCGCATTGCTTGACGTTCTTTGGTTGGAATGTGGTTGCAGTTTACCGTCGTGCCCAGGACGAATTCCCTTTGGAGAAGAAGAAACTACTGGGTGTAGTTTGATGTCTCGCCCAGGACAATTACCCACTGAATAAAAACCTTTTGGTTGCAGTTTAACGTCTTTTCCAGGACGTGTAACAGACGAGGACGGAGGTGCTGACGTGGAGCCTGATACAGACGAGGAAGGAGATATTGTCGAAGGCGATAAGGATGAAGAGGTTGATGAAAACGGCGAAGAAGATGTTATTGGTTTCAGTTTAACGTCTTGCCCAGGACTCGTGACTGACGAATTTGTAGTCTTTCTGTGAAACTGAGGGAAATCAGTGAAATATTGCTCCAACATGTCAGGAATCGAGTTGCGACTGACCCTGAGTGTTAGTATCTGAGCCCCGTTATCAATTTGTGCTTTATGTCTGGTCAAACAGATTAATAAACCTTCATATGCCATTGCCGATGCATCGCTCAGAATGTGAAATGGATCATCGATCTTGAAATCTGCACCTTCATCGTGTAGCTCGCTTATTATGAGACCCTCTGTAGAAGAAGATTGAGAAAAGACCGTATTGATGTGACAAATAATATCCCTGTAATACCTGCTACCAGGTTTTACGGACTGACTTCGAACTAACCTGATCTCCGCTACGGTATATATTAAGAATTCAGTATATCGACTAATGGACACTTTGAAGGCTAGGGTGAGGCTTATGGATGAAGGTCTTATGCCCTAAGTTTAGTTAATAAATAATAACAATGCAAATAATATGGTGGCCTTTTTCTTCGATTGGTGATTTCCCTTTTCTGACATTCGTCAATGGAATGACCTCTGTTATGGCAATAGTTGCAGGTTTTCGGTATCTGTTTTGGGATGGAGTTTTTAACGGCTCTGTTCCCGGACGAGAGTTGGTGTATTGCAGATGGCTTAGACCTTTCCTGGCATTGTACGGAGCGGGGCGGTAAATGGTACTGTGTGACCTGGCTGGCCACATCTGAAACAGGTGTTATTCCTTGAAGGATTTTGCTGTGGTAGGTCTACCCTGGTCTTCTCTCGGGGTATTGATCTGATTAAGTCGCATCGCGTGCTCTAATACATAATCGGACATTGGGGCGAGTTTCTTTTCGGAAAAGACTTTAGCAAGCATTTGCAGTTAGTCACTTTACAAATTATTAAATAACCACATAATCTTCGAGGGTTCTGACGGCCTGAGCCTCGTTCTCTTTAAGGAGGGATCTTAAAAGGAAATTGTTGCTTGTTTATTTTCGTGTTGCTTCGGGTAACAGAGAGAAGGTGGTAGTCAAGCGATTTAAGGATTCTTTAACACCTTCGCCAGTTTTCCGGTTTAACTGCCCTAATTGGGTTTGAAGGGTAAATCTGAATAGACGGGTTTCGAACTTGGATGATAAAGCGGAACGTAGAACAGTCCAGTCGTCAGTGTAATTATATTTGTACACGTCGTACGCTGGACCACTCAATTTACTTTTGACAAGACCCATAAGACTTTGATGGTCTGTCCCCGTTCACACATTGGAAAACATACCATCTGCACAGGCAAGTAATCGGTGTAGATCCCTGATATTTCCAGAAAATTCTGGCAACAGTCGTTGTGAATTGGCAAGAGAGAACCCGGACGTTGGGGATGCATGGTGCAGAATAAAACCCAATGTTGGTTCCTCTTCTGTATCTTGGGATTTTAATATTTTCCCTTGAAGTTCCCAACTCATATTATTATCTATTTACTAATTTCTACACAAATTAACTTAATCCCAACTATTCCATAGGGAACCTTACTTCGGTAGTGCTGGCTTGCCCGTCTTATTCTGGTGGCGGTAATTTCTACGGCTCATCTTAAGTCTGTCAACTCTGTCGCTGGCTTCGCGTTTCTGCTCCTTTGTAGTCGCCAGAACCAGTTCCCTTTGAGCCTCTTGGAGTTTTCGCTGGTAGTATGCCTCGACTCCGGAACGGGGTTTCTCCGGGGGACGTTTATCGGCTACTGCTTCGGTTTTAGGTACCTTAGCGGCTTGTCGTCGACGATATTCCTCCAAGGATATCGGTCTCGGTCCTGCTGTAGGGTCCTTTAGGGCTTTTCGATGCTAGTTTTCTTCTGCTATTCATTTGTCGTTGGGTTAATGCCTGCTGCCTTCGAGGGCTGTTCAGGTCTTTGGGTAGCCGATAGCTTGATCGGATTACCCTTCTTGTTTTGTAATTAACTGGGCTGGTTGTTGGCTCCTTGAAGTCTCTCGTTGAAGGTGGCTGGACGTCTCTAGTCTTCCGATTAACGGGGCTGGCTGACTCCTGGCTAACTCTTAGTGGCTGTGGCTGGATGTGTCTAGTCTTCGGCTTAACGGGGCTGGTTGACTCTTTGCTGACTCTTGGTTGCTGTGGCTGGATGTGTCTAGTCTTCGTGGTACGTCTTCCGGGTTGGCTGCCAAGACTCAGGAACGGGTTCAGTGCATCACTGCTCTTTCGTTGCTGGTGGCTCATTATTTATAGTCTGATTGCCCCACCTGTTTATTTGATTTCGTCAATCAATCAATACTATATTGATTGATCCATATTGGCACATTGTTCACGTTGTTGCAGAAGTAGCAAAACTCCCTTTTGCCATTTCATCAGGTGATCGACCCGAAACGGACCTGGGTCAGCTATTTCCGAGGTAAGTGACCGAGAGCGTTTGGCCATTTTCAGCGAAAATGCTTAATTTCCTCCATACGGGTTAGTGACCGAAAGTACTTTCGTACTTATGGAATTAGGTCACTGGGTGACTTGCTTCGTCTTCATTTTAATTTTAATTTTCAGGTGAAGGTGGGATCATAAGGTGAGGTGTATGTCTAAGGTTAGTGTGGTGTGGAAGTATGGTGGGATGGGTCTCGGGTTAATGTGGTGTGTTTGATCTTAGGTTAGGAACTTAGGTGGGGTGTGGATATTTTGTTATGTAGGCCACAGATAGCATTCTAGCTCCCCCCAGCCATAGGTGTTTGTCGTGTATATATATTTTTATATAAATTTTTTTTTCATAATGTAAGATCTATATTCCTAACTTGTTACAATTGGTTGAACTTAATTAAACTTCACATAGTACTTTTTTGTATTGATTTTACATAGTATTTTTTTGTATTGATTTTACATAGTATTTTTTGTTTGAATAACTATTTTGGCTGCATGAACGTAAGGTAAACGATTCAACTTAGTTAATTTAAATTTACAATTTAATTTTATGTTCTATTTTCGGTTTCTTTCAACTTTACATCTTCATTTGGATCAACTACTCTAGGGCTATAGAAATAAATAGTAGATATATTTTATATATTCTTAATTCCCCAATAACATTTTTTTTTTTTTTTTTTTTTTTTGATTATATACGTTATATTACCTAAGGTTACATATTATCTGAGTACATATATCTATTTCAAAATTTTTAATGATTGATTGCTTTAATCCTATCCTATGTTTGCTATACCAGGATATGGTGGTTTTGTTTCAACGACATCTCGTGACGCTATCTCGTAACTGTTGGCCATGTTTTCCGGGTATCGAAATTTGAAAAACTTTGGGTCCAGGAGGGGTCGGATACCAGTCCTCGCGCATTCGATATAGAGTTCCGTTATCTCGGGTTCGGCGCTCTCCGCGGGTCCTACCTTGGGTTCGGTGGTCTCTTGCAATTCTCTTAACATTTGTCTTAGGTGTGTCGGTTTCGCTGTCATTGTCTTCTTCTTTGTCCAAAATCCCGAGTTTCTAGATCCATTCGGCTGTTTCTGCTAGGAGGTTATCTAATTTTTTTGATCGTCGAGTCCGAGGCTGTCTCTCCTTTTTATTCCCTCTGGCGTTGGTTCTCTGCCAATGTGAGTTTGAGATGTTAGTAATTGTTGCCTTGTTTCTATTAAGTTTTTTATTAGGTGTATGATGTCTAGTTCTAGCTTAGGTTCTACTTATTCTAGTCTCTCTTTTTCTCGATGTTCGTTAGTTTGCTGCGGTACTGTTTGTCGGGGTTACTTTATTGCTTATCTTTTCTGTTTGTATGATTTGGTCCCGCCTGGGTACCGTAATAGGTACCGGCATGATGTTTACACATGGCTTTCTGCGGTTTCTATGGGTGGCTCTTTGTTGGGCCACCTGCCTTCTTCCATAAATCTTTAGGCTAAGCCAAATTATCGCCAAAACGAGGAGGCAGCTTGATATGGTTGTACCGATATTACTTTGTATGGATATTCGTTTTTCACGTGATTTTTCCACTATTTCCTGCTCTAGTTTGTCCACGGCTTTGCTTTCAGCTCTTAGGTTGTCATTGAATGTAATCGGGTGGAGTATTTTTATGCCAGTTCTTCCGGTACTTTCCCGTTTTGGGGGTTGGTAGCGAGAAAAATCGATGGATGGTACTGGATCTTCTTCTGGCTGGTATATTTTCATAGTGTGTACACTATCGGTAGTGTAAACCCAGCTAGATGGTACACGCATTTTTCTTTCAACATGACTATTCCGAGGCCCTGAAGTAACTCCGTGTAGTCCATAGTATCACATTGAGCAACTAGGGGTGTGGTTCCTTGTAGCCAGTACAGCCAAGCATTCTCCTGATGCATGGGTACGATTATGTTTTTAGCTTCTTCCATTATGCGAAAAGTGCAAACATCAGTTTGTCCATTTGTCTCTCTTAATAATTCCGTTAGGCAATTTGTTTTAGTGGGATGCGTTCGGGTTGGTTGATTCCGATGACAGATTACGTATGTTTCGTTTATGGTGATGCATTGGAATCGGTAGTCCAGTTCATTCATACTGAAACTTAGTTGAGAGATGCTCGTGTTCATTTAATATTCCACGTCCACGTCATACAGGAAGTATGTACTATGAATGGTAGGTACGGGCGTGGTGTATACTCGGTTTGTAGTGTACCGTACTGCGTTTACTAGGGGTATCCGTATTTGAACTAGTTTTCCTAGTTCATTGAATTGACAATCGACTTTAGTGATTCGTTGTAAAATGGGGAAGTCTATGTTGGTCTCCTTCCCGTAATATATTTTGGTAACGTTATTGTACAGCTCACGGAATTGGTGGGAAGGTATAAGCAGGGGGCTCAACTCCCTCTTGTTAATGGTTTCGGTTATGATGGATAAGTCAGTCACATCGAGGTATATTTGCTGCAGTTCTCCTAATACTAGTATCATGATTTCATTTATATCTGTTCTCCTCTGCATGCTTCTCATTTCTTCGGTGTATTTTTGTGTTGCATTGTGCTCCCTGTTACTTATTTCGTTAATCTTCCGCACCAATTGGTTGTATCGTCGAGTCATCTCTAGGTTTGTTTCATTCATCGTTTTGATGCTTGACCGCACGACTGAGACCTGTTGTCTGGCCAGGTCCAGATTTTGGCGGTTCTCATTTTCTAGTTCCTCCAATTTTTTGTGTATTTGCTCGGAATCATTATCAGCCACGGTGCCGAACAGTGTCTTCATTGCTCTCCCCCCGAAATTAATGAGACCTCGTTTAGTTCGATGTTTGAGGTTCATTGTTAGCTCTATCTTTTCTATGAGCTCGGTGATTTGGTTAGTTCGTTCTTGGAGAACGTAGGTCCAGTGATGGCACATGTCGCCTCCGAAGATGAAGGTGAACTCTTTTTGGGTGTCGCATAGTCGGGCAAGTGCCTTTTGGCTTTCTTCTAAGTATTTCAACGAAGGTTCCCAAGTTGGTTTCGTGATACACGTCAGCACAGTCCAGTGATCCTGATAAATTTGGGCTGCTCCAATTGGTTCGAATACCACCCCTCGTAACTTGAGGGGGTGTATCTCAACTGGCGTTTGGGCTGTACTTATCGTGACCATCAAATAAATGTGGAGCAGCATGTTTAGCCTGAAACGATGAAGGGAAATTATTGCGGTGTCAGTTGAACAACTTTAATCGGTTGTTATGGACCCTTCGTTTTTTGGTGCCCATCTGTATTGTCGTGTTTACTGGGCTATTTATCGCTAAAACCTTAAATGGTCCTAGCCAAAATTGCGTAAGTTTATTCTTTCGCGCCGCATTCTTGAGGAGCACCTCATCTCCCACGTGCACTTTGAGTGGGTGTGTCTTTTGATCGTAGTATTCTTTTGAGATGGCTTTATTTTTCTCTATGTTCTCCTTTGCGATTTGGTAGGTCTTCTGGAGTGTATTTCGCAATTTCAAATAGTAATTCTCGTGATCATATATAGGCTGTGGCTCTTTTTTTAGATTATTGGGTAGGGGGGCCGAGAACCCATATAGGCAGTCCATGGGGGTTAACTTTGTTGCAGTATGGACATTATTATTTCGCACAAACATTGCTGCACGCAAATGTTCATCCCAGTTCGCCTGGTTCTCGTCAACGACACTCCTTAGATAATCCCTTAAGGGTCTATGGGATCGTTCCAGGGCACCGTTCGTTTGAGTGTGATAAGCTGTTGTCTCCAGTTTATGAATTTTGAACAATTTGCACACATGTCGGAACATCTCCGAAGTGAAATTGTCTCCTCGGTCAGTGATCAATTTTCTCGGAATTTGGTATCAACTAATTATCTCGTCCACAAATGCTTGTGCGACTGTGGTTGCTTCTACATTCGTTAGTGGTACCATGTCCATAAACCTTGTTAAATCATCCTCAAAGTTTAAGATATATTTATTTCCGTTCACTGTTTCCGGCAATGGCCCTACGATGTCTAGGTATACCTTATCGAAAGGTGATTCTGCGGTGTCGGTAATAACCAGAGATTCCTTCTGCTCTCTGCTTTGTTTGTTGGTTTGGCACTTTTTGCAGCGTTTTACGTAATTCACTACATCCTTCTTCATTACTTTCCAATAGAACTCACGCTTTAAACGTTGATACGTCTTTTGGATCCCCTGGTGTCCCCCAAATGGTGCGTCATGACAGTCGGCTAGTATCGTCTTGATGTCGTTCGGGTCCGTTAATACCCTTTTTGTTCTTCCCCTGATTGTTGTCGCGATTCATTTCTGGTACTGGAAAGGGGCGGCGTTTTCTTCTCTGCTGGGTTCGTTTCTACCACATTGTACGCTGGATCCGTTGGAATAGTGTTTGCTTCCATTCTCTGGCTTGTCTCCGCGTTACCGCTAAGACTTCATGCGGTATTCGGCTTAAGGCATCGGCGTTGCCGTTTTTCCTCCCTTCCTTATATTGAATATCAAAAGTGTAATCTGACAGCTTGTGCCGTAACCTCAATATTCTACTAGTGGGATCTCTTATACGTATGGCCCCGCGCAATGGTTTATGGTCAGTGAAGACAGTGTAAGGCCTTCCGTACAGGTAACTCCGGTAGTTTTTCACAGCCCATACAATCGCGAGCAGTTCGCGCTCAATCGTGGAATAATTTCGTTCCGCATTATTTACTGCTCGACTGGCGTAGGCAATCGGTTTTTCGTTATTTTCGGGTCCTTGCGCCAAGACTGCTCTCAGCGCTTCCCCGCTGGCATTTAAACGGCTCATCGAAATTTGGATACCGCAGTACTGGTGGTGTAATTAGTTTTTCTTTCAGAGTGTTGGACGCTTGCGTACATTGTTCATCCCAATGGAACTTTATGTCTTTTCTTAACAACTTGTTGATCGGAGCTGCGATTTTTGAGAAACCCTTAATGAACTTCCGGTAGTAGTTTGCCAAACCCAAAAACGATTGCACCTGTCTCACCGTTGTTGGGGTCGGAAATTCTTG
Source organism: Chrysops caecutiens (assembly GCA_963971475.1). NCBI lineage: Eukaryota > Metazoa > Arthropoda > Insecta > Diptera > Tabanidae > Chrysops > Chrysops caecutiens. The sequence goes on along the minus strand of OZ020567.1, from coordinate 51,773,180 downwards.
TACGCTTCTGACTAAACTAGGATCGGGCGCGACCCCTACAGTCCCGCATTTATGTCCCAGATATATTATCTCCCTCTTCAGGAAATTGCATTTCTCTGGGTTTAGTTTTAAACGATGTTCCCTTAACCTCTGTAGTATTTCTCGTATTTTCCGCTGATGATCGTTGAGGTTCCTACCATAGGTGACTATATCATCTAGGTACACGAAACAACGTAGTCCCTGTAGTCCCATCAACACATGATTCATCAGACACTGGAACGTTGCCGGGGCTCCCTTTAAACCAAACGGCATTCTTTTAAACGCGTAATGCCCATACGGGGTACTGAAAGCTGTTTTGTCCCGGTCCTCCGCCTTCATAGATATTTGGTGGTAACCACTGGCGAGATCTAATACCGAAAAATAGCGGGCATTCCCTAACTGGTCCAGAATATCCTCTATTCTCGGCAGTGGGTATGCGTCCCCCTCCGTTACCTCATTAAGTTTTCGGTAGTCTACTACTATTCTGCATTTTTTCTCGCCAGAGGGCCCCGGTTTCTTGGGAACCACTAGTAAAGGGGTGTTCCACTGACTTCAGCTAGGCTCAACAATGTCATCCTTCAGAAGTCGCTCTATCTCGTCGTTTATTATTTGCTTTTGAGTTTCAGGGAGTCTGTACATTTTACATTTTATCGGCACTTGTTCCGGTTTTGTCCGTATTTCATGTCGTACAGTCGCTGTATGACCTAACTTTTCCCCGGGCAAGTTGAACACATCTTGGAACTCCTTTATGGTTCGTGTTATTGGTTCTTTTTCTTCTTCAATCAAATCTTTTTCTATACCTACTGTTGAGGATGAATAAAAGATACTAGGTATCGCTAGTTCTTATTATTTGATAGGGAAGAGAAACTAGGTATCACTAGTTCTCTGTAGGGAAGGAATGAAAACTCTTGGTTGACACTTAAAGGGCAACTGACTTTATTGGGCACAATCCCGGTCTTTTATATAATTCAAAAGCTGATCACATCAAAATAATTATCCAAAATAGCAATCATAGCAATTCGCACGGTAACGACCTTTTAACCAAACGCTATCGTGCGAATTGCCTACTTGCAATTTTGGACTGAGCGGTAAGGTGAATTGACCGAGCAATGACATCTATTAATTGCGATTGTCTGCATTTACCTGGTCGATGCACCTTACCGGTCAGCATTAGTTGCTGCCGCAACATCCTCGCCCCCCTTGAACCTGCTAAGTTCAATATTGAAGATAGAAGATGAGCCTGGTTGTGGGCTGATTGTAGAAGCTCCTACTGGTGAAGAACTCGAAGGCTGCCACTTAAACTGTCTTATGCGGTTGTACAAATAAATGACGGATGCGCCTAGAATAATAACAACTCCTAAGGATGTGTAACCAATGCCAAACTGGTGGATATCATGCGCCTGAAGGTTGATTGGTAGTTGTTGATGTTCACGTATGTTCAATAGTCGTTCTTGGATTTTCGTCAATTCTTGGGTGTGATTTCCATATAAAATGTTGACTGCAGTTGGTTGAGCCTTGGGAAAGTCTTCTGGTATTGAAACTTCGTTCGGTAAATTGATCATCGGATGAAATGTTGCGTTGCTTCGATTTTCCAATCGGTTATTGGCTGCTATCGTGATATGATTGTCTGTAAGGGTGCATCCTCTTCCAAGGTGGGCCAGACCGGTGAGGTTCAATGTTTTCTGGACCGTGAATCTTCCACAGACAATATTGTAGAGTGCAGTTCCATTCAGTGAGTATAACCACTGATTAGGGTGGCTCAGTTTTATCCATGTTCTTGATGGGGTGGTTATCTCTAAGGAGCATTTGTCCGATAGTTGTTGACGATTCATTATTTGAGCTTCACACTGAATAATATCTGCATTTTGGTTGTATACTGGATGATTTTGTGGACATAAGAAATTATCTGGATGCAACTCCATACAATGCGCGAATTCCAAAATTGTTAGCTGGTAAAAGGCATCTCTTTGAAGGTTGACCAACAACAGTTCCGAGCCTGGCTTGATTGCGATGAATGTCTCGTTTACTAAAATTGGAAAGGGCACCAGCTTGAATATTTCGAATTCTTGCAGCGAGGCTAGTGGTACGGTTACGACAAACATCGTGTAGTCTCTGTTAATATCACACTTGACTGTCATTAGACGATAAATTGCAGCAATATCAGAGGTTGGTACACATAGTGCCGACGGTAAATGCTCCTTAATGGCTGTTAATTCCTTGACAAGTTTTTCTCCGGAGATGATTCGTGGATTCAATTTGCCGTGATGGACGTCAGTGATAGTTTCTAACAAAGCCGTTTGAATTTGCTGATATTCCGAAGAAATAAGTAACGTGAAGGCGCTTAATGCTAAAAATGTCTGTGTAATAGCTTGTTCCTTTAGTTCGTGGTTCAGGTTCGCAATCTGGATCATGTGTTCTTCAAACATCCTTTGGATGGCCTTGGATTGCTTGAGTCGCTCTTCTTCCGATTTTTTGAACACAGACGCTGTGGCTTCTATGACTGAAGTTTGGTTTTTCAGTAGTCCTAACAAATGATTTTCATTTGCTTGGACCTTGTCGATGGTGTCCTTCACTTCAGCTGCATAGTCTTCGTCTAGTACCCCAAACAGCTTCCTGGCGACCATTCCCACACCATTTATAAGTCCTCGTTTTGATCTTTTGCGTTGTCTTATCCCGTGGTGAGATAATAAAATGTTGTTGACATCATGTATCCCTTGAAGCATGTGTTGATGTTGAGCGACAATGCCAGGGAGATAGGACTGTTTCTGCGACAATCGCTCTAAGATTTCCAGCTTATTTACGCCTTTTTCAATGGTTCTCAACATAGTCCAATATGAAGTCATGTTGTAATAGATAACCCATTTCCAGTCATGCGAGGTTAACTGTGCATGTCCTAGATTTTCAAAGTAGATTCCGGCCTGATTCGAAAATGGTTCCACGGTAATAAATTGATCACTGTGAGTCGCTATTGTTGACGACGGCAGCATTAAACACAGTAATAATAGCGAGGTCAAGGCTCCGCGAGCGGTGCATCTTCTTTTACTGGGTTTGTCCTCGGGGTCGTCTTGTCGTTTCTTGGACGTGGTGGATTCATCTGCCGAGGTCGGCGTTGTGTATTCTTCTTCAATTGGGAGACGGCTCAGATTATGAACTGCCCTTGTAAATGTTCCAGTGGCTGTTCTTACATCCACGACTCGCACCTTCTCGTCCTGTCCTGGGTGCAGCTTCACTATTCGTCCAAGTGGCCAATTTAGTGGAGGCAAGTTTTCATTTTTTATAATAACCATCTCACCAATTTTGACATTAGGGCTTCCCTTAGTCCACTTTACCTTCTGCTGTAGTTCAGCAAGATATTCCGTTTTCCACCGCCTCCAAAATTCATTGGTCAAACTAGTTACCAATTTCCAGCGTGATAATGACGACATTTTGGCTGTTTCACTTGAGTCAGGTACTGCTACCAGTGGTTCGCCAATTAAAAAATGGCCAGGAGTCAATGCGGTTAAGTCGTTGGGATTACTTGACATGGGTGTTAACGGCCTAGAATTTAATATGGCTTCAATTTCTGCGGTGACGGTTGTCAGCTCTTCAAAGGTGAGCGAAGCAGGGGCTACAGTTTTGTACAAAAGTTCCTTAAATGATTTCACGGCAGCTTCCCAAAGTCCTCCAAAGTGCGGAGATCGGGGTGGACTAAAATGAAATTGTATTTTATCCTTGGCGCACTCGTTCAGTATTTTCTCCTTTTCTGGTTGCTTGTTGAGCATTGCGTAGACTTCTTCTAATTTATTTTTTGCACCAACAAAATTAGTCGCATTGTCACAATAGATGTCCTTGCATAATCCACGTCGAGCCACAAATCTCTTGAGAGCGCCTAGAAATGCTTCAGATGTGAGGTCGGATACGACTTCTAAATGTACGGCCTTTGTGACAAAACAGCAAAACACCGCGACATAAGATTTGTGTGGCCTTTTGCCACGTAACCTATAATGAGTCCAGATGGGTCCACAAAAGTCCACTCCTGTCGTGACAAATGGTCGACCGGGCAATACCCTGCTGGCTGGAAGGTTTCCCATCAGTTGTTGCATCAGATGGGGCTTAGCGCGTGCGCAATGCACACAGTTATTGACCACTGTGCGTATTATAGCCCTCGCTTGAATAACCCAGAATTGTTGGCGAACAATGGCCATGAGTGCTTGAGGACCTGCATGTAGGTGTCGGACATGAAGGTCATTTAATAACAATTTTGATAAAATGTGATCGCCCGGAAGAAGTAGTGGATGTTTGGCATTGTATGAGATGGCTGCTGCCTCTAATCTTCCGCCAACTCGCAAAAGACCACGGTTGTCGAGGAATGGTGTGAGAGTAGCAAGGCGGCTGGAGTTTTTGACAACACCCTTTGTCCGTAAGTCTTTGATTTCTTCTTGAAATTTGTCACCTTGTATCCACCTTACTATCACGTCAAGTGCCTCATTGAGTTCCCTCACTTGAAGATGTCCTGAATCTACGTCTTTAGAATACCTCTTCTTCATGATGTTGATGCTGCGCAATAAGTATGCCACTATGCGTTGTAGTTTCCAGAACGAATTTTCGTGCCTTATCTTGGTGAGGAAGTTGTCTGGCAAATCATTGTTTGAGCAGTTTAATGCCGCTCTGGTATTCTTTTCCTCGGTTACATCTCGAATTGCTTCGAATTTAAGGTCGGGCCATTCTGACATTGGCGTCTTTAGGAATGATGGTCCACAAAACCATAGTGCTGATGCTGTAAGCTGCTGTGGCGTGGCACCTCTTGACACTAGGTCGGCTGGATTTAACGTAGTTTTTATGTATTTCCATTGTGACGGCGACGAAACTTCTTGGATTCGTTGCACCCGATTCGCATTGAATATTTTTAATGTAGCGGGATCCCCATGTATCCAGCTTAATACGATCGTGGAGTCCGACCAGTAGGTTACATTCGTGACCCTTGCCGCTATGTTTTTGGTAACGCATTGCACAAGCTGTGTAGCTAGTTTGGCGGCACAAAGTTCTAACCTCGGTATTGTGATTATTTTTCGCGGAGCAACTCTAGATTTAGCGCATAGTAGTTTCACTAATATATTGCCATTGCTGTCTGTGGAGCGCATATAAACTGCAGTCCCATAGGCTCTTTCGCTGGCATCAGCAAAGGCATGAAGTTCAATTGTTGCTGGCGATTCTGGAATAATTACGTGTCTTCCGATCTTTAGCTCATTCAAAAATCGTAGGTTCGCCCGAAAATCCAACCACGATGTTTGCAAATCTTCAGGTAATTCATCATCCCAATCGAGGCTCAAACTCCATAAATGTTGCATAAATATTTTGCCAGTGACAATCACCGGATTCACCAACCCTAGTGGATCGAAAAGTTGAGATATATCAGCTAGTACTGTTCGTTTTGAGGTGATTGTTCTCATTGGCCACTCTATTGAGTACTTAAAACAGTCGCGTAACGGCTCCCAAGCTAAGCCTAATGTCTTTATACACTCAGTATTGTGCTTGGTGAAGTCTATTTGTAGTTCTATTTCTGATGCTGGAACTCCTTCTAGAATAGCCGGATGATTAGCGCACCATTTACGTAGCTTGAAACCACCCTTAGTCATTAGCTTGTCTAGCTCTGTTCGAATCTTCCTTATTTCTGTAAGGCTGTCGGCCCCAGTAATTATATCATCCATGTAGAAGTCTTGAATTTTACTTGCGCCAACCGGGTAATTAGTTGTTTCGTCTTCAGCTAATTGTTTGAGACATCGCGTAGCTAAGTATGGTGCGGCTCTAGTACCATAAGTAACTGTACATAATTTAAAATATTTCAATTTGTCTGCCGGATTTTTTCTCCACATTATTAGCTGCAAGTTCTGATCTTCAGGATTCATTAAAATTTGGCGGTACATTTGCGCAATGTCAGCTGTGAAAACATATTTGTGCATCCTAAATCGCAGCATGATATCAAACAAGTCATCTTGAATCCGAGGTCCGGCAACCATTAAATCGTTTAATGATATGTTGGATGTGGTTTTAGCGGAGGCATCAAAAACTACTCGTAGTTTGGTAGTCGTGCTGCTTGGTTTCAGCACAAAATGGTGAGGTAGAAAGTAGTGTACCGCTGGTAGGTCAGTAGCCTCGATCTCTTGCATGTGGCCAAGTCGTAAATACTCCTCTAAGAAATCCTTGTACTGCTGATACAGTTCTGGCTGCCTCTGTAGCTTCTTTTCTATATTGATGAACCGTCGATAAGCCATGTTTTGAGAGTTACCTAACAAGGATGCTTCAGTGAACATCGGTAGATTCACGGTGTATCGTCCGCTTGGATTTCTAATTGTAGTGGCTTGGAACCACGCCTCGCATTTTTGGTCCGCTTGACTAATCAATTTCTCTGCAGTGCAGTCTTCCAGCTCCCAGAATTGTTGTATACGTTGATCCAATTCAACGTTGGTGATGCCACAGAATGGTGTTGGTCGTGACATCTTCCCCAGGACTACCCAACCTAGGCTTGTATTCTGGAGTACTGGCAAATTTTCTCCTAGTCTTATTTGTCCATTTCTCATCAATTCCCCATACAATTCGGCTCCAAGTAGGATGTCAACCTTACTTGGCTTGTTGAAGTCTGGATCAGCCAATGCGATATTCGTTGGGATATTCCAGTCCTGCGTGTGGATATACTGTTGTGGCTGATATGAGGTTATGTTTTTGATCACATGCAGTTCTACGTTGAGGTTAGAACTTGTTGTTCTGGAGAGGAGTGTAACATAAACCTTCTGGTTAGCCTTCATTTTTGTTTGACCAATGCCTGTTACATCTAGATGATCTTGCATATTCGCTAACTTAAGCCTTTGATTCAAGCTCTCGGTGATAAAACTGACTTGAGAACCGGAATCCACTAATACTCGACATTTTACTCGTTCACCAGCACCATTTAGAATGAATGCAGTAGCTGTTCCCAAAAACACGTAACTAGTGTTCTCCGTGGATGAATTAGCTCCCAAATGGGTTGTAACTGACGAACTTTTGGCGTCTCCTTGCTGGTCCTTCAACTCTGATTGATGTAAGAGGGTATTATGTTTTTGTTGACACTTCCGACATCCTCCGGAGGAACATTGACTCATTTGATGTCCGGGCCGTAGACAGTTGAAGCACAGATTCAACTTTTTTACCGCTGCCTGTTTGCCTTGTGTTGGAAGTCTGATGAAGTTCTCGCAATAATAAATAACATGATCCTTGTTGCAATAAGGACATGCTGTTCGTTTTGTTGCTGCATGCACTGATGCAGATTTCCGATCTGGGGTTGTTGTTCTGGGTCCTAATGCTTCTAATGCTTGGAATCGAAGTTCTAGGAAGTCCAGAAATTCCCTTAACGATTGTAATTCTCTTGGTTGGGCTAAGGACTGCTCATAGGTAGTGTGGGTATTTTTGTCTAGTTTCTTAATTAGTAGATATAATAATATCGGGTCCCAATGCTTGTAGACCATCAGTCCTTGAGTTTCCAACCCCAAGATGCATTCTCTAGTAATGTCATGTAGTTTTTTAATGGATGACGCCGTTTCTACGGACATTGTTGGTATGTTCATTAGTCTCTCTAACAAGGCATTCACCAATAGTCGCTTGTTAGCATATCTGTTGACCAGGACTTCCCATGCAGAAGGATAGTTTCCATTAGAAACGGGTATATGCCGAATGAGTCTTTCTGCCTCTCCTTCTAGATTTGCTTTTAAGTAGAACATCTTCTGCACATTACTTATTGGTCTGCTGTGGACCATTTGCACGAACAGATCTGAGAACTGTTGCCATTTCAAGTAGTCACCATTGAATTTCGGTAGTTCGATTTTTGGGAGTCTCATCATTGCTCCTACCTCTGATACAACCATTTCATTTGTCTGACAGCCAGTTTGCTCTTGTTTGTCAGTGAGGCTGATAATAGCACCATGATATTTTTCTTGGAGGTGGATGAATTCTTGGATCTCAAATCCCTCAGTAACCTCATTACTGCTTTCCCAAATAGCTTTAGTAACCTTCTCAAGCTCGGACCAATATTGGCTAACGGTCTGAGCCTTGAGTTTATAATATTGTGCTGATTGTATTCCAGCTACCGTATCCAAGTTGTCGATCATTGTTGTGAATATTTTGATCAGTCGCTCACGCTCTCGTTTCAGTTTTTGAAGATCCAGCTTGTCTTCTTCTTGAATCCTTGATGTTGAGGCCGTTGGGTCCCTTGTCAATGTAGATGCGGGTAAACTCACCTCATGGTGAGTCTTTGATGTTGAGGCAGTTTGATCTGTTAATTGAGATGCAGCTAAACTGTTCTCATGGACTTGTAGTAAGGCTGTCACTTCTGCATACACTTCGTCGTAAACCAACTGCACCTTTTTAAAATACGTCGAAGTAAAGTATTGATGATGCGTATGCTCAGCATAATTTTTTAAAATTAACTGGTCCTGTGCTTCAAATGCTTGCCATAGTTTGGACAAGCTAGCTTGCTTTTCCTTTAAATATGCAAGTGTTTTCCGCTCGGCGGCCTCCGAAAAGAAGGATTTGGCCAACTTTTCAATTTCTTTCCCTAGCTGAGCCTGTTGTGTTGATAATGCCTCTAATGCGGTCATCTTCCCGTAATGATGTCTACTTCGTGAATTAGTTCTCCAGCTAGTCGATGTTACGTCAGTCGATGATTGTAGCTCTTGGTTGCTGTCTTCGTTTGTGATCACACACTGTGATCACGTCGGGGTCACCAGAAAATGTTGAGGATGAATAAAAGATACTAGGTATCGCTAGTTCTTATTATTTGATAGGGAAGAGAAACTAGGTATCACTAGTTCTCTGTAGGGAAGGAATGAAAACTCTTGGTTGACACTTAAAGGGCAACTGACTTTATTGGGCACAATCCCGGTCTTTTATATAATTCAAAAGCTGATCACATCAAAATAATTATCCAAAATAGCAATCATAGCAATTCGCACGGTAACGACCTTTTAACCAAACGCTATCGTGCGAATTGCCTACTTGCAATTTTGGACTGAGCGGTAAGGTGAATTGACCGAGCAATGACATCTATTAATTGCGATTGTCTGCATTTACCTGGTCGATGCACCTTACCGGTCAGCATTAGTTGCTGCCGCAACACCTACTATTTCCATTAGTTTGGTTACCCTTTCCTGGGTGTCCTTGTTTTCCTCTGGTTCCCCTTTTTGTATATTTCTTTTTCCTTGTGTTGTGGATTTCTTTTTCCTTATTAATATATTCTTTTTCTACTTCCCTTTCTTGGGTACTGTTTTTTTCCAATAAATGTTTAAACGTATGGATTATTTCCTGATGTTTATTTATTTTCATTATACTGCATTGTATTTTACTATTTTTTGGTGATACCAAAGCATTACTAATGTACACTCCTTGTTTGACTTCTTCCCCGATTATTATATATTCTCCTTGTAGATTTGTTGGAATTTCAAAAAATTTCACTGTTCTGGATGGTACCTCAAGGGCCTCTTGGGTCGTTACTGTAATGAAGTTTTCGTTATCTTGGACTGGGGACGTTTTATCGTCATTACTTTGCCCTTTTTCCGAAGCCTTATCTTTCGCCACGTGTGGGCTCGGAATGCTAGGAACGTCATATTTGCGAGTATGATGGCTATATCTCTCGATAAGAATGTGCGAATTCCCATATTGTTGACCACCCTCATCTTGTTGAACAGTCTCGAGAGCTGTTGCCAGGTCCTGCTTCCTGTTGTCTTTTTCCCGTTGTAATAGAACTGGTTTTACCACGTCATCCCTTCCATCATGTGAAGTTAGTTCACACGCCGTAGGTTGCGAGCTGCGACTTTTTGTGTGCCCTTCGAAGGAATTTTCTTGGTTGACGTCTGCCCTGCCTGTCGCTATCACGTCTACGAAACGGTTATTGTCTGCCCTTCTACGTGGATTTTCCTCAAAAGGTATTGTTATGGCTTCTTGTCCTCCTATTGTCGGGAAAACTAATCTTCTAGCTGGTCCCTCTACATTACAATTCTCTGCTACAAAATCGTTGCCTATTATTCCAACCACGTTTGCTGGGTTATTAGACTTTACCACGTGGAATTTACAGGGGTATGGTCGCGCTGTGTCTAGGTAAGCCATTATGGTACCTTCCGATTCTATTTCTCCGGATATGGTATTTAATGTTACCTTATCTAAGGCGTTTACTTCTTTTAAGTATTGTTCTTTTACTTCATCTGCCTTTATGAGGCTGATTTCTGACCCTGTGTCGATTATAAATTTTGGGGCATTCTGGGTTGTTATGTTTGTGAGTATGGTTATTATAGGCAAATAAGGCATGATCGCGCACCTGTTTCTCTCTACTGACGATTCGCGGTGCGCTCGATCGTCTCCGTTGAGTTTCCCGTGTCCTTCATCCTATCTTCTAGTTGCATTCTCTCCCATCTTGCTTTAAGAAAACATCTAGTTTCTAGGTGGTCGGTGGCTAGACAAAAGTTGCAGGGGTTACTACCCCCACTGGTGGTGGTTTGGTTTACTTGTCTCTGATGTTCGCCTCTATTTCCCTGTTGATATTGGTTTTGCTGCTTTTGGGAGCGGCAGTTTTTGTTAGTGTGCCCGTACATTCTACATACGGAGCAAAACGGCGTCATTTGCCGTGTGCGACATTCTGCCATGATGTGGCCCATTTTATTACAAAATTCACATCTCACTTGCCGCCTCTCTGGTCCTCCTCGAGCGAAGTTATTATTATATCTTCCTGTGTTGCCATTGGGGTGATAATTTCGTGGAGGAAAATTATTCGGACGGTGTGGTTGGTTGTATCTAGAGTTTCCGGATTCGAACCTATTTCTTGGTGGGTCCCGGTACTGTTCCGGTTGGTATCCGATGGATTCCCGATTATCCATGCTATGGTTTATGTCTTGGCCTATTAAAGATACCTGTTGTCCTATTTCATGCCGACTATGTGGTCCCGCGTTCATACATTGTTCTGTTTGTTCTAGCTTCGTTATTTTCCGCCCCAATGCTTCAACTGTATTTTCGGATTCTTGTAATAAATAAAACTTGTAATTGACATTAAGAATTCCAATTTTAAAGCAATGAATGCCCACTTCCTCGATTTCGTTTTTTAGTCCTTCACCTCCGTTGGTGCATTGGGCTTCCGCGGCTCTTTTACAAGCATTAATCAACGCTTTTAGCCGATTAAAATAACCGCATAGTGTTTCGGTTGGCAATTGTTGCACGTTTCTTAACTGGTTATTTAGCGTGGTGAGCGATGTATGAGGTCCCTTGTATTAAATATGACCTCAGTGTAGCTATTATGTTTTCCAATGAGTCTCTTAGTCCTGACTGGACGGCATCCAATGCTCGTCCTCTCAGTCTCGTGGGCAGTAGTCTCACAAATAGTACCTGGTCCTGTGCGTCGACCAGTGTGTCATACGCTATGCGTGCACAATTTGCGAATTCATTTACCTCACTTTCTTTACGTGGGCTATCTTCTCCAGTTAAAATGGGCACGTTGTTGCAAAGGACGTTGTTAACTAGTGTCACATTTGCCATTTTGTGTATACTGATTGTTTCTGTTTGTAACTTATTAATTAAAAGTTGGGTCCGAGTGACCCCTATAATATTTTCTCCCGTTTCTTAGTTGCACCACTCCTGGTCTTTCCGGGTTCGTGTTGGCTACTTCTGTCGGATCTTTTTGATCCTCTGTTTGCATTGGTGAGTTCCCTTTTTCACCAATCTGATCCCCTTCGTTTGCGAACAATTCCTCCTAGGTGGGTTCGTGTTCTGGGGTCGTTTCATCCACCGTGTATGAATCTATTCTTTTCATGAATCTTTTCAAACTTATCTTTAAGGGTATCTTAGGTGTTGAGTGGGCCATAAATTTTCAAAAGTGCCTCTTATTATTGCATTTTCCCCATAGTCTCTTTATAATCAATGGTCTAAATCGTAACTCTCTCCCACTGCCTTGTTGAGTCGTGGTTTGTGGTGCGTACGTTCGTAAGTGCGGCTGCGCCAATTAATGTTGGGTCCTCTTCTGTATCTTGGGATTTTAATATTTTCCTTCTCAAAAGTCCAGATTTATTATTTAATTATTTTATTTGGCCTAAAAACTTCCCTTGAAGTTCCAACTCTTATTATTATCTATTTACTAATTTCTATACAAATTTACTTAATCCCAACTATTCCCTAGGGAACCTTACTTCGGTAGTGCTGGCTTGCCCGTCTTATTCTGGTGGCGGTAGTTTCTACGGCTCATCTTTAGTCTGTCAACTTTGTCGCTGGCTTCGCGTTTCTGCTCCTGTTTAGTCGCCAGAACCAGCTCCCTTTGAGCTGGGTTTCTTCTGCTATCTTCATTTGTCGTTGGGTTAATGCCTGCTGCCTTCGAGGGCTGTTCAGGTCGTTGGGTAGCCGAAAGCTTGATCGGATTACCCTTCTTGTTTTGTAATTAACTGGGCTGGTTGTCGGCTCCTTGAAGTCTCTCGTTGGAGGTGGCTGGATGTGTCTAGTCTTCGGCTTAACGGGGCTGGTTGACTCTTTGCTGACTCTTGGTTGCTGTGGCTGGATGTGTCTAGTCTTCGTGGTACGTCTTCCAGGTTGGCTGCCAAGACTCAGGAACGGGTTGAGTGCATCACTGCTCTTTCGTTGCTGGTGGCTCATTATTTATAGTCTGATTGCCCCACCTGTTTGTTTGATTTCGTCAATCAATCAATACCCTATTGATTGATCCATATTGGCACATTGTTCACGTTGTTGCAGAAGTAGCAAAACTCCCTTTTGCCATTTCATCAGGTGATCGACCCGAAACGGACCTGGGTCAGCTATTTCCGAGGTAAGTGACCGAGAGTGTTTGGCCATTTTCAGCGAAAAAGCTTAATTTCCTCCATACGGGTTAGTGACCGAAAGTACTTTCGTACTTATGGAATTAGGTCACTGGGTGACTTGCTTCGTTTTCATTTTCATTTTCATTCACATGTGATGTGGAAGTATGGTGGGATGGGTCTCGGGTTAATGTGGTGTGTTTGATCTAAGGTTAGGAACTTGGGTGGGGTGTGGATATTTTCTTACGTAGGCCACAGATAGCATTCTAGATGTTTATCGGCCGTAGTATTTTTGAGTCACAACACCAATGTAGCATTCAATTAGTCCTGAATATTAGGTTCTTGAAAAGGATATCTGTCTTGCAACCCGTCTTGCAGGAGATCAAGAGTATTGTCATATTGGCCTTGGATGTCCTCGAAAGTATTATAAGTGAAATATGGGTCTTTTTCCTCGTCATCGTTCAAGCCAGCTAAAATTTTAAAGTGGGTCTGCTCAAAAGGTTCCCAAAACTTTTTCAAGATAGATATTTTATTTTGTATGACATCTTGACCGGCGTCTCGGATGAAGTCAGGGGTAATTTGAGAAACAATTCTCCGTATCACCTGGCTTCTTTCCTCGAATATCCCAGCAAAAATAGAAAAAAATATGATCATATCATGCACGGCCAAGGATTGTAACTCATTTACGCAAACAAAAGAAAAAGAGAAGGATCGCCGAAGGAAGATTTGACAATGTAGTACCTTTTTTATGTTGTACTATTATTATTATATATTTATTATCTTTATTTATTATATTTTCATCTTATTCTTCTATTGTTAATTGTTAATTTTTTTTTATAAATTATGAAATTCAAAGGAAAAATTCGTATAGGCTCTCAAAAGGTTTACAATTTAAAATCAAAAATTTGTGAATTGCTTATGTATATGTATAAAAAAAAAGTCTCTTAAAACTGACGACTGCATCTCCTGAGTTGGAGGTTGTTCCTTCGAGATTGTTGTCGATTCCTCCTGTTTTGTTGTGTTGTTGTTTTTTTTTGTGTGGACTTGCCAGTCCTTAAAGGTGCGGGCAGGGTTGGAGCCACCAAATACAAATTTCGTTGGGGTTTAACTTGTGCTCGCCTGGAGCTCAAAAACCCTTTTCACTGGATTTCACTTTCACTTTTTATTTAATATTATTTGATTAATATTAACGTAAAACTAATATTAAAAAAAGCCGAAAGGCCCAGGCAAGGTCCGCGCCGTAGATTTTCCGTGAAAACTTGGGGATTAAATTATAATAAGTGTTTTTCATAAGTATGTACTGAAATCAATGTCTCATATACAATGGTTATAAAGAGTGGTACGGTAGCAGAAAATATGAATCACAAGTTTATTGTTTCCGCTTTTTTCATATATTCATTGATCTTGCCGTAGCTCTGACATTTACTCGGCACTGGACACTGTAGGATTTTTTGAATACGATTTGATGCTCTCTTTGCTTTGTGTTTTATTCAATTCGGCTCATATCTACGACTGACATGAGTCGACATTTTTAATCGTTTTTCCAATTTTCAATTTAATATTGATTTTTACTAATATTTCAGCGACTTTTTTTATTCTTTTACTTCAAGTCCTCGAAGCTCTTCTCAAACTTCTTACAATGACACCAAAATGAATGTCTTACATGATCGCGTTCTCACGCTACACTTATTTATAATTTTACCCAACGCTTATAATTTTACCCAACGCTTAACAACAATCATACGTAAGTGAACTAGCCCGATCACGTCACGCGCAAAACTTATGCCACACGATAATCACGTACAAAAATTCTGTATCCATTGTGACCTCAACAGTTGTTATCGCATTATTAGCCCCATAGCTATGGACGATAGAAACCTGAAAGTAAATTGTGCCGCAAGAAAGTTTGATTGGCTATCAGTGTACTTAACGAGCAAAAAATGTTTTAACGTCAAAAAAATTACAACAAAATTTTCGTAATAATATGTACTTTCATTATCTTGCACAGATAACTAAGGAACGCCCCACAACCGGCTTTGGATTATGAAAATTTCTATTAATATCTACGGAATAAATTCCAACGCACATATCAAACAGCCCGAACCAATTTGGAGGAAGGCTGTAAGGAATTGTAATTTTTACTGGATGTTTGGATCCAGAAGTCACTACACAACATGTTCTGAATTATTGACTTGGCAGGACCAGGGAGTTGAGTTTGGCGTTAAGGTGCTTGCCACATGGAAAACGAGCAAATTGGTGTAGCCATATGTTGAAAGAAATTGACGCTGGTTGCTTTTGCCGGAGTCAAACAATGTAGTATAAGAAGGCATAAAGCAAGCGACGCAGGTAGTTTTTCTACATAATTTTCATGAGAATTTTGTGAAATATATAGTTTTGTAATATAAATTAGAGTTCAACCTCTGGGAGCGAAGTGATCGCAATCAAAGTATAAACTCCATGAATTCATTTTGTTTGTTAGAGGAGTATTTTGTTTAATATTCCGTAATTTGCCGAAGGTGTTGACTTTCCTGTAGGCAACATATTGGCGACTGTGAAAGAGCACTTTATGTTTTTATCGCGTGAAGTAAACGGGTAAAGGAAAAAAGGTGTGAACGGAAGTGCCTGCAAAATGGAAAAGGCTAAGAAAACTCATGCAAACCAACGCACCGCGTTTAAATAGCATGTAATTCCTTGAAGGCAGAGTTTAAGAAAGAAATCCCAGATGAATTCCCCGTTAAAGCTTCACTGAAAAAGTTAAAAGAAGAATCTAGATAGTTGGATGAACTTAATAAAATTATATTAGATATGATAGCGGATAAAGAAAAAACCACTGAAGAAGAGTTTGAGAAAGATATTGAGGCAGCCGAGAAGTATGGTTCGAAAATGGTTAATCTCAGCATATCTGTTGAACGTTCGTTTTGCATCAACTCCGTCGCCTCATCAAGTAAATCATGTTCCGATTAGTCCTATTTTTATTTTTTTCTATATCAGACAAATTTGTTTCGACAAATACATGTTGTCTTCATCAGTGACAATTACAAATGTTGTGACTGGGCCTAGGCTCAGTCACGCATGCTCATTCTCCCTTTCTCTCCCTAACCCTCCCCTGCCCTAAACAATTTTTGCAGGGGATTTTTGCAGGGAATTTTTCCCAACCCAAATTGCTGACATCGCATTTTGGGTCCCATGCGCGAGAAATTTCTGTCGCGATCGAAATTTAATCACCATGATAAAACTCTGATCGCGATCGCATTTCTATCCCGCCGCGATCAAGTTTTATCATCGCGATGCGCGACGAACTATCGCCATCAGATTTCGTCACCGTCGTGATGAAATCTAATCGCATAAGTTCTCGAAAAATAAACGAGCGCTGATTACGCGCATATTTCGTCGCCATGCGCGACTTGTCGAAAATGCGCCTCATCGATTCCTGTCCCTACTTAAGGGCCCCAAAATGACGCGCATTTTTAGTGGTGCTTTCGCCGGTGACTGGGGTAGTCGCCGCCCTGTATTCCTTTTTATTTTTCTTCCGTGTGTTTTGAAGTTCGCGAACAGTCACAGGGCAGACGCCGGCTCCGGAAACATACAAAACGAGCACTGAACGTAAATTTTAGTATAAAACAGTTAAACCTAAATGTGATTCAAAACGGTTAATCCAAACAATAAGTAAACCCGGTGAGGATTATTAAGGATATTTAAACACAAGTTTCCATTTTTGAATAAAAGATACTTAAACAATAAGTGAACTTGAGAAAAAATGTTAAGTATATCCGAATGTTAATCTGTTTTTTTTTTTTTTTTGAATAAAATTAATTAAACAACAAGCACTCTTTGAAAAACAAAGGGGATAAGTAAGAGATGAGTTCCCCTTTTCCCCTTCATAAGAAAAAAAAACTAACTTGGTGCAGGTGAACTTCACCCATACGGAAAAGCACTCCCTGTTCCTTTCCCATTTAACACCCTGGGATAGAACACAAACTCAAACTCTGTGGTAGAAGATTCAAGAGCAAGCCAAGCTGTAAACCTTCCGCTGAAAATTATGATAAGGCTATCGTGAGTTTGAGGCTTCGCTATGGACCAAACGACTTGGAAGTCACAGTGTTCATGCGCAGGATGTTAAAATTAGTGCTGAATAAATCAAAGGAAACGTTGACTAGCATATAACAAACTCGTGACACTGTTGCGAGCACTTAACTCATTAGGCGTCACAAAAGATATGAAGATACGTGTCTCGAGTTTGTTATATGCTAGTCAACGTTTCCTTTTATTTATTCAGCACTAATTTTAACATCTTGCGAATGTACACTGCGACCTACAAGTCGTTTGGTCTAAGGCGATTCCTCAAACTCTCGATAGCTTTATCATAATTTTCAGCGGAAGGAGGTAGCTGTTTACAGCTTGATCTGCTCACGAACCTTCTACCACAGAGTTTGAGTTTGTGTTCTATCCCAAGACCAGGACCTAAAGTGAAACAATAAAGATATTGGCCGAAATATAAATAAAAATTGGTGTGAATTTGAAAATGGAAAAAAATGGAAGATATCGTCTCATATGAGTCATAAATATGCACCGAATCGTAAAAAACTCAAATCGGTGCATATTTACGGTGCACCAAGATTTTACACTTCACAGTAGATAATTTTGTGCGGTCCCGATGTTCCTACACGTTCCACAACCCAACCGTTTGTTTATGATCTTAAGTGATTTTAATTTCGCAGGCACAGTTTCGAGATATTTTTGTCGCGAGAGATTTGCATTACGTCTGTTGTTTACTGCTCCACTACTACCAGCCAAGCATGTAAAATAAATAAATATGTAGCTTATATCAGATGTATGAATGGATTGTGGAAATTTTTCGTGAGAAAGTGATCAGCCGTGACTTGCCGCATGTGTGTTCTTGGAGGTTGGCGACAGTCGCTGCAAAATAGAGATGTCGGAAATGAAAAATATATCGGTATATATAGTATCGACATATTTTGGAAACATCGATGTCGACATTTATCGTTTTTAAAAAGAATATCGATACATCGATGTATCGGTTCAATTTATAAAAATATGATCGCCCTCCAAAAAAAAGTATATTTATCCTAACATACGTCAATCATATATTTTTGGAAAAGTTAAATTTTATTTTTCTTAAAATTATAAATATTTATTTTTCCTTATTTACGTTAAAAGTAATGTATTCGTCGGTCTGAAAAAAATATCGTTTTTTCATACCTTTTCGATAGTTAGTGTTTTATATCGATATATCGATATATCGGGAAATTAAATATCGCTTTAAAATACCGATGTATAGTATCTAACAAATAATATCGATATTTTGTCGATATCCCTACTGCAAAACATAGGCGTTTCTCGTACTGATGCCTGCAACAGCAGCGAGTCTTTTTCACTTCTGATTGGAGCCGACGTTGCTGGAAAATTAGTGACGGGTAAAGTGCATGAAACACAAAAAGGACCTACAGCTTTCGATGCTCAACTAGGTTTAACTCTATAAGGACGCGGAAGTAAATTTACATTATTGATCGATACGATACTGCTTTAACTATTTTAGCTATGTTCAACCGTGACGCCAGCATAGCTGATCTCTGGAATTGAGATATTCTAGGTATCACGCATCAAACGAATTCTCTAACTTTAGAGGTACTCTAAGCTAAGGTTTAGAAACGCTTGAAACAGACCATCAAAATTAATGAAGAAGAGCGCTATGAAGTTGTCTTGCCATGGAGGGAAAATTATTCGAAATTAAGTGAAAACGTAACGCAACAGAAAAACGGCTTATTGGGCTAACAAAACGAATGAATGCTGAAAATCTTTATGATAATTATGAGCAAATATTTAATGATTGGAGAAAAGAAGGGATCATTAAGGAAACGTCAGCTTCAGAGGACAGCTGCGGAGAGTACTACCTGTCACATCGACACGTTGTAAAGAGTAATAGTACCACGCCTTTCAGGCCTGTGTTTGCCACGTCAGTATGTAGTAAGAATGGGCCGTCCTTGAATCAATGCCTGGAAACAGAGCCCAATCTTATGGAATTTATACCTAGTATACTTCTTAGATTTAGAGGAGACAGAAAAGGCGTGGCAGCGGATAGACTCTTGAATTATTCGGATACTTCATGATCCAGACATGAAACAGTTTAGATACTGCAAGATCCAAAAATGTGAGCACCTTGGATATTTCAAGATATTAGACATATTGGATACTGCAAGATCCAGACACTAAACGTTTTGAATACTACAAGATCTAGCCGTTATGCACATGGGATACTGCAAGATCCAGACACTAAATGTTTTAGATACTGCTAGATCCAGACGTTACACATATTGGATAGTACAAGATCCATATACTGACACTGACGCTTCATGGACCAACTCGGATTGATGTGTTTAAGTCCAATCTGTGTCCCCTTGTCAGGATTCTACTAGATGCAGACTCCGTTCCTGGTCAATTCAGCCAAATCAATACCCCAGAGTCTTTAACGTGATGTGCCAGAGCCCCGTAACTCTTACCAATTCGCCATTTAATTGCAAGTGACGTGATCCTTTTTTACTAACACCTTCAGCAGAATTGTCACTTTCAATTATTTATAATTAGCAAACAAAAACTAAACAAATGAAAAGTTAAACAACCGCACTGGCAAACACTAATTTATTTTTCGTAGCGACAACTTGGAAACCAAAGATTGTACCGAGAACAAAACAGAGCTATGGTAATCAAAACACACGCCTACTACAATCCAATTTTTTCCTGCTCATCAACGGTGGCACATGGCCTATGTTGATTAAAAATATAAACATTCCGCCAGCCTTCGTTCACATCGGGAATGACCATATTCAGAGTGTGTCGGCTTTCACAGGTAAAGGAAGCAATTTTATCAGCTGCTTTCACCGTAACGACTCTCGTCAATCCATCAGGTCCTGGATGGACCTCAACTATTCGGGCTAGTAGCCACTTTGATGGATCATATCGCTCATCCACAATCAATACCAGCGTCCTTTTTTGATGTTGGAAGTTTTCCGATTCCACTTGTCCATTGCTTGATATGTTTGCAGACAACTCTTGGACCATAAAGTCCTAAATTTTTTTAAGCATATGGCGAGTTAACTGCCAACAAGAAAGCCTAGAGATCTGATTTTGTGCAAGTGAGAGTTCTGAAATTGTAGTGGGCGATTCTTCAGTAAGAAAGTGACATGGTGTTACGGCTAGAATGTCGTCTGGGTCATCCGATAAGGGACACAAAGGCCGTGAGTCTAATACAGTTTCGACTTGATGCAGAAATGTTGTCATTTCTTCATATGTTAATAATGTGTTCTTCACTACTCTCTTGATTTTTTATGGATTTGACACCTGCTTCCCAATTTCCGCCAAAATGAGGGGCACCTGGAGGATTAAAGTGCCATTTTGTCATGTTATTAGCTAACAAGCATGCTAATTTCTTTAGTTCCTGTTATTCTTTGTTTTATAATTATAACGTGACGTGAACCTTCTTTTTTGCAGCAATAAACCCATTCGCTTTATAGTATGTCACTAATTCCAGATGTACGGCTTACGTGGAGAAGCAAACGAACCCCTTAATGAAGGTTTTGTAATTTCTGGCATTCCGCCGTTTTCAAGTTTTGACCAGCGCCGGGCCTGCATAATCAACCTCTGAATGCAGAAAGGGATGTGATGATGTAGTGGAAGTCACTGGTAATTGACCCATAAGTTGTTTAGCCCGTTGCTGCCTGAATCTTGCACACACAACGCATTTTAAAATATACGAACGTACCGGAGCTCTACCTCCCACAATCCAATAAGAATTCCGAGCATCCATTAACCTCAATTTGGTTCCTCCTGCGATAACCAAGGTGTCGAGATGATTATGATGAGGCAAAATAATTGGATGTTTTGTTGGGTAGTCTAGAGGTGACTGTTGAACTCCTGTCCTTAATAGACTCTTGGCACCAATGAAATGATTGTGTTTCACCAATTAAGTTGTATATTATTCGGCCAAGTTCTCGTAAAAACGAATTCTGTTGTACCGTCTGCACCCAAAAGTTTGTGGCCCAGTCCAATTCACCTGGAGTCAATTGATCAGAATGTAGATATGGTAATTCTTCCTTACCATACCGTTTAATTTCCATCCGTTGAATTGCCCTCTTGCACATAACTGTAATCCTTAATAACTTCTTTAGCGTTGAAAAACGACGCAATAAGTCCCATTCCTTTAACTTTATCTCCACTGGATGAACCTGCACCGGACGTTCTTCTAGAGCCATAAACTCTAAACTCTGGATCAGTTCAAAGATTGTGAACCGGCCAGTTTGAAAGTTGCTCTCTCAACCAGCCAGGTCCAGACCACCAGAGTGGATGCTGTGATAATTGCTGAGCTGTAAGTCCTCGTGTGGCACAATCTGCTGGATTCATCTGTCCGGGCACAAAGAGCCATTTAGCCGTTGGTTACTTTTCCTGGATGAAGCAGACACTATTGTGCACGAATTTTTTCCATCTACTTGGATGAGAGTTGAGCTACGTGCACACAATTGCTGAATCAGTCCATAAATGCACTGGAACTTGGTGAATGTTCAGAACGTGTATAACGTGATGTATAAGGCGTGTTAATATGACCCCTGTTGAGAGTTCTAATCCTGGTCAGTCTCTTAAGTGGAGCTACTTTGGTTTTCGATGCAACCAACGTGACTGTAGTATACTTGTTGTCCTTAACAGCTCTTATGTACAGCTGCCGCCAAAGCTTCCGTGGATGCATCCGAAAACCCATGAATTTCTAATATACTTCGTACTGTCATACCTAGCCATAGTGAAATCTTAACCAATACTAGGTCCGATAGTTGTTCAGTAAATTTAGTCCATTTTGAATAAATATGCATTGGAACAGGATCATCCCAACTGAGTTTAACCAACCATACAACCCATCCAAATGTCATCAGTTGCGCGATTGGAGTGTTGGTTGGACCTTTGATGACATAACCGCCTAGAATTTGTGCATTTATTGCTGATTCCTGAAGAAAGTCTATACCTCCGGGCATATGATAACTTGGATGAGCTAATTGCACCTGTGATAAGTGTTTCCATGGAGAATTGATTAACGTCGGTTGAATCATGGATGTCAATTTCGGTAATATGTATGCATGAATATTGTACTCTTTGTCGGAGATAAAACGTGGTCTTATGTTAACAGTGACCATGCCCCTCGCATTGCCTGAGCGCTGACCACCAATTCCAACCAGTGGTATTGTTTGTGATCTGCGACGCAACCGTAAGTGATGCACTAACTGGTCACTTATTAGTGAAATTTGCGAACCTTGCTCTAATAATGCTATGCCATGTATAAAATTTCCGGATTGCGATCGTATTTGGACCTGTATTGAGCCAATAGAACGGATATCCCCGACTGCACCGTTGCCATTAATCAAATTTTGAAGGAACCATGACCTACCCTAAGGGCAATAACCTTTGGGAAAAGTAATTGAATGTTTAACAAATATTTGCATGAGTCAGCATATGTGCTGACTCGGGAGATAACTTCATTTTTAAAAATATTTTCCTCGAGTCAGCATTTCTGCTTGAAAACATTTGCCCGAGTTAATAACGAGTTAGCAATTCTCCTCATTAGGGAGGAAATTAAAATCAAAAAAATTCAATGAATGGAAGATGCATTAATAACTCTCGACCAATGACCCAATCGATGGAATTTCCATTCTGCAATTAAGTTTAGAGTGAGAAAAGTGCAGATTAAACTAGATTTAAGTATAAGTGAAGGTTCAAAATTTAAAGCAAGTGAGTCAGAAATACACTACGGTTCCTCGAACGAGTGTCTTTTATTGACTCAAAGGTAACTTAGCCGTGAGGCCATACACTCTCTGGGTCCTGACCTGGCCTCGAAGCCAGGCAGGCAACATCATCAATCATGAGGTAAAGCGGGCAAAATGCCCTATACCTCCAGCGAACTGACCATGGTTCGAATGAACCAAACAGGCAAAGACATTAATTTAAAGATATATCAAAGGAAACCCCAAACTCGATGGAAATTCTACATTTGATTTTTATTATGAAATTACTAGCTGTACCCGCCCGCTTTGCTGGGCATTACGTAATACTGCATATTTTTTGTATACTGTATATGTTGATACTATCTATGTTTTGTTTTTCTTTAGTTATAAATTTTTGATTCTTATCAGTTATCTGTTGATTGTAACATAAGTTCAAAAACTTCCAAAAAATCTTTGACTTTTTCAACAATGTTTTTATTAACGTTTGGCTACAAATTTTCGCCGTAAAATGGATAATAAATTGAAATTATGAATAGTGCTTAGTAAGAAAATGAGAGATAAACTTAAAACAACTATTCAAGCACTCCTTCAAAAAGAGCCAATTTTGGAACTATTACTAAACCTTACAGCACCTATTGATTTTAAAGTTACAAAAACATTGAAATATGGTAGTTATAAGAAATCGAAATTTATCCTATGTTCGGTGACAACAATGAAACAAATAAGGATTTATAGATTGCCGGTTGAAACTCACACACAACTGGTTAACTTTTTACTTAAACTTCGATTAGTACCGAATGTAAATTTTTTATGGCACAGTAATATTTGAGAGGTTAATCCGATCCGATTGGCCGCATCAACAATACGCCCACGTTAGCCGTGTAAATTTATTTTCGGCGAATTTGTTGAAAAATATTGCTATCTTCTACTTACAAAAAAAGTTAAGGTTTAATCACAGACAAAATAATTTACCAGATGTCGCGATCCCATGTGACTCTCTACCCATTTTTTCCAACATCACACACGTAACAGCAGACAAAAGATCCATGGGCCGTATGCGCCTTTGACCGTCTTTAACGTTTAAAGAACAGCCAGTGCGCGAATTGATGTTGATGTTTGATTGTCAAATAGGGAATGAGTGATCACAATAAAAGGAAAGGGGGCTGAAACAAAATTTCGCGGATGGAACACAATGTACATGTACACACAATGCACACAATTTGGATGTTCTGAAATTTGCACAAAACAAACACAAACAAAAATGTGTACCATTGGAGAGTAAAATTTACTCAAAAATTTCTGTTTTCTGTGTAAAAGTATTTTCTATTGATTTAAAGAAAAAATATACAAATTGAGTTTCCAATATAAAAAAAATTACAAAATTTTTCCGAAAAACGCGAGATTTTGCGTTTACGAATTTTAATCTGAATTTTATCATACATCATAACTTTTGTTTGGACACACTTTTAAAAACTCAATTCAGAGAAAAAAGATGTATTGAAAAATTTAGGAAATGTAAAAAAAATGGGGGTCCGTCATACGTATGAACTCCGCAGGACGCTTCGTTTAGCCGCTAGGAACAAAAAATCGTTAAAAATTCAAAATCTGAATTTTATCAATTTTCCGATCTTTTGAATGCACACCTTTAAAACCTCAATTTAGAGAAAAATGACGTACGAAAGGAAGGTAGGAAATGTCAAAATAGTGGGGGTTGGTCATACATATGAACCCCGTAGGACGCTTCGTTCAGCCGCTATGGGCAAAAAACCGCATAAAATTCAAATTTTTGCCGGAAAAGAACCATTCAACCCGGAAGAAAATTGGTCAACTTGGGATTCGAAGTTAGAAAATTTAAAAAAAATTGGGGTAGGTCATACGTATGAACTCCGTAGGACGCTTCGTTTAGCCGCTAGGAACAAAAAATCGTTAAAAATTCAAAATCTTAATTTTATCAATTTTCCGATCTTTTGAATGCACACCTTTAAAACCTCAATTTAGAGAAAAATGATGTATGAAAGGAAGGTAGGAAATGTCAAAACAGTGGAGGTTAGTCATATGCATCCCTTAGGACGCTTCGTTTAGCCGCTACGGGCAAAAAACCGTTAAAAATTAAAATTTTCACCGGAAAAGAACCCTTCAAACCGGAAGGGATTCCCGGAAACTATAATGTCCTACGATCTGAAATTCAAAAAAATATTTACCATTTTCCACCAATTTGAGCAAATCTATTTGCTACGGGTTTAATGAACCAAAATTGTATTGAATAACCCGAGTAAAATTTGTAGAAAACAATTAAAACCGGCTCTGCGGAAATACAGAGTGTCAAATCATAGAGAATTCTTGAGAGAGAGCTTTTGTTCCGATTTGCAGAAGCGAAAAGTAACGGTTCCCTAATACGCAAGTAAAGGTTGTCGTTTTTGTATTCGAGATGGGCATAAGAAGATCCAAAAATAAATCAATCCCCATTTCCTAATCGAAAACCACATGACATGAAGTCGCATCCATCTCTAGTATGAATCCATGGATGGATTTCATATCAAGAGAAAGTGTACTTTGCTTCTTAAGAAAAATAAATGAAGAGAGATCGTGCAATCAACAAAATGCCGAAATGTTCTCTCGAATACGTCTCATATTTAAGAGAGAGGGAGTAACCGCTAACGATGCGATAATTGCACGATCTCTCTTCATTTATTGATCTTAAGCTTAAGCGCTAAAGTCGACTTTCTCTTGAAAAGTAAAACGTGAAAAATTTAAATCTTAAATATTTCCAAAAGATTGTAACCAATTTTTTTCAAACTTTACATAAACACTCACCTACAGGACAGTAATCTTCATACCAAATTTTATTGAAATCGACTCGGCAGATTTCGAGTTTAGCCGCGACAAACATTTTCGAAAAGATATCTTTTTATATATTAAAGATTTATCCATTAAATTGACATGCAGAATACAAAAATGAAAGAGAAAAAAAAACCGAAAGGCCCAGTCAAGGTCCGCGCCGTAGATTTTCCGTGAAAACTTGGAGATAGAATTATAATAAATGTTTCTTATGCGTATGTACTTAAGTCAATGTCTCTTATAGAATGGTTATAAAGAGTAATACGGTGACAGAAAACAAAAAAGACAAGATTATTTTTTCGCGCCTTTTTTAATTTCTTCTTTAATGCTGCTGTATTTCTGACATTAACTCGGCACTGGACACTTAAGGTTTCCTTGATCTCGACTCATATGAGCCCATATTTTTAATGTTTTTTTTTCAATTTCCAATTAAATACCGATTTTTACTTATACTTCAGCGAATATTTTTATTGTTTCAATTTAGGACCTGGTAGCTCTTCTCAAACTCCTTAATATGACACACGAACAAACATAAGTGAACTAGCCCGATGACGTCAGCGCAAAGCCAATGTAGCACGATAAACACGTACAGAAATTCTCTATCCATTGTGACCGCATCAGTTGTTATCGCATTATAAGCCTCGTAGCTATTGGCGATTGAAATCTGACGGTGTATTGTAGCGCTAGAAATATTGATCGGCTATCGAAAAACGAGCGAAAGGACGTTTTAACGTCAAAAAAGTTACAATAAGATGTTCGCACTAATTTGTACTTTAATTATCAAACAATTCATTACAAGGATTATGGAGAGTAGTACGGTTACAGAATAGATACATCAGAATTTTATTACTTTCCGCCGTTGTTTTATATATTTTTCGATGCCGCCGTAGCTCTCACACTTGCTGGGCACTGAACATTTTTGGTTTATAATTTTCGGTTTGATGCTGGTGTTCTCCGATTTTAGTTTTTTACAATTCGGTCCATATTTACTGCTCATATGAGCCGATATCTTCCATAATTTTTTCGATTTTCAAATTCATACCGATATTTGGTTCTGGGCGATGAAATCCGATGATAGTATTCGCGGAGCAATTTCCTACGTATTTTCACCACCATGTTTTCATTTATAATATCTTAATTCACAAGTTGTATAAATTTAGTCACTAATTTTTTTATGAATTATTACTTGTTTTCTTCTTGAAACGGTCACCGTTTGTTTAACGGTAACTACTCGAATCATCTGACATCCACTGAGCACATTCTCAACACGAAAAGAAATAGAGCAGTCGACGTATGCAAGTAATTGAAAAACAATAAATAATGAAACAAAATATATAATATAACACTACTCGTGAAAATCAAATAAGTTAAATTTTGTTTGAAAGAACTATAAGAATAATATAGAATTTTCGATAAAATGAACACGACTACTTTTATAAATAAAATAGGAAAAAATGTAAATTAGTTTAAAAAGGGAAAACCGACAAAAGCCTAGGACAATCGGACAACTGTCAAAGAAACAATGTGGCAAATTAGAAAAATAGAAGAAATAAATATATACATACATATAACGTAGACCATTTTCATATTTCAAACATATGTAGTAATATATAGTAATCACGAAACAACAACCGCGGAGAATGTAAGGAAATTGTAAACGATAAATGGTAATAACTGCCCAGTATAACATTGTCAATTTACTAATGGAATTCTTTGTTTGATAGCAAAGATAAGAACCCCTCATAGATAAAGATGATATGAAGCTAAAAATTTGGCCAAGACAAGTCGGATAAACATTAAAAATTCGAAAATGGAAAAATGTACATGTTAATTTTGTAAACCGCATACAAAAGGCAAATGTAAACAAATGTGAGCACTGTGAATCATCGAGACGTATGTAGCCGCAAGGAAAATGTTAAAAAATGTGGTGTGTCTGTGTAATGGACACGGCCGTGTGTTGTACGAGACTACGTTTATGTAACGAGTTATATTTTTTAAATTAAATATTTTTATTTATATATTTAGCATAAAGGCAAGGAAACAAATAATTGTTGTTTTACAATATAACTTTATCAATCGGAGGTCTATGTATAACTTCCATACAATATACTACTTCGATACAATCGATAGATTTTGACGACAGCTGACGATTAAAACTTAAACGAACATAGCTTCTCCGAGTCAAAAGTTATACCAATTGCAAATCTCGATACGCAGCAAAATAGCCTCAAAATGGCGGTGCTTCCCCCTCTACCACGCGTGATGCGGATTTGGATGTAGAGGATAGATTCGAAACTACAACGCCAAAGTTTATCCCCCGATTTTGTTATCATTCGGTTTTTTGGATTGCACCCGTATGGTAGCAAATTTAAGGACGTATTCACGTCAAAAGTCGAATCAAGGCTACTGGGCGATCAGAATCGCCAGCGATACAAAAATTTCGCTACGACACAAAATTGTGCAACAGACATTTAGCATACGGTGACACCCTACAAAGGGAGCGTGTATGACGTTCGCATGTGTTTGCTTCGATGAGAGACAAACGCATGCGGGCGCCACACATACTTTTTTGGTGGGGTGACACCGATCGTTGACGTTTGGTTGCACAATCACATGTTCTGGGGAAATTTTTGTGTTGCTGGTGATTCGGCCAGCCTGGTTGTTTGAATTCGATTTTGAAATTCAAAATCGGCAAAATTTGGTCCAAAATAACCCTATGTTTCGGCGCTTCCCCCTCCGCCGCATGCGATGCGTCACTGTTCTCGCTTATCCTAGTGATTTTTCTGATCCTTTAGCTATCCAGTGGATTAATTTAATGTTGGATGTAGGGGATAGATTCGAAGCTACAATGCCAAACTGTATCCCCCGATTTTGTCATTAAATTTTTTAGATTGCTTTCGTATGCTAGCAAATTTAAAGACGTATTCACGTAAAAAAAATATAATAAAGACACATTGAAATGGAAATCGCGAATCTTGTATGAAGAGAAAATGTCATGGTAGAGTAAACAGGTAACTAGGAAGTCAGAACCAATAGTTAAGTAACTACAATAATATAAATATATAACACTAGTTAACGTACTAAATAGTAAATAAAAGGGTACCTTACCCGGTAGAATCAAACGGTAGTTAAGGAAACCAAACTTGGTAGAATTCTGAAAATTGGGACTGGTAACAGTAAACCCAAAAGCCAATTAATTAGGCAATCCATAGTAATACATAGCCATCATTAGAGAAAGCTCCCTTAAACTTTGGATAGGAATCAGAATTAAGATAAGTTATTACCGAATAAGATACCGAACAATGGCGCCGACCACACAGCTGCTATAGATGCTGATCAACCCATTAATTACCGCACACCGAAAATTTTCCCTTGGGAGGATCCTCTAGAAAGGGGAGCAATGTGATGATCCCTTCGTAGAATACCTTAAAAGGATAAAGACTTATTAATTACCTAACCAAAATACTTACGTCAAGACACGCTGATCCATTCCGCCATTATCGTTTGTCAAAGAAAAATTGTGGAAAATTATAGACAATTATGGCATCGATACTGCAAAGTAAAATATAGCGCTGATACAACAGCAATGATCTTGTAAGCGCAGGTTACTCACGGTCGCCAACAACCACTAGATGGCACCACCAGGGCGGAAATGCAATATGGAAACGTGACCATCAATGCAAGGATCAATGGCCATCGGTTGAACATTGATCAGAAATTTTTTGTACTCGACAAATCGGGAAAATTTGGAGAACAAATCAGTCAGAAATCCGGAGGAGACTATGATCCAGACGCGTGGAAGACCCTGAAGGAAGACAAGCTGCCCATTCCAGACATTTGGGAAGAAACTGAAGGGAACTAGCTGACCATTCCAGACACTTGCGACGAAACTGAGGGAGGACTAGCGGAACATTCCAGATGCCGTTGACGTTGACGTTAAGACGTTAGGAAGATCAGTTGCCCACCTTGGACCTGAAGATTCTGTGGAAGACTTGCAGCCACTTGAAGCCATTAGAGGACTTTTACATAGTGAGTATAGGTTAAGGGAGTTGCCAGTAGTCCACGTACCGAACACGGTTACTAGGACCCTATCGGGCCGGGCTGGTACTGACCGGCCACGGTTCACCGGAACTTATCGGCAGAGGCCTAGAAACAAGCGAGTAAGCAGGGTCGGGTTGCAGACGAAACGTCCTATGACCGGCCAATCGCAACGTTCACTAGAGGAGGCTCTTCGGGAACCAACAGCGGGTCCACAACCTGTAATGTTGGAAGAATACCGGGCCAGACAGAAGGGGCAGCCACGAGAAAACACCACACCGAGGTGGAAACCACCGACACCCAAGCGTAGAACCGGAGAGGAGGCTAGGTTCAGACGCCAGATTGAGGGGGTACGACGTCGCTACGTTATAACGGTCAGTCAAGTGGAGTGTCTGCGGTTAAGTCGGGAGATTCAGAGGCTACACAATGAGCGTCTGAAGCACAGGAAGGAAGAGAAGCCCCGTAACAAGCAGCGGAGCACTTAGGATTAGACAATAGGGATATATTATAGTAGAAATTATGAATAAATATTGTATTGGATTAAATTAATAAATTGAAGGTAGAAACGAAACGCATTTTGGGCCATTAAAACTAAGATTTTCATGAACAAGTTGGATCTCGGGTGTATTGGATTTGGATCTCGAGTGTACTTTCCACAATGAAGCAAACGCATGGTTTAGTACCACAAATGAGAAGGTACTAAACAAGTTGCACGACACCGTCATGCTGTGTTTCGGTCTACTGGTTTATCAGCCTGTTTGTCTTTGTTAGCTGGCGCTTCGTACATTCTCCGCATTTATGACATTTTCTTATGGATAGGCAGTTAATTGCGCGATGATCTCCAAGACAGTTGTAACATCCAAGACAGTTGCCGATTTTTGAATACATATTCTTGCCTTTGGTTGTTGGTTTTAGATAGAAATTTACCGCAATTATATAAAGGATATTTCTGTTGACACATTGAACACGATCCAGCACTTTTGGTCTTCTGATTAACTTCTTGCCCAGAAAAATGATATCTACTTGGAATTATATTATTAAATTTTGGAGTCATGTTTTTCTTGGATTTCTCGTAAGCTTTTAACGTAATCATCCTGGTCTACGAAGGCATGTTGTGACGCAAAATGTATAAGGTCATAAAGGATGAGTGTAATACTAGCGCTTGTTGATTCAATAAAGAATATAACCTTAAAATTCACGAAAAATCCCAATCGAATTTACTTTTCGTCACATCTACTAAAGACAACATCAGAATTGAATGAAATTAAAAGAAAATTCTCCGACGCTTATCTCGAGTTATTTAAATTGGATAGCAAATTGGCTTATGAATTAAAAGAGTTATTTAGTCAAGCATATTCAACGTTAGAGACCATATTCACGTTAGAAGAACATAGCAGTAAAATTGTAGAAAACGAAACACAAATCACTAACATGGCTTCTTCATTTGTTATATCAGTCAGCTTAAAGGTAATACCTTAGTTTCAAGGTTAAACTAAAAATTTAATTTAATTCTTATATGATGATTTGAAGGACACGACTGAGAAAACTAAATTGATAAAATTTGTTCTCAAGGCTAGGCTGTTTGAAAATGTTAAAAACAAATTAAGTATTTTGACACCACCGACAACCTTAATTCATTAAAATCCACACTTGAAAGTATATTTAAGACAGCAAAAACCCCATTGAAAATTCAAACCGAACTCTCAAAAAGTTTTCAAGGAAACTACTCGGTTAAGGATTATGCTACATATATCGAAAATTTAGTAGCGCAACTGAACAGTGTTCAGATATCGGAACAAGGTGAAACCCATAGAGCAATAATATCTAAATTAAATGATCAGATTTGGCTAAATGCTTTCATAAATGGCCTGCAGGATACAATTAAATCTACCGTATTTGCGGCAATGCCGAAAACTCTTCAGGAAGCTGTTAGAATAGCTACTGAAAGCGATGTGACTAGAACCACCAATGTATTTTATGCAAATAGAAGGTTCCAAAATTCAAACTTCAGAGATAGAGATAGGTTTACCGATAATTTTCAGAATAATTTTCAAAACAAGAAATTCAATAATCAGAATTATACTAATAATAAAAATAATCACTATAATAACAGTTACAAACGCTCTTATCGCAACAATAATTATTCCCAAAGACAAACAAATTTCAACCGAAACCACCAAAATGGGTCGCGAAATTGGGTAAATGATAACAATAATAACAATAATCGGGTTAACGTTTTGAACTCGCGAAACGAGAATGTCCTCGAAGAGTCGGGGGAACAGTAAAACAATTACCATCTGAAAAAGAACTTTCTAAGATCAAAACCGCTTCTGTATACTTCTTTGATGCTTCACTAACAAATTTTATAAATGTTCAGATTAATTCATTGCGAAAACAAACTGCTTTACTCATTGACACCGGAGCGGACATATCTATAATCAAACTGAAAAATTTAAACATCACAAATTTCATAAACCCAGACCGAAAATGTACTATAACTGGTATTACTGATAACAAAA
Source organism: Chrysops caecutiens (assembly GCA_963971475.1). Taxonomy (NCBI): domain Eukaryota; kingdom Metazoa; phylum Arthropoda; class Insecta; order Diptera; family Tabanidae; genus Chrysops; species Chrysops caecutiens. The sequence continues at coordinate 51,741,197 of OZ020567.1, read as the reverse complement.
CGAATTCCTTAGGTTTCATACTTGTAAATTTAACACTATCAAACACATCATTCTCTCATGAATTTCATGTGGTTGGTAACGATTTTCCAATTCCCACTGACGGGATCTTGGGTCGCAATTTCCTTACAGCAACAAAAAGTATTATAGATTATGAAAGTTTTGAACTTTCATTACGTATAAATGATGACGAAGTCACCATACCAATTCAAACTAGAATTACAAAGTAGAACAGCATTACCATGTATAATGTCTATGTATAAAGTCTATGTATAACTTCCATACAATATACTACTTCGATACAATCGATAGATTTTGACGACAGCTGACGATTAAAACTTAAACGAACATAGCTTCTCCGAGTCAAAAGTTATACCAATTGCAAATCTCGATACGCAGCAAAATAGCCTCAAAATGGCGGTGCTTCCCCCTCTACCACGCGTGATGCGGATTTGTATGTAGAGGATAGATTCGAAACTACAACGCCAAAGTTTATCCCCCGATTTTGTTATCATTCGGTTTTTTGGATTGCACCCGTATGGTAGCAAATTTAAGGACGTATTCACGTCAAAAGTCGAATCAAGGCTACTGGGCGATCAGAATCGCCAGCGATACAAAAATTTCGCTACGACACAAAATTGTGCAACAGACATTTAGCATACGGTGACACCCTACAAAGGGAGCGTGTATGACGTTCGCATGTGTTTGCTTCGATGAGAGACAAACGCATGCGGGCGCCACACATACTTTTTTGGTGGGGTGACACCGATCGTTGACGTTTGGTTGCACAATCACATGTTCTGGGGAAATTTTTGTGTTGCTGGTGATTCGGCCAGCCTGGTTGTTTGAATTCGATTTTGAAATTCAAAATCGGCAAAATTTGGTCCAAAATAACCCTATGTTTCGGCGCTTCCCCCTCCGCCGCATGCGATGCGTCACTGTTCTCGCTTATCCTAGTGATTTTTCTGATCCTTTAGCTATCCAGTGGATTAATTTAATGTTGGATGTAGGGGATAGATTCGAAGCTACAATGCCAAACTGTATCCCCCGATTTTGTCATTAAATTTTTTAGATTGCTTTCGTATGCTAGCAAATTTAAAGACGTATTCACGTAAAAAAAATATAATAAAGACACATTGAAATGGAAATCGCGAATCTTGTATGAAGAGAAAATGTCATGGTAGAGTAAACAGGTAACTAGGAAGTCAGAACCAATAGTTAAGTAACTACAATAATATAAATATATAACACTAGTTAACGTACTAAATAGTAAATAAAAGGGTACCTTACCCGGTAGAATCAAACGGTAGTTAAGGAAACCAAACTTGGTAGAATTCTGAAAATTGGGACTGGTACAGTAAACCCAAAAGCCAATTAATTAGGCAATCCATAGTAATACATAGCCATCATTAGAAGAAGCTCCCTTAAACTTTGGATAGGAATCAGAATTAAGATAAGTTATTACCGAATAAGATACCGAACAATGGCGCCGACCACACAGCTGCTATAGATGCTGATCAACCCATTAATTACCGCACACCGAAAATTTTCCCTTGGGAGGATCCTCTAGAAAGGGGAGCAATGTGATGATCCCTTCGTAGAATACCTTAAAAGGATAAAGACTTATTAATTACCTAACCAAAATACTTACGTCAAGACACGCTGATCCATTCCGCCATTATCGTTTGTCAAAGAAAAATTGTGGAAAATTATAGACAATTATGGCATCGATACTGCAAAGTAAAATATAGCGCTGATACAACAGCAATGATCTTGTAAGCGCAGGTTACTCACGGTCGCCAACAACCACTAGATGGCACCACCAGGGCGGAAATGCAATATGGAAACGTGACCATCAATGCAAGGATCAATGGCCATCGATTGAACATTGATCAGAAATTTTTTGTACTCGACAAATCGGGAAAATTTGGAGAACAAATCAGTCAGAAATCCGGAGGAGACTATGATCCAGACGCGTGGAAGACCCTGAAGGAAGACAAGCTGCCCATTCCAGACATTTGGGAAGAAACTGAAGGGAACTAGCTGACCATTCCAGACACTTGCGACGAAACTGAGGGAGGACTAGCGGAACATTCCAGATGCCGTTGACGTTGACGTTAAGACGTTAGGAAGATCAGTTGCCCACCTTGGACCTGAAGATTCTGTGGAAGACTTGCAGCCACTTGAAGCCATTAGAGGACTTTTACATAGTGAGTATAGGTTAAGGGAGTTGCCAGTAGTCCACGTACCGAACACGGTTACTAGGACCCTATCGGGCCGGGCTGGTACTGACCGGCCACGGTTCACCGGAACTTATCGGCAGAGGCCTAGAAACAAGCGAGTAAGCAGGGTCGGGTTGCAGACGAAACGTCCTATGACCGGCCAATCGCAACGTTCACTAGAGGAGGCTCTTCGGGAACCAACAGCGGGTCCACAACCTGTAATGTTGGAAGAATACCGGGCCAGACAGAAGGGGCAGCCACGAGAAAACACCACACCGAGGTGGAAACCACCGACACCCAAGCGTAGAACCGGAGAGGAGGCTAGGTTCAGACGCCAGATTGAGGGGGTACGACGTCGCTACGTTATAACGGTCAGTCAAGTGGAGTGTCTGCGGTTAAGTCGGGAGATTCAGAGGCTACACAATGAGCGTCTGAAGCACAGGAAGGAAGAGAAGCCCCGTAACAAGCAGCGGAGCACTTAGGATTAGACAATAGGGATATATTATAGTAGAAATTATGAATAAATATTGTATTGGATTAAATTAATAAATTGAAGGTAGAAACGAAACGCATTTTGGGCCATTAAAACTAAGATTTTCATGAACAAGTTGGATCTCGGGTGTATTGGATTTGGATCTCGAGTGTACTTTCCACAATGAAGCAAACGCATGGTTTAGTACCACAAATGAGAAGGTACTAAACAAGTTGCACGACACCGTCATGCTGTGTTTCGGTCTACTGGTTTATCAGCCTGTTTGTCTTTGTTAGCTGGCGCTTCGTACATTCTCCGCATTTATGACATTTTCTTATGGATAGGCAGTTAATTGCGCGATGATCTCCAAGACAGTTGTAACATCCAAGACAGTTGCCGATTTTTGAATACATATTCTTGCCTTTGGTTGTTGGTTTTAGATAGAAATTTACCGCAATTATATAAAGGATATTTCTGTTGACACATTGAACACGATCCAGCACTTTTGGTCTTCTGATTAACTTCTTGCCCAGAAAAATGATATCTACTTGGAATTATATTATTAAATTTTGGAGTCATGTTTTTCTTGGATTTCTCGTAAGCTTTTAACGTAATCATCCTGGTCTACGAAGGCATGTTGTGACGCAAAATGTATAAGGTCATAAAGGATGAGTGTAATACTAGCGCTTGTTGATTCAATAAAGAATATAACCTTAAAATTCACGAAAAATCCCAATCGAATTTACTTTTCGTCACATCTACTAAAGACAACATCAGAATTGAATGAAATTAAAAGAAAATTCTCCGACGCTTATCTCGAGTTATTTAAATTGGATAGCAAATTGGCTTATGAATTAAAAGAGTTATTTAGTCAAGCATATTCAACGTTAGAGACCATATTCACGTTAGAAGAACATAGCAGTAAAATTGTAGAAAACGAAACACAAATCACTAACATGGCTTCTTCATTTGTTATATCAGTCAGCTTAAAGGTAATACCTTAGTTTCAAGGTTAAACTAAAAATTTAATTTAATTCTTATATGATGATTTGAAGGACACGACTGAGAAAACTAAATTGATAAAATTTGTTCTCAAGGCTAGGCTGTTTGAAAATGTTAAAAACAAATTAAGTATTTTGACACCACCGACAACCTTAATTCATTACAATCCACACTTGAAAGTATATTTAAGACAGCAAAAACCCCATTGAAAATTCAAACCGAACTCTCAAAAAGTTTTCAAGGAAACTACTCGGTTAAGGATTATGCTACATATATCGAAAATTTAGTAGCGCAACTGAACAGTGTTCAGATATCGGAACAAGGTGAAACCCATAGAGCAATAATATCTAAATTAAATGATCAGATTTGGCTAAATGCTTTCATAAATGGCCTGCAGGATACAATTAAATCTACCGTATTTGCGGCAATGCCGAAAACTCTTCAGGAAGCTGTTAGAATAGCTACTGAAAGCGATGTGACTAGAACCACCAATGTATTTTATGCAAATAGAAGGTTCCAAAATTCAAACTTCAGAGATAGAGATAGGTTTACCGATAATTTTCAGAATAATTTTCAAAACAAGAAATTCAATAATCAGAATTATACTAATAATAAAAATAATCACTATAATAACAGTTACAAACGCTCTTATCGCAACAATAATTATTCCCAAAGACAAACAAATTTCAACCGAAACCACCAAAATGGGTCGCGAAATTGGGTAAATGATAACAATAATAACAATAATCGGGTTAACGTTTTGAACTCGCGAAACGAGAATGTCCTCGAAGAGTCGGGGGAACAGTAAAACAATTACCATCTGAAAAAGAACTTTCTAAGATCAAAACCGCTTCTGTATACTTCTTTGATGCTTCACTAACAAATTTTATAAATGTTCAGATTAATTCATTGCGAAAACAAACTGCTTTACTCATTGACACCGGAGCGGACATATCTATAATCAAACTGAAAAATTTAAACATCACAAATTTCATAAACCCAGACCGAAAATGTACTATAACTGGTATTACTGATAACAAAACGAATTCCTTAGGTTTCATACTTGTAAATTTAACACTATCAAACACATCATTCTCTCATGAATTTCATGTGGTTGGTAACGATTTTCCAATTCCCACTGACGGGATCTTGGGTCGCAATTTCCTTACAGCAACAAAAAGTATTATAGATTATGAAAGTTTTGAACTTTCATTACGTATAAATGATGACGAAGTCACCATACCAATTCAAACTAGAATTACAAAGTAGAACAGCATTACCATGTATAATGTCTATGTATAAAGTCTATGTATAACTTCCATACAATATACTACTTCGATACAATCGATAGATTTTGACGACAGCTGACGATTAAAACTTAAACGAACATAGCTTCTCCGAGTCAAAAGTTATACCAATTGCAAATCTCGATACGCAGCAAAATAGCCTCAAAATGGCGGTGCTTCCCCCTCTACCACGCGTGATGCGGATTTGGATGTAGAGGATAGATTCGAAACTACAACGCCAAAGTTTATCCCCCGATTTTGTTATCATTCGGTTTTTTGGATTGCACCCGTATGGTAGCAAATTTAAGGACGTATTCACGTCAAAAGTCGAATCAAGGCTACTGGGCGATCAGAATCGCCAGCGATACAAAAATTTCGCTACGACACAAAATTGTGCAACAGACATTTAGCATACGGTGACACCCTACAAAGGGAGCGTGTATGACGTTCGCATGTGTTTGCTTCGATGAGAGACAAACGCATGCGGGCGCCACACATACTTTTTTGGTGGGGTGACACCGATCGTTGACGTTTGGTTGCACAATCACATGTTCTGGGGAAATTTTTGTGTTGCTGGTGATTCGGCCAGCCTGGTTGTTTGAATTCGATTTTGAAATTCAAAATCGGCAAAATTTGGTCCAAAATAACCCTATGTTTCGGCGCTTCCCCCTCCGCCGCATGCGATGCGTCACTGTTCTCGCTTATCCTAGTGATTTTTCTGATCCTTTAGCTATCCAGTGGATTAATTTAATGTTGGATGTAGGGGATAGATTCGAAGCTACAATGCCAAACTGTATCCCCCGATTTTGTCATTAAATTTTTTAGATTGCTTTCGTATGCTAGCAAATTTAAAGACGTATTCACGTAAAAAAAATATAATAAAGACACATTGAAATGGAAATCGCGAATCTTGTATGAAGAGAAAATGTCATGGTAGAGTAAACAGGTAACTAGGAAGTCAGAACCAATAGTTAAGTAACTACAATAATATAAATATATAACACTAGTTAACGTACTAAATAGTAAATAAAAGGGTACCTTACCCGGTAGAATCAAACGGTAGTTAAGGAAACCAAACTTGGTAGAATTCTGAAAATTGGGACTGGTACAGTAAACCCAAAAGCCAATTAATTAGGCAATCCATAGTAATACATAGCCATCATTAGAAGAAGCTCCCTTAAACTTTGGATATTAATCAGAATTAAGATAAGTTATTACCGAATAAGATACCGAACAATGGCGCCGACCACACAGCTGCTATAGATGCTGATCAACCCATTAATTACCGCACACCGAAAATTTTCCCTTGGGAGGATCCTCTAGAAAGGGGAGCAATGTGATGATCCCTTCGTAGAATACCTTAAAAGGATAAAGACTTATTAATTACCTAACCAAAATACTTACGTCAAGACACGCTGATCCATTCCGCCATTATCGTTTGTCAAAGAAAAATTGTGGAAAATTATAGACAATTATGGCATCGATACTGCAAAGTAAAATATAGCGCTGATACAACAGCAATGATCTTGTAAGCGCAGGTTACTCACGGTCGCCAACAACCACTAGATGGCACCACCAGGGCGGAAATGCAATATGGAAACGTGACCATCAATGCAAGGATCAATGGCCATCGATTGAACATTGATCAGAAATTTTTTGTACTCGACAAATCGGGAAAATTTGGAGAACAAATCAGTCAGAAATCCGGAGGAGACTATGATCCAGACGCGTGGAAGACCCTGAAGGAAGACAAGCTGCCCATTCCAGACATTTGGGAAGAAACTGAAGGGAACTAGCTGACCATTCCAGACACTTGCGACGAAACTGAGGGAGGACTAGCGGAACATTCCAGATGCCGTTGACGTTGACGTTAAGACGTTAGGAAGATCAGTTGCCCACCTTGGACCTGAAGATTCTGTGGAAGACTTGCAGCCACTTGAAGCCATTAGAGGACTTTTACATAGTGAGTATAGGTTAAGGGAGTTGCCAGTAGTCCACGTACCGAACACGGTTACTAGAACCCTATCGGGCCGGGCTGGTACTGACCGGCCACGGTTCACCGGAACTTATCGGCAGAGGCCTAGAAACAAGCGAGTAAGCAGGGTCGGGTTGCAGACGAAACGTCCTATGACCGGCCAATCGCAACGTTCACTAGAGGAGGCTCTTCGGGAACCAACAGCGGGTCCACAACCTGTAATGTTGGAAGAATACCGGGCCAGACAGAAGGGGCAGCCACGAGAAAACACCACACCGAGGTGGAAACCACCGACACCCAAGCGTAGAACCGGAGAGGAGGCTAGGTTCAGACGCCAGATTGAGGGGGTACGACGTCGCTACGTTATAACGGTCAGTCAAGTGGAGTGTCTGCGGTTAAGTCGGGAGATTCAGAGGCTACACAATGAGCGTCTGAAGCACAGGAAGGAAGAGAAGCCCCGTAACAAGCAGCGGAGCACTTAGGATTAGACAATAGGGATATATTATAGTAGAAATTATGAATAAATATTGTATTGGATTAAATTAATAAATTGAAGGTAGAAACGAAACGCATTTTGGGCCATTAAAACTAAGATTTTCATGAACAAGTTGGATCTCGGGTGTATTGGATTTGGATCTCGAGTGTACTTTCCACAATGAAGCAAACGCATGGTTTAGTACCACAAATGAGAAGGTACTAAACAAGTTGCACGACACCGTCATGCTGTGTTTCGGTCTACTGGTTTATCAGCCTGTTTGTCTTTGTTAGCTGGCGCTTCGTACATTCTCCGCATTTATGACATTTTCTTATGGATAGGCAGTTAATTGCGCGATGATCTCCAAGACAGTTGTAACATCCAAGACAGTTGCCGATTTTTGAATACATATTCTTGCCTTTGGTTGTTGGTTTTAGATAGAAATTTACCGCAATTATATAAAGGATATTTCTGTTGACACATTGAACACGATCCAGCACTTTTGGTCTTCTGATTAACTTCTTGCCCAGAAAAATGATATCTACTTGGAATTATATTATTAAATTTTGGAGTCATGTTTTTCTTGGATTTCTCGTAAGCTTTTAACGTAATCATCCTGGTCTACGAAGGCATGTTGTGACGCAAAATGTATAAGGTCATAAAGGATGAGTGTAATACTAGCGCTTGTTGATTCAATAAAGAATATAACCTTAAAATTCACGAAAAATCCCAATCGAATTTACTTTTCGTCACATCTACTAAAGACAACATCAGAATTGAATGAAATTAAAAGAAAATTCTCCGACGCTTATCTCGAGTTATTTAAATTGGATAGCAAATTGGCTTATGAATTAAAAGAGTTATTTAGTCAAGCATATTCAACGTTAGAGACCATATTCACGTTAGAAGAACATAGCAGTAAAATTGTAGAAAACGAAACACAAATCACTAACATGGCTTCTTCATTTGTTATATCAGTCAGCTTAAAGGTAATACCTTAGTTTCAAGGTTAAACTAAAAATTTAATTTAATTCTTATATGATGATTTGAAGGACACGACTGAGAAAACTAAATTGATAAAATTTGTTCTCAAGGCTAGGCTGTTTGAAAATGTTAAAAACAAATTAAGTATTTTGACACCACCGACAACCTTAATTCATTAAAATCCACACTTGAAAGTATATTTAAGACAGCAAAAACCCCATTGAAAATTCAAACCGAACTCTCAAAAAGTTTTCAAGGAAACTACTCGGTTAAGGATTATGCTACATATATCGAAAATTTAGTAGCGCAACTGAACAGTGTTCAGATATCGGAACAAGGTGAAACCCATAGAGCAATAATATCTAAATTAAATGATCAGATTTGGCTAAATGCTTTCATAAATGGCCTGCAGGATACAATTAAATCTACTGTATTTGCGGCAATGCCGAAAACTCTTCAGGAAGCTGTTAGAATAGCTACTGAAAGCGATGTGACTAGAACCACCAATGTATTTTATGCAAATAGAAGGTTCCAAAATTCAAACTTCAGAGATAGAGATAGGTTTACCGATAATTTTCAGAATAATTTTCAAAACAAGAAATTCAATAATCAGAATTATACTAATAATAAAAATAATCACTATAATAACAGTTACAAACGCTCTTATCGCAACAATAATTATTCCCAAAGACAAACAAATTTCAACCGAAACCACCAAAATGGGTCGCGAAATTGGGTAAATGATAACAATAATAACAATAATCGGGTTAACGTTTTGAACTCGCGAAACGAGAATGTCCTCGAAGAGTCGGGGGAACAGTAAAACAATTACCATCTGAAAAAGAACTTTCTAAGATCAAAACCGCTTCTGTATACTTCTTTGATGCTTCACTAACAAATTTTATAAATGTTCAGATTAATTCATTGCGAAAACAAACTGCTTTACTCATTGACACCGGAGCGGACATATCTATAATCAAACTGAAAAATTTAAACATCACAAATTTCATAAACCCAGACCGAAAATGTACTATAACTGGTATTACTGATAACAAAACGAATTCCTTAGGTTTCATACTTGTAAATTTAACACTATCAAACACATCATTCTCTCATGAATTTCATGTGGTTGGTAACGATTTTCCAATTCCCACTGACGGGATCTTGGGTCGCAATTTCCTTACAGCAACAAAAAGTATTATAGATTATGAAAGTTTTGAACTTTCATTACGTATAAATGATGACGAAGTCACCATACCAATTCAAACTAGAATTACAAAGTAGAACAGCATTACCATACCAGCTAGGACAACGATAAATACAGATTTAGACTTACAAATAGATTCAGATAGTGTAATATTTAGTCAAGCAATTCAATCAGGAATTTTTGTACCAGCTAAGGGCATTCCACATGTACAAATAATGAATACCCTGAATGAAGATGTGAAAATTAATAATCTGTCTGTAGACATTGAACCTTTATGTAACTTTTTTGTATATAAAAGTAGCATATACAAAATGGAGGAGCAAAGACATATAAAACTGTTGGAACAATTTAATATCCAGATTAATGATATAAAAGCAAAAGAACGTATTTTGGAAATCTGCAAAGAATTTGTAGATATTTTCCACTTGCATTGAGACAAGTTATCTTCCACTAATTTCTGTGAGCAAAAATTTCACTTAATGATAAAACTCCAGTATATATAAAAAAAACTACCGTCTGCCACAAGCTCAAAAAGAAGAAATCCATAATCAAGTCAAAAATTGAGTTAATTGATGATGATGTGATTGAACCATCTGTGAGTCCATATAACTCATCACTTCTTATAGTTCCACGAAAAAACTAGAAGAACAATCATTGCAGAATTTTACGATTCTCCACAAGGAGGGCATGCAGGGGTAAAAAGAACAACAAACAAAATCAAACAAAGGTACACACACCATGGAAAAACTTAAATAAAATGGTCAAAAACTTCATTAGTAATTGCAATATCTGTGCAAAAAATAAGATTATAAGACACACTAACGAAGAAATGAAAATAACGGAAACGCCAACGCCCGCGTTTGTAATTGTTGCTATAGACACAGCAGAGCCCTTACCATTTTCAAATAACTTCGGATATATACTGACTATCAAGTGTGAGCTAAGAAAATATATAGAAGCCATCCCACTAGAGAATAAAGAAGTTATCACCATAGTTAAAGCCTTAACCGAAAATCTGAAATTGAAATATGGATTTTTAAAAAAATTGAAACAGACTTAGGAACAGAATTTATTAATGAAACATTCAAGAATATTATCAAATTAATGGGTATCGAGCATATGAAATCCACTCCCTACCACCACGAATCCATCGGCCCTTTGGAAGGAAACCACAGAGTTTTAAACCAATATTTGTTGTCCTTCACAAAAGACTATCACTGGGAAAAGTGGCTCCCATATTACTGCTTCTGTTATAACACAACTCCCCATGAATTCCCCACAGGATTTACTCCTTTTGAATTAGTCTTCGGAAAATTAACTCATCTTCCCAGCAATATAGTGAAAAATACTAAAACCATATATAATTATGAACATTATAGTAAAGAATTACATGTTAGGTTGCAGCATGCTCATGAACAAGCAAACAAACTATTAAATTTAGCAAAAGAAAATAGAAGAGATATAAATGATCAAAATGTCCAATAAATTAGGAATAGAAATAGGAGGTTTTTGTTTACATAAAGAATATGAATAAAAGAAAACTAGATTGTCCATATAAAGATCTTTATGAAATACGAGACAAAGAAGACGTGAATGTATACTTAAAACTAGATAATAAGATACAAAAATATCATGAGAATAATCTAAAATTATGTACCAAAGAACTTTAAGAACTTTAAAAAAAAAAAAAAATTAATCTTCCCAAAATAATTTTTTTTTTCAAAAAAGGATAGGGATTTGAGGAAGGTTCCCAATAATTTTAGACTTTAGTGTACACAAATTAATAACAATAAATGTAGCAGATTATTAGGAGATATACATAAGGAAATCTGTTATAAAAATGTCATAATTAAACTGTTATAAAAGTATTATGGTTAATTCTACATATATTTAGAGGCTACACCAAATACTTACATTCGTTGAACTGCTCCAATTTTGAAAAACTCCAATCGAATGAAATAGTTCTAGCATAAGCTATTTCTTGGTTTCTGGAAGTTAAGAAATAGCTTAAGCTAATTGCATTTTTATGTATTAGTTCGAACACATAGAATGAATCTGTCAATATAAACCGATGTAATAATCCGAAAAAATCAGTCGTATATCGAAAAACAATCGATAAACTTGTTTTATTCAAGCCTCACAGCGCGCATCAGCACGAGTGAGTATTTAGCCTTATTACATATTGTAATGGCACATCTAACTTAAAATAAAATAATCATTTTGATTAAAATAAAAACTTAAACATCCTATACGATCACCACACACCACTTCAGATACTGTAACTTAGCAATAGGTGCTATGAAGTTATTTTAACAGGTGCTATTAAGTGCTGTAAACATATGTATCCTTAAACGAGAACCATTCTGTCAAGGAGCCACTGAGCTTTGGTAAGTCCAACCGGGGTAATTTAGGTGCTTGACTTCCTCGTAACTGATAACCTTCTGATGTTGTTGAGGAAGCTTCACGAATGTTCAACGGAGATTTTTCCAACAAAAGGATCGTTTCTTCGACTGATTCTAAATACCTTTCAAGAGTTGGCGAGTAAATATTTTCTGAAAAGTATTTATTCCAGGAAAGAACGCGCCAGTTATTCGGATCGACCTCCATCATTGCATTGTTGATGGCTTCATGCTGATTTCAAAATTGATCACATTGTTTGCTTAGCTACGTTAACCTTGCTTTAACCCGCTGAACGTTAATGTTCTCATCTCTCATTTTAGTAAGGTTACAAACGGAGTTAGTGATGGTTTTCGCTTTCTCGAGCTGGCTTGTTAAAACTGATCACTCGGACTGCATTGATACTTGTTGCCTCTAGATCCGGCTCAAAGGACCAAAAAGTATATTAATTCATCGCCTGGTTCTAGAAGACAGCGAGGTGGAACCGTTTGTCTAACAATTGAGAAAAGTTTTAACTGATTTACACGCTCAAGACCCCGACAAATAGGCTTACATCCAGACCTTTGAATTATTCGGATCCTTCAAGTTCCAGACATGAAACAGTTTGGATTCTGCAAAATCCAAACATGTGAGCACCTTGAATACTTCAAGATCCAGACATTAGCCATATTGGATACTGCAAGATCCAGACACCAAACGTTTTGGATACTACAAGATCCAACCGTTATACACATGGGATACTGCAAGATCCAGACACTAAATGTTTTGGATACTGCAAGATCCAGACGTTATACATATTGGATAGTACAAGATCCATCTACTGACACTGACACTTCATGGACCAACTCGGATTGATGAGTTTAAGTCCAATCTGTGTCCCCTTGTCAGGATTCCACTAGATGCAGACTCCGTTCCTGGTCAATTCAGCCAAAACAATACCCCAGAGTCTTTAGCTAGATGTGCCAGAGCCCCGTAACTCTTACTCTTATCAATTCGCCGTTTAATTGCAAGTGACGTGATCCTTTTTTACTAACACCTTCAGCAGAATTATCACCTTCAATTATATATAACTAGCTGTACCCGCCCGCTTCGCTTGGCAAGCCGTGATACTGTATAATTGTATATAATTGTTCAGTTATAAATTTTTAATTCTTAGTGGGTATCTTGTCTTGATTGATAGAAATTTTTGCCATAATATCAATAGTGCTCAATAAGAGAATAAGAGTAGATTCGTTGCTAAATCACGTTATTAAGCAAATGAGAAGCATATTTAAATTCAATTACAGTTGAATATAATCAAATTCTTGAATTAAAGAAGACTCATGTTTGTTGCACAATCCCCTTCTCATTTCAATTATCATCACTTCTCATTTGATTTTTCAACTTGTTTTCCGTTCTGCTATGTTTCCTACTAAAACGTAAGTACTATATCTCTACCGGGAAAACCAATACCTGAAAAAATCTGCTTTGTGAAAAAATTAAATAAATTCTTATGAAGTTATAAGGTTCTTTTTTATATTGAAATAATTAATAATGGCTTAGTTAATATATTAAAATTAAAAATCTATTACACTTGTATCCTTTAACAACAGATTCAATGAAATAAAATAAATAATCACTCCTTGCTTTGAGTACTTGATTATGGGAACAGGAACTTTTTCTCTGCTTTATGAATTGGTTTATGAATTGGTCTGATCTTTCCTTCATCATCATCACCAAAATAGGTATTATTTCTCCTGAAAATGAAACAAACATGTAAGCTCTGATAAGGGCAGTTTTTTGAGGAAAAGAAATAATAAAATAATGATGAAATTATATATAAATAAGCTGCTAACTTCCCTGTATAAATTACGTTCCTTGCTTTTTCCATCTGGTTAGAGAATATGCTCAAAATAGCGATTTATAATATTTCCTGATCTCGTTGAGGTTCCATGGCCCAATCAATTAGTCGTACTCGTCCTTTTCGCTGGGATCAATGACGAAACTATAAGAGTTCCATTTTTTTAATGGAACCCTAAAAAGCATCAGTCAAATTGCTTGAAAGACACATCCAAACCATAAAGAGAATTCTAAAGAAAACAATTCAGGAAGCAAAGACTAAGACTAAGACTGAGACTATATCACTCTCGAAGAAACAATTAAGAAAAAAATTAGAGATTTGATCCAAGATTCTAATAACAAAATACACGATCAGACGAGTATTAGAGAACTATTGAAGAGAAATGGGAGATTCGTAGGAATAGGGAAGCGCCACCAACACCACCAATCATTGAAGCCCAATCGAATGAAGACCCCGGGATGATAGCTTCTTCAAGTAAGTAAATTTTAATAAATTGCTTTCAAGATCTTCAAAATAAAAAGTATTAATTATTCAGGTTCCCACCACAGGAAAAAAATCAACAGGCTGAAATTTGTATACTGCAAAAACACAAAGCAGAAAGGTGGGACAAAATTTTAAAAACCAAAAGAGGTAGAAATGTGGATATCTCAAAAATTTAAAAAAAATGTTAATATATAATGAAATATTTATAAAATTGTTTTCGATTGTTTATGAGAAATATTTATTTCTTTGTTTGTTTTTATCATATCGTTGAACATCAGGAAAAGTTCTTTAACTTTATTATTGTCGAGTAAACACTTTACAAGTTAAATAAATATATGTATAATTTTATAAGATTTCATCAGATTACGTTCCGAATCCACGAGTTGTATTCTGATGGAAAACCGAGCCACTTTACGAAAGCTTTACCCCCTTTTTGTCTAATAATCTTTTCTACGAGGTAAATGTTTGGATATTTAGTTTTCATTAATTCTGTTTCATAAAATCCACCCTTAATATTTTTTCCTTGATAATCTTCAAGTATATACGTAACAGGATCGGTGTGTTTAACTTTTATGATTTTAAAAATTTCAGTTGTCCAGTTGGGGGTGTACCCTTTTTCGAAAACATGTTTGAACTTACTTATGCGTACAAAATCTCCAATTTTATATTTTCCTTTGGAGGCGATTTTAAGACGATTGTATACTGTTGAAAGCAGCTGTTGCTCATTAGATTGTTTAACATCAATAGGTGACATTTTTATCGTTCGATGTTCTCGCGTGTAATAGTTATTCATTTAATCTGGTAATACATCAATCCATCTGTAAGACCCAATCATACTAAATTTTTTCCACATCATAGTTTTTAGAGTCCTATTGAATCTTTCAACTATTGATGCTTTCAATATGCTGTACGTAGAGTAGTGATTGATCTTAAATTTCTTCATTAGATTACCAAAATTATGATTGTAAAATTCTTTTCCATCATCAGTCTGCAAATTTTTGGGTTGACGACCTACACTTATAATAGTTTTAAAAGCGTTGCTCATTTCCATTCCACTTTTGTTTTTAATTGGCTGAGCCCAAGCAAATTTTGAAAATGTGTCAATAACTGTTAGCATGTATCGAACTCCATTTAATTGGGAATGTATGATGTAAATATGAAATATATATATATATATATACTAGCCGGCCCAGTGCACTTCGTTGCACTAAATGAAGGGAAATCAAGAAGATTTGTGTGTTCAGCAATAATTATTTCGTTTATTTTTGTTTTTTTTTTAAAGTAAAACATTTGGATACACAATATTTTTAGTTTTCCCTTTTAGAGCGTACACAAACAAACAATGTGGAGTGCCACATCTTGAACACCCCACGTACAGCTGCCCATGGGAAAAGCATGGCTCCATTAAATTCAGTCCGCATACTTTGAGCGTTTGTCCTTGCGCTTTATTAACTGATATTGCGAATGCTAGACGAACAGGAAATTGTAGACGCTTGAATTCGAATGGCATATCCGTTGGAATCATTGGTATTCGTGGAATCAGTACAATTTCGCCTTTCGCTTTTCCGGTCAAAATTGTGGCTTCAATTAAATTTGTCATTAATTTTTTGATTGCTAATCTTGTGCCGTTGCATAACTTTGGTGCATTCAGATTACGCAATAAAATAACGCTTGAACCGATTTTCAAATTCAAACAATGAGGTGGCATACCAGGCGCTTCCAATGAATTCAAAAATTCAACCGGATAATTTACTACATCTTCTTCATTCATTGCGCAATCAACCGATTTATATGATGTCACTGCACCTGGCAATTTGTCTTGAATTTTGAAATTAACTTCGTTGACATGTACATTTTTTGTTGCCAATATTGCGCGTTCTGTTAACCAATCGTAATTTCTGTAATTCTGAACGATATTCGGAAACACTCGATCAATCAATTCTTCTTGTGATTGCATAATTGTACAGAAATTATCCGGCAATGTAATCAATCCATTTGTATTATCAATTGGAACTTTGCCATTTCCAACATCTAATAACTGTTTTGAAAATCGATCTGCAGATTGATCATTGTTTAATTGAACGCGCATATTTATGTTCAATGTCAATTTTTGGACATATCTCCACAGAAATGAAAACTTCAAGCATGCATTTATCTCGTCCGCCGGTGTTGATCGCGTAACTACAGGCAAAATTTGACGGAAATCACCAGACAACAATATTAATGCACCACCAAAAATTGCTTGATTCTGACGTAAATCTTGCATTGTACGGTGTATTGCTTCAAATGATTTTTTATGCATCATTGTGCATTCATCCAAAGGAATAATTGCTGTCTCTTGCAGAACTTTTGCCATTGCAGAATTTCTTGATATATTGCGTGTGGGATTTTCAATCACCTATTTATTTAAAATTAAATACATTTCAATTAATTTTTGAATCGTAAAGACTGTAAATCGATTAATAAATCATTAAATTTAAACAAACCTGCACATTTAACGGCAATTTCAATGCAGAGTGCGCCGTTCGTCCACCATCCAATAAAGTAGCGGCTATTCCAGATGAAGCAAGAGCCAGGGCAATTTTCTGCTGCGATCGAATGGCTGCCAAAATTAATGATATCACGAAAGTTTTTCCAGTACCCCCAGGCGCATCCAGAAAATACAATCCACCAGCATTATTTTGTACAGCTTCCATGATTGTGTCATAGACATGTCTTTGTTGATCATTTAACTTGGGTATATTCAAATTTACATGTGCTTGTAGTTCAATGGCATCGTACTCTCCTTCACGTCGCAATTCTCGATCAAATAAATCATGCATAGGTCGATTGGGTGCACTCAAACCTAATTGAGCCAATGCTTTATTTGCAATCGCAAGGCATATATCTTCAATCGCTATCAATGCCTCATTATAAATTTCCAAAGAAATGATCAACTCTGGATTTCTTGTGTTATGACGCATTCTAATCAAACAATCTTCTGCCATAAAATCTTTGTATTTATTTCACAATTCAAGTGGATTCGATGGAAAACACGTTGATATTATTATGGCAAACAGCATACGTATTTGATGTGGTGAAGCAGCAATCGATGCATCTTGAAGTGTTAGCTCCCAATGTGCATCATTTTCCAACAAACCTAACTCATTACATGCCTCTCGATACGTTACACATAGATGACCATTAATGGTTCGCAAATGTTGGAATGAACGTGGTCCCACAACATTGACTAACAACAACCGCAAATAGTAGCATTCTGCATTGTTTGGATGTACGGTGTATATTCTTCCCATAGTATCAGCGAAAAAAACACCTGGATGGCCAATAACAGGTGTTCCTTGTTTGCGTTTTTGCCATTTTTTTGCTGTCCAAGTGAAATAATGCGTTACGTCTGAATACAGCAATGTTCTGGCAAATTCATCACTTTCGCACAATTGAAAAAATGCAGTCAATGTTGTTGCTGTTGGTTGCGCAGCTCTTTGTTGTGCATTTGCTTCATTAAAGTAAACACGTTGGCCATTCTCAAGATGAACTGCCAAATGAACAACAGCAGGATATCGCTCGTGAATTGGATGTGAATAGATTCTCCAAAGAGCTTCATTAGTACTTATGTAACGCCCCATTTGATACTGTTCAATTTCATCGTTTGAATTGTCACGGGCTACTCCAAATACTGCCATATCACTGCCTTTATTTACATATTTGCAAATGTATTTGATCGACTTGACAGAATTGCAGATTTCTACGTTAATGTGAGCCTCAAATATTTTTGATAATAGTGGGGAATATGGAACTACCCAACTATTATCAACGACAATTTCTTGATTCCGCATTCTTATTGTTGCTGTATGTCCATGATCTTCTGCTGAACGACGTCGGTATAGTGGGTATCCATCATTACCCGTAATTGTTTCCGACGTTAATGCTCTGGGATACCGCTTGGAGCATTTTCCATCAATCATACATGACGAATTCATGTTCAACCGCAAGGGCCGTGAATCATGTTCTTTGTGATGACTTCGAATAATTGTGGATCTTCATTTTGATTTGGAAACTCCGCAGATATAATGCGATCAATTTGATCTGGTGTTATTTTACGAATCAACCATATCAAAATGTGGGCATGCGGCAATCCTCTCTTCTGCCATTCAATTGAATACATCCAAGAGCAGACTTCCCCAAATATTTTCAATTTGATAATTAAATCCATCAGACATTTCAGTTTCTGACGGAATACACGTGCTGTTATGTCGTGTCTGTCTGTATAAGTTTGACCTTCTAATAAATTATCTTTTATGTCATGCCATTGCGGATTACACGTGAATGTAATGAATAAATCTGGCCGACCATGTTTTCGTACATAAGACATGGCATCTTGGGTGTATTCATGCATGTGGCGCGGGCTGCCAACATAAGACGATGGTAAAATAGTTAGGCGGCCAATATCAGCAACGTTTCCATCATTGACAATCGCATCGCGCAAATGTATGTATTCCTCCGAACGTAATCTCGCTTGATTAAAACGTAAATAAGCAAGACGTTCTGATTCAATTTTTGCATACATATCCACGACGTATTGATGGAATAATTTGCCACATCTCATAATGTAATTGCTTTCTTGTGGGCGAATCATAAATAGATATGAATAAAAATTCATGGCGCTAACTTTTTTTTGTACGTCACGACCTATGATGATAGATAAATTATCAGAAAATTAAAATTTTTCCGTATTTTCAAATCTATATATATCAAATTCATATATATTTTACCTGTTCGTGGATTTATCATTGGTATATTAATGTGATAGCCATCGCCACCTCTCCAATACAATAACGGATATTGCAATGCATCATAACTGCGGTGAAGTTCTGAAACACGCTCTAAATTTTCGTTTCGACGATGTAATACAATATCGCGAGATTGAAACTGTTGTCCTACAGTTAAAATGGCCACTTCATCGATCGTTGGTGCATTAAATCGTCTTGCATGCTCTCCGAAAGGAGTTCTGTCGGCTCTTATAACAATTTTATGATCATCCGATGGCATACGATCAAGGGCGGTTTTAAACAATTGAATCAATTCATTGTGCTGATGAAAAAATATTTGAAGATCAGAAATAATTTGCCGCTTTTTACTCGAAACAATTGTGCAACGACGATCCAATTCTCGAGTTGCATCACCAATGAAATAGATTTGCAAAAATTGATAATCGGCATAATCAAATGGCAGCAATGAACCAGCTCGATGATAAATCTGACCTTGAATCTGTATTTGGTGAGAAATGTAATTAGTTGATGGATCTGAATTTTTGAACACATCTAAATATTTGTTGTTATCATTGCAAGGTTCATTGGAAATTCCAAATGATGTTATCACCTTAAACGTCGGCATAAAATTCTCTCTTACAATCTTTGTGGCACCGAAAGAAGTCATTTGAAATGAAGAATTGTATTCTTGAATGTGAGACAAAAAATGCTTCGACAAAGGTGAAGTTCCAAAAATCAAGGAATGCAGTGTATCGGGTGGAGATTCGAATGCTGGCAATTTCACTTTTCCGTTAGCACAACACATGCCAACCGTTTCGCCACGAAATTTGGCTGCATCACAATGTGGGCATCTCACCGTCATTTGACCAATGCAGGCATGTGCACTGTAATCTATTTCGCTATCATAATTGAAAGCAGCAAATTCCATTTCTGCTACAGCACGTCGTGGAAGTCGGCCCGCACGTCCTGCTGCCGGATAAATAGAAGTAGATCTTGTCCTAAGTAAATTTCGTTCTTGTTGCAATTCATTATCGCGTGATCGTTGTTCTTCACTTCTAGTTCTTCTTGAATTTTGCACAACTGCAGAATGACGCGTACGTCGACCAATATTCGACCGTCTTGTTCGTGGCATTTTATTTATACCAAAAGTGTATATGTGTGCAACTGTAATTTTCATTAATTTTTGTATTCATTTTTACCATTTCTAATTAAAAAATACTTACTTGAAATTATCGAGAGGATACAATTGTATGTCTATTCTCATTTGATTCTTGTGCAACTGTAATTTTCATTAATTTTTGTATTAATTTTTACCATTTCTAATTAAAAAATACTTACTTGAAATTATCGAGAGGATACAATTGTATGTCTATTCTCATTTGATTCTAACACGAAAAGAAAGCATGAACTGACAGCTGCAGCCATGCTCACTTGACACATTGGCAAACCTGACACAAACTGTCAAGTGTATATATGGGTGTATGAGTAAACGCTATGAAAGTTTCGATATATCGACATTTTTCAGAAAATTTTTTTTCGTGTTACCCGATTTAAACCAAACTTCACATAAACCATCCTTAAGATACTGCGAACATACCCTGAAAATTTCAAGACAATCGAACTGCCAGTTCTTGAGTTATAAAGTCACAATCAAAAATGCCACTTCTTTTTATATATATATGTAGATAAAAAAGAACCTTATAACTTCATAAGAATGTTTTTAATTTTTTCACAAAGCAGATTTTTCAGGTATTGGTTTTCCCGGTAGAGATATAGTACTTACTTTTTAGTAGGAACCATAGCAGAACGGAAAACAAGTTGAAAAATCAAATGAGAAGTGATGATAATTGAAATGAGAAGGGGATTGTACAACAAACATGAGTCTTCTTTAATTCAAGAATTTGATTATATTCAACTGTAATTGAATTTAAATATGCTTCTCATTTGCTTAATAACGCGATTTAGCAACGAATCTACTCTTATTCTCTTATTGAGCACTATTGATATTATGGCAAAAATTTCTATCAATCAAGACAAGATACCCACTAAGAATTAAAAATTTATAACTGAACAATTATATACAATTATACAGTATCACGGCTTGCCAAGCGAAGCGGACGGGTACAGCTAGTTATATATAATTGAAGGTGTTAGTAAAAAAGGATCACGTCACTTGCAATTAAACGGCGAATTGGTAAGAGTTACGGGGCTCTGGCACATCTAGCCAAAGACTCTGGGGTATTGTTTTGGCTGAATTGACCAGGAACGGAGTCTGCGTCTAGTAGAATCCCGACAAGGGGACACAGATTGGACTTAAACTCATCAATCCGAGTTGGTCCATGAAGTGTCAGTGTCAGTAGATGGATCTTGTACTATCCAATATGTATAACGTCTGGATTTTGCAGTATCCAAAACATTTAGTGTCTGGATCTTGCAGTATCCCGTGTGTATAACGGTTGGATCTTGTAGTATCCAAAACGTTTGGTGTCTGGATCTTGCAGTATCCAATATGGCTAATGTCTGGATCTTGAAGTATTCAAGGTGCTCACATGTTTGGATTTTGCAGAATCCAAACTGTTTCATGTCTGGAACTTGAAGGATCCGAATAATTCAAGGGTCTGAATGTAAGCCTATTTGTCGGGGTCTTGAACGTGTATTTCAGTTAAAAATTTTCTCAATTGTTAGACAAACGGTTCCACCTCGCTGTCTTCTAGAACCAGGCGATGAATTTATATACTTTTTGGTCCTTTGAGCCGGATCTAGAGTGAACAAGTATCAATGCAGTCCAAGTGATCAGTTTTAACAAGCCAGCTCGAGAAAGCGCAAACCATCACTAACTCCGTTTGTAACCTTACTAAAATGAGAGATGAGAACATTAACATTCAGCGGGTCAAAGCAAGGTTAACGTAGCTAAGCAAACAATGTGATCAATTTTGAAATCAGCACGAAGCCATCAACAATGCAATGATGGAGGTCGATCCGAATAATTGGCGCGTTCTTTCCTGGAATAAATACTTTTCAGAAAATATTTACTCGCCAACTCTTGAAAGGTATTTAGAATCAGTCGAAGAAACGATCCTTTTGTTGGAAAAATCTCCGTTGAACATTCATGAAGCTTCCTCAACAACATCAGAAGGTTATCAGGTACGAGGAAGTCAAGCACTGAAATTACCCCGGTTGGACTTACCAAAGCTCAGTGGTTCCTTGACCGAATGGTTCTCGTTTAAGGTTATGTTTACAGCACTTCATAGCACCTGTTGCTAAGTTACAGTATCTGAAGTGGTGTGTGGTGATCGTATAGGATGTTTAAGTTTTTATTTTAATCAAAATGATTATTTTATTTTAGGTTAGATGTGCCATTACAATATGTAATAAGGCTTAATACTCACTCGTGCTGATGCGCGCTGTGAGGCTTGAATAAAACAAGTTTATCGATTGTTTTTCGATATACGACTGATTTATTCGGATTATTACATCGGTTTATATTGACAGATTCATTCTATGTGTTCGAACTAATACATAAAAATGCAATTAGCTTAAGCTATTTCTTAACTTTCAGAAACCAAGAAATAGCTTATGCTAGAACTATTTCATTCGATTGGAGTTTTTCAAAATTGGAGCAGTTCAACGAATGTAAGTATTTGGTGTAGCCTCCAAATATATGTAGAATTAACCATAACACTTTTATAACAGTTTAATTATTACATTTTTATAATAGATTTCCTCATGTATATCTCCTAATAATCTGCTACATTTATTGTTATTAATTTGTGTACACTAAAGTCTAAAATTATTGGTAACTTTCCTTAAATCCCTATCCTTTTTTGAAAAAAAAAATTATTTTGGGAAGATTAATTTTTTTTTTTTTGAAAGTTCTTAAAGTTCTTTGGTACATAATTTTAGATTATTCTCATGATATTTTTGTATCTTATTATCTAGTTTTACGTATACATTTCCGTCTTCTTTGTCTAGTATTTCATAAGAATCTTTATACGGACAATCTAGTTTTCTTTTATTCATATTCTTTATGTAAACAAAAACCTGCTATTCCTATTCCTAATTTATTGGACATTTTGATCATTTATATCTCTTCTATTTTCTTTTGCTAAATTTAATAGTTTGTTTGCTTATTCATGAGCATGTTGCAACCTTGCATGTAATTCTTTACTATAATGTTCATAATTATATATGGTTTTAGTATTTTTCACTATATTGCTGGGAAGATGAGTTAATTTTCCGAAGACTAATTCAAAAGGAGTAAATCCTGTGGGGAATTCATGGGGAGTTGTGTTATAACAGAAGCAGTAATATGGGATCCACTTGTCCCAGTGATAGTCTTTTGTGAAGGACAACAAATATTGGCTTAAAACTCTGTGGTTTCCTTCCAAAGGGCCGAGGGATTCGTGGTGGTAGAGAGTGGATTTCATATGCTCGATACCCGTTAATTTGATAATATTCTTGAATGTTTCATTAATAAATTTTGTTCCTAAGTCTGTTTTAATTTTTTTAAAAAATCCATATTTCAATTTCAGATTTTCGGTTAAGGCTTTAACTATCGTGATAACTTCTTTATTCTCTAGTGGGATGGCTTCTATATATTTTCTTAGCTCACACTTGATAGTCAGTATATATCCGAAGTTATTTGAAAATGGTAAGGGTCCTGCTGTGTCTATAGCAACAATTTCAAACGCGGGCGTTGGCGTTTCCGTTATTTTCATTTCTTCGTTAGTGTGTCTTATAATCTTATTTTTTGCACAGATATTGCAATTACTAATGAAGTTTTTGACCATTTTATTTAAGTTTTTCCATAGGTACCTTTGTTTGATGTTGTTTGTTGTTCTTTTTACCCCTGCATGTCCTCCTTGTGGAGAATCGTAAAATTCTGCAATGATTCTTCTTCTAGTTTTTTCGTGGAACTATAAGAAGTGATGAGTTATATGGACTCACAGATGGTTCAATCACATCATCATCAATTAATTCAATTTTTGACTTGATAATGTATTTCTTCTCTTTGAGCTTGTCGCAGATGGTAGTTTTTTTTATATATACTGGAGTTTTATCATTAAGTGAAATTTTTGCTCATAGAAATCAGTGGAAGATATCTACAAATTCTTTGCAGATTTCCAAAATACGTTCTTTTGCTTTGATATCATTAATCTGGATATTTAATTGTTTCAACAGTTTTGTATGTATGTTTTATTCATCCAGGGTATTCACTATTTGTACATGTGAAATGCCCTTAGCTGGTACAAAAGTGGTGGGGCTACAAAAATTCCTGATTGAATTTCTTGACTAAATATTACACTATCTGAATCTATTTGTAAATCTAAAGCAGTATTTATCGTTGTCCTAGCTGGTATGGTAATGCTGTTATACTTTGGTATTCTAGTTTAATTGGTTTCATGACTTCGTCATCATTTATACGTAGTGAAAGCTCAAAACTTTCATAATCTATAATACTTTTTGTTGCTGTAAGGAAATTGCGACCCAAGATCCCGTCAGTAGGAATTGGCAAATCGTTACCAACCACCTGAAATTCATGAGAGTATAGGTCTGTTCGCGTACGTGCTCGGAACATATTGCAATATATTGCAATATGTTTCAATCTCGAGATTGGCGTTCGCGTACTTTCTCAAGCTGAATTTTTGAGAGAGTTTCGCGTGACGTCATGGAGGGGAAAGGGCTCGAGCTTGAAAAATGTTACTAGACAAATTTGGTCGAGTAAAGTCGAGGTGTTTGAAAAATTCATTGACAGCTGTCAAAGTGGTCAGATTTTCAAGTTAACATGCTTGATGTTACTCGAAAGCGTTTTCTTACTTTTCGAGTAACAGAGCGAAATCGTTCAAACCTCTCATTTTTCCTCGAGCAAAGGCTAGTAAAGTCTAGTAAAATTCAAGAGTACGCGAACAGACCTAATGATATGTTTGATAGTATTAAATTTACAACTATGAAACCTAAGGAATTCGTTTTGTTATCAGTAATACCAGTTGTAGTACATTTTCTGTCTGGGTTTTTGAAATTTGTGCTGTTTAAATTCTTCAGTTTGGTTATAGATATGTCCGCTCCGGTGTCAATGAGTAAAGCAGTTTGTTTTCGCAACGAATTAATCTGAACATTTATAAAATTTGTTAGTGAAGCATCAAAGGTGTATACAGAAGCGGTTTTGATCTTAGAAAGTTCTTTTTCAGATTGTAATTGTTTTACTGTTCCCCTGACTCTTCGGGGACAGTCTCGTTTCCCGAGTTCAAAACGTTAACCCGATTATTGTTATTATTGTTATCATTTGCCCAATTTCGCGACCCATTTTGTTGGTTTCGGTTGAAATTTTGTAATTGTTATTATAGTGATTATTTTCATTATTAGTATAATTCTGATTATTGAATTTCTTGTTTTGAAAATTATTCTGAAAATTATCGGTAAACCTATCTCTATCTCTGAAGTTTGAATTTTGGAACCTTCTATTTGCATAAAATACATTGGTGGTTCTAGTCACATCGGTTTCAGTAGCTATTCTAACAGCTTCCTGAAGAGTTTTCGGCATTGCCGCAAATACGGTAGATTTAATTGTATCCTGCAGGCCATTTATGAAAGCATTTAGCCAAATCTGACCATTTAATTTAGATATTATTGCTCTATGGGTTTCACCTTGTTCCGATATCTGAACACTGTTTACTAAATTTTTGATATATGTAGCATAATCCTTAACCGAGTAGTTTCCTTGAAAACTTTCTGAGAGTTCGGTTTGAATTTTCAATGGGGTTTTTGCTGTCTTAAATATACTTTCAAGTGTGGATTTTAATGAATTAAGGTTGTCGGTGGTGTCAAAATACTTAATTTGTTTTTAACATTTTCAGACAGCCTAGCTTTGAGAACAAATTTTAGCAATTTAGTTTTCTCAGTCGTGTCCTTCAAATCATCATATAAGAATTAAATTAAATTTTTAGTTTAACCTTGAAACTAAGGTATTACCTTTAAGCTGACTGATATAACAAATGAAGAAGCCATGTTAGTGATTTGTGTTTCGTTTTCTACAATTTTACTGCTATGTTCTTCTAACGTGAATATGGTCTCTAACGTTGAATATGCTTGACTAAATAACTCTTTTAATTCATAAGCCAATTTGCTATCTAATTTAAATAACTCGAGATAAGCGTCTGAGAATTTTCGTTTAATTTCTTTCAATTCTGATGTTGTCTTTAGTAGATGTGACGAAAAGTAAATTCGATTGGGATTTTTTGTGAATTTTAAGGTTATATTCTCTATTGAATCAACAAGCGTTAGTATTACACTCATCCTTTATGACCTTATACATTTTGCGTCACAACATGCCTTCGAATAGTTTTGTTTATATATTCCTTAATTTCTCTAAAAAAAAAAAAAAAATCCTACTAAAAACACTCCCAATGTTATTAAAATAATTTCAAAGTCGCTCAATACTCGGCTTTAAATTTGACCAACTAAATTTGAAGAAGTTGTTCCCCCATTATTGTTAATTATCACTTCCTCTTTCATTTTTGAGGCTGACCTGCCCATCATGTGAAACTTATTTAAGAAAAGCTTTTATTAATGTTTCTATCGTTTATTATTTTTATTTCTACGCTTACTGTTAAGATGTAACTTTCTTTAAATTCTTAGTTTATAAATCTCGTTGATATATTTTGATAACTTTTTTCTTAGTTGACTGCTGGGTTATCCCTTTGCTGTAATTTTTATCGTATATCGTGATGTCTATGGGTCGTGGACCGGCTTTCTTATGTGTTAAGGCTCCCTCTAGTGGAAAAGACAGTAGATTGGCAGGATCGCCATGTTGTGATCGTATAGGATGTTTAAGTTTTTATTTTAATCAAAATGATTATTTTATTTTAAGTTAGATTTGCCATTGCATTATGCAATAAGGCTAAAAACTCACTCGTGTTGATGCGCGTTGTGAGGCTTGAATAAAACAAGCTAATCGATTGTCCTTCAATATACGACTGATTTATTCGGATTATTACATCGGTTTATATTGACAGATTCATTCTATGTGTTCGAACTAATACATTAAAATGCAATTAGCTTAAGCTATTTCTTAACTTTCAGAAACAAAGAAATAGTTCTAGCATAAGCTATTTCTTTGTTTCGATTGGAGTTTTTCAAAATTGGAGCAGTCTAACGAACGCTCAAATTGATGCATGGTAGGATATTAAGTCTAGCCCCTAAATATATGTAGAATTAATTATAATATTTGAATTTAAGTATAACACTTTTATAACAGTTTACGTATAACATTTTTATAATAGATTTCCATATGTATATCTCCTAATAATATGATACATTTATTGTTATTAATTTGTGTAGACTAAAGTTTAAAATTATTGGTAACTTTCCTTACAGGTTTTTACTGGTCTGGCAGAAAATCACTTGAAAGTTATTTCTACCACATCTGACAATTTTCAAGGACCCTGGGACTCATTTCTTTCATTATATGAAAATAAACGTTTGATAGGCGATTCATCATTTCACACAATTTTCACGGCGAAAGCACTCACTATAGAATCCGCACAAGACATGGGGAAGTTCTATGTGTCTATTATGCAAGCGTACCGAGCGTTACCTTTCATAACACGACTTGTGGAATATTGGGATGATTTATTGGTACATGTAGTCGCTGGAAAATTTGATTCCGCAACAGTGAAAGCTGGGGAACGACATCTTGGTTCATGCAGGGGTTGTCCAACCTCGGACAAATTTCGCGAGTTTCTTTAGACCAGGATGATTACGTTGAGAGCTTACGAGAAATCCAAGAAAAACATGACTCCAAAATTTAATAATATAATTCCAAGTAGATATCATTTTTCTGGGCAAGAAGTTAATCAGAAGACCAAAAGTGCTGGATCGTGTTCAATGTGTTAACAGAAACATCCTTTATATAATTGCGGTAAATTCTATCTAAAAACAACAACCAAAGGCAAAAATATGGCTGGCTGTGACACGCGCGCGTGGCAGAACGGGATCCCTCGAATCTACCTACGAAAAATTGTATTATTGCAGATCCCGTTCTGCTAACCCTATTGATTCCCTGGGAACGAACAAACATCTGCTGTTCCGAGGGATATCCGCCCATGAGAATTGACGTTTTTTGAATTATGTTCCTTAATGGATTGGGGCTCGTTGTAATTTGGACTTTAAATACGAACGCTCCAGTGTAAGGTGTTCAGTAAAAAATTAGTGAAAACCAAGGAGGTCATGCTGCCGAGTTGGCAGCCGACGGAAGCAGTGAGTTTTAAGGAGGACGTCGTTGCGCCAAATCAGACTTGCAATTCAGTGAAATTAAATCTGTGGGAATTTAAAATTAAAACTAAAGCTAAGAAGAATTGTTCAAATGTAAGTTGAATCAAAGTGAAGAATAAAAAAATGAACTAGTAATGTAAATCGAAAGTATTTAAAATAAAAATTAAAACTAAGAGAAATTGTCAAAATGTAAATTGAAATAAAGTGTAAAATAAAAACGAATTAGATAACTCAATAAAATTAGAAACCTTACAATTGAAATAAAAACTATGTGATATTATTTAAATGTAAAGTCAAATTGAAGTGAAAAATAAAAAATGAACGAGTAATGTAAACAGAAGGAATTAAAAGAAAAAGAATTAAAACCAAGAGAAATTGTCAAACGTAATTTGAAGTGTAAAATAGAAACGATCTAGATATCTCAATAGAAAGAGAATTATTAAAATCTAAATTGAAGCTGTTTCTAATTATCCAAATGTAAAGACGAATAGAAGTGAAAAATAGAAACGAAATAGTAATGGAAAAAGAAGTCATTTAGACTCATGGGTGATCAGGAGTTTTTTTTTGAAAAATTTTACTACTTCTAAGGGGACGAGTGACCTTAACCCATAAGCAGTCCTCGTTCCTTTGTTACGAAACATAATATTTTCGTAACATAAATTTTGGTGGCAGCGATGGGATGCCACAACTGATGGCATCCAGTGTATCCAAATATCGAGGAAGCAGAGTATCCAGAGATCCAGTATATCCAGTGTATCCGGTGTATCCGCGTATGTATAAATCTGTTTCCTTTATACACTTTTTATTATTTTATATGTTCATACAAATTTGTCCCGGCAACTATATGTTTCCTTCGTCAGTGGTTATTTACAAACTAAAGAAACAATGGAGGTATGCCTTATAAATAAAGCGAACAGGTCAACTTTTTAAAACAACTATTTGATTAATTTAAGGAGAGGTGAATCGCACCCGCAACCCATTGTTGTCATTGAGAAGCAAATCTGGGTTTTCCCTTGATATCATTATACTTTCGTTCACATCAAGTTTCCTCCCATCATTTACTTCTTTGACGATCGATACATTGTTGATGCTCATTATATGTCCCTCCTCCACCATGTGTTTGGCCACTCTCATTCTAAAGGTCTCGCCTCCTTTACTTCCGTGTCAGACTGCTTTTTCTGTCTCGTTTTTGTGTTTGGAAATTCTCGTTGTGACTAATCTCTTTGTCTGGCCTATGTATCTCATGTCACATTTTGGACATACTATTTTGTATATCCCGCTTTCCTCTCCTAGATTCTTCCTGTCCTTAGTTTATCTTAACAGATTCTTCAGTTGATGATTCGGATTCAAACTTGATGTCTACGAAAATCTAATGATATCAAGGGAAAACCCAGATTTGCTTCTCAACGACAACAATGGGTGGTGCCATTCACCCCTCCTTAAATTAATCAAACAGTTGTTTTAAAAAGTTGACCTGTTCGCTATTTTTATAAGAGACACCTCCACTGTTTCTTTAGTTTGTAAATAACCACTGAAGAAGGAAACATATAGTTGCCGGGACAAATTTGTATGAACATATAAAATAATAAAAAGTGTATAAAGGAAACAGATTTAAATAATTTTTTTTTAAATTAGATTCAATCGCTTTTACCGAATTCCACCAAATAAACAAATCGGACAGAAATTATGTTATGTGCTTGGAAGGTTTGATATATATATTTTAATTTTTTAAGAATCTTAAAATAGTTTTGAATCCAAAACATAAAAAAAAGAAAATAAACAGGAAAATTTTCATGAGGTTGGATAGATATTTATAAGAAAAAAAAACTGTTAAAATAATATTCTGCTCTGCAGTGGGGAAAGTTTGAACCTTTTCTAGAATCTACAATTTCGTTAGCAACGATCTCTTTATTAATGGAAGGCTAAAACCAAATTTTTTTTCTTTTCTTCTCTTTCGCTAATAAAAAAATAATAATAAAAAAAAAATAACTTTGTCAAACCATAAACAACCCTAAGAAATGGTCATAGTCGTGAATGAAGCTAACTTCATTTATAAAACGTCTAAGAAGGTTCGTAAAGACGTGGTAAAACTATCCCTCGAGGCCTAACAAAAGGTAACCAGTAAACGACACCAATGAGATATAATTTTTAATGCTTTTCCCTTCAATCCAAAAAAAAAACACAAACGCGAACGGAGACACCCAAATGTTAACAATAATTAACAAATCTATGCAGGAATATAATAAATACAACACTACCAATCCAAATCGAAGTTCTAAATCTAATGCCATATCTAAATCTAATCTAAATTTAAATCTAAAATTTATGTAAATCAGTATTCTATATCTAAAATCGATACCCAAATTTAAAATTCCAAACCTAGTCGAAACCTAAGATCTAAATTCATAAATCCAACATTTGTTCGAATCCAAATCGAAATCCAGCATCAAACGTATCTTAAAGTCAAGATAAAAATTTTAAATCGAAATCAAGTTCTAATCCAAACCCAAACCGAATCTAAATCTAAACCATTGTGAAACAAAATCAAATCGAAGACAAAATTCTTACTCTTAAATTTCCAAAATCCAAATCTGTCTAATCCGTCAAAATCTATTTAATAATCAGAGTAATAAATAGAAATCAACATCTAAGTTCTAACATAATCTCAAATCTATCTTAATCTAAATCAAAAATCAAAGATCTAATACCGCGCTTACACCGACCAAAATCTAGTAGATTTCGTGAGATGATTTGATAAATCTCCTCGCCCGTTTACACCGCCAGTGAGGAGATTTCGTTTGACACTTTGACATTTTTCATGTGAAATTGTAGTGTTTTGTGGTTCCGTTTTGCTTCAAATCTATTACAAAATTATCTTGGACAATAGTCCATGCCTTCCCTTGCCTCTATTGATTCTTTTTTTATAAAATAAATTTAAAATTTTATATAAATTTTCAAAATCAAAAACCGCGCTACATAATGAAATTAAACATCGCGCACAACAACCAATTGAACTCACTTCGGCTACGTCGAAAGAGTACTAAATTGTACTAAAGGACGTAAAATGGCAAAAATGATCACCAGTAGATGGTGCCACTGAGGTGATTAAGTGTGGATTTCGAATTAATCTACTCCCGAGAAGATTTCGAAAATGTATGGTAAATCTTGGCGGTTTCAGCAAGATTTCGGGCTAAATCTCCTCAAGTCGCTTAATCTACTAGATTTCGGTCGGTGTAAACCCGGTATAATGCTTATCAAAATCTCCGTTAAAACCAGAAATCTAAGTTAAGTCCGAAATCTCATCCTAAGTCCAATCATAATCTGAACCGAAAATCGTCACCAATCCTAATAAATATGACCCTAAACAAATTTAGCGTACAAAATCATTAAGGGACTAATTACGTGCAGTAAGGGAAAGTCATTGAAACTGAGGAAAGGCCTTGGGAGCTCCCAGCAATGAGGCTTCTTTACTTAACGCGAACTACCACATTCCTTAAGATAAGAATATCGAGGAATCTACCGCTATCCAAACTTTACCATCGGGAAAGGAGACGGAAAAGCCTAGACCCTTCACCTATTTGTTGGGCAGATATTCGGACTATTTCAAGGGCCAGGTCGAGACTGACATCAGCTGTAACCTGGCCAGAGTAGAAATAGTCGATAATACAGACAACCAACCAGGCGTCATATTGGGCAATAAGATTGCCATAGGGATCACTGACTTAATTGGCTGTCCTTGTTCCACACAACAGGGTCATACGGCTGTTAAAACTTAAACACTCATAGTGTAAACACATAATTATGAAACCTATCGTGTAAACTCATATGACAGCAATCTGGTTTTTCTCCACAACCAGTCACATATTCACCTCGTCAACCCAGTGTCTTTTCCTGTGGTTGTTTTTTCCTGGTCTTGTGTCTCTTTCCTGTCATTTTCTGGTGGTCTTCTGGTTTTTGGCTTATTCCGTGTGTGCTGCTACACTTCTTCACTCAACCTATATATTTCATATAGTTTTAAATCAACCTTCATCCGAATGATTTTTCTGTAATAATTAATAAACGTTAAGCTTCTTCTAACAACAACGTGTAAATTTTTCTAAAATTCATCAACAATGGCTAATCTACGTCAAATGGAGATATTCATGTAGATCACCGCAATTTAGAATATTCCTTTGTTGCCATTCTAAAATTACGTAGGGGATCCAATAAGAGGTAGAACAAGAAACTACATAAACTCTTTTGATTGGATCTTCGTAATTCCTAAGAGTCTGAACAAATAGTTCCATCCCTACAAATAGTCTTACAATGTAATACTATTTTTTTATAATTATTGAGATCAGGACCTTTCTCCATAATTATTAAAGTGAGGTTTCCATTTGGGTTAACAAACTTATAAGAAAATTAAACCTATCCCTTCCATGAACTGGGCCAAAATCGTATAAGCAAATCTACAATCCTCACAATTTACCTGAAATCCCATCGACTTCTCAATTTTTACTCACATTCAGTTCTCTCAATTTTCGGCTTGGAATCGTTAGTGAATAATTTTCGTTTGCGTTGTTCTCCCGTTCTTTTGCACAATCGTCGACAGATGTATCCCCTTTTGTTTTGAATTATGGTTGACTCGGTTAAGCAGCAAGGTAAATAGAAGGAATTTTAAATTAATATATAAATGAATATTAAAACTAAGAGAAAGAATATGTAAGTTGAATTGGAGTGAAGAATAAAAAAATGAACTAGTAATGTATATCGAATGTATTTAAAATAAAAATTAAGACTTAGAGAAACTGTCAAAATGTAAGTTAAATTAGAGTGTAAGATAAAAACGTAGTAGATAACTCAATAGAAGTAGATGTCTTAAAATTGAAATAAGCACTATGTGATACAGTTACGTTCCATGAAAAGATCGCGAATAGCAAACTCGCGAATAGAAAGTCTATTCACCTATTCGTTACCCCCATCTTAAACGTTAGGTTTCTAGAAGAACAAAAAAGATGGAAAATACATTAAATATGTACATATAATTCTAAAAGCAAGATTTAAATTAAATACATATTTTAAATTACGTTTATCACTGCGATTTTGGCTTTAAAAAAGTTAAGGTAGGGCGGTAGGGTAAGGTGGCTGAATCGATTTGCCTCATGATTCGCAATTCCCTCTCCATATCTGGTTCAGTTTCCACAACCTTGTCGACGAGGGATTGTTGGAGTTTGAGGATTTCGGACAAGGTTTTCTGGGCAAAATCTGCAACTGCTGTCAGGTTCTTCCTCACTTCCATCCACAGCATTTTGCTGGACTATCATCTCCTCTAAATCATCCGGCTCCAGTTCACGCTCGTGTGATTAGTTGCTCCACATCATCGGAATGCATATCATCAAACCTCTCTCCCCCTGATCTGATGGGCAATCGCAACAATTTCATTGACATCGCTTTTTAGGTCAACAAGAGTTCTCTCGGCAGGCTTGCGGACAACTTCGGGCCAAAGTTTTCTCCAGCATGCGCTAATTGTTGAAGATGACAACTCAATCAATGAATCCGCGACGTGAGCGGTACAGTCTGCAATGTTGAATTTTTTTCAGCATGATGAAACTGTTTCTTCTTCGTTGCCCTCTACAGAATCAAAAATGCGTTTGAAGGCTCTTCTCGTGTAATAAGCCTTGATGACACCTTGTTCGAGGGGTTGTAAAAGGGAGGTGGTGTTAGTTGGAAGGAAAACAACCTCAACGTTAGGATTAGCCATTTTGACGGTTTCTGGATGTCCCGGCGCGTTATCAATGACTAGAAGTACCTTGAAAGATAAATTTCGTGAGTCCAAAAACCTTTTCACCTCTGAAACGAAACAATCATTGAGCCATTCTAAGAATAAAGAGGCAGTGAACCACGATTTTTTGTTTGACCTCCAAAAAACTGGCAATTGGTTCTTATTTTTATCTATGAAAACTCGTGGATTCTCAGATCTGTAAAAATGCATGGGTTTCACATTGCAATCTCCCGAAGCATTCATGTATAAGAGTTGAGATATCCTGTCCTTAGCATCTTTAAATCCTGGTGCTGTTTTTTCGTTTTTAGAAATAAACGTTATTTTCGGCATTTTTTTTCCAAAATAATCCAATCTCATCAGCGTTGAAGACCTACTCAGGGGTGTAAAATCTTTCTTTTATTAATTCAGCTAAAAATTTTGGATATTTTGCGGCTGCGGCGTAATCTGCTGACGCTGATTCGCTCACCAACTGAAGATTGTGCAGAGAGTGACGCTTTTTTACAAATCTCGAACCAACCTTTGCTCGCGGTAAATTGAAACGATGACGTTGATCCACTGAAATGAATGAAAAATTTCTTAGCTTTGGCACTAATCAAAGTTGAACTCAGAGGAACACGTTTGCTTGTGAGATCCTCTATCCATAAACTGAGAGCTTTTTTCCAATGCTAAGTTTCTCACAATGGTCACTTGTTTTGCACATGAACTTGTACTGGCGACGACACTTTCCCGAATTTCTTTTTCTTTCGTTTTAATTGACCTCACAATTGATTCATTAATGTTAAATTTGCGACCAACTGATGAGGCACTCTTTTCCGATTTTTGAGCGTCTAAAACTCTAATTTTATCAATCAAAGGCATCACCTTTTTATTTCTTTTTGTTTTATCGGACATAGTTTGTGTTTTATTTTATTGAATTTCAACTTGGTATTGAAGAAAAATTTTAAATAAAGGTTTTATTTCTTGTAATATCATATTAAGACTGAGTCCTGAGCCTACCCAGGCAAGTTTATATATCGTTCCACTGCGCATTTATTCCTATGTTGCGTGATAATATTCCGCGATAATTCTTGCGGTCCCTAAATCCACGCTTCAGCTGGTGATAACAAATTTCTTAGGTCACTCTAAAACCTACGCCGGAATATCCTTAATGTAACACGACGCGATAGTACATTCCTCTGGCAAGTCGCAATATCATAAGTTTAGCGCAACGCGATCATGCATGCATCAAAATCTTAGTCGCAATATTCGAAGCGATAATGCATTCATCACACTGGGTCGCATTATCTTAAATTTCAACCGTGTAAAAGGTTAGTCGCAAAAAAACGAAAAATGGCAAACAACTGAGGAGAAACTTTGCAATTGGGAGCATTGAATTGAGAAGATCAAACTTCAAACAAAAGTGAGCAAAACAACTTGTTTGGCCGTTTCGCGAATGTGTGAGGCCAGTCCTCACGAGTCGCGTATAGCAAGTCCGCGCGGTCTCAACACGTCACTCGCGAATGTTCGAGACTCGCGTAAAGCAAGTTCGCGAATAGCGAGGATTTACTGTATTACCCAAATATAGTCGAATTGAAGTGCAAAATAGAAAAATGAACTAGTTATGTAAACAGAAGGAATTTAAAAAAAAGGAATTAAAACCAAGAGAAATTGTCAAACATAATTTGAATTAAAGTGTATAGTAAAAATGAGCTAGATATCTCAATTATTATAAATGTGAAATTATCCAAATGTACATACGAATTGAAGTGAAAAATAGAAACGAAGTAGTAATGTAAATAGAAGGAATTAAGACTCATGTGTTATCAGGAGTTTTTTTTTGGAGAATTTTACTACTTCTAAGGGGACGAGGGACCTTAACCCATAAGCACTCCTCGTTCCTTTGTTACGAAACATAATATTTTCGCAACAGAGCCGTTGAGTAAATTAGTTGTTTCTACGAATGATAAAGTGAAGTGTACCAATCCCATGTGAGAGGTTGAGTAAGAAGTGATTCAAGATCAAGTAATCGGAAATATAACTAAGAAACAAAGTGAGGACGAAAATAACTGTATGAAATTGAGCTTCAAGTAGGAATAGAAACTTGACAAATAAGATAAGGTGTGTTGGTGAACTTTAAGAACTAATGAAAGAGAAATTGAACCGAATTGAAATATCGCGAGAAGAAGAAAGATATCTGTAGTGTCCTCTAGTTCTGGTCTGAGTGGGGAAAATTATACAACCTCTTCATTTCACCATCAACTGGTGTAATTATTCCCTCCTCGTGTCACACACCACTTTTCATACTCATATGGCAACTCTGCCGATACCACAGATACCACAGCTATTCTCTTTTTTTTTCATTAACTAAAACTTTTCAAAACCTGAATTTTCTTCCCAAAAGATCAACTGCTCCGTTTATCGTCATAAGCTAAACTCTTCATAGTGGTTGGGCATCCGTCGGTTCCGTGGTGGTGGCTTCTTCGGTTGATTTGTTGTTTGTTGCTGAACGTCTTCATCAAATGCATTGGGTGGTGGCAGCTTCTTTATCTGCGCTACATTCCGTCTGTACTCCGCGCCGGTACCAGAGTGTCCGATTGTAGCTTCAGCTTCACTTTGTTTGACCACTTTATAGACTGTTGGTTCAAATCTGGTGGCTAGTTTGTTTGTGATTACCTGCCATTTTGCGACTACTTCGTCTCCCCTTTTCTCATCATTAACTTTGGCGTGCTGTTTCCGATCAGCATATTCCTTTCCTTTCAGTTTCCTTTCCATATCTCGTTCAAGTACTTCCTCCTCCATTTTCTCCACAACTTTTTTTTGCCAAATCGGCAACTTGTCGCGAATGTTTCGATTAAACATTAATTCAGTCGGGGTTTTCAGCACTGTTGAGTGTCGTGATGATCGATACATCAGTGAATACGATTGTAAATCCTACTGCCAAGCCAATTCCCTTTTCCATTTTGAACGATTATCAGTCGTTTTGGCAGCGATCGATTTTGTCGTTCGACCTCCCCATTGAGTTGTGCTTCTAGCTCAATATTATTCCTGTGACAAAATTGTTTAAATTCTTCACTGGCTGCTGGCTAGTTGCGGGCCATTGTGTTCTCTTATTTTTTCCGGAATACCAAATCGCGAAGAACGGTTTCAATCTTTTGATCGTTTCGAAGGAGTTTATTTCCTTCATGATTTCCACTTCTTTGTATCTGCTATAGTAGTCTACAATCACCAATAGGTTATGGCCTGATGGATGTGGTACCAATAAATCTATCGCGATAAATTTCCATGGTGCGTTTGGCAGTACGGTCCTTTTCAATGTTTCCGGGGCCAATAGTGCACTCAATCAAAATACATACCCTGCATCTTTTGAAAAATTCCTCTACCTGTGGATCCATTTTGAGCCATCAAACTTTTGCTCTTAAACGTATTTTCATTACAGTCATACCGCGACGGCCTTCGTTTTCGCGTTTTCACAAGTGTTACGATTCATGTGCCGCGAAGCAAAATTTCCCCCGTAAAACATAGTTCGCTTTCGAACGGTTTATATGCCAAAGCTGCATCCGCCCACTGGTTGTTATTCATTGCCCTTTTTACTGTTTAAATTTTCGTGCCTTGTACAGACACTTCCTCAATTTCCTCTTTACTGATTGCTTTTGGTTCAGCATACGAATCAGTCCATTTAATACACATTTCTGTCATATTATTGGCAACCGATTGTTCGGTGGATTCCTCAAGTCATCACTTTAAATTTGTATGATGTTAAACGCATGACCCATCTTTCAATCCGTGCGCATGGCTTTGGTTTTGGGCCAAATAACGTTTCTAATGCCTTATGATCCGTAATCAATTCGAATTCCCGGCATAACAGAAAATAATAAAATTTTTTAAACGACCCAAACCAGAGCTAGTGCTTCCTTTTCGGTTTGTGCGTAATTTTTCTCGGGTGATGTCAAACTCCGACTTCCATATTCTACCACTCTCCATTCCATTCCTTGCAACTGCGTCAAAACCGCACCCAAACCAACTAGACCTGCATCAGCTATTACTCGGTGCGCAAGTTATACCAAACATTAGACGTTTGTCTCGAAAGAGGCCAATTCTGGTCATGAATGTACTGATTTCTCTTCTATCCACTGACAGTTCAACCTGGTGGTGTGCTTGCTTCACATCTAGTTTTGAAAACCATTTTGCATTACTCAAATGTGGTCCATCGATGGCAGTGGATGGTTTTCACGCCCAACCGCTTCATTTGCTCTCCGCATATGAATGGGAATGCGCAAATCGTCGGTACGGTGGAACTAACCCCTTGGCATCCTTTCTGATCGGAATATCAATCAATGATTTGGTGCTCTTAATTATGGCCTTAAGTTTGCCAAAAAACTTCAATGGATATCCCCCGAATGCTCCAAAGTTTCCGGCAGCCTCTTTTTGCCGGTGCAATGTTTCAATGCCTTTGGCTTTCATTTCCACCCATGATGTCCTATCCACGATGTTGTATCGAGAGCCCGAATCAACAACTTCTTTGGTATCAATGCCGCCAATAATGCACCATATATTATTTCCCGTGATACGGTTCCGATATCAAAAATATCTTCATAATCCTGCTCTATACGTTTTGATCCGGCTGCTTTATGACCACGGAAGCCACATCGACCACAAATACTATTACCGTTTCGTGGTGTGAAACCTTAACGCGAATATAGCTTTGATTTGCTTTCAATTTTACCACATTTCCATTCCATTTCAGATGAAAGATTCTTTTCTATTCTTTTTAGTTCATGTCTGTAGCTTTCCTGTTGCTTGTCTACCGCTTCCAAAAGCTGAGCGTTCTTTACTATATGTTCCAAATTGGCATCGAAAAGGATTCAGGGATCATCCGTTGTGGCACAACCGATGAACACCTGTCGATGATTTGCTCACGTAGGTTCTCGTTCATCTGTTCCCCAATATAACAACGATCCGCTTGTTCACGTAAACGCATCAAGAACATATTGAAGCGTTCATTTTTCTTTTGATTTACTTGTCGGAATACATGACGTTCATATGAGACATTTTGTTTTGGCTCGAAAAACTCGTTGAATTTTGCGATGGCTTCTCCGCATTCATCCACTTTGAACACATAGCCACTTGCTAATGAGCCCCGCTGTATACGTTCAGTTTTTTCGGGCAACGTATAATATACGTGTATGTGCCCGTCCCAAGAAGCCACATTTGAGAAGACATCAAAGGCGAAAACAACTCCATTGCCCACACCTTTTTCCACAAATATTCGTTTTACCGAATATTTTGCTCCTAAACAATTTTGGCAAATAAGATATGGTGTTTTGGAGCGCGTTCAGAATTGATAAGTAACGTAACCTGTCTTCGTGAAATGCAAAGAAGTGGAGACAAGTGAGCGACAAGTGATAAACCAAGTGGTGGCGGAAACGCAGTGACCCCGAGACTCGAAGAACCAAAGCAACGCAGCAGAGTCAGAAGGGCGAATCGGAGCGTGGTACCCGAATAAAGGCCACATTATTTAGGTCACTTTTGACGTGAAAACGTCTTTCTTCTCGTTGAGTATGTACATTGGTAGCCAGTCTAACATTCTTGTGTCACAAAACACCGTCATTTTTCAATCGCTCATAACTACGAGACTAAGAACGTAATAACAATGGCTGAGATCACAGTGGATAGAACATAGTTGTACGTATTAATTGTGTGGCACTTGATTTCCCCGTGACCTCATCGGGATTGTGCAAGCGCCTACGCGTGATTGTTGTATTTTAGCGTTGGGTGAGGATATTTATGAGTGTAGCGTGAGAACGCGTTACGCTAGGGTGTTGACTGAGGTATCGTTGTCAAAAGCATGAAAACGGTTATCAGGACCCTAAGCGAAACAATACAAATATTCTCCGAAATATAAGCAAATATCGGTATGAATTTGAAAATCGAAAAAATATGGAAGATATCGTCTCATATGAGCGGTAAATATTCACCGAATTGTCAAAAACTCAAATCGAAGAAAACCAGCATCAAACCAAATATTATTAAACAAAAATGTTTATTACCGAGCAATTGTGAGAGCTACGGCGGCATCGTAAACGAAATAAAAAGACGGCGGAAAGTAATAAAATTCTAAATTATCTATTCTGTAACCGTACCACTCTCCACAACCATTGTAAGAATAGTTTGATAATTAAAGTACATATTAGTACGAAAATTATGTTGTAATTATTTTGACGTTAAAACGTCTTTTCACTCGTTAAGTACACTGATAGCCAGTCAAACTTTCTAGCGGTACAATACACCGTCAGATTTCAATCGCCAGTAGCTACGAGGCTAATAATGCGATAACAACTGTTGAGGTCACAATGGATAGAGAATTTCTGTACGTATTTATCGTGGAGCATTGGTTTTGCGCGTGACGTCATCGGGCTAGTTCACTTATGTATGATTGTTGTTAATAAGCGTTGCGTAAAATTATAAATTAGTGTAGCGTTAGAACGCGATCATGTTGGACGTTCGTTCGAATGTCATTGTAAGGAGTTTGAGAGGAGCTACCAGGATCTGAATTGAAACAATTGAAAATTTCCGCTGAAGTAAAATTAAAAATCGGTATTAAATTGGAAATGGAAAAAAAATTAAAAATATCGGCTCATATGAGTCGTAAATATGGTAACATATCCCAGTCATTTATACATTTTCAATGTTAAAAATCAATTACCATGATTTTGAACATCTTACAACGAGGTCATATTTCTAGTTTAAGATTACGAGTTTCGTAGTAGTTTATTAGATTTAGTTACTATTACATACAAGCGAATAAATATAGTTGCATTCAATCAAAAAGCCTGTTTTTACCAGGGCCGCGTATATCCCACAACACATCTCCTCTATATTTAAAAAAGTGCAACTGTGCATAATAATATGGCCACTCAATGTGGATAATTCCTAGAATTAGGTCATAGACATTAGTGGAGAATAGCAATGTTTTATCCTCCTGTTTGGGGAAGAAGGAACAGGGAGTGCTTTCCCGTACGGGTGAAGTTCACATGCACCTACACCTAAATTTGGTCCTAGTTACAACAAATTCGAGTTTCACCATTTAAACCCCCTTTTTTAGGGTTCCGTAGCCAAATGGCAAAAAACTGAACCCTTATGGATTCGTCATGTCTGTCTGTCCGTCTGTCCGTCAGTGTTGTGAAGATTCTCCCTCGACTCTATGTGTCGTTGGAGGAGAGGACTTCACAGTAACACTCCTAAGAGTACACTCCTGAACACCATTAACTAGTCGGTTGTTAGACAATTTTAATATTTATTTTCTATACATTTATTTTTCTTACTACTAACAAATACATTCTTCCCTTAAACTAAGCTGGACCGTTAATGTCTGTTTGTTGGATTATACCTGGCCAGCTTCTTTTCCTGGCGATATCGTCTCCGCTCGTTGTAGAGCCGTTGGAGTTCTTGCTCCACCCTTACTCGCTGCTCCCGACCCACAGCCAGAAGGAGTCGACGTCATGTCTCTTCGATGTCCGCCCGGAATCGCGCCTCCTTGCCCGTTCGCTTCCTCTGGGGTAATTTCGGTACCTCCGGAGTGGTTTTCTGTAGCGTCTGCCCCTTTATCCTTTCCCGGTATTCTTCTATTGTGAGAGGCCGGGGTCCAACCTTGGGGTTACGGAGCTCCTCTTGTAGCTGTTGTTTCTTGTCGCTCACTGGGGGAGAGTTACCCAGTGATTACAATGTATTTAAGCTCGATAGGTTCAAAGAACCGTGGTCGAGGCTTAAGCGGAGAGGCTAAGAGCTCTCATCCGCTAGTACTTCGTTAACGACGAGTGTTTCATACTCACTTCTTATTCGGTTGTACTGGTAGGCTGCCCGGTTGAACTGCTTGGCTGGTCTTCCTGGTGATGGTAGTTGAGTTGCTGGGATGGTCTTCCTGGCTAACTGGCTCTTCCCGACGTCTGCTGGTGATCGACTGCCTAAGGTGACTGGTTGCCTCCCTGAGTAGGACTGACTGTTCCCTAATTTTTCCAGTCCCTTTATTCTTAGTTTTCCCTGACGCAGCAGTCCCTACTCCGTCATTCTTCGCATTGATTTTTCGACCCAATTTCGAAATTCGCGGCAAGTGCATTTTCCGCACAAAATTCATGTCGAAATTTCGTATTTCGCGCGCACTGCGCATTCTTCAACAAATGGGTCATTTCGCGTCACGTTGCTCGTCACGTTGATCGTTTGCTTCGCCATCTAGCGGTGTCTAACGGAGACACCTTTTTTAGTACAGATTTGTACTAGACGATCGCGACTTGTACTAGTTGTGACATGGCATGGTGACTGACATGTGTCATGGCGTGTGTGGTGTTTTGTGATATCTAGGTAAGTCTTTTGACGTGTTTATTTCTAATTTCCTTTCTTTTCTGGATTCCTCGTCCTGGACGGGATGTTCATAGAGCCCGGACAATTCATCACATTCCTCCCCTCTCTGGAGAACTCCCCCATGGACAAAAGTGTTGTGGTGGGTGTCGTGATTATTTGTTTTAATTGAAATTGGTGCATG
The DNA here is from genome assembly GCA_963971475.1 of Chrysops caecutiens. Classification (NCBI taxonomy): domain Eukaryota; kingdom Metazoa; phylum Arthropoda; class Insecta; order Diptera; family Tabanidae; genus Chrysops; species Chrysops caecutiens. Next base: position 51,698,545 of record OZ020567.1, on the reverse strand, counting down.
GTGTTAATGAAGGTTAGTAATTCGTTGATGGAGGCTTCCTTGTTCGAAGTGTTTTGTTTCTTTTTCAGGTGATTTCAATATTTTCTTGGTGTTTACGCGGACTTATGTTGTCGGCAATACGAGTGGAGTTGCATGATTTTCTACTGCTTGGTGGTATCTCTGGTGCAGGACTTTGCGGGTTGTTGCAGGTGTGAACGACGTTCGGTATTACTTTTTTCTGTCTTAGTTTTACAATAGTGTTAGCTAAATCTCTTCATCCCCTAACTAATTCCTACGTCATTTAATTTTTCTAACTCCCTAAACTAATCTAATTTTACCTATTCGTTTTACGTGTTAACATTATCTATTACATTTCTCTTAACTTTCTTGTGGTCATGCGACCTTTACCTACCCCATTTCATTTATTTTCCTCACATATTTCTGTTACAATTTTATTCGTGTTTTCCATTACGTTTATTTTTCTTACATCATGTTCTTATTGCTGTAGCGAATGTTTACAATTTTTTTTTTCGTTACTCTCTGTTCAATTCTTTTGCTTGAATCTACTTTTAACCATATTGGGTTTATACAAATGTTTTGTTTATAACTGCAAATATTTTGTTTATAGCTGTTTATGACTTTAAATGTCTGCTTTAATCTACCCCTTTTTTTTTTTTTTTTTACAAATGTTTTGTTTATACTACAAATGTTTACAATTTTTTAAGTATTTGCTTAAATCTACTTTTTTATCTCTTTTAGTGTTAAGGATGTCGTGTTTCTTGGTGGCTGATTCCGACAAATACTGGTCCGGATCGTCTGATGTCCTTCTCGGCCTTCCTGCTGGATATGTGTAGGTTGGCTTTTCCCATAAATCTGATTTTTTCCGTACTGGTAGCGTTAGTGGTTCTCCGACTAGTGTTTCTCTTGTTAACCTTTTTCTCATTTTAGCAATTTCCGCTTTCAAAACTTGGTCTGGGCCATGTTGTTCGACCGGTGTTTGGTCTAACTTCAAGTGGTGATACAATTCATCGGCCTCCCGAAGTACGTCATCCCAGCTGGAGGGAGTCAGCCCCAGCTCATCTACCTCAACTTTGGTGGTCGGGTCTTCCTCTAGTTTTAGGTTTCCATAATTTTCTATCAGAGTTGTCTGGGTTCCTTTGTTTCTTGTAGGTTGACGATTGATATCACCTTCGATGGACATACCCATGTTACATATTTTGATGCTCATGTATTTTGATGCTCCAAACCACTTTATGTGGATGGAATTGCCTTCGCCGATGTTATTGGCGTTGATTATGATGGTTGTCGCCTCCTTTCTGTCTACACGTCCTGCTCGTCGGTTATTTCTGGACATCGTGGGAACCTGGTAATTAGTAATTAAGGTGTTAGTTAAGTTTTTTTTTTTTTTTCCATCCTCTCCTTTTTTTTTCATTCTCTCTTTTTTTTTGTCTTGGTATATTTGGCTAAGTTACGTATAGGTTTTTTTTTTGTTTTTTCTATTGGTCTTAGGGCTGAGTTTTTCTTTTGCGTATTCTATCGTCGTAGTTAGGGTTCTCGCGGGTGCGTCTGATTGTCCGCTGGGCTGGTCACTGGGTTGGATGAGTCATCCTGTTCATTTTCTGCGAGGATCTGATCTCTTCTGGGGATCGTTATCGGCATTGATACAATTTGCACTCGCCGTGGGCTAGGTCGTGAATGTTGAGGTGGCGGTTGACGCCTCCTAATTCTGCAATTCCTGTGGTTGCGTATCACCACGATTAGAGCTATGACTACTACTAACCCTCCCGTTACTCCGGTTGTGGTGTGTAGTTGGACTTTTTGGTGCCGGTTTTGTTGGCTTTCCGTGATTTTAGTGTCCAAGTCGTCTAGCGTCTCACTAATGCCTTTGAAATGGCTATTTACTGCTACTGGATGCAAGATTACCATCCGCGCTTCCGTTTTTCGGGGTTTAATCGGTACCCGGTATTTGGAAAAGTCTACGGTCGGCGGTAGAATTTCTCCGGGGTGATGCATGTTTAGTGGCTGTATTTCCGTAATTCGGTATGGTAGCGTGTATTCAGCTAGATGGTACACACATCTATTCTTCAACTCCACTATGCCCAAACCAGTTAGTTGATAGGTCTGTTCTTGGCTCTCACATTGGTTTATGAGTGGTGTCGGTTGTTGTACCCAGTAAAGCCAAGCGTTATCCTGATGCATAGGGACTAGGACGGGTCCTGCGTTTATCAATACGCGTATCTGACAACCAGTCGGTATTTGGTCAGTGGCTCGGAACAATGCTGATGTGCAATCGGTGCGTGTTGGTTTCGCTAGAACTGGATCGCCATGATAACAAACGCTGTAGGTAGTGTTCACTTGGATGCATTGACTTTGATAGTCTAACTCCGTTAATCCGAAGTTCTGTTGGGACCTACTGGTGTTTAAGAAATATGTGGTCCCGATGTCATATACGTAGTATGAGTTGTGCCCTGAATCTATCGGTGTCGTGTATATCCTGTTCAAGGTATATAATTGAGCTTCCAGTAACGGTAGTTGGACCTGTATGAGGGTGCCTCCCGAGCTTCGTTCATAATCTACTCTGGCAATCTTTTGTAGCGTGATCTGGTCTATGAATGTTTTTCTTCCCTGTTGGCTTTCAAGGGCCTTGGCGTAAACTTCCAGAATTCGTCTGGTTGGTAGTAACAGTGGGCTCAGTTCCCGTCGGTTTAGTGATTCCATGACTATAAATAAGTCCGTTATTTCTAAATACATCTGCTGTAGTTCCGCCATCATGAATAGTATTACTTCGTTGAGGTCTAGGCGTACTTGTATTACGTGGATTTGGTCGGAATGCTTGTCTATTTCCCCTATCTTGGAGTTGAAAAGCTCGACCTTTCGCGTCAACTTGTTTTGTCTTACCGTCATCTCTTCGTTGGCTTTACTCATAGCCTTTAGGGTGGTTTTCATAACGGTCACTTGTTGTTTTGCCAAGTCCAGAGTGGTTTTCGTGTTCTCCTCCAACTCTGCTAATTTTTGGTGTATGTGTTCCGAGTCTTCGCTGTCCATGGTTCCGAAGATGCCTTTTATTATTTTTCCCCCTAAATTTATCAGTCCTCGCTTAGTTCGCTCGTGCGATGTCAGCGTATAATCTGCCTTGTCCATAAGCTCGCGTATTTGTTTCGTTCGTTTCCTGATTTCAGTTTGCCAGTGAGAGCAATACTCTTCCCCGACTAGGAGGTCCGTGTTGTCGCAAAGGTGATGGATCGCGATTTCACATTCTGCTAGGTATTTCAGGTGTAGTTCCCACGTGGGTGTTGGTAAACGGGTTACGATGGTCCAATGGTCCAATGGTCGCGATAAATCTGCACTTTTCTGAGAGGCTCGAACACTATTCCTTTACGAGTAATCGGATGTATCTCGACCGGTGCTGGTTGAGTTGTGACTCCCAATGTCAGTAGCATGATTAGAAGGAGCATTTCTGGAAAGACAGAGCTGGTTTTAGTGAAACAGTTTTAACCTGTTGTTATGAACGCGTCGTTTTCGTTTCCCTATCATTATAGTACTATTGACCGGGCTGTTTATGGCTACCACTTTGTATGGTCCTACCCAGTGTTGTATCAACTTATTCTTTCGAGCCGCGTTTCTCAGTAGTACCTGGTCCCCTAGGTGAATTTTCAGCGGGTTCGTCTTTTGATCATAGTACTCCTTCGACTGGAGTTTACCCTCTTCGAGGTTCTTCCGGGCTGTTTGATAGGCTCTTTGGAGCTTGTTTCTTAGATGTAAATAATAGTTTTCATGGTCGTACACCGGCTGTGGCTCTTTCTTTAAGTTGTTCGGCAATGTTGCAGAGAACCCGTAGAGACAATCCATGGGAGTTAGCTTCGTGGTGGCATGCATGCTGTTATTTCTGACGAACATGGCTGCCCGCAAGTGCTCATCCCAATCCGTTTGGTTGTCGTCCACGAAATTTCGTAGATATTCTACCAGTGGCCTGTGGGATCTTTCTAATGCACCGTTGGCTTGTGGGTGATATGATGTTGTCTCGAGTTTCCGTATTCGGAATAGTTTACATACTTCTCTGAACATCTCAGAAGTGAAGTTAGCCCCTTGATCGGTAATAAGTTTTTTCGGGATCCTATACCGGCTTATAATTTCCTCCACGAAGGCTTGTGCTACTGTCTTCGCCTCCATGTTTGGTAATGGTACCACATCCATGAATCGGGTGAGGTCGTCTTCAAAACTTAATATGTATTTATTTCCGCGGGGTGTCTCGGGTAACGGTCCTACTAAATCCATATAGACCTTGTCAAACTGTTGCCGGGCGGTATCCGTTATGATCATCGGTTCCCTATGTTCTCTGCTCAATTTGTTTAGCTGGCATTTCTTGCATTTTCTTATGTATTTTTTGATGTCTTTCAACATCCCCTTCCAACTAAATTCTCGTTTTAAACGATGGTAGGTCTTAAATACCCCCTGATGGCCTCCTAGCGGTGCATCGTGACAGTCTCGTAATATTGTTTCTATATCCTGAGGATCCGTTAGCGTTCTGGTATGTGGTTTTTCTTTTTCCGGTTCAGGTGCTCTGTTTAGTGATGCAAACTCATTCTGGTCATTCGTTACTGGGTCCTCCCCTTTTTCTTCTCCCAATTGTTCCCTTTGTTCTCTCGCCTGTCTTCGTGTGGTAATTAACACGTCGTAGGGGATTCTACTCAAAGCGTCTGCGTTATTGTTTTTGCGACCCTCCTTGTATTCTATTTCAAACGTGTAATCGGACAATTTGTGCCATAATCGCAATATCCTACTTGTGGGGTCTTTTATTCGTATCGCCCCTTTTAGTGGTTTATGGTCGGTAAAGACTTTGAATGGTCGTCCATACAGGTAACACCTGAAATTCTTTACGGCCCACACTATTGCCAGTAGTTCTCGCTCTATAGTGGAGTAATTTCGTTCGGCCGCATTTAGGGTTCTACTCGCGTAGGCTATTGGTTTTTCCTCGGTGAGTGGTCCCTGTGCCAGTACAGCTCCGAGCGCTTCCCCACTGGCGTCCGTGTATAGCTTGAACGGCTCTTTGAAATTTGGGTACCTGAGTACCGGTGGACTTATCAATTTCTCCTTGAGGTGTTCGAACGCTTTTACGCAACTCTCATCCCAAATGAATTTCACGTCCTTCCTTAGGAGTTTGTTGATAGGTGCCGCTATTTTTGAGAAGTCTGATATGAATCGCCTGTAGTAGTTTGCTAGCCCTAGAAACGACTGCACTTGGCGGACGGTTTTGGGCGTCGGGAAATTTCTGACGCTGTCCACTAAACTCGGGTCCGGCTCCACTCCTTCTGTCGTACATTTGTGGCCAAGATATATAATCTCTTTCTTGAGGAAGTTACATTTTTCCACGTTCAATTTGAGGTTATTTGTTCTCAACCGCTGTAATATCGCCCGCAATTTTGTTTGATGGTCTGCTAAGTTTCTACCGTACACGACTATGTCATCCAGGTATACGAAACACTGCAGTCCTTGTAACCCAGTCAACATGTGGTTCATGAGCCGCTGGAACGTTGCAGGTGCTCCTTTAAGCCCGAAAGGCATTCGTTTAAAGGCGTAATGCCCGTAGGGCGTGCTGAACGCAGTTTTATCCCGGTCTTCTGGTTTCATCGCTATCTGATGATAACCGCTGGCGAGGTCAAGTACCGAAAAATATCGGGAATTCCCTAACTGGTCCAGGATGTCTTCAATCCTGGGCAGTGGGTATGCATCCCCCTCGGTTACTTCGTTCAATTTCCTATAGTCGACCACTATCCGCCATCGTTTCTTTCCATCAGGTCCCGGTTTTTTAGGGACTACTAGCAGTGGTGCGTTCCATTCACTCCAGCTTGGCTCTACTATATCCTCATCGAGTAATCTTTGTATCTCCTCGGTTATTATATCCCTCTGTGTTTCTGGCAGTCGATACATTTTACACTTGATCGGCTGTTTTCCGGGTTGTATTCGCACTTCGTGCTGTACGGTAGTCGTGTGCCCTAGTTTCTCTCCTGGTAAATGGAATACATCTTGAAACTCTTTAATTATTTTATTTATTTCCCTCCTTTCTTCGGTATTCAGGTCCTTTTCCATACTTATGTATTTCCTAATTCGAGTCTCCCTTTTTCTTGCTCTGATTCCTCGGTCTTTGTACAGTAAACAAGTTTCTGATCAGCGTCTTCACTGTTGAGAATTTTAAAATAGTCAATAACTACACTTTTGTAACTTCCTTTATTAAAACATATATTCAACAAACACAACATACAATATACAAACTAAAAAACAAGTCAAAACTTAAGAGTAAAGAAAATGACAAATTCGATCCTTTATAAACCTGGACTGTGCCAGTTCGCGGTTTCTTCGATACTGCCTTAGTATCCATTAACCTAAACCTAACATAAATGTTACGCCTGTGTGGTCTATCCTCTGGTTGCACATTTGTGATGCAAATGTATCACCAATTTGTCCCTAATTCCAGAAAATAAACAAATAAATTTTAGGGACCTTAAAAACCAAAAAGAGTTTCAATTGCTTGCACATTTTCCTTTTCTTTTGTGGAAATGTGAGAGCAATTGAAAAACTTTCTAATTTTCTGAACAAGAAAAACGGACCACACAACCGGCTAGGGACATTACAAAAAACAAAGGCATTTCTCAATTATACGTTAACCTAGAATTAAAATCTAAAACTTAATATTCTTATTTTCAACATCCTCCCACCTGTTTTGAGCCATGTACTCAAAACACATCTTATTGGTGAGGCTACTGAAATTCCATTTTCTAAAGCTTTTTTATTTTAAATTCAAACAGTTAAACTAATCTTGGTTTTCTTATAACTCTACCGTATCTAGTCTTCACGGGAGGCGACAATATCTTACTAACATTTTCTTTATCTTCTTTATTTTCGTCAGATATTGTTGCCTTTTCGCGCATTTCACTTACGTCTATACAATTCGGCTTAGAACTTATTTCTAAGGGGTAAATTCGTTGTATTGGACGCTTACAAATTCCATCTTTTGTCTTTAAAATAGCGACATAGGCTTTACCGTTTCTTCCAATAATAATATTATCTACTTTAGCCAAAGGCCAATCTAAACGCTTTTTTCGGTCGTCGCTAACTAACACAATATCCCCCACTTTTATTTGACGGTTATCTCTATGGTTATCGTTTTTAATAACAAGTTGGCTAAGGTATTCCTTTCTAAACCTATTACGTAGCTGTTCGGCGAGATCTTGTTTATATTTGAGACGCTCTTGTAAACTGATCCCGTTCAGGATATCAATATCAGGTGTCTCGGTTTGCTTTGCGTCAATGAGGAACATTGCTGGACATATAGGCTTTAAGTCTCTGGCATCGTCGGTCACGTATGTCAGAGGTCTCGAATTCATAATGCTTTCGCAGTCACAAAGTACTGTTTCCATTTCTTCAAATGTAAGCGACGATCGCCCCAATATCTTACGCAACATACTTTTGCAAATTCCTATCAAACGCTCCCACCAACCTCCCCACCACGCTGCTGTAGGAGGATTGAATTTCCACTTTATTTGCTTGGACGTACTATATGTAGAAATGACATTCCAATTTAATTCTTTGAATGCGTTATCCGTTCCTACAAAATTTGTTCCGTTGTCGCTATAGATAATGGAAGGCCGACCACGACGCGCTATGAAGCGTTTTAACGCCATAAGAAATTGTGATGTTGACAACGAACTGACTAACTCCAGATGTACAGCACGATACACTGCACAGGTAAATAAGCAAATCCAACCCTTGCTGTTATCTTTAAGATACAATGGTCCAGCAAAATCTACTCCAGTCATTTCGAAAACTGTTGTATCTTGTACCCTGAACTTGGGTAAGGGTGCTGGGGGTACTTTTAAGGATGTTGAATTATATCTTTGACATATAATACACTTCGCAATAACCGATTTAATAATTTTACGCGCCTGCAGTATCCACACCTTTTCTCTCATTTGTGCCATTACAGTTTGTACTCCAGCATGACATAGTTTCTCATGAGTTTCGCGTATCATTGTTTTTATGATCTCATGATTTCTGTCTAGTACAACCGGGTATAAGAAGGCGAAATTGTCATTACGCTCCACTATCTTTGTTCTTAAGCGTATGAGCCCATCCGAATGTACAAATGTAGCTAAGGTGGCTAACTTATCGTCATTTGGAACGAACATTTCCTTTTGTAAGGATAAAAACAGCTTCTTTTCGGCACTATTAATTTCATTAAAGGAAAGGCATGGGGTGTTATAGGTTTGTGTCTTTAGTTTAAAATTTTTGAAGCGAATTAAAATGGCGAAAAATCTAATTAACTTGGAATAAGAAGAAAACATTTTCATAATATTAATTTTATTATTTTCTGCAGAGTTCATGACTGTGACCCTAGAAGCCGATTTTATTAACTCTTTACCGACTTCTTCTTCTTCTATTTTATATATATTTGTCGGCCAGTATTCCTTGTCCTTTTTCAACCACTCTGGCCCCTCCCACCAAGAAGAAGCAATTAGCTCCTTTACTGTGCACCCTCTTGATGGTAAATCCGCGGGATTCATTTCCCCGGGCACAAACCGCCAAGTTTCCCCCTTGGTTAAATTCCTTATTTCGTTAACGCGATTATAGACATAACGTCCCCATTGCAGATCGCGTTTTATCCACGACAGAGTCGTCGTAGAATCAGACCAATAATAAATCGGTATGTTATCATAACCTAACGCTTTCTTCACTTCATGGGCTAAACGACTTCCCATGGTCGCTGCAAGCAATTCTAATCTAGGTATAGTCGCCTTTTCAGGTGCAAGCTTGCTTTTCGCGGCTACAAATTTTACTGATACACTAAGATCATTTTCCGATCTTAAAAATATAACTATTCCACACGCTACTTTACTTGCGTCGCAGAATGTATGTAACGATAAATTATTTGTACCGAGTTCACGCGGAATTTCAATATTCTTTAACAAATCGAGTGAATTACACCAACTTAGAAATTCTGACCGAGTTTTGTCGTCTACTGGTGAATCCCAATCTACTTTTTGTTCCCATAAGCCCTTCAAAAGAATTTTGGGAGTAAGAGTTATTGGGCAAGTAATACCCAAAGGGTCAAAGATTTTGTGTGCTGCTGATAAAATCGATCTTTTAGTTACTTTTTCTGGTGTTATATTTAGTAAGACCTTGGGGTTTATAGACAGCGTATCACCATCTTTATTGAACAAAATCCCTAAGACGAGCGTAGAATTGTTCTCATTGGAATCGCGAGTATGCTCCCACCCTCGCAGATCGAAACAACCACTATTCATAATCGACTTGGATTCATTTATGAATTTTTGCAGATCGTCCTCTGAATCCACGCTTATCGCACAATTATCGACGTAAAATGATTTCTTTAACTTTTCCAATGTGAACCTCGACCAATTTTTGAAGTTATTTTGCATCTCATTTTCCAAAGTAAAATTCAAAAAATATTCTAATACGGCACTCAATAAAAAGGGGCTACAAGTTAATCCAAATACTACACGTTTGTGCCGAAAAATTCTTATAGAACCATTTTCATCGAACCATAAAAACCTCAAAAAATCGCGGTCGTTTTCATTTATTCCAATTTGCAAAAATGCCTTTTTAATGTCCGCAACTACACCAATTTTGCGTTCTCGAAAACGTAATAATGAGGTAAGGATTTGTTCTAGTAAATTTGGCCCTGTTTCTAAACATTCGTTGAGTGATGGATACCCAGGTATTTTGGCAGATGCATCAAACACGGGGCGAATTTTGGTCGTACTATTTTCTTTAACTACGTGGCGATGAGGTAAATAGTGAACAAAATTGCTAGTTTCGTCCGCTTGAACGATTTCAATAACGGCGTCTTTTAACCATTCGGAAAATACTTGGTTATACTCGACATAGAGCCCTTGCTTTTTTAATTTCTTTTCTAGATTCCCTAAACGTTTGAAAGCTAGATCGCGATTATCTGAGAGGGGTGCGTAGTCTTCTTTCCATGGCAGATGCACTGAAAAACGACCTTGAAAATCTCTTTTTATAGTTTTCAGAAAATTTTCCTCAATTTGCATATTTTTTAATTCTGCCTTCGTTTTCTCAATGGGGTCTTTTATCCCTAAAACGTCAAGATCCCACAAATCGCTAATTTTCGCGTCACTTATTAGTAAATCATGCACTAATGCGATTGTATCTGTATCCCTACTCTGTTCCTTTAGCTTTCCCGTAATCGTCCAGCCTAATTTGGTCTCTATTGCTGTTGGCCCGTCACGTAATTCATATTTTCTACCCGTTATTAATTTTACCCAAACATCTGCCCCGATTAGCATATCAATACCTCTGTTTGAAGTATCCAAATCATGAATTATTATTTTCTTTTCTTTTAATTCTTTGACCCAGTCCAAGTTTTCTATAAGAGGTAAATCGCCACAAATTACTTCCTGATCTAGAACTTTAAAATTACATCGGTAAGTGTTTTCTATGTTCCTAATACGAGCCTGATAAATATGATGTACTTGCTCACGGGTAGTAGAGCCCCCAAAGAGTGTATGTGCTATTCTATGTTGACCTATGGAGATGTATCCTAATTCCTTAGCTAAGTGCGGTTTAATATATGATCTTTGAGCACCCGAATCAAGAATTGCTCTAACTTTAATTTCTCGCGTTTCGGAATATAAAATTACGTTTAAGGTTTGTAAATATACTTGTGGTGAATTTGTAAAATTTGCCAAATTGTGTTCAATAGAGGCCTCGTCAAGGTTTCTATTAGTTGCGGAAGATTGACACATTAAGTCACAATGGCGATAATTACACAATGAACAAACTATATTTACTTTACAATCTTTAGCAAGATGGAATTTTAAGCATCTAAAACAACAACGTTTCCTTTTAACAATATCTTTTCTTTTCTCCAAAGGGATCTTTTTTGCCTTTTCGCACTTAATGCTATCATGAGTTTCATTACAAAATATACACAAAAATCTACGTTTACCTTCGGTGGTGACTAAAGCGCTTGCTGTGGGGATGCCCTTAGAGACTTCTGGTTTGTCCTTTGTAGTTTTCTTCTCCATATCTGCTCGTCCGCCGAATCCGTTGACAGCCATCTTAATTCTTTCTTCGCTTTCGACCTCCAGCTTTAAAAATTCCATCAGATCTGCTAGTTCTGAGTTCTTCACGTTCAATGCTCGTTCTGACCTTGCTGCTGATCGTTGCCATGCACGTAATATATCTTCTGGTAAGGATGATTCGACGAGAGGGTATAAAAGTGTAGCGAAGTCATCTGTAGCCACGCCGAGAGACTCCAGTGCCCTAATATGAGCGGATAACTTGTCGTAGGTGTCTGCTATTTTTTGATGGTGGCACTTTTTCGCATTCTGTAGAACTAAAGCTAATAACTCCCGAACGTAAAACTGCTTTAGCATTTTTTCCTGTCCAAATCGGCTTTTCAGGCTGTCTATCGCCTTTTCATAATTTTCCGCTGACGTTGGGAAACTGTTTACTAAGCCGGCTGCTTTTGAGCCCTTTTCCATGGCCATTTTTAAATACGCCAGTTTATCTTCCTTATCCAGTGAAGAATCCTCGTGATATTTCTTGAAATGGGACCAAAAGGAAATCCAGCCGCTAATTTCACCATTAAAAACTGGAACATTTAATGTTGGCCTCTTAAATGCTTGCGTGACAACCCCTACGGTGTTGGTAGTCCCTGTTGTACTTTCACCACTCGAAATGGAAGATTCGCGAGAATTATTTAGCCGCATTTTTTCGTATTGCGCACTATCGTAGAAGAAATCCCTTTTATATTGGTCGTGACTTTCTATTTCTTTTTCGATTTCCGCTTCCTTTAAATTGTCATCCGCCATCATTGCGTCGATGAGTTGAGAGCTAGTTTTCTCTAATTCTTTAAACTTTTCTTCGAGTAATCGAAATGCCATTTGAATTTTGTCATTATCACGCGTTTCACTAGTACACAACGCTTTAAAACTGTTTGCTGCCTTTGTAACTTGGCCACGGTGTACCTTGCGAGCTTTTTTCAAAATTTCCATTTTTAAGTAATATTAACTTCTTTATCACTTTGAAAATATTACACCTTTAATAAAAATGAAGTCTATTTTAACTTGTCCAATCAATATATATATATAGATCACTCAAAAAATACAACGATATTGTTCACTATATATATACCAATATATGTATGTGTATCACAAATAAAATATAGTTTTCAATGTCAAACGTAAACCTTTTACATTAAGCGTTAAATTTTTCACTATTTTTTCTCACGTATTAATTAAGTCGCAAAATTACGCGCACTATAGAGTCCTGTCACGGTCGCCAGATGTTGAGAATTTTAAAATAGTCAATAACTACACTTTTGTAACTTCCTTTATTAAAACATATATTCAACAAACACAACATACAATATACAAACTAAAAAACAAGTCAAAACTTAAGAGTAAAGAAAATGACAAATTCGATCCTTCTCAATTATACGTTAACCTAGAATTAAAATCTAAAACTTAATATTCTTATTTTCAACATTCACTGTTTTTTCCCCGTGCTGTCGTTTCTTCGTAATGCCTCAGTTTAACTATCACATTATTAATTTTTACTTGGTGATTGTTAACGTTTAGCACGCTCAATTTTACTTTCCCGTTACTTGCTTGCACGAGTGCATTGCTAACATATACTCCCGGTATTATCTCTTCCCCCTCGGTTAGGAATTGTCCTTCTCTATCCGTGGTCATTTCCACGCATTTCACTGTCCTGGCTGGCATTACGATGTTTCTTGGCTCTGTGGTTATGGGTTCCTCTTTTGGACAGCTTCCCTCACAACTCTCTTTGTTTTGGGCTTTGTTATGGGCTGGAAGACAATTTACACTACTCTTCCTGGTACACATCCTACTCTCGTAGTTTTCATGCTTCGTACCTATCTCGAAGAGTTGTTCCAAGTCACTCAGTATTTCCGCTGTGGGCATTACTTCCCCTGTGCTTCCACATATTTTCGGACAGCTTTGCCTAGCGGTGGTGCTGCTTCCCGATTCCTCTGTCTGTCGTATTTCTTCTGACTGGCCAGCGTTGTCTTTACCCAGTATTTCAGGTTTCTCTCCACTCCCCATAGTAGTGCTACTTTGGTCATCTCGAGTGTTTTCCTCCCTGGTGTGACTACGCTCAAGGCTTGTTCCACCAGCAGCTATTACGTCCACGAAGTGTACGTCATTCCCGTGTTGGTTGCAGTTTTCTTCAAATTTTATAATTGTTCCTCTGCCATTGCTTGTGGGTGGGAACACGAGCTGCTGTGCGGGGCCCTCAATATTACAATGCTTAGACAAGAAATCGTTACCCAATAATCCCGTTATGTTCCCATGATTGACAGTTTCTATAATATGAAACTTGCATGGGTAAATCTTATCCAAATTTATGTGTCCTCTGATGGTTCCCTTTGAAGAAATTTCCCCTGAAATAGTGTTGAGTCTGATAGTTTCTTCTCTATTTATATCTCCTTTCCTTTCTTCGTTAATTTCGTCTTCTTTTATAAGGCTTATCTCGGCTCCTGTGTCTATTATGAACAAGTTTTTACTTCTTTGGGCCACATTCAGTGGTAGACTCACTATAGGGATTTCTGGACACGATCCACACCGCCTTTCTTTATCGTTTAGTGGCGACTTGCGGTGTGACCAGTCGCCCCCTCGCAGTTTTCCGAGGACCGGTTTATGGTTTGTTTTTCCAGCTGTAATCGTTCCCATCTCTCCTTCAAATAACATCTGCCTTCCGTATGTCCAAGCGCCAGACAAAAGTTACACTTTTCTTCTGTATCGTTTGCCGTGGTGTGATTCACCTGGCGACCCCTATATCCATTTGGACCTGGATTTGTTTGGTTCCTACCGTGCGAGTTGCAGTTTTGTGCTGTGTGACCATAGGCCTTGCAACTTATGCAGAACGGTGTCATTTGTTTTGTGCGACACTCTGCCATTACATGTCCCTCGCGGTTGCAGAAATGGCATCTTATCTGTCGGCGATCCGGTCTGCCTCGTGGACTCCCCTGATCCCCACTTCGATAGTTATTCCCAGCCGGTTGGAAACTATTTCTGCGTGTTTGCTGGTACTGTTGACCCCCATTCCTGTAGTTCTGGGGACCTCTCTGATGGTACTCCTGCTTGATAACAAACGGTTGCTGGGGCCGTTGTGCGGGCATGTAAAAGTTGGGTTGGGTTGGTTGTTGCAACGGGCTGGCGACGTCCTGTTGCGGCTGTTGCATGCACTGCTCCGTCTGTTCAAGTCTTCTGACCTTAGCCCCTATCGCCTCCAGCGTGTTCTCGACGTCTTGTAAGAGATAGAACTTGTAGTTTGAATTTAGCACTCCCATCTTAAAACAGTGTAGGCCTACTTCCTCTATTTCGGCTTTTAATTATTTGCTTATTACTATTATTATTATTATTATTGTTTCATTCGTATTTTTTTCTTTTTGTATATATATTTTCTTTCCTTGTTTTTTTTTTCTTCTTTTTTTTCCTTTCCCCTATCTTTTTTTTCTATATCTTGTTTTTTTCTTTATATATGTATCTTTTTTTTTCTTTTTTTTTTCCTTTTTTTTTTTAAATTTTTCTCTTTTTTCTTTTTTTTCAGATTATAACATCGAGTGTACAGTTGTTTCTTTCATACATTAATTCAACTACTCTGTGACAATGTTTCCAATTATACAATTGAATGTTTGATTTTTTCTATTATATAATTTCTTTACTTTATTAACCTAAGTCTTTTAAGTTCCCTATAGTTTTCTCATTATCTTATCACTAATTGCTTGTGCTCAGAAGTGTATTTACTCTTTTTTTTTTCTCTAAGTTCATCAAAATTCTCTCAACCGAACAATTTCTAACGGTTGGCTAATTAAATTTACTATTTTTATTTCTCTGAAAAGTTCTCAAATTCTACTCTAACCTCCTCTTAACCAATTTGCTAGAGGTAGGTCCGAAAAGCGGCTGCGCCAAATTTATGTGAAGATTCTCCCTCGACTCTATGTGTCGTTGGAGGAGAGGACTTCACAGTAACACTCCTAAGAGTACACTCCTGAACACCATTAACTAGTCGGTTGTTAGACAATTTTAATATTTATTTTCTATACATTTATTTTTCTTACAACTAACAAATACATTCTTCCCTTAAACTAAGCTGGACCGTTAATGTCTGTTTGTTGGATTATACCTGGCCAGCTTCTTTTCCTGGCGATATCGTCTCCGCTCGTTGTAGAGCCGTTGGAGTTCTTGCTCCACCCTTACTCGCCGTTCCCGACCCACAGCCAGAAGGAGTCGACGTCGCGTCTCTTCGATGTCCGCCCGGAATCGCGCCTCCTTGCTCGTTCGCTTCCTCTGGGGTAATTTCGGTACCTCCGGAGTGGTTTTCTGTAGCGTCTGCCCCTTTATCCTCTCCCGGTATTCTTCTATTGTGAGAGGACGGGGTCCAACCTTGGGGTTACGGAGCTCCTCTTGTAGCTGTTGTTTCTTGTCGCTCACTGGGGGAGAGTTACCCAGTGATTACAATGTATTTAAGCTCGATAGGTTCAAAGAACCGTGGTCGAGGCTTAAGCGGAGAGGCTAAGAGCTCTCATCCGCTAGTACTTCGTTAACGACGAGTGTTTCATACTCACTTCTTATTCGGTTGTACTGGTAGGCTGCCCGGTTGAACTGCTTGGCTGGTCTTCCTGGTGATGGTAGTTGAGTTGCTGGGATGGTCTTCCTGGCTAACTGGCTCTTCCCGATGTCTGCTGGTGATCGACTGCCTAAGGTGACTGGTTGCCTCCCTGAGTAGGACTGACTGTTCCCTAATTTTTCCAGTCCCTTTATTCTTAGTTTTCCCTGACGCAGCAGTCCCTACTCCGTCATTCTTCGCATTGATTTTTCGACCCAATTTCGAAATTCGCGGCAAGTGCATTTTCCGCACAAAATTCATGTCGAAATTTCGTATTTCGCGCGCACTGCGCATTCTTCAACAAATGGGTCATTTCGCGTCACGTTGCTCGTCACGTTGATCGTTTGCTTCGCCATCTAGCGGTGTCTAGCGGAGACACCTTTTTTAGTACAGATTTGTACTAGACGATCGCGACTTGTACTAGTTGTGACATGGCATGGTGACTGACATGTGTCATGGCGTGTGTGGTGTTTTGTGATATCTAGGTAAGTCTTTTGACGTGTTTATTTCTAATTTCCTTTCTTTTTATGATTCCTCGTCCTGGACGGGATGTTCATAGAGCCCGGACAATTCATCACAGTGTCACAGTCACTTTTTTCCGAAACTATAAGAACTACACTCACAGGCACAATTAACCGCCCACCGTGCAATTCTTACTGTTTCTTGGAATCGTTAAACATAAAGCAAATTTGACGACTGGTATATTGAATGCAATCTCTGACAAATGAAAATCAATTAAAATTTAGCCAAAAATATAATTTATAAAGAATTTATCCCACAAAAACGATATTCTGAAAAATTTTGGTGACATTATATTTGTTTAATTCAAAAAAGGAGACAATTCTTTCAATAAACTTTTATTTTAATAACGGGTGTTACCACCTCGGGCACTGACAACTTGTCGAAGCCTGTTTGGAACTCCGTTAATGATGTTATGAATCTCTGACTGAGGGATATTGTGCCACTCCTCTACCACAGCGGTCTTGAGTTCCTCCAGGGCAGTAGGCACTGGTACTCTAGCCCGTTCAAGGTTGTCCCAAATGTGTTCTATGGGATTAAGATCTGGACTGCGCGCTGGCCACGGCAAGGTTTGAATACCAACCTCAGTAAGGTATTGTGTCACAGATCTGGCGATATGACAAGGTGCATTATCATGCATTAGCCTAAAATTTTCTCCAATAAATGGAGCAAACGGAACGACGTGTTCTTGAAGAACTTCTCCCACGTATCTTTGAGCATTCACACTGCCTCTATCAAAGACGACAAGATCGGTACGGGCTTCGTAAGAGACACCCGCCCAAACCATTATTGACCCGCCTTGGTAACCCACTGTTCCGGTTATAGCACAAGGGACAAACCTCTCATTCTTACGTCCATAAACACGCAGACGTCCATCTGGACCTCTTAAGGCTATTCTGCTCTCATCTGAGAAGAGCACGTTCTTCCACTGCCCTATACTCCAAGCACCATATTCTCCTGCAAAACGAAGTCTGGCTTTACGATGCTGCGAGAGAAGCTCTGGGGCTTTAGCTGGGCGAAAAGCTATTAGATTTCTTTCTGCCAATCTTCTTCTAATGGTCCGTTCACTTATACTTACATTTCTCACTTCGAGAAGACGCGCACGAGCTTCAGTAGCAGTGCAAAAGCGATTCCTCAACACGTTGCTGACGACAAAGCGATCATCTCGGGTAGAAGTGCAACGGTGTCGGCCTCCCGAAACCGCCTGATAGCATCCCGAATCGTGGTTCGAGGTACACCGATTGTCCGGGCAATGTGACGTTGACTGTACCCAACGTCAGCTAAAGCGACAGCCCTAGCTGCACCAGTTGCGTCTAATGGCATTTTAATGATAAGAACCACTTATGACTTTACCCTTGAGACACTTTATGACTTTAACTTTTAAATACTTCCACAAAAGATTACAAACAATTTAATTACAATGAAACGACCAATTCTTAATTACAACCACCAATTCTTATAAAAGCTTCGCTACCTCAAATTCTAGAATAAAAACAAGATTATGAGTTTTTCTTTTGTTTCATAAGGACTCTCTGAATAAAAACCAAAACATAAGATAAACCACAGTTAACCTAAGCAAACAGGGTGACAAAATATATAAGTGGGCGGTTAATTGTGCCTGTGAGTGTATACTGTAGAAACTTGGTAAGCAGATGTATTCTATAAACCGCATTAATATTTTAAACAAATGTAGAAAAAAATAATAAATTTTGGGGGTTCCCCATTCTTAGAGCTGAAACTCAAAAATTTGTTTTCATCAAACCTATACGTGTGGGGTACCTATAGATAGGACTTCGAAAAGGATATTGAGGTTTCTTATATCATTTTTTCCTTAACTGAATCGTTTCCGCGAGACACACTTCCAAATACTTTCCATTACCATGCAAACTTCCACCGAAAATTGGTTTGAACGAGATCCAGTAAGTAGTTTTTTTTTAATACGTCATAAATCGTAAACCGCAATTTACCTTCCATTCAATCGACTCAAATATAAAAAAAACATTTAATTTCATAAACATAAACCTTATGCATAAACCATGAACCATTATTTAAAAGACAATTGTTTACTGTCATTCATGCAGAACGCTGGATACTGGACGTTATTACCACCTTGTCCAACTACGCGAGGAGGCACACAAATTGATAATACTTTTGGAAATATTTCTTATATAACCGGAATATATATTAGCTTGTTTAGCTATCACAAGCCTATGTGGGCTCGCATATAGTTAGATCTAAGTCCCATCATTTAGGAACCTAATTATAATGTTTACTTATCAATAACTTAATTTGAAAAAATACTCTACTAGTAAATATCGATCAAAGTTACAACAAACTACAAGAAATTTTATATTATGTTATTTGCTGCTACGGAACACTTCATGGGCGAGTCCGGCTCGCACTTGTTTTAATTTTTGTTTATATTTATTTGTGTTCACAAGTTTTAGTTTTCTTTAGATAATTACTACAAATTCTAATTTTTTTTCACAAATTTTAGTTTTCCTTTTAATTGCATTGACAACAAAGTCAGATTTTTGCTCTCACATTTGAGTCTTCCTTTTAATTCAAGTTTAATTTTTTTTCACAAATATAAATTTTCCTTTTACTCTCATCAAATTCGAGGTTAATTTTTCTTTATTCACAATTTAAGTTTCCTTTTTAATTTCAACAAATTCGAATTTTTCTCCTTTAAACTTTTATTCACTACTATAAATTTCCTTTTACTTTCATCTAATTCTAGTTCTGCTTTTATATTCACAATTATAAGTTTTCCTTTTAATTTCAACATATTTCGAGTTTTTCTTCTGTGAATCATAAATCTAAGTTTTCCTACTAATTTCAACAAATTTGAGTTTTAATTTTTATTCAAAAATTAAGTTTCCTTGTAATCTCAACAAATTTCGAGTATGAATTTTTATTCACAATTAAGGTTTCCCTCTAATTTCAAAAAATTTCGAGTTTTTTTTCTTTTAATCACAAATTTAAGTTTACCTTTTAATTCCAACAAATTTGAGTTTTAATTTTTATTCATAAATTCAAGTTTCCTTTCAATTCCAACAAATTTGAGTTTTTCTTCTTTTAATCACAAATATAAGTTTCCATTTAATCTTAACAAATTTCGAGTTTTAATTTTATGTCACAATTTAGGTTTCCCTTTTAATTTCAAAAAATTTGAATTTTCATTCTTTTAATTTTTTTTCGCAAATATAAATTTTACTTTTGCTTTCATCAAATTCGCGTTTTCCTTTTATATTACCAAATTTAAGTTTTCCTTTTAATTTTAACAAATTTTGAGTTTTTCTTCTTGTAATCACCCAAATTTAGGTTTTTTCTCTTAATTCCAACAAATTTGAGTTTTAATTTTTATTTACAAATTTAAGTTTCCTCTTAATTCCAACAAATTTGAGTTATAATTTTTATTCACAATTTTAAGTTTCCTCTTAATCTCAACAAATTTCGAGTTTTAATTTTTATTCACAATTAAGGTTTCCCTTTTAATTTCAACAAATTCGAATTTTCCTTCTTTTAATTTTTATTCGCAAATATAAATTTTACTTTTGCTTTCATCAAATTGGAGTTTTCCTCTTATATTCACAAATATAAGTTTTCCTTTTAATTTCAACAAATTTCGAATTTTTCTTCTGGTAATCACAAATTTAAGTTTTAAGAGTTATTAATCTCAAAAAATTTCGAGTTTTAATTTTTATTCACAAGTAAGGTTTTCCCTTATATTTTCAACTAATTTGAGGTTTAATTTTTATTCACAAATTTATGTTTCCTTTTAATCTCAACAAATTTCGAGTTTTAATTTTTATTCACAATTAAGGTTTCCCTTTTAAATAAAAATTAGAGCCGGTGGGCCGGTGATCGTTTGCGAAACAGCGACCGGTACAAGGGAAAAAGGACGCAAAAAAAAAGAAAAGAGTACACGGCGATCCCTCAGTCACCGGACCGAATCACGCCTGGAAATGCGCGTCACTCTGGGAGGGACCTAAAGTGACGATGCGCATTTTCATCAGAACAAATTGAAAGCGCAAATTGCGCATATTCCCCGTCGCCATGCGCAATTTGCGCTTTTAATTTGTTCTCCGAACTTACGTGATCAGATTTCATTATTATTTTAATTTGTTCTGCGAACTGACGTGATTAGATCGTTATTAAGATAAGTGGCGACCACCCACAACCATCTTCCCAGGCTCAAGGTCGGATGAGTAATCAAATCTCTGAAGGTGTCGGAGGCTTATGTCTTTGGAGAGTTTTGCGCACGTGACTATTTCTTTGGAAACTTCTACATATATCACAATTACTTACCATGTCATCTATTTGTTCAGACATCCCTATCCAAAACAGTGATTTTCTAGCTAAAGCTTCCAATTTTTCTTTCCTTCTTCTTTTCTCTTTTTCTCTGGTAATCCAAACTTTTCTTTGGCCATCTATTTTTAATTTACTTTATGACCTCCTGTAATTGTTCATCCTTACAACTTTTCGCTTTCATTTTCTCTAGCCTCTCAGCACTTATACTATAACTTTGTCCTATATTAGAAAAATAAGCTTGTATTTGTTCTTCTTCCGACTAATCATAATTTTTCAAATACGATCTACTAAGGCGATCTGCTACTAACAATTTTTTTTCTGGTACATATTACAGTTCAAAATCTTACATATTCAATCTTATTTTCATTCTATGCAATCTAGGAGGACATTTATTCATTGGTCTTTTGAACCAATTTATTCATTGGTTACAAATGTAAACGTTTGTCCAAAGAGATATTGCTGAAATTTATTACACCCATGTACTGTTGCCAATCATTCTTTTGCTATCTGAGTATACATGTTTGCAGTTTCTGCTAAGGCTCGTGATCAATATGCCACCGGTCTTCCTTCTTGCATAATTATACAACCCATTCCTTTGCTCGACGCAGCTTCACTGAGCGTCATTTGCTTACTTATATCAAATATGCCAATAATGGTGAAGTACACAATATATGTTTTAACTGTGCAAATGCCTTCGGATGTGCAGAGCCTCAATCAAATTACACACCTTGTTTTGTGAGCTGTTGAGCAATTGTGCTAAATTTGATATGAGCTTTTGTACATAATTCACAATTTCCAACATTTTGGTTTGTCGGAATTTCTAAATCTCTTATAGAAGGTACTTGATGATCATCAATATATATATTCCTCTGTTAATCTACGTCCGAAATATTTAACTCTGTTAACGAAAAATTAAAATTTGCACTATTCTCCATTATATTTAATTCCATGTTTTTATGTTTTCTCAAAAACCTGTTCTAAAACATTTGTTAATTTTGACGTGAAAACGTCTTTCTTCTCGTTGAGTATGTACATTGGTACCCAGTCTAACATTCGTGTGTTGCGAAATACCGTCATTTTTCAATCGCTAATAACTACGAGACTCATAATGCGATAGCAACGGTTGAGGCCACAGTGGATGGAGCATATTTGCACGTATTAATTGCGTGCCGTTTGTTTTGCCGGTAACGTCATTGAGCTAGTGGAAGTGCCTTCGCGTGATTATTGTTTTGAGCGTTGCGAAAAGCTATTTATGTGTGTGGCGTGAGAACGCGTAAAGCCAGGATGTCATTGTAAAGGATTTGAAAAGAAGTACCAAGACCTAAAGTGAAACATTAAAAATATTGGCCAAAATATAAATAAAAATTGGTATGAATTTGAAAAAGGAAAAAAAGTGAAGGATATCGTCTCATATGAGTCGTGAATATGCACCGAATTCTAAAAAACCTCAAATCGGAGAAAACTCGCATCAAAACGAATTTAAAAAACCAAAAGTTCTTAGTGCCGAGTCATTGTAAGAGCCGCGGCGGCATCAAAGAAAAAATTAAAAAACGGCGCAAAACAATAAACTTGTGATTTATCTATTCTGTAACCCTATTACTATATAAAATGATTGTATTTAAGATTTTAATAATTAGAGAACATATGAGTACGAAACACTAATTATAATTTTTTTGACGTGAAGAAATCTTTTCGCAAGTTAATTGCGCTGATAGCCAGTCAAACTTTCTTGCGGTAAAATATACAGTCAGAATTCAATCGCTAATAACTACGACGCTCATAATGTGATAACTACGATCGTAGACCCTATGCATAGAGTATGCTTGTATGTATTTATCGTCCAGCGTTTGTTTTGCCCGTGAAGTCATCGGGCTATTGTAAGCGCCTACGCGTGAATGTTGTTGATTAACGTTGGATAAAACTATAAATCAGAGAAGCGTGAGAACGCGTTAGGACGTAGATTTGGTTGCCATTGCAGAGAACTATAAAAGAGCTACTAGGACCTAAAGCAAAGGAATAAACAAACTTGCCGTAATATAAGTAAAAAACCGAAAGGCCCAGTCAAGGTCCGCGCCGTAGATTTTCCGTGAAAACATGGGAATAAAATTATAATAAGTGTTTCTTATTCTTATGTATTGAAATCAATGACTCTTATAGAATGATTATACAGAGTAATACGGTGAAAGAAAACCTAAACCACAAGATTATGTTTTCGCACCTTTTTGAATTTCTTCTTTAATGCTGCCGTAGCTCTGACATTTACTCGACACTGGAAAATTTAAGTTTTTTTGATTTTGATTTGATGCAAGACCTATATGATTTACATTCAATTCAATTCGACTCATATGAGCGGATACTTTTAATATTTTTTCCATTTCCAATTTAATACCGATTTTTACTTGTACTTGAGCGAATATTTTTATTGTTTCAATTTAGATCCTGGTACCTCTTCTCAAATTCCTTACAATCACACCCGAAGGAACGTCCAACATGATCATGTTCTCGCGCTTCACTGATCTATAATTTGGCGCAACGCTTATTAACAACAATCATACGTAAGTGAACTAGCCCGATGTGGTCACGCCCAAAACCAATGCTGCACGATAAACACGTACAGCAATTCTCTATCCATTGGGACCTCAATAGTTGTTATCGCATTATTAGCCTCGTAGCTATTGGCGATTGAAATCTGACGGCGTATTGTAGCGCTAGAAAGTTTGACTGGCTATCAGTGTACTTAACGAGGGAAAAGACGTTTTAACGTCAAAAAAATTACAACAAAATTTTCGTACTAATATATACTTTAATTATCAAACTATTCATTAAAATGGTATTTTTTTCCGCCGTTGTTTTATTTCTTTTTCGATGCCGCCGTAGCTCTCACACTTGTTCGGCACTGAACATTTTTGGTTCATAATATTCGGTTTGATGCTGGAGTCCTCCGATTTGAGTTTTTTTCAATTCGGTGCATATTTACCGCTCATATGAGACAATATCTTCCATATATTTTCGATTTTCAAATTCATACCGATATTTGCTTATATTTCGGAGAATATTTTTTTTCTTTCGCTTTAGGTCGTGGTTGCCCTTTTAATGCTTCTGACAACGGTACCCTAATCAACATCCTAGCTTAACGCGTTCTCACGCTACACTCATAAGTATTCTCACCCAATGCTTAAAAACAACAATCACGCGTGGGGGCTTGCACAAGCCCGATGACGTCACGGGGAAATCAAGTGCCACACAATTAATACGTACAAATATATTCCATCCACCGTGGCCTCAGCCGTTCTTATCACGTTTTTAGTCTCGTAGTAATTAGCGATTGAAAAATGACGGTGTTTTGTGACACAAGAATGTTAGACTGGCTACCAATGTACATACTCAACGAGAAGAAAGACGTTCTCACGTCAAAAAAAAAGTCAAACCGAAAACTGAGAAAAACTAAAAATATCGTTTTTTACGTGTCATATATATGCGCGGAATTGAATAAAACGCAAATCAGAGAAGGCTTGCAGCAAAACGAATTTTCGAAACCTAAAAGTCCCAGTGCCAACCAAGTGTCAAACCTACGGCAGCATCGAAAAAGGAATGAAAAAACGGCGTTAAATAATAAACTTTTGATTTATCCACTCTGTCACCGTACTACTCTATACAACCATTGCATTAAAGAGATTGATTTAAGTACATATGTACTAATGAGAAACACTTATTTTAATTTTATCCCGAATTTTTCACGGAAAATCTACGGCGCGGACCTTGACTACGCCTTTCGGTTTATTTTACTCCGTTTTCTGGTGTTCCAGATGCCATAGTATTTGGGTCGGTTGACCTCTTCCTTCTGGCTTTTGCTCCTTGCATGGTTGTCCCTTGCTTGAGGGGCAGATTGTAATTCGAAGAATGCCGGATGTAAGAGGATTTGGGGTACTTCCTTCGGCATTTTGTAGGGTGGAATTGGTTCCTTGTGTGATTCTATTTCTTCATTTCTCTTTTTGGTTTCCCTCCTATTTATTGCTCTTATTTTCCTGGCCATTTGTACAAGGATGCGGTTAGTTTTTCCATCTACGGAGTCTACTTTCCCCCTGGCCTCGGTCTCACTCGTTGTGTCATCGGGCTGATTAATGCCTAGTTCTTCTATCCACTGTGCTGTTTCTTCGAGGATGTTGTCTAGGTTGGCCTGTGTTAAATTGTCTCCCGTATATCCATAATTGCGGGTATACTGTTGATGGAAGAATTGTTGTTGATGGTTGGTACATAAATATTTATCTCGTTATGTTAAGTTATGTTGTTGTGTATAAATATATATTGCGTTATGTTATGTTATATTTTAGGTGTTATGTTATGCTCTGTTGGTTTTGTTTTGGTATTATATATTACTACCTTGTACCCGGCCTGCTTTGCTAGGCATAAAAAACATAAAAACTTATACAAAAACATTAAACCATTTATTGTAATGCTCTTTGGTAGACAACATTTTTTGTTTTCTTATCATTAGTAAATATGTGTAAAATTGAAGGCTTTCCCACTCTTGGGCATCCAACATAAAGTTGGCCATGGGAAAAATCTGGATTTTCTAAATGAATGCCATACATTTGTAAAGTCTGCCACTGCGATTTGTTTATTGTTATAGCGAATGCAACACGAATTGGAAATTGTATGCGCTTAAATTCAAAAGGAAAATCACTTGAAACATAGGGATTCGAGGAATCAAAACGTCTTCTCCTTAGAATTTTCCACCCAAAATCGTTGCTTCAATCACATTACTCATTATTTTTTTGACCGATAGCCTTGTACCATTGCATAATTTTGGCTGCTGTATATTTCGAAGCACGATAATGGGAGCACCAATTTTTAGTTGTAATATATGCGGTGGCAAATCAGGCAAATCGAGTGAATTCAGAAACTCGGTTGGATAATTTAGGACTTCATCTGGATTCATTATAGTATCTACTGATTTTAATGTGAATAATTGACCTGGTATATTTTTTTGTATATTTTCGTTAACACTATTCACATCTTTATTTGTTGCCGCTTAAATTACTCGTTCGCTGATCCAAAGATGATTTTTATATTGTTGCGTAATGTTCGGAAAAATATCATTTATCAGGTCTTCCTCGGATTGTGAAAAGTGGCAAAAATTATCTGGCAATGTTATCAAATTTGTGTGTTGTTCAAATGGCATTTTACCATCACCAATTAACAATAACTGTTTGGAAAACTCTGTTGCTGATGGATCATTTTGCAATTGAACACGTACATTTATCTCCAACGTTAATTTTTTCACATATCTCCACAAATTTGAAGATTTTCAGCATACATTAATTTCATCCGCAGCAGTTGATTGAGGTATAACAGGTAATGTTTGTCTGAAGTCACCTGCTCAAGGAATAAGCGCACCACCAAATAATTGTGAGTTGCCTCTTAATACTTTCATTGTTCTGTGCATAGTTTCAAATGACTTCTTATGAGCTATTGGACACCTCTGCAACACTTTTGCCATGGTAGATGTTTTAGATATATTGCAAGTTGGATTTTCGTTTACTTGTCTGTTCAAAGGCAATTTAAAAGCTGAATGAGCCGTTCGACCACCATCCAATATAGTAGCAGCAATTCCAGATGATGCCAATGAATTGTTGCGAGTCGCAATGAAATTAATATATTCTTTCCTCCAGGCGCATCCAAAAAATACAATCCACCATTTCCATTATTCGCAGCATTCATACTTATGTCATATGCATGCTTTTGCTCATTTTTCAAATTCGGAATATTACTTTGAACGAAGGTATTCAATTGGTTGATATCATATGCTAGTTCATGTTGCATTTCTTGGTTGAATATTTCTTGCACAGAACGATTTGGTGTCTCCATACCCAATTGACCTAATGCTTTGTTCGCAATTGTAAAACAAAGGTCTTCAATAAGGATCAGTGCTTCATTATACATCTCCTGGGTGTAAACCAAAAGCGGATTATTTGTAGCACGCCTAACTCGAAACAAAATGTCCTCCGTCATGTAATCTTGGTATTTTTGCCACAATTCACGCAGATTCGAAGGAAAACATGAAGAAATAATTATTGCAAACAATGTCCTTATTTAAAAGGAGAGGCGGTAACACTTGCTTCGGCTAAAATAGCCTCCCAATTAAAATCACCTTCAAGTAAACGCATTCGCCGACATGCTTCATGATATGTTGCACAAACTAACTCATCAACAGTTCTAGGATTTGCAAATGAAGTGGGGCCACGAACATTGACTAACAACAAACGAAGATAAAAACACTCTGCATTACTTGGATGCACAGTGTAAATACGTCCCAAAGCATCAGTTGAAAATACATTTTGATAACCTACGACTGGTGTACCTCGTGTACGTCATTCAAATTTTTTCGCATTCCATGAGTAATACTTTGGCACTTCTGAATACAACAATGTTCTGGCAAAAGGATCATTTGCACACAATTTCAAAAATTCAATAAGAGTTGTAGGTGGTAGTTCTGCAGCTCTTTGTCGTGCATTTGCTGCAGTGAAGTAAACACGTTGACCATTTTCCAGATGCACAGCTAAATGCACGACAGTTGGATTCCTTTCCATGAATTGGAAACGAAAAGATTCGTCACATGGTCTCATTACTGCTAACATTGTTATGTTGTAATTTTTACCGTCGTATGGTAAAACCTTACAACAATACCTCAGGTACACGTTTAATCTTAAAAGAAGAATTCAGGCGGTACATTATTTATTTAACCAGTTACAATTTTATTCTCGCTACAATATCTTCAAGTTTCTCGCTTACAACTACGACAAATAATGACTATTGGATACAGGTTACATTTATTTATTAAACATTTATTTATACAGTTCCAATTTTATTCTCGCTACATTAGCCACAAGTTTCTCGCTTACAACTACGTCGTCTAGTGGCTATTGGATGTCGACTGTGTGCTGTCTGGTTCTTGTGGCTTCTGGATCCCTTTGGCTAAACGCTTCTCCTTCCTATAGCGTATGCGTTCATTGTGGAGTCTCTGCAACTCCCTACTTAGAGATGCTTTTTGTTGGCTTCCCACAGCCAACATGAGATCCCGTCTGGCCTTCTCGATCGATCGCCTGAACCTTGCTTCTACACCAGGTGTTTCCCTTTTAATATGCACCTCAGTTCCTCTCTAGCGTTCCCCTTTGCCCTTTTCTAGATGACTCGTCTGTCTGGCCTGGTATTCTTCTATAGTTATAGGTCGTGGGCCTGCGTGCGGATTTCGTCGTAACGCGTCTTGCAGTTGGCGGTCTCCCATTCTTCAACGTATCTATTCAATTAAGGTTTAATGCCCATTGGGTTCTTTCGAACCGTGTTTGGGACTTCAACGGTGAATGTTAGATTCATCCGCTTTTTCAGTTATTAAGTTTTTTCTCACCTAAGGTATTTTCTGTAGAAGTCCAAGAGAGTTAACTGGATATGTGCCACTCGTTCCGGGGTCGTCTAATTCAGCCAAGCCGCCTATTTGAAGTTGTGTTGCGTCCTACCACGGTCACACCTATGGTAGTCAATTCCTCAGACTGACTTTCTGTGGCCATTTTCTCGATATTTATCAGGAAATTTTCCGTTGAATGTGCAGAATTTTCCGATCAATGTTCAATCGATGGTCATTGGTCATTTTGTTTGCCGTGTTGGCGGTTTGCGTTTCCGCTCTGGTGGCGCCATCTAGTGGTTGCTGG
This sequence comes from Chrysops caecutiens, assembly GCA_963971475.1. Lineage (NCBI taxonomy): Eukaryota > Metazoa > Arthropoda > Insecta > Diptera > Tabanidae > Chrysops > Chrysops caecutiens. The sequence goes on along the minus strand of OZ020567.1, from coordinate 51,670,355 downwards.
TGGCCGCGAGTAACTTGCGCTTACATGATCGTTTCTGCAGTATCGACGCTATAATTTACACTGCAGTATCACTGCCATAACAGTGTCGCCACGTTGTCCTTTGGCAGATATCAACAGCAAGGGAGATCGACCTGTCGTAAGTATTTTTGGCTATTCTTAAATAATGTTTATCCCTTTTTAGGATTTCTACGCAAAGGATCATCACATTCCTCCCTCTTTCGGAGCCTTTTCACCGGAAAAGCAGTGGCTGCGTTACTTATGTCTAATTCGTTTGCCATCCTAATGATATTGTACATTTTCCTTTGTTTTTCGGGTTTCTTAATCTGGTTACCGCTACATCTTTCTCTTAAGTTATTCTCAATCCTAGTGCTAGTGAATTTTCGGTTTACCGTTGCTACGGTTTTTCAGGTTTTCGGTGTACCTTAACATTTTACATTTACGTTTTGTTACATTTTCCATATATTTTGTTCAAATTGTTAATCCAGACTTTCAGTAAAACTTTACGGTATCAGTAGTGTTACAGTGGTTTATATTTTGCGGTTATTGGTGTATTTATTCTTAATTATCTTCTTACAACAATTTAACAGATGACGCTTATGCCTTATATTACTTTTCATATGTATCGTTATTTAAGGATTATTAGTGTCTGACAACTGTTTTTAATATAATAGTTGTCTTAATGTCAACATGCTTTATAGTTTTTTAAATATTTACATAGATCAATTGGTCGATTTCTCTTGGTGTTGAGGATGCCGTGTTTCACCGTGTATGATGTATTACTGATGTCATACGTGGTGCCGAGGTTGATCCTTGGTTCTAAATCGACTGGGGTCCTCCCCTTTGAGTTTTCGTGATACTTATAGGTTCGCCTACCAAGTAAGTTTGTCTTTCTGCGGTCTGGTACGGTGAGGGGTTCTCCAGTTAAAGTGCTTTTTCTAATTTTTTCCTCATTTTAGCAATTTCATGAGTTAATTTCTGGCGTTGCTCGATCTGACGATACAGCGGGTCGGCCTCTTCCAGTGCTGCTTCCCAACTGAATTGGGTCAATCCCATGTCACCGACGGTCTCGCTTGTGTTTCCGCAGTCTTTTGGCCTTGGGGCGCCTAAGTTGCTTTTGATATTTGTTGATTTTAGGTCAGGACAAATTCTTACGTTTTTAGGCTTGCATTGGATATGGATGTCCACATCGTCCAGATCACCTTTAATGATGATGGTTATCTGTGTACTATTTCCGGACATCGCGTTGAATTCTGGTAATAAGTAATAAGGAAGGTTTAGAATATTTAGTTTAAGATTTTTTTTTTCTTCTTCTTTGTAGTGTTTCTCTTTTTATTTTTATTTTTCTCCTTTTTTTTACTCCTTTGTTTACTTATTTTTAATACTATCTTATTAATTTTATTGTTTATTTATATTGTTATTATTTTTATACATATTCCGTTTTTCTTGTTGACGTCATTTTCGTGTGTTTTGTACCGTGTTTATTGCTCGTTGGAAATCGGTACGGTCGGTGCGGGCCCGGGGTTCTGTGCAGCGCTCTCGTTTGCTGTTATTATTTGATCCCTTCTGGGAATCGTCACGGGCATTGACACGATCTCGACCCGTCGGGTGCGGTTTCTTTGGTTTGTGCGACTTCTGTAGTTGCGTATAAGCACGATGGTTATTGTACCTATTAACAAACATCCAGTTACGCCGGTCGTGGTGTGTATTTGGATCCTTTCGTGACGGCGTTTTTCAGTTTCGTTAATTTCTGAGTCCGATTCTTCAATTGTTTCGCTGAGACCTTTATAGTGATCGTTTAGGGCCACTGGATGTATGCTTTTCATTTGTTTCTTCTGTGCTTTTGGGGGTATTTTATATTGTCCGAAGTCGATGTTTGGGGGAGTCAATTTTTCTGGTTGGTGTATTGTTATAGTATGCGCATCTGCTATTTAATAGGGGAGAGTGTATTCTGCCAAGTGGTGGATACATTTCTTTTTCAGTTCCAAGATGCCTAGTCCCAGCAGCTGAGTGGTTTCTGCATGGATGTCGCACTGGCTTATTAATTGGGTCGGTTGTTGTACCCAATACAGCCAAGTGTTCTCGCGGTGCATCGGCGTCACAATTGGGTGTACCGTGGTTAACGATCGGACTTTGCAGTTGCTTGGGACCTCCTCCGTTGACTTAAATGGCGCTGATATACATTCCGTGTGCGTGGGTTTGGCAGCACTGGGGCGTTATGCTCGCAAATACTGTAGGTTTCATTTACGGTGGTGCACTTGATTAAGTAGTGCAACTCAGTTAAGCCGAAGTTTTGTTGTGAGCGGCTTGTATTTAGGAAATAGGTATATCCAATGTCGTAGACATAGTACGTGTTGTGTCCAGTGTCAATCGGAGTGGTGTATATTCGATTTAATGTGTATTGTTGGGACTCAACCAAAGGAATCTTTATCTGTATGAGCATTCCGTTATGGCTTCCCTCGTAGTCTACTTTAGCTACCCGTTGTAGTGTGATGGGGTCCATGGTGTTGGTTCTACCCTGATACCTCTCGGATGTGTTTAGGTATATGTTTAGGATTTCATGTGTTGGTATCAATAATGGGCTAATGGGCGCGATGAAGAGATCCGTTAATGCCCAATATATTTGTTGGATTTCCGCCATTATGTACATGGTTAACTCGTTTACATCCAATCGCAGCTGTGTTATGCGAAGTTAATCTGTGTGGTTCGCTAATTCCTCTATCTTTCCATTAAGGTTCTCCACCCTTTTCACTAGCTTGGTATGACTTTCGTGCATATCTGTGTTTGTTTCGCTCATAGCTTTCAATGTTGTTTTCATGATGGTTACTTGTTTTTTAGCCAAATCTAAGTTGGCTTGAGTGTCCTTTTCTAATTCATTTAGTTTTTGGTGTATGTTCTTGGAGTCATCACTGTCCATAGTCCCAAATAGCGTTTTCATGACTTTTCCCCCTAAGTTCAGTTATCTCCTTCTTACCCGCTTGTAAGGTGTTATGGTAACGTCTGCTTTGTTTATTAAGTCTCTTATTTGCGCTACCTGTTTCTTAATTTCGGTTTGCCAATGTTTACAATTTGCAGATGCTAATCCGTTTGTATCGTTGCATAACCGGTGTATTGCGCTTTCGCAGTTTTCCAGATAGCTAAGGTGTAGGCTCCATATTGGCTTTGGTAGTTGGGTGATGATAGTCCAGTGATCGTGGTATGTCTGCACTTTCTTCAGTGGTTCGAACACTATACCCTGGTGCCGTAGTGGGTGTACTTCCACTGGGGTTTGTTGGGTTACCGTTATTCCCAGGCTTATTATCAGTATCGGTTGGATCATTCTGAAAAACAGAGAGAGGTTGTTTAGTTGAACTGCTTTAGCCGATTCTTGTGCACACGGCGCTTGCGTTTCTCTATTGGTATTAACCGGGCTATTTATGTCAACGACCTTATAAGGACCTAGCCAGTGTTGGACTAGCTTGTTTTTCCGGACGGCGTTTCGCAGAAGTACTTGATCACCTATATGTATCCTCACCGGATTTATCTTTCGATTGTAATTCTCCTTAGAGTGGATTTTACTCTCGTCTAAGTTTCTTCGAGCTGTTTGGTAAGCTCTTTGAAGCTTGTTCCTTAGGTGCAAGTAATAGTTTTCATGGTCGTAGATAGGTTCGGGCTCCTTTTTCAAATTGTTAGGCAGGGGAGCAGAAAAACCGAATAAGCAGTCCATCGGTGTTAGCTTCGTGGTTGAATGCATACTATTGTTCCTTACAAACATTGCTGCTCGCAAGTGCTCATCTCAGTTCGCCTGATTGTCATCAACAAAATTTCTTAAATATTCCACTAAAGGCCTGTGGGATCGTTCTAGTGCCCCGTTGGATTGGGGATGGTACGGCGTCGTTTCTAATTTCCTGATCTTGTATAGTTTACATACTTCTCGGAACATTTCCGAAGTAAAATTAGACCTTTGGTCGGTGATTCATTTTTGCGGAATTCGATACCGACTTATAATTTCTTCCACGAAAGCTTGCGCCACAGTTTTTGCTTCCAAGTTCTGTAACGGCTTTACATCCATAAATCGAGTTAAGTCATCCTCAAAACTCAGGATGTTTTTATTCCCGTGTCTAGTTTCGGGAAGGGGGCCTACTATATCCATATACACCTTGTCGAACGGTAGTTTTGCAGTATCAGTTATGATCATTGGTTCTCTGTGTACCCGGCTTAATTTATTTAGTTGAAATTTTTTGCAACTTTTTATGTTCTAAGCTATGTCTCTCATCATACCCTTCCAACAGAACTCCTGTTTCAATCGTTGGTAGGTCTTTAGTATTCCTTGATGTCCTCCAAACGGTGCGTCGTGACAATCAGCTAACATAGTTGTTATGTCTTGGGGATCCGTTAAAACTCTTATTTCTTTCCTTGGTGTTGGTTCTTCTTCATCTCCCTGTTGGTTGTTCTCTGTGGTACGTTCTTCTCCTGCCAGGGTGTCATTCGTGCTAGTCGTTTCTGCTGCCTGTTCTTTGGCTTGTCTCCAGCTGCGTTCAACAATGTCATCTTTAAGCAATCTGTCTATTTCCTCAGTAATTATTCCTTTCTGCGTTTCCGGTAATCTGTACGTTTTACATTTTACTGGCACCTGATTTTCTTTGGTTCTTATTTCGTTCCTAACCGTTGTCGTGTGGCTTAGTTTTTCGCCTGGGATGTGGAAGGTATCGTGAAATTCCTTTATAATCCCTTCAATTGACTTCTTCTCTTCAGTGTTCAGATTTTCTTCTATGCGTACTATTCGCTGTAGGTCTTCTATTCGTGCGTTCTTCCCTTTACTGGTTTCGAACTCATCTGTTTGTATCCCGTAGTGTTCTTTTACTTCGGGAGAGTCCTTAGTGGTAAGCTCAATATTACACGTGTTGTATTTTTCTAAATCAATTGTTAAGCCGTTTATTTCTACCTCGTGATCGTTTACATTTAGTATGCTCACTTTAATTTTGCCATTGATTGACTTGACCAGTGCGTTACAGAGGTAAATTCCTTGCTTAATTTCTTCTCCTATAGCGACATATTCTCCTGGAGTTGGTACTGGTATCTCCAGGAACTTCACCGTTCTTTGGGGTATCTGTATTTTTCTGTGTTCTCTTATGGTGACTTGCTCTGTATATTCGAGATGATTAGTCTTTCCACCCTTGTGGTTTTTTGGCGTTGTGACTTCTTCACCTTCCGGGGCGTGCGAGCCTCGGTGGTTTAGGCGATCGTAGTCTGGGGTTGTGTACCCCTCAGCACTCGGACTTCCCATTCGAATCTTCCCAGGAGGGTTTTCTCGTTACTTTTTCTCTGGTTCCCAGTCGAATAAGTCTGATAAGTCCTGTGTTGCTTCATTGTCTTCCGTTGATGGTAGCGAAGCTTCCTGTCCGTAATTTATTTCCCCGTTCGGAATGACTGAACACTCCGCAGTTTGCGAGATGCGGTCACATAAGTGCTTGATTTCGATAGAAGGGTTTTAAACTGATGGGTCAGGGTTTTTCCATCGTGGGAAACGATGCAGTCGTTGCTTTGATTTTCAGGTGGGTTAAAAAAGGGGGGGGGCTGGTGGGGATAGTGCCGATTATCATCAGTCATCGCGTGGCCGTCAACCGGTAAAGGTGTGCTTTGGAGTGATTTCTATATTTATTACAAAATTTCAAATTGTGTACTAATTTGATTGTTTTTAATTGTCGTGGGCGTCTTTGGGTCCTTAACATTCCTTCCTCCTGAATGGTGACTTCGAGTGAGTACTACTTTGATTGTTTTGATTGTTGTGTACGTTTTTGTGTCCTTAACATTCCTTCCTCGAACGGTGACTTCGAGTGACTACTAATTTGATTGTTTTGATTGTTGTGTGCGTTTTTTGTGTCCTTAACATTCCTTCCTCCTGAACGGTGACTTCGAGTGACTACTAATTGTTTTGATTGTTGTGTGTGTTTTTTGTGTCCTTAACATATAGTTATAGGTCGTAGACCTGCGTGCGGATTCCGTCGTAACGCGTCTTGCAGTTGGCGGTCTCCCATTCTTCAACGTATCTATTCAATTAAGGTTAAATGCCCATTGGGTTCTTTCGAACCGTGTTTGGGACTTCAACGGTGAATGTTAGATTCATCCGCTTTTTCAGTTATTAAGTTTTTTCTCACCTAAGGTATTTTCTGTAGAAGTCCAAGAGAGTTAACTGGTTATCTGCCCCTCGTTCCGGGGTCGTCTAATTCAGCCAAGCCGCCTATTTAAAGTTGTGTTGCGTCCTACCACGGTCACACCTATGGTAGTCGATTCCTCAGACTGACTTTCTGTGGCCATTTTCTCGATATTTATCGGGATATTTTCCGTTGAATGTGCAGAATTTTCCGATCAATGTTTAATCGATGGTCATTGGTCGTTTTGTTTGCCGTGTTGCCGGTTTGCGTTTCCGCTCTGGCGGCGCCATCTAGTGGTTGCTGGTGGCCGCGAGTAACTTGCGCTTACATGATCGTTTCTGCAGTATCGACGCTATAATTTACACTGCAGTATCACTGCCATAACAGTGTCGCCACGTTGTGTTTTGACAGATATCACCAGCTAGGGAGATCGACCTGTCGTAAGTATTTTTGACTATTCTTTAATAATGTTTTATATCTTTTTAGGATTTCTATGGAAAGGATCATCATAACATAACGCCCCATTCGATAAGTAGTTACTTCATCAACTCTGTAAAGCTGGTTATTTTGGCTCACATTACCATTTGGTTGGTTTACATTTGCATTTACTACAGAAAATACAGCCATATCACTTCCTATATTCACGTATTTGGAAATGTATTTTATGGATTAAACGGAATTGCAATATTCGGCATTAATATGTGCCTTAAAAGTTTTAGATAATATTGGACAATAGGGCACGACTCAACGATTATCAACTACAACGTCTGCACCTCCAATCTTGTTGTGGATTTTGTTTTAATGTGGAAGCGAAAGACCTTTTTATAACTATGTACTTTAACTTTAAAAATGAATGTTTACAATTGCTTAGTTGATTCGAGACTGACTGACCAAAAAGGAAATGTGATCGACACTCCGAAACGTCCAAGTCTGTTTCTCTTTGTTTATCATGGAGATTTCTGCTCTTAAGCAAATGATGCTCTCTTCAACAAATATTAATAATCACTGATTTGCCGTTATCCTCAATTGATCGCCGACGGTATATTGGATATCCATCATTTCCAGTCACAGCGTCAGCCTTCGTTTCTTTAGGGAATCTTTTTGTACAAACTCCATCGACCATGCACAGTGATGATGTGTTATAAGCACCACATGGACCATTTATCATATTCTTCGTCACAAATTTATGTAATGCCGGATCAACAGTTGTATCTGGAATTTCAGCTGATATGATATTGTCAAGTTAATCAGGCCTAATTTTCTCGATTAACCAAATTAAAATATGCACATGCGGCAAACCTCTTCTTTGCCACTCAACAGAATACATCCAGCAACGTGTTACGCCAAGGACTTTATGTTTGACTATGATATCCATCATCGATTTTAATTTTTGTTTAAATACACGCGCCATAATATCATGCCGGTCTACTGAAGTTTGCCCAGGCAACAATAACTCTTGGATCTCGTCCCACATAGGATTGCAAGTAAAAGTAATAAAAAGATCCGGCCGGCCGTAATATCGAACATATGTCATAACATTTTAGGCGTATTCATGCATATGACGCGGACTTCCAATATATGATGACGGAAGAAAAGTTATTTGGCCAATATCATTTGGATCAAAATTTCGATTACCATCGTTATCAATGGCATCGCGCAAATGAATATATTCTTCGGCTCGTAATTTCCTTTGGTTGAACCGTATGTTATTCAAACGTTAAGATTCGATTTTAGCGTACATGTAGACAGCACATTTTGGCAAATCATTAATCTGTACGCGTGAAAATTCATTGCACTAACAGTTTTTTGAACTTCCTCACCTAAAAATACATTCAACCAATTCTAAATATAACATAGTTTATTCTTGTGAGTTTAATTATTCTATCTAACCATTTTCTGGATTGATCATTTTAATGCCAATATGACAACCGTCCTCTCTATGCCAGAACAAAATTAGATATTGCAAAGCATCATATGAGCGGTGTAGTTCCGATATCCTCTGTAGTTCATGACTTCTACGTTGAGTAACAATATCAACTGGAAGGAATTTTTCTCCAACGATTACAACAGCAACTTTATTCATTGTTGGCGCATTAAATCTTCCAGCATGTTGACCGCCAGGCACTTTATCAGCTCTTATCACAATTTGATGATTGTCTGTAGACATTTGATCCAAAGAAGTTTTAAATATACGCACCATAGCATTACGCTGATGGAATATATTTTGCAGTTCTACAATTCAATCCCGTTGTAAATTCCTTCCAATGTTCATTCTTCGATTAACTTCTAGATCAGAGTTTCCAAGAAAATACATTTGTAAGTATTTATGATCACCATCAGGATATGGCAACAACGATCCAATTTGGTTATATACTTGGCCTTGAATCTTTTAATAAGGGAAATCACATTCAAAACACACATTGCTTTCATCGTATGCACTGTGGATTACCTTGAAGGCCGGCATGAATCTGTCCCTAATAATATTACATATGTGCTCCAAATGAAGTCATTTGGAAGCATGAATTATATGCATGTATTTTTTATAAAGAATGATTCGAATAATTATGCGTTCCAAGCAGTAATGATCGCAAAGGCTCAGGTGGACAGTTTAATGCCGCTAATCTATCTTTTCCATTAGCACAACATAATCCAAGTGTTTCATTATTTAATCTGAGTGCGTTGCAAAGTGGGCATACTTTACTCATATTGCTAATTCCAACAACAGTATGCAAACTGTAATCAATTTCTGGATCGTAATTAAATGCAGCACTTTTAAGACTCATCCGCCTTTGAACATTATTGACAGTTCTCAATGGAGAGCGTGACCTTGCTGATCGATCTCTTTATTCATTAAGTCATTGAGTGCGCTGATAATCGTTTTCATTTGATCTGCTAGAAGCATAAGCTCTCGCATTAGCTGTTCGATAACCTAAATCTGCTCGACGCGGTATACTTAACTGTAGTAAAGTGGAAGATTTTCATTTATCATTCAAAATTTCAACAAAATATTCAACAATTGTCAATTGTTTCTCCTTTAACAAAATTTTTATTTCTCTTCTGAAAAAACCACGTGCGGAGATTACTTACATTTGAAAATAGCTGCACAAAAATGCTCATTCCAATTCGATGAGTGCAAAATTAAGCAATTTTCGAACGAACGCACTCGAATTAAGAGTTAACTCAAAATCTCGCTGAAGTACTTTATTATTCGCACCAAAATAAATCAAAATTTAAAATGATTTAAGCAATAAACAAAAAATTATGTAAGATCTAGCTTGTACTCGGCCTGCTTTGCTAGGCATAGAAAACGTAAAAACTTGTACAAAAACATTAAAACCATTTTCTCATATAATGAAATCCGGAGTTTTTATAATTTTTCTCTACTTTTGGTTAATATAATTAAAAAAATTAAGCAAATTACGACCGTTAGAGGGATACAAACTTTTTTTGCCCTAAATTTTTATATATAGTATATAGATATTATGTTATGTGTCTATAATTTTTTTTCTTACGTGCTATTGTTTCTATTATATTGTGTTATATGCTTTGTTTTAACTTTATTGTATGTTTATTTTTTATGGGATGTGCTGCTCGGCCGTGGCGGCTCTTTTGGTTCCTAGGAGTTGTTGTCTTCGTGGTATGCTTTAGCTTGGTTCGTTTTTCTGGTTACGACTTCGCACGCCTCTAGTATCTTTATGGCGATTGGCATCATTATAATTACTAGTATGCATCCAGATATGGTAGTCCTAAAGTGCATCTGTATACGCGTGTGCTTCGCTTCCTCTTTTTTTTTGCGATTTCGTGTTCTACGTCTTTTACGGCATCACTTTGGTTCTTGAAATGGTCGTTGAATACCAATGGCTTGATTATTTCGATCTCCTTATGGGTGTCATCTTCTGGTCGGGTACTTAAGTACCGGGAGAAATTAATTTGGGGCAGAGTGTGGGTGGATGCTGTTGGCTGCACGTGCATGGTGTGTAGTTCATCCACTTTATATGGGAGTATGTATCCTGCCAGGTGATAGGTGCATTTCGCCCGAAGTACTGCTATGCCGAGTCCGGAGATTTTCCTGGTTCGTGTTGTGTTCCCACACTGTGCTATGAGGGGAATGGTTTTGTGTAGCCAAAATAAATAAAAAAATAAAATAAAAAAGCCCTGTATTTCCAGTTCCTTAAATTTTACAGTTGCAATTGTCATGAGAAACTAAAAATGAGAAGAAAAAACAAGAATTTTTTTGTTTTTTTTTTTGACATACATTTCTTTTTAATACATGGTAAAACTTTCTCTGAACTGAATCCTGTGGGACAATTTTTACAGTTTACTATTTTTCTTGAAGTGACTCTACAAGTAATTACATTCATCCTCTTTATGGTGTATAGAAATACTTTAAGTACAAAGTATGTCATATAACTCCTAGATGACGTAGCGTGGAGAAGACTTAACTATTCGAGCCATCTCCAGCGGTTCTACAGATTTTTCGGGTTCTGGATTGCCTATCGGAGGGTTTTGTTCGGTTTTACCATTGGCCGTTATCGGTTGATTAAAACCCCGGGGAAGTCGGGTTGTAATTGGTATAATGGCTGACTTTCGCAGTTGTTTTATTTGTGGATTGACCGCCGTGGTTGGGGATTGATTAATTGTTTTACGGTATCTAAGGACGGAGTATCGAATTATCATGAATAGACCTGTGACGGTTAACATTGCGGAAATGGAGATGTTGATGGCTGGGTGTTGTATCTAGGATACAGGGGATTCCGTCCTTGCAATTTCATGTTTTATTTGTTGGGAAATGTTTTGAATTTCCCTTTGGCCTTTAGATATTTGATTACGGAAATACTGATAGAAAACTACCTTAATTGGTATGGATTGTTTAGGTTTAATTTGTGGGGACAGCGACGGTACGGGAAATAATTCGGGGATCTGTGGCTGGAGAAATTCTAACTCTTCATCATTCGCTTTTTCGTAGTGTATTTTCAAGTCATCCAGCTCAGCGTCGCACTGTGAAAATAGTTGAACGATCCCGAAACCTTGGATCCTCTGAGTGAGGGTTTTTTCTGGACAAACGATGTGCAGTGGATGTGACTGTTTTGCAAGGAAAAGCCAAGCAATAAGTCAGGTCCGCTTCATCTAGTTGGTAAAATAATTGACGCTTGACGCTAAATATTGTTTTTCAATGTCAATGATGGTGGTTTTTCCTGACTCCGTGGCTATGGGTAGCGAGTAAACTTTCTGTAACGTGTGTAATTCCTTTTCAGGAAGGGGTAAAACGATTCTAACGAGTAACTCGTTATCCCTGGTCATGAAATATGTGCTTGCTAATAATTCTAGTTGAGAGAAACTGTTCAATTCCAGATTTTTTCCTAACCGTGTCGCTGATTGAGTGTAAATGTTTGATAATTCTTGGGGTGATATTAGTAGAGGGTGAATTTTTCCCTGCAGCAAGGCTGCTCTAATGTCCATCATGTCTCGTAGGTAACTATTTATTGTGTTTAATTGTATTGTAATGTATTGTTTTCTAATTTCATCTTCTGTTCTGTATCCATCTCGTTTTGTGTGATATCCCTCAGTTTTCCTGCTAAATCTTTCTGGTTTTCCAGGATGTCCGTCACTGGTTTCTGGAGCATGCCAATTGAGGAATTTAGCACGGTAGTCTAGTGTTGTGGGAGTTCTAGTGACTTGTGGTTGTTGTTACTTAAGTCTTGGAGCTACGTGTAAATTTGGTTTCCGTCGTCGGCGTCTAGTACCCCGAATAGAGATTTTAAACCTTTCCCTAAACCATCGAATAGCGATCGTCTACTTCGAATCTTGTGGAATATTCTTCGCAATATTTGGTTATGCCGTCTACACGTCTCGGTTAACTCCTCGATTATTTCCATATGAAGAGAAGAGGAGTTATCTCCGGTTCTACTTAGTAGTTGCTGACAAGAGGTTCTTGCTAGTTCTTCTGCTTTGGATAACGTTGCTAAATGAACTGATTCGTCTTGGAACCTAACCTTTGTAAAAATTTGCCATTCGTCGTGGTAAAAATATATTGGATTGCGTTTCTCAAAGAATATTCCGGTATTATTTAATGGAGTTATCTTAAATAGTTCATCTGCTTTTGATGGCTGTTTCAGGCCAACCATGAAAAATATGCTCCATTTGTTTAGCACGGTACTCATTTTGTTAAATATGGATGTCTGCGAGTAGAAACAAAGTATAAATGAATAAAGGCAGAAGAAGGGTTTTTATTGTTGGTAATGGAACTGATAGAAGGAAATTACTAAAAGGTGTTTATTCCGTGTATTTTATTAACCGATTGTTATTTGTAATATGTTTCTTAACTCGTAAAAGTAACTTACATGGTTGTAGACTGGCAAAGCTTTTTGTTTTAACGGAGTGTTGTGACTGAGCCTAGGCTAAATAAAATGTATTAACTGGCGCCCGAGCAGGGCCCTTGGTAAAAGAAAATATTGAGTGAAATTTTAACAAATCGTAATTAATAGAAATAAAATAATAAAATACTAATCAATCAGAAGCGATAAAGTTCATAGTGAATTAAACGAACATTTCTTTAAAAATAAATAATTAAAACTGTTGTGAACCCCCAATCGCGACCACAGTCACAATTAAGACCGGAAATCCTTACATCGATATAATCAATACAACTTCGAACAACAATCACAATGGAAGGAAGCCAAAACATCGAGATGTCCAACCAACCAATCAAAAAACACACGATCGGAACTACACAAATAATCAATATAATCAATACAACTTCGAACAACAATCACAATGGAAGGAAGCCAAAACATCGAGATGTCCAACCAACCAATCAAAAAACACACGATCGGAACTACACAAAATCCAATAACACGCCAATCGATTAAAACAAACTCAACAAATAAAAGATCAACATTCAACAAATAAAAGATTAACATAAATCAGGTACAAACCTAATCCAGTCGCGATCCGACCAATCAGTAAACGAACTGATGGATAATAATCAATGAATTTGAAACAAAAAAAACGGAACAACACAAAACACGTCCACACCACGCGAAGACAACAGCAAGACTGACTACCAGGTGAACACTATGCCCCACTCTCCCCTCCATCTTTACAAAGCACTCTCTTGTGATAAGGCCGTTCCCACGGAATCGCGGAATCAGCAATTTCCACGACCACGAGGTGATAACGCGCACCTGTGTACAGAGGAAACGCGACACCACCGCCGCGACGAAATTCCGAGCTTTCTCATGAAAACAGCAAAATAAACATTAATGGATTTTCAGGTTGAGTCTAGGTCGACACATGGAGTACAATTCACCATGACTTGCAACAATCCCAATGCAATGCAACAACCTCATTTTCAGGGTCAGGGTCATTGACTATGTTTTATGCCGGTACATTTTCAGGGCCATTGGTCGGGTTTTATGCCAGCACAGGAATTCGATCTCAGTTTCAGAGTTATTGATTCAGTTCTATACCGGCACGTGGAACGAAAAATCCACTTTCGGATGCAGTGTCATCAATTGCGCCCCGATCGATAGGATTGCCAGAACAGCAAAAACATCCAATAAATAGCCTCCGATAGACCACATAGAAGCAGAGAAAACCAACCCGCCGACGGAAGAGGACCCCTGTAGAGGACGATAGACCCAAACAGCTCTTGCTCCAGAGAAGGAAGACCCTTTTGCTCCAGAGAAGGAAGACCCTTTTGCTCCAGATAAGGAAGACCCTTTTGCTCCAGATAAGGAAGACCCTCTTGCTCCAGAGAAGGAAGACCCTCTTGCTCCAGAGAAGGAAGACCCTCTTGCTCCAGAGAAGGAAGACCCTCTTGTTCCAGAGATGGAAGACCCTCTTGCTCCAGAGAAGGAAGACTCTCTTGCTCCAGAGAAGGAAGACCCTCTTGCTCCAGAGAAGGAAGACCCTCTTGCTCCAGAGAAGGAAGACTCTCTTGCCCCATTGAAAGAGGAACCCCCAGTCCATTCTTCCCCGTTTCAGATTAGAGAGATCGCCTCCGTAAAAGGTAGCCTGACCTAGTAGTCAGCTACCTAAAGACCTGAACGGCCCTATTAGGCAGCAGGCACTCATCACCACGCGTTTTCTTTCGATAGATGACAGAGCAAACCTCTGCTACCTTAAAAGAAGCACTCCAGGACCCAACCGCGGGACCGCGCCCAATCTCAATAGAGGAATAACTTCGACGTCGTACGGCTTCGAAGAAAAAGGACGAACCACGCAAACCCACTCCGCCTAAGAAGCAGCGTTCGGGCTCAGAGGCATACTTTCAGAGGAGACTTCAGGAGGCTCAGCGGAAGCTCGTTCTAGCCAACACTAAGAGCGAAAAAAGGGCCGCCAGCCTGGAAATCAACAGGACTAAGATGGAGAGGAAGAACTATCGACAACACAAGAAGGCAGTGAAGTCATCGAAAAAGTGAAGCCCAATTAACTGTATTGTTGCTAGAAATTTGAGAGAGGTTTTTCTAATTAGGTGTTTAATTGAAAAGAAATTTTGTACTCTGAGAGATTTAACCCAGTAAACGTATGGTCAATTGTAGAAGAAACTTTGTACTTTGAGAGAGATTTAACAAGTAAACGTATGGTCAATTGTAGAAGAAATTTTGTACTTAGAGAGATTTAACAAGTAAACGTATGGTCAATTGTAGAAGAAACTTTGTACTTTGAGAGAGATTTAACAAGTAAACGTATGGTCAATTGTAGAAGAAATTTTGTACTTAGAGAGATTTAACAAGTAAACGCATGGTCAATTGTAGAAGAAATTTTGTACTTTGAGAGATTTTACCAAGTAAACATATGGTCAATTGTAGAAGAAACTTTGTACTTTGAGAGAGATTTTACCAAGAAAACGTATAGTTAATTGAAAAGAAATTTTATACTTTAAGAGATTTAACAAGTAAACGTATGATCAATTGTGAAAGAAATTTTGTACCTCAAGAAAGGGTTTGTAAGGACAAATCATGTTCAATTGTAGAAGAACGTTTGTACTGTTGTTAGAATTTTGATTTGCCAGGAGAAGAGATATTAATTTGTAAAGGGAATTCTGTACTTATGATAAGGGGTTCAAGAAAAGAAATAAACGATTGTAAAGTGTAATTCGGCTCATTGAGAAAAAGAAAAAAAACCCCTCGTAAACACCCCAACAAAACTATAAAGTGAATAAAATACTTTTAAAGAATCGGAAAAGTGTGAAAGTCAGTGTTAAAATTTAATTTTGTGTCCAAGATCAAGTGCATCGGAAGCGAGGCCCCGCAGTACACCGAAAGGAGAAAACGGAATTCCCAAATAGAAGGCGATTTAGGAAAACTTCTTCACCCAGGAAATATTTGGCAACAGCCGCATAAGCCGTTGACAAAGAAAAACCAAAGGATCCCAAACCAAGTCAATTGTGCGACCGAATACAACTCCAGATGGCAACCATACATCTCCTAGTATTGTAAGTAAAAATGTTCCTAAACAATTTTTTTTTTTTCTAGAAAATTTACAAGTAAAATAAATAAAAGTAGAAAATCAGTTATCTAAAGATGGAGATAAAATAGTAACGGCATACTTAGTGTTGTGAGAAATAAGATAACAGGGCAAGCAGATACCGCCCTCGTATCTTATAATACCCCTTTAAATTGGGATAAAGTTTCTCGTTGTTTGTCGTTACATTATGCCGATAAAAGGGACATAGGTACTCTAGAATACCAGATGACTACCCTGATCCAACGCAATCAAACTGTTCGAGAGTTTCAACAACAAGTTTATTACCATTTATCTCTTATACTAAACAAATTGTCCTCAATGGAAATGAGCCAAGAAGCTTTAAATGCAATGACACAGTCATATCGTGATAAAGCTTTGGATACTTTCATTCGTGGCTTAAAAGGTGACTTACCTAGACTCTTAAGTATGCGTGGTCCGTGAGATTTACCAGAAGCACTTCATTTGTGCCCCAAACTCGAAAACGTAAATTATCGAATTCAACATAGTCATGGTAACTTTAGACCATCGCAACATTCCCTACCACCTCCGATTCTACCAAAAAAACGACATGCCCCCCCACAACAAAACCATATTCTGCCACAGAATTTCCATCCTCATCTTCTTCATGATACAAAGCCACCACAAACTCCGTTCCGTCGCCAAGAAAACTTCCGACCATTTGTTCCACAAAGACCGACATATTTCCAAAATAAATTTCAAAAACCTGAACCAATGGATGTAGATCAGTCAACAAGATCCAGACAAGTGAACTACATGAACAGACCACCTCATCAAGGCTACACACAGAAGATACCAGGATCTAATCAGATCCATCAACCTGTAACGTATCAGAGGATTAACCATGTGACGCAGAACACTGAGACAATAAATAAACAAGACGAACCTTATGACCAATCCTTTGTAGATTATATCAATAGCCAACATTCAATAGAACCTGAAAATTATGAAGGAACCGATACCTTTCATGATGAACAAATCCGTAAATTATGAAGAAATCGGTACACTTCATGACGAAAAACAGGAAAACTCAAACGAAATTCATTTAAGAAACCTCCTTTACGGGTCAAGGAAACTTAAGATTCTTACTGATCACAAACCTCTCACTTATGCCCTTAGCAACAAGAACACTAATGCCAAAATGAAGCGTTGGAAGGCAATTCTTGAAGAATATAATTATGAACTTAAATACAAACCCGGAAAATTCAACATTGTCGCAGATGCCCTGTCAAGAATCCCTGAACGAGATAAAATCAATGCACTAAGTAGCGTAACACAACATAGCGAGGATAGCTCCTCTCACAATCTTATCCCCACAGTTGAAGTGCCAATAAACGTATTCCGTAACCAACTCATCCTTCAGATTGGTGACGAAACTAGTTACCAAATAATACAACCTTTCCCTAATTACGTGAGACATATCCATACTAAATCTGATTATTCTGAGGAAGATCTCATAGAAATTTTCAAACGGTATCTCAACCCTTCAACCTTAAACGGGTCAAAAATGGAAGAACATATAATGGGAAAAATTCAAGAAATTTTTTCCGATCCATTTTAAAAATTATAAAATCCGTTTCACTCAAAAACAGGTGCAAGTTTTCCCAAATGAGAACGATCAAGATGACAAAATCCTTACTATTCACAAACGGGCTCACCGTAACGCGCAGGAAAATAAGGAACAAATTCAATTCCAAAATACCCAGGACATATCATTCACATAGATATTTACTCTACAGAAGGTAAATTGGTCCTAACAGCCATTGATAAATGCTTCACCAGAACAATTGGAACAATTTCGCCAAAGTAACATTCAAAGACTACAAATGAAATCAAAAAGAGACATTAATTATCATAATAAAAAACGAAAATCAATAAAAACGTACGAAAAAGGTCAAACAATTTACGTCAAACACAATAAAAGACTAGGTTCGAAATTATCTGTTAGGTACACTGCAGAAATTGTTAAAGAAAATAGTCGTACTACCGTTGTTACAGAGTCAGGCAAAATTGTTCACAAAAGCAATATAAGAAATAAAATAAAATTTTATCACAATCGCCGAAATACAAATTCTTGATAATTCAATTCTTGATATCCTCACCTAACACATGTACTATCTCAAATCGAAAAATCTTTGAATAGGATAAAAGCATTAAGAAATAAACGATCACTCAATTTTGATGGTGGTTTATGGAAGTAGACTGCCGGTAATCCGGTCCAAGATGATTTTCAGATTGTCATTAATAAAATGATTAATATGTTAGAAAATAATAAAAAACAAAGAATTATAAACAAACTTTATAATGAAAGAATGAACAATTTAACTAAAATAACCAATGATTTAATAAATGAAGTAGAAAGAGATGACATTATTAAAAACCAATATATTTTAAGCTTACAATATATATTAAATTAAAAATAATAAAAGAAAAATTAGTTAATATTGAATACGCCATTCATTGGGAAAAATTAGGAGTAATTAACAGTCTAATTTTGTCAAACGCAGAGGTAAAACTAGCTATTGACACAATTGAAAGAGAAAAATTACCATTTCTACTGTAGATGAACTTTTAGATTATTCAGATATGAAAATTGTAACAAATAATTCTTGTTTACTGTACATTGTAAACATCCCAATGACGACAAATGAAACATATGAAAAATTGTTAATTAGACCAGTTAAAACAAAGAATGTTGTTAACCTTATAGAATTTAAAAATGTTTTGATTTGCAAGACAAAATGTACGGAATAAAAAAAATTGTAAGATAATTAAGAATTTAACAATTTGTAAAAGAATAGATTTAGTCAATATAATCAATGAAACTTGCCTTCTAAATCTGCTGCAAAGCCGTCCATCTCAATGTAAAAAAAGAAACAACCAGCACATCCCTACCGTCGAACAAATATCCGATGGTTTACTTCTCCTGAATCAATTCAACGACAACCATTACTAACAAAACACGCTGCCTCAATGGGACATATCCCGTCAAGTTCCACAACGCATCCATAACCATCAAAGGAAAAACCTACCAATCAATAGAGAAAGCAGCACACCACATCCTACCACCGATTCTTCAGTTCACACCAAACGAAAGTCACTTCAAACAAATAATGTCCCTACCTATGTTAGAGGAAATCCATATAAATAACACCAAGAAGATAGAGCCTTTACAAGCAGAACGAGTAGTCTACCAGTTTTCAACATTTTCTACACTTACTGTCCTCATATTAATTTTCGTTGCAGTTCTCCTGCAAAGGTGCCGAAAACTTACCGACTTTATCAAACGTAGGCCAACATCAGTCAACGCAATGGAACCTCAACTACCAAACATCATTCAAATAAATATGGACCAATAATAGCCGCTTTAGATGAGGACATCTGAATTTAAGAGGGGAAGACTTAACGTTATATTCTCGAATGTTCCCCAAAAAAATTTAACATGTGCTGCTGCAACGTGACTTGTCCCAGCAACAATCGTTCCCATGGAATTTACTTAATCCAACAAAAACCAACTCCAAGCGAACACCATGGGATTTCGGCAGACAGCGGGAACTCATTTCCCACGGGAAATAAGTTGGGCAAGCTCAGGTAGATTTAGCATAAGTAGGTGATAAGTAGATTTAAGTTCTAAGTTAAGTACAGTTGTAATTTGGAAGCCGTTGAATAAAACCGCATAGAAGTAAAATTCAAAAATTGTTTTTTTTTTATAAAATAATGAATAAAAATTTATGAACTTGTACAATCATTATATCAAAGTAGCAGGGTTACAAAATAGACAAATCAAAAGCTTATTGTCTTGCGCCGTCTTTTTATTTTCTCTTCGATGCCGCCGCAGCTCCGACAATGGCTCGGCACTAAGAATATTTAATTTTTTAAATTTGTTTTATGCGAGTTTACTCCGATTTGAGTTTCTTACAAATCAGTGCATATTTACGACTCATATGAGATGATACCTTTCACTTTTTTCCATTTTCAAGTTCATACCAATTTTTATTTATATTTCGGCCAATATTTTTATTGTTTTACTTTAGGTCCTGGTACTTCTTTTTAAATCCTTTACAGTGACATCCAAATCAACGTCCTGGCTTATTGCGTTCTTACACCACACTCAAAAATAACTTTACGCAACGCTAAAAACAACAATCACGCGTAGGCGCTTACACTATCTCGATGACGTTACTGGCAAAACCAACGCCTTACAATAAATACGTGCAAATATGTTCCATCCACTGTGACCTCAACCGTTGTTATCGCATTATTAGTTTCGTAGTTATTAGCGATTGAAAAATGACGCTGTTTTGTAACACAAGAACGTTTGACTGGCTATATATGTACATACTCAACGAGAAGAAAGACGTTTTCACGTCAAAAAGAAGTTGAAGATTGCAAAGACAGTAACAGGCTAATATCTAAGGAAAACTAGGCGTTGAAACATACCCTGTCGGACATCTCCGTGAGACTTAACCTTCTCGAACAATTCATTCGCCAATAAAACGTCAAAATTAACGGCGTGCCGGAGACTAAATCGGAGAATCTGGTAAAAACAGTTTAACTATAAGGAAAAGCAGTTTCAAGCTCTTTAAAAGAGAGCGAAATTATATCGGCTGTGCGCGTCAGGAAACTAGACCCCCAAAACCAGAATCCGAGAGCTATTATCGTAAATGTCCACAATACTATGATCCGTGATGAAATTCTAGCGTCTACAATGAGTTACAATAACGTACGTCCAGACAATAAGTAGAACACACATCTTATGGGATTTGGCGGTCCGAAAAAGCCAATTTTCGTGTCCGAGAACCTATCACCTGTTAATAAGGAATAATACGCAGCAACTAGGAAGGCCGCTCGTAACAAAGGCTGTAAGTACTTTTGGGTGCGTGATGGACGCATCTTAGTTCGTAAGGCCAATGGAACACCAGCCAAGCAAACACCAGCGAAACCTGGAAGCTGTCGCTCAGCTGTAAGTTCCTAACCGCAAAACCTGCTGCATATATGATCTTCTTGCAAGCATCCACTTTCAATATTGCTTATCAAAACTTCAGGGGAATGAAAACTAAATTGCAAAATATTATGGTTAACGGGCTAAACTGCAATTTTGACATAATCATCGGAACTGAATCAATAACATAATCATCGGAACTGAATCTTGGCTAGATGATAATACCAAGGAGATTCTCGACGCAAGGTACAATATAAATCGGAGAGACAGGGTTTCAACTGCACTAAGTGCAAAAGAAAGGAGGAGGTGTACTCGTACCTGTGTTAAAGTCTATCAGCTCTGTCCGCATGTATCACTGGGAAACCAACTCTGAGAACTTGTGGCTAAAAATAAAGTTAGTTAAAGGAAAGAAAATCGAATACGTAAACCTCTGTGCAGTTTACCTACCACCTCCTGTTCAGGAACAGACACTTGCCACATTCCTTGATTAAAGTACCTCAGTAATCGAATTTTCCGGAGAGCAAACATGAATAGTTGGCGACTTTAATCTCGGTTTCATCAAGTGGAGATCTAACACATCCTGCAGCCAACCCACCGCTCTGTTTGCCAGCAAATTTGACAATCCACAGGGTGACTCATTTGTTGACTGCCTGTCACTCAATAATTTGAATCAGCTGAATCATGTTCGAAATCACCTTGGCAAATCCCTCGACCTGGTACTGAGTAACTTTCATGGTGTGACTGTTCGTGAATGTGTCAGCCCATTTTCAACGAAAGACTCCCATCATCCATCATTAGTAATTGTAATAAACGACAAGACATAAAATTTAACTAAACTTTCAAAGTACTACTAAACTCAATTTCCGGAGAGCAAATGGTATGCTAATTAACGATAGTGTAATGAATGTTGGAGGAGAGGTGGATAAAGGCGAGGCACAAGCCGTCTCAATTCGCCGTTTTGGAATGATGTGTAGGGTATCTTTTCATTAAGGCGAGGCAGGATGCCGTTAGATTCGCCGTCTTGAAATAAGGTGTGATTATTTTCAGGTGTTAAAAGATACTGATTTATTTCATTGATTTTCTCAGTTTTTATAATGAAAAATAATGCAATCTAAGCATATTATCCTCACATCGATTTCAGATACTTAATGCTATTTTTAAATACATATGAAAAATTAAACTATAAAAGTGAAATTGTAAACTGACTCGTGCTTTACGTGTGAATCGAAAAATGAAATTTTGCATAAAAATTTTCACGCGAAAAGTAAAAAATGAAATTTAATACGTCAGTTCTACGCGACAATTAATTGCAGGTAAGGTCGTTCGCATGTGATTTCGAGGTCAAGTTTTTATGGTTTGTTGGCCTCTACAATAGATTAAACCAAATTGGTTGGAAGATATGCTTTGCTGAATGACGCGACGTCATTGCTATGGTAGAAGTATTATACAAGCATCTCAAAAACGTCACGAACGATACTGTCCCGAATACCAAATTATCGCCCAGTAAATACCCCATATACTTTCCAAAGGCCCTAATAAAGCTACTGAATTAGAAGGAAAAAATTAGGAAACGTTTTAAAGGGTACCATAATCCTCGCGACAAGTTCGAATACAGACTGTTAGATCAGAGAGCCAAGGAGATGATCAAAATCAGCTACAAGAATTATTTGGAGACCGTTGAGAAGGGGATAGCTCTCAATCCCAAACTGTTCTGGTCCTTCGTTAAGGCTAAGAAATCGAACTAATTTGACATACCATCGAGAATGTGCCTAGGGGACCAAGTTGCAACTTTCGATGATGACATTTGAGGACTTTTTGCCACCTATTTCTCATCTAATCAAATATCATCAGATGACTCTGCAAATGTTTCTCTGGAGGGACGTCACCGGTTCCCACTAGACACCCTAGGTCTCGCTTCATTTACGAAAACGGAGGTAGCAATGACAATGTCTTCCCTTAACGTTTGCAAATGTCCCGTACCAAACCGACTTCCCCCATTTTTAGTCAAAAATTGTGCAGAAAGCCTAGCAATACCTCTCAAATTATTTTCAACAGCTCACTTCGAAAATCTAAATTTCCGTCGGTGTGGAAAATAGCCAACATTTTTTCTATCTTCAAAAAGGGAGGGCCAGACAGCATCGCGAACTACCGTCCAATATCACTTTTATCAGTTTCCAAAAGTTTTTGAATCGCATTTGACAAAGTCGACCAAAAGATTTTGCTGCAAAAGATGTCAATTGGCGGCATATTCGGACAGCTTTTATCGTGGTTTAAATCCTACTTAACGGATAGAAGGCAAAGAGTAGTAGTAAAGGGGCATCATTTCCCGTTATATTGTTCTACGTCCGCCGTTCCCCAAGGCTTTCATTTGGGTCCAATTTTATTTAACATATTTATCGATGACATAGTTGATAGTATGAAGCATAGCGTGTGTTCAATTTTTGCAGATGACTTAAAATTATATAGAGTAATAGAATACCATAGCGACATACTCCTTCTTCAAGAAGAACTTAATAACTTACAAAAATGGTGCATAGAAAACCGGATGACACTAAACGCCAAAGAGTGCTATCAGATCACATTTACAAAAAAACGTAATCTGCTAGAGTCATCCTACATGCTAGCTGGCACAACACGGCAGAATGTGAATACGGTCTGCAATTTAGGTCTATCCTGAAAGCAGTCTCACATTCAAACTACACATCAACACCATAGTTGCTGTCCACAAGAAGCAGATTACATCGACAGACTTTCTCACTTCAGTATGATGTCATTAGAAAACCGAAGGCCAATTCGTTGTACTATGCCTTATGGGTGAGATTCGTATATCAGTACCTCACCACTCTCAGGATAGACGTCATCGCAACTATACTGTGTTTGCGCCCTTAAAATCTCGTACCAATCTCGGACACGCAGCGCCTTTGAATCGAATGGTGAGGACGTACAACACATGCCATGCATCTACTAACAGCATTGACATTTTCTCCAATAGCCTGCATCAATTCCGGATACAATATGTTGCTCATAACGTTAACCTTGAATGTGAACTGATGACCATCCTAAAAGTTTAGTTCACTATGTATTTCATATTTGCAATTAGTAATATTAGCTCTGAAACTTTTTTTGAAATACTTTGCAAGACTCTTGTTTTTCTTATAATCCTTATAATTACTTTGTTCACTTATTCATTTAATCTTAATTAAAACTAAAAGTTTTCTCACAATACTTGTTAATACAATACTTGTTAAGGAGACTTACTCATAATTAATTTGTAAAAGCTGTGCACACCTATAATTGACTCGTTCGCGCTGATACGGTAACTTTAAGATAATGTAATGTAATGTTTAATAGTGACCGAGTTGTTGGAATGCCCATTAAAAAAAAAAATCCAACAAGGGAGCATAATAAAAGTACTTTGAAATAGGAGATCTGGTCCTTTTAAAAGCAAGAAATGGGACGACAAATTCTCGCCGCTATGGCAAGGCCCCTACGTCCTAACTGAGTTGAATACTCCTAAGAATTCAAGTATAAAAATTAACTAGAAGAATGGGTACGAGCCCCATAATATTAACTTCCTGATTAAGGAAAATAATAATAAAACACACACACACACTACTGAAAATGCAAAATCTTCTACGACGATGATTGAGAGTAAGTAGAGTCCCATCGTGAAACGTTTTGAGGTGAGCGTCCCGAATTAATAGTAAAACGAAATACGAATCGGAAGGTAGTATAAATAAAAATATAAATATTTTCAGAATACAACATTTAAAATCAGAATGAATCAATCTATATTCATTTTTCCAAAATGTCACTACTGTTAATTTTTAACTCTTTTTAAAAAAAACAAAAAAACTGATGCATCGATTTTTCCCACATTTTGATAGTTTTGTACAAAATGTAGGCTCATCGATCGGCATCAAAACGAACATGATTTCCCCCTTAGTTTTCTGGAAATCGCGAATTCATTGTTTTCACATTTTCTAGAAAACTCAAAAACCGCAAAACTGATTTCGCTGCAAAACTAATCAGCACCAAAGTATGGCAGCATGCATCGATAGCTTACAAAACCAATTCGATAGCTTAATTGTGGGGCGAGAAAATGAACACGAAAAATTTGCGCACATACATACATACGTACGCACGCACACACACAGAGTAAATTCTAAAAAGTATCTAGGATGACTCAGGACACCTGAAAACGTAAAGATATTAAGAAATTTTCGATTTCGAAAATCGGGTTGATTACTATAACTTCCTTAATCAGGAAGTTAAAAACAAGGAAAAGCGCGTACATAATAACGACCTTTAAAAATTCATTCATTAATAATTCCGCAACCAAGTTCGCACCCAAACTAAAATCTCTTCCTGTCGTTCACCTAGGAAGGGTTTATTTGTTCGCGGTCCTGTACGTTACCGCCTCAGCTTTCCCTCGCAAGGAACAGGGAATCCACGTTCCTCCTCTCACCTCCACGGTCGGGATATACTTCGAAGAAATAGGAAGGACGAAATTATTCACCAGCGAATGGGAGATAATAAGCTACTACGACCTAGCGGACTTCCACGAAGAATAACTGTCAATATTAAGAATCACGGGTAAGCCACAGCAAATATGTAACCACCTGACCTCTGAGACGCCTTTAAAACCAGTCTGCCTCTCCTTTATCGCGCAATTGGACAACTTGGTGGAAACGATAGAAAATGAAAAAAGAATTATATTTCCCCCTCTTAGAAAGACAAGGTCTCTGTTTGATTTTGTCGGAATGGTTACCAAGCCACTAAAGTAGATAAAGCAATAATTTTTTTTAAATCAAATTCAAAATTAGTCCCAACTCCTGCTATAAATATTGTTAATCCTGAAATTAATAATAGTAACTGACCAGTTCATGAATCTATTAATAAAATATTAAATCGAATTAACAAATAAACTAATAAAACTAAGAATAAACTAATAAACTTATAAATAACATATAAAGATACGACGAGCATATACGAACCCTTCAAGAGAATAATCTCCACTTAAATTCCCTATTGAAACATCAGACCACTACCCTGGACGCGACCCTTAACCTAACTAATAAAACACGGGAGAACATTAGGAGAGATCGTGCAGTGAACTTTACCAAAATAACTACCCTCGAATCAAAGGTCTCCAAAGTTGAAAATCAAGTACGTGTAAATGAATGGCCCATCGAAATAAACTCTCTTTTCTCCTAAGTTCGTTCTGATCTGGCAAATTCATAAGCTCTCCACTATGTCCGCCATATTGGATTTCCCTCTCTCGCCGTAACACTTGGATCTACCAAGCCACTCCATATCGCCGACGTTGTGAGTAATCAGTCTGTTCAGTCCGTGGAATTAAACCAAACAGCGTTTGTTCATATTGAATCCACTTGATATCTCAGAACCAGTACCTTCATTATACATGGCCAAAACGAGAAGCAAAGTTCTAGTTTCCATCATACCATGCATCACATAAACGTCACAGCACTCTTGGCGTCCAAGCCAGATGCTAAAACCACTACTCTATCTACTTCTGAAGCACATAAAACTGAAGATTCCCAACCAAAACTCGAAGATGAACTGGACAAACTGGCCAGTAAAATCTCACAACAAAAGGAGGACGAACCGGTACCCCTCTTGAGTTTAAACAACATCACATTCACCATTACACTATGTTATACGTAGTTTTCTCCCTCATCTCCTCATTGGAGTCATGCATTTATGTAAAAAGAGACACTGATAGCCAGTCCAAATTTCTTGCGGTACAATATACCGTCAGATTTCAAACGCTTATAGTTGCGGGGCTATAATGCGATGACAACGGTTGATGTCACAATGGACAGAACATGCACATACGTGTTTACGTGCAGTGCTCGTTTTGCGCGCGGCTGATCGCGTATAATGCGATAACAACGGTTGATGTCACAATGAAAAGAGCATGCCTGTACGTGTTTATCGTGCAGTATTTGTTTTGCGCGTGATGTCATTCGGCTAGTGCACCCACGCATGATTTTTGTTAATAAGCGCTGTATAAAATTATAAATCAGTGTAGCGTGAGAACGCGATCAAATGGTACATTCTTTCGGGTGACATTGTGAGGAGTTTGAGAAGATCCACCAGGGTCAAAATTGAAACAAAACAAATGTTCGTCAAGATATAAATAAAAATCGGTATCAAATTCCAAATTGAAAAACACATAAAGATATCGTCGCATATGCGTCATAATTATGCGCCGAATTGAACAAAACGCAAATCAGAAAAAGGTTGCATCAAAACGAATTTAAAAAAACCTAAAATATCCAGTGCCGAGTAAATGTCAAAGCTACGGCAGCATCAAAGAAGAAATGGAAAAAGCGTAAAATATAAGCTTGTGATTTATCCTTTCTGTCACCGTACTACTCTATACAACCATTCTATAAGAGACATTGATTTAAGTACATACTAATAGGAATAACTTATTGTAATTTTATCCCGAAGTTTTCACGGAAAATGTACGGTTATGAGCTTGACTAGGCCTTTCGGTTTTTTTTAATAACCAACTCACATGAAATTCTTACGTCTACTAATTGACCTTCATTATATAATTTATCAAAATATAATACTTTCACTACGTATTTTATTTCGGTTGAAAAGTAATTCTTGACAATTGA
The DNA here is from genome assembly GCA_963971475.1 of Chrysops caecutiens. NCBI lineage: Eukaryota > Metazoa > Arthropoda > Insecta > Diptera > Tabanidae > Chrysops > Chrysops caecutiens. Next base: position 51,643,140 of record OZ020567.1, on the reverse strand, counting down.
CTTTTCTCGGTAATTGCTGGTAATATACACAGTTTTGCAATTGGTCTCTTAAGGATATTGGTAGATGTTCTGATGGCGAGGACGCGGGTGTGCCCATCTGCTCCAGGATGTAGCTCTTCATTGCGTGCTAGTGGCCAGTTGCTCGGTGGAAATCTCATATCTGTAAGTTAAACTAGTTATCCTACCTTGATCTCGTTAGAACGAAGATGCCATTTTGAAATTGCTTGGTGTCTCTATAGGCATTCAGATGACCATCTCCTCTAGAAATATTGGAATTTTTGTGGGGGTAACTGCCAGTTAGAAAGTCGTGATGAAGGAAACTCAAGTAGCGAAGGCTCCGGTGAAGAATTTAGTGGCTCTCCAATCAGAATGTGCCCTGGTTGCAATGCAGCCAGGTCACTTGGATCCTCAGATAGTGGAATCAATGGTCTTGAATTTAACACAGACTCAATTTGTGTTAAAGGTCTTGTCAAATCTTCATATGTCAGTAATGTGTCACCTATGGTTCTCTTTAGATGAAATTTCAATGACTTAACTGCAGCTTACCTCTTGCCACCAAAGTGTGGACCGCTGGGAGGGTTTAACTCCCAATTTGTTCCGTCCTTTAAAGTTTCTGCTCTCAGATGCTCGTTCTCAGATGTTCCAGCTTGGAAGAGATCCTTTAGAATCTTGTCTGCTCCCAGAGAGTTAGTACCACAGTCACTGTAGATAGTATGGCAGACTCCTCTCGGACTGATAAATCGGCTGTCCGCAGCTAGAAATGTCTCGGTAGTGTAGTCTGTCACGATCTCGGGATGTATTGCTGAAGTTACCAAACAGATAAACACAGCAATCCAGCCCTTGTATGTTTTTGGATCCTCTACCCCACCTGATTTAACGGAAAATGATCCAGCATAGTCAAGCCCAGAATAATAGAATGTTCGGGCTGACTTGACACGAGCAGAAGGTAGCTGGTCCATTAGCCAACTCTTATTTCTCTGTTCCTCACACAGATGATGCAGCAGAGAATATGAGAACGAACTGGCACACGATCACCTACTATCCAGTACGTTCCTCTCAGATAGGATACGGTTTGCTGCGTTCCTCCATGCAGTATCTTTTCGTGGGCATCAACAAACAACAGATATGAAAGGGGGGAATTTCGAGGCAAAATGGCCTGATGCTTTTCCTCTGAAAAGAGTTCAGCCTGTTCAAGTCGCCCTCCAATTCTTAAAACTCCTTCGTGATCAATGTATGGAGTCAGCTTGCAAATGTGGTTAGATTTTGGTAGAAAAGTATCTCGTTTTAGTATATTCAACGCCTTGGTGAAAAATAAGCTTTGACGCTTTCTCAATCAACACCAACTTAGCAGCTTCCAGGTCTGTCGTAGAAAGAGGGGTGTTGAGGGATAACTGTGGCTTACCCTTGAAGCATAGAATTGCTCTCAGGCATGTGGCAGTAATTTTTAAGATTGGCATAAGTCTCAATTTCTTCTCTAAATGCTCAGCAAATGGACTCCTCTCAGATTTCTTCGCAAGAAAACATTGACCTGGTCTGGTTTCAAGATTTACCCTCGAGATAGATGGTAGATTAAACGATGGCCACTCTTGTTAAGACTTTAACAACCATGAGGGTCCATGCCACTATAGAGAATTGTTGCGTAGCCTTTCAGGTGATAGTCCTCTAGAGGCGTAGTCAGCTGGATTCTGTTTGCCAGCTACATATCGCATTAGGTTGCAACTCTTGAATTCGATGAACTCTGTTTCTCACATAGTCCGTCCATCTAGAAGGAGGACGCTTCATCCACGTGAGTGCGACTGAAGAGTCAGTCCACAAGAACGTTGGTATCTCAGAAAACTTACAGTCTTCTTTACGTAGCTGACCAGCCGTGTAAGTAAAACAGCAGCAGTTAGCTCGAGCCTTGGAACAGTTGTGGGTTGGAGGGGAGCGACTTGCGAATTTGCACATACAATAGTTGATGAGCTCTCACCAGCTTCGTTGATTACCTCTGAAAACACCACCGAAGCCATGGCATACTGAAAGGCGTCCGAAAACCCATGGATTTCAACTCTGATGATTTAGTTAAGCGTAACCAAAGTGGAACGTGGATGATATTGACTCTCTTCAAGTCTTCTCTAAACTTGCTCCATCTTTTGCCCAGATTCTCAGAGATGACTAACCTTCTCTTACCATAACTCCTGCATAAGCATCTTCGCTGTCACAACCACAGGCACGAGGAAACCTATGAGGTCAAATAGTCGAACTATCTCAGAAAGGATTGATCTTCTTGTTGGTGTGCTTAATGGAGACTCAGAATATTTGAAGTGAAATTTATCAGCTGATGGATTCCATGAAATTCGAAATACCTTCACGGGGTTCTCCTTCTCCTGAATTTCAATTGTATGAGATGTACCCTCAGGAGATATTTTTGACGTGAAGACGTCCTTCTTCTGGATGAGTATGAACATTGGTAGCCAGTCTAACATTCTTGTGTTACGAAACACCGTCATTTTTCAATCGTTAATAAATACGTGACTAATAATGCGATAACAACGGTTGAGATCACAGTGTACGTATTTGTTCGTAGTTATTGCGCGGCGTTTGCTTTGCAAGTAACCTCATCGAGCTAGTGTAAGCGCCTACGCGAATTAAAGATTGCTTTTTATCATCGGATAAAAAAAACACTTTTTACTATTTAAAAACTTATGTTTTTATTCGTGACACTTGGAAAAACGTTCTTAAGAACTATTTTTCTACAATAATCAACTCTTCGGAGTTGTTACATTGACTGTGGTCTTGAGACTGACTATTCCTCTAATTTTACTTACTTAAATATATTTTCTAATTGATTTGGTCATCAAAATTGGAATTCGTTGATCGATCAAAATAAAGGTTCATCGGAGTTCGATAAGGTAAATTGGAATTTGTTGATCGATCAAAATTAAGGTTCATCGGAGTTCGATAAGGTAAATTTGCTGAGGAAAATATTGGATTGGATTATTTTGATGGGAAAACAGGAAACAGCAAAGCAAGTTGGGGACATTAACTCGGACATCGGAAATGGTGAGTTTACTAAGGGTCATGATCTTAGGGTCATTGATTTCTGATCACGTTGATAGAAATCAACTTGATTATGAGTTGCTGGCAACATTTATGGGAAGTTTATGCAACAGGTTTACTTTCGTGTTTGAAGCTTCATGTGTTGCAGAAACTTCTTGTAATTTTTGTGGTTGCATTATGTTGCATAACGTAACTCTTCCGCCGCTAGAGTTTGGATTCTCCTGAATCCTGTTGACTAGTTTTACTTTTAGATTTCTGTTTCCTATGATGAGGGGTATAAAACTGAGTATTAAGAATATTGAAAATGAACCTAGTCCAATGTTAACATACTTTTGGTAATGTAATTTTTTGATTTCTTTCATATTCTCTTCTTGTTTGATGACCAAATCTTCGAACGTTAACTCTGTTCTGTTAAATCTTATTGTTCCGTTATTCGGGATTATATATTTACTTACAAATTTATTTATTTTATTACTACAACTTTTGCTATCGATTTTAATAGTACAATTTTGAAAATGTATAAAATAATTTCCATTAAGTCTGAGTTTTCTTTCGTCACAAGAACTTTTTAACATTTTGTCTTTTACATTGTTTAATATAAGAATGTCGTCACCGACTTCTATGTATTCCTCATTACTAAATATAAACTTACAATTGTTTTTGAAAATACAATTCTTACTTGGCTTGAGTTCCCTAAATATTTTATTTTCTTCATATGTAAATGTAACATTATTATCTTCAATTATGTATTCGATATCTTGATCAATGTTTTTATTATTTACGTTACTTATGGGAACTAAAATTTTCTTATCAAATTTTTCAAGGATTTTAGGTATTTTAATGGCAAATACAATTGATCCATTATAATGTTTAGCTAATCCTAACCTTATTTGTGAGAGTTTTGTCGAGTCGATGTCATAGGCTTGGATTTCTTCGCTTGTCAAGATACTAGGATGTAAGATGCCTAACCTGGCAGAAGCAAAATTATCTTGTATGTTTTCTACTTGCCGTTTAATGAAATTTATTTTCACCATTTGGTCTAAAAATATTCCTTCCGTAAATGATCTTTTTTCTATTGAATTTATTTTGTTGGCTATTTTAATTCTGTCTGCTTCTATGGCGTTTTTAATTAAGGTAAACGTCTTATTGAAGTTGTCGTTTATTTTGATTTGTTGGTTAATTGTCTGGATAAGTTGGTGGTTGTTTTGGTCAACTAAATTCAGATGTTTTTCAATATTTTGTCTGTCGTTATCGTCCATTGTTCCAAAAGCCCAGTTTAGGATTTTCCCTCCTAGGTTTACTAGTCCTCTCGTATGTCTATGTGGCATCAAGTTCCTACTTGGTTTCTTATACTCTATATTTGGTGGATTGCTATGTCTTTTCTTACACCGAGGTCGTATGAATTGGTAACTGATTCTATTTTGTTAACAATTTCTATAATTTTTTTTGGGTTTATTATATGTAAGACTATGTCAAAATTTTTCACTAATTCTACTTCATCTATTTTGATTTTTACATATTCTAACTCTGAATTAATTTTTTCGATCGTCAACGTTTGTTGCGTCAGAGGGGCCAATGCAATTAGGATTCCCATGATTATTATTGTCTGAAAATGTCTTTTTATATTAGACTAGCTGTACCCGCCCGCTTTGCTGGGCATTACGTAATACTCCATATATTTTGTATACTGTATATATTGATACTATATATGTTTTGTTTTTCTTTAGTTATAGATTTTTAATTCTTAGCAGTTATCTTTTGATTGTAACATAAGTTCAAAAACTTCCAAAATATCTTTGACTTTTTCAACAATGTTTTTATTAACGTTTGGCTACAAATTTTCGCCGTAAAATGGATAATAAATTGAAAGTATGAATAGTGCTTAATAAGAAAATGAGAAATAAACTTAAAACAACTATTCAAGCACTCTTTCAAAAAGAGCCAATTTTGGAATTATTACTTAACCTTACAGCACCTATTAATTTTAAAGTTACAAAAACAATGAAATATAGTAGTTATAAGAAATCGAAATTTATCCTATGTTCGGTGACAACAATGAAACAAATAAGGATTTATAGATTGCCGGTTGAAACTCAAACACAACTGGTTAACTTTTTACTTAAACTTCGATTAGTACCGAATGTAAATTTTTTATGGCACAGTAATATTTGAGAGGTTAACAATACGCCCACGTTAGCCGTGTAAATTTATTTTCGGCGAATTTGTTGAAAAATATTGCTTTCTTCTACTTACAAAAAAAGTTAAGGTTTAATCACAGACAAAATAATTTACCAGATGTCGCGATCCCATGTGACTCTCTACCCATTTTTTTCCAACATCACACACGTAACAGCAGACAAAAGATCCATGGGCCGTATGCGCCTTTGACCGTCTTTAACGTTTAAAGAACAGACAGTGCGCGAATTGATGTTGATGTTTGATTGTCAAACAGGGAATGAGGGACAAGGGCGTAGCCAGGATTCTGTTAAGGGGGGGCAGGCTTCGAAGAAACAAGAATATATATTAGTGACTGAGTTTATTTTACAAAAATAGTAGTCGACTAAGTTCTTCACAAAACCGATTCAATACCTCAGATTCAATGGCATTCTTATTTACTTGTACCACGGTTCGGTGTACACTGAGCATACAAAGGCCGTTCAAACGGTTTTCAGTCATCGTAGACTTCAGCCACGTTTTATCACGACGCAGTGTAGAAAAGGACCTCTCTATGTTACTTGTAGTGCAAGGTTGTGCCAAGGAAACAAGCATTGCTTTTTTTGTTGGGGGAAAGAAAATATTCGCCTCCCTTAACACTTCAGTAAAATCTCGTTTTCCGAGATCTTCTGTGGTCATAACCTTGTTCAGCTTGTCCTGCAACTTTAGTGCAACTTAGTTCGGCTTCCTGATTAAAATTAAGTAAATCGTAGTATTCGCAGAAACGTTGTGCTTTTTCTTTGAAATCAACTAACGACATATTCAACATTGTGCTGGGATGTAGCAACATTAATCCGAATGCAGAAAGGTTTTGATCACCAAAAAGTATGTTCCAGTGCCGATATTAGGAAATCTGAATAAGGAATGACAATCGATCGCCTACAAAAATTCCTTTATTGGTCGGAAGTATTTGAAGGCTCACTCCGTACGATCGGCGACAAGGACACACCCCCGATCTATGCCATAAACCATCGGCATCACGACAAATAACCCTTGAAACAGTGTGTCTTTGATGTCGCCGAACACAATAAATTCACTGTAGCACAATACAATGTACAACTTCACAAAGTACGGTTTTATGAAATTGGCCTGTCGATTTGATCAAGTTTAATTTTTGTTTATTAAAGTAGGTATTACGGTTCATTAGCATTCCTGAAAATAAGATGCATCTTCTAGGGGGGGGGGCAGCTGCCCCACCCTGCCCGTACCTCGCTACGCCCCTGATGAGGGATCACAATAATAGGAAAGGGGGCTGAAACAAAATTTCGCGGATGGAACACAATGTACATGTACACACAATGCACACAATTTTGATCTTCTGAAATTTGCACAAAACAAACACAAACAAAAATGTGTACCATTGGAGAGTAAAATTTACTCAAAAATTTCTGTTTTCTGTGTAATAGTATTTTCTATTGATTTAAAGAAAAAATATACAAATTGAGTTTCCAATATATAAAAAATTACAAAATTTTTCCGAAAAACGCGAGATTTTGCGTTTACGAATATTAATCTGAATTTTATCATATATCATAACTTTGGTTTGGACACACTTTTAAAAACTCAATTCAGAGAAAAAAGATGTATTGAAAAATTTAGGAAATTTAAAAAAAATGGGGGTCGGTCATACGTATGAGTCCCGAAGGACGCTTCGTTTAGCCGCTAGGAACAAAAAATCGTTAAAAATTCAAAATCTGAATTTTATCAATTTTCCGGTCTTTTGAATGCACACCTTTAAAACCTCAATTTAGAGAAAAATGACGTACGAAAAGAAGGTAGGAAATGTCAAAATAGTGGGGGTCGGTCATACATATGAACCCCGTAGGACGCTTCGTTTAGCCGCTACGGGCAAAAAACCGTATATAATTCAAATTTTTGCCGAAAAAGAACCCCTCAAACTGGAAGAAAATTGGTCAACTTGGGATTCAAAAATAGGAAATTTAAAAAAAAATGGGGTTCGGTCATACGTATGAACTCCGTAGGACTCCTCGTTTAGCCGCTAGGAACAAAAAATCGTTAAAAATTCAAAATCTGAATTTTATCAATTTTCCGATTTTTTGAATGCACACCTTTAAAACCTCAATTTAGAGAAAAATGACGTACGAAAGGAAGGTAGGAATTGTCAAAATAGTGGGGGTTGGTCATACATATGAACCGCGTAGGACGCTTCGTTTAGCCGCTACGGGCAAAAAACCGTATAAAATTCAAATTTTGGCCGGAAAAGAACCCTTCAAACCGGAAGAAAATTGGTCAACTTAGGATTCAAAGTTAGGAAATTTAAAAAAAATGGGGGTCGGTCATACGTATGAACCCCGTAGGACTCTTCGTTTAGCCGCTAGGAACAAAAAATCGTTAAAAATTCAAAATCTGAATTTTATCAATTTTCCGATCTTTTGAATGCACACCTTTAAAACCTCAATTTAGAGAAAAATGACGTACGAAAGGAAGGTAGGAAATGTCAAAATAGTGGGGGTCGGTCATACATATGAACTCCGTAGGACGCTTCGTTTAGCTGCTACGGGCAAAAAACCGTTAAAAATTCAAATTTCTACCGGAAAAGAACCCTTCAAACCGGAAGAAAATTAGTCAACTTGGGATTCCCGGAAACTATGATGTCCTACGATCTGAAATTCAAAAAAATATTTACCATTTTCCACCAATTTGAACAAATCTATTTGCTACGGGTTTAATGAACCAAAATTGTATTGAATAACCCGAGTAAAATTTGTAGAAAACAATTAAAACCGGCTCTACGGAAATACAGAGTGTCAAATCATAGAGAATTCTTGAGAGAGCTTTTGTTCCGATTTGCAAAATAGAAAAGTAACCGTTCCCTAATACGCAAAAAATTTTCATACAGAAATACATAATTGAATAAAAGTAACGAATCATATCGAATATGTATCCAGACACTTTGTTGAATTATTGGAACGCTGGTGTGTGTCAGCGCAACATTTTGTTGCTGCAGTCATGCGTCAGCGCAACATTATTGTTGCTGCCGTCATGCGTCAGCGCAACATGTTTATTTCTAATGTAAACTGAGGTAATTCGTACATATTCCCAATTACTCTCTGTCTCTCAAGTTTGAACGCATCAAACATACGTACTACGCATCAGTGTGGGTTGATAATGAATTGTAGCGTCGCTCACAATCGTGCTGAAGACAGAGAGTAATCGGCAATCATATGAACGAATTGCCTTAGCTCTGAGAGGAAACAAAAATGATGCGTTGACGCATGACTGCAGATAAAAAGCCGACGCACGTCTGAGTTGCACATCAGTTTTGCAATAATTTAAAAATCTTCGATTTTTGCACTTATATCTTTACTACTTCGCTACTTTGGGGAGCACCACTATTATATATGGCCTATAGCCTTCCTAAAATAATAGACTATCTAATAAAAAAAAAAATTCAAATCGGATTAGTAATTCCTGAGATCATCGCGTTCAAACAAACAAACAAACTCTGTCTCTTTATAATATTAGTATAGATTCATGAACGCCTTTGAGTTTGTATTTTCTAAATTTGGGTTCTTCTTTGTGTCTTAAAGATTTGTAGTTTTTAATAATATACCCTTCTTGTCTTTCTTCAACATAATCCTCCCTTGCCTTATTCCTATTGTTAATGGTTCTGTTTTTGCTAGTTTCTAACCTTTCATGTATCAGTGTATGATCTATTTTATGTTCCTGTACATCTATAGGAGTTGTCTTGATTGTAGAATGGTAGGTGTCATTATAAAATTTAACTGCTTTCAGCATTTGAATTTTAATAGGAAGTTTTTCTTCGAGGCTAAGGATTCTAATTCGTTCAGTGATGGTATTATTGAAGCGTTCAACATCTGAGTTACCAGTATGACTATTTGGTTTTGTGACAGATTATTCTATGTTTTCTGCTTGGCAAAATTCCCTAACGTTTTTTGTGTTGAACTCATTATCAAATACAAATTTCTTTATTTCCCCTTTTATGGACGTGAATTGTCTAAGTTTTTCCACAATGGTTTGTGTATTACGATCCTCTAGATAGAAACTAACTGCATGTTTAGAAAATTTATCTATAAAATTAATAAATGAGTGTTTGCTGTTAACATAAGTATCGACATGAATAATTTCGTTTATAGTTGACGGGGTTTCCGTAATATAGAACTTTCTTTTGATTGGGTTCCTGTCGTATTTTCCAGCTGCGCAAATATCGCAATTGTTTATAATTCTATGAACAGCAAGCTTCAATTGTGGATTGTAAATTTTAGATTTTATGCCCTCATAAGTTGCTAAGATTCCTGAATGACCTGATTCGTTTTTACGAAAAAGAGATATTTGTTTGTTAAGTTGCTCTTCGTTTTCTTCGTCTAGAGCTATATGGGTGCATTTAACAAATTTGATATCGCTATTCCTTGGGAAAAGATTAATTATCACTTGCTGAAGTTTATTATATTCGTGATCGTTTAATTCTGAATATATTCTTACCTTCCCTTTTGTTATATACCTTCTTAAAATATCATTACTATTTCCATTTTCTAAATCTTGACTGTCAATAAAAATTCGTCTGTTTTTAAAAATGTGTTCAAACTCTTTTTCTTTGGTTTTTTGTAGAATTATTTGTATTTTAAACCGATTTACAATGGTTTCTAAAATAGGGATGTCGTCATTAAAGTTTTCTTCTTGTGAGTGGATGGTTTCAACATCCATTGACTCATCATCTAAATTATTTATTTGACCTTCGTCACTTAAGATGAAACTCAAATTTTCAGTTTCTGTGACATGGTCGGCTTGAATAGGATTTTTGGATAACATCTCGTCTAAGTTGAAACTCAAATTTTCAGTTTCTAAGATATCTCCATTGTTTCTGTCTTCTATTTGGTTTATTTCGTTCGTTTCTACGTTTATCCTACTTAAAAAGTCGGCAATTTTGTTATATTTGCCTTTAATATATTCAATATTTACGTCATATCCTCCTAAGGAAATGAGCCATCTTTGTAGTCTCGGATTAATGTCTTTACCTGAATATTTTGTTTGGAGCCACTTAAGTGGTTGATGATCTGTATCTAGATCGAATTCTTTCCCGTAAAGGTATGGTCTGAAGTACTTTGTTCCCCAGACTATGGCTAACTGTTCTTTCTCTATGGTTGAGTAGTTTTTCTCATGGTCATTTAGAGTTCTAGATGCATAGGAAATTGGATGTCCATCTTGTGTTAATACTGCTCCAAGAGCAAAATTGCTAGCATCGGTTACTAACTTAAACTTTTAATTGAAGTCTGGATATTTCAAGATTGGATGTTCTGTAATTATTTCCTTCAATTTTTCGAAAGCACTAATATAATTTGGGTCATTTTGGTTAACTTTTGCTCCCTTTTTAAGATACCTACTTATTGGATAAGCTACTTTCGCATAATATTTTATGAATTTCCTATAATAACCTGTCATACCGAGAAATTTCTTTATTTGTGTCGGGGTTGTTGGTAGTTTTAAATCTTGAATGCATCGTATTTTATTTGGGTTTGGCTTCACTCCATTCGGAGTTAGAATATGTCCCAAGAATTCTGTTTCCCTTTTTAAGAAATTGCATTTATCAACTTGAATCTTTAGTCCGGCTACTTTTAATCTGTTAAAGACTCCTTTTAAATTGTTGATATGTTCTTCCAAAGATGTACTGAAGATAAGTATGTCGTCAAGGTATACTACACAGATTTTATTAATAAGATCTCGAAGTACTGAATTAATCAATCTTTGAAAGGTTGCTGGGGCATTCTTTAAACCGAAAGGCATCCTAACAAATTCGTAGTGTCCAACGGGTGTCGAAAACGCTGTTTTCTTTCTGTCTTCGGGTTTTACGAGAATTTGGTGAAAGCCCTTAGCTAGATCTAAAGTTGTAAAGTATTGAGCTTTGCCTAGTTCGTCAAGAATACTATCTATGTTAGGTATGGGAAATTTATCGCTTATTGTGACTTCATTTAGTTTCCTATAATCTATTACTATCCGCCATTTTTGTTTCCCGGAGTTATCCAACTTCTTTGAAACGATCCACAAAGGACTGTTATATGGTGAATTACTATGAGCCATTATTTTTTGATCTAAAATTTCTTTAATTTGCCTTTCTATTTCTTGTTCGTGAATTCTAGGGTAGCGATATATTTTTGCGTATATAGGGTTATTAGTTGTTGTAACTATTTCATGATGTACTTCATGAGCGAAAGTTAATTTGTCGCCTTCTTTGTAAAATAGTTCTTGGTATTGTTTTAAGATTTCGAGGATATGAATTCTTTCTTCTTGGTTTAAATGGTCAAGATTTATTTTATCGATGTTGCTACTTTCAATATTACGTTTTTCGTTTTTCGTTGCTTTCAAAATAGATTTTCTGGTTGTTAACTTCTAGAAATTTGTTCCCTAGGTCGAGTTTAGCTTTTAAAGGGGTGAGAAAGTTTTGGCCAATTATACCGTCATATTTGCGGCCTGATAGATCCATTATTTTCCATGATAAATTTCCTTATATTTTAAATTCAACCGGGATTGGGGTAATTAATTTATGTGTTTCTTTGCAGATTCCATTAAGTGTAGAATAGTAAAGAGGTTTTTCGGTTTTCTGTTCAAAATAATTTTTCAATATGTTTGGTTTTATAATGCTTGTCTCAGACCCGGTATCTACAAGACAATGAATTTTGGTATTATCCATAGTCAAGGAAATTATGGTTAGATTTCCTCCCGAGGCTCTTTTGAAAAATTTACGTCACAATTCTGTTGTATAGGGTCAATTTCCATAGGTTCTGGACTATTGTTAGTATTATTGTTGTTAAACTCCTGATTTTGTCTGTGTCTAAACTGTCCTGAATTGTTGTTAAAATGATTTCGATTGTTATTTTGCCTAAACTGTCCGGAATTATTATTGAAATAATTTCGATTGTTAAATTGTCGTTGCTGTCCAGAATTTTGTCGGTATTGTCCAGAGTTAGTTGTGTAGTTATTGTGTTGGTTATTGGGATTTTTGTATGAATTGTCACCGCGATTATTATTATGTTTTTCACTGTCGTTATGTTTGAAATTATTACGAGTGGAATTATGGAACCGCGAATCTTTATTGCCTTTTCTATAATTGTAATGGATTGTGTCATTTTCATCTAAGAGACACATTTAATCAAAAATATTAAAAACGTCTTTAAGCGACATACCTTGCCTGACATATACTCGATAACTAGCGTTTAACATATCTTTCACGACATCTACTAAATTCTTATCATTATTGTCTGGATTATAATTTGTGGGTTTATTGTTATCGAATTCGTATAATTCATTTAACTGAAAATTAATTCGCCTAATATTTTTAAACAATTCCCTTAAACTATGTACCTTTAAACTACGACTCTCATCCATCAGATTCTTGTAACTTCTCCTGGGTCTAAATTCGGATTTCAATTCAGTTTTTATTTGTTCCCAAGTTATATCATCTCCGAGGCGTTGGATGCATCTCTTGGCGTCTCCTTGGATCTTCTCAGTAAGGATGATTCGTAGACCATGTTGTAACAAAGCTGCATTTTCTTCACATAAAGATGATGTATTTTCTACTGCACTGAGGAATTCTTGTAAGGTGTAATCCCCTTGGCCTGTGAACGTCTTTACGCACTGGAACTTCTTCAAAATCTGGTCGGTGGTGAGCTCGAAACTCTTTGTGGATTTTGAAGTTGTTGTCTCAAGGCTTGTATTTCCCTTTGGTGTTGCTCCTGCATCTGTTGAACTACTTGTTGTATGTTTTGTAGGTTTAGTTCCCCCATGTTGGCTTTGATCTTTCTGTTTTGATCGAATACGGACTCTCTGAGTTTTTTCATACAAATTTGCTATTCTTGGAATCGTTAATTGGTTAAACTGGTTTATTAATTTCTCTTTCCTTGTTTTATTAAAGAAAAATTTTTGTTAATTGTTGTATTGTTGGTGTTTATTGTACGAGTATGTTTTATTATTATTGTTTTGTTTTGGAGCTAGTAGGTTTCGAAGAACCGTGTCTAGCTTTTCTTTTTCTCTCTCTGCTAGTAGGTTTCGAAGAACCGTGTCTAGCTTCTTTTTTTTTAAAAAGAATGGTTGTTATTAATTATTATTGTTGCACAACTTGGTCTCCAACACTGGAACTGTTTTCTTGATTTTAGGTCTTTCACTTTTATACTCACAATTTCACTACAAACTTCTTTTGTTGGATATACTTTGATGGTGCTTCTGGATAACGTAGGTTTGATCACTGGACCCTTATTTTTCAGAAGAGCATCCTACCGACTGCGCGAATTAAAGATTGCTTTTTATCTTCGGATAAAAAAAACACTTTTTACTATTTAAAAACTTATGTTTTTATTCGTGACACTTGGAAAAACGTTCTTAAGAACTATTTTTCTACAATAATCAACTCTTCGGAGTTGTTACATTGACTGTGGTCTTGAGACTGACTATTCCTCTAATTTTACTTACTTAAATATATTTTCTAATTGATTTGGTCATCAAAATTGGAATTCGTTGATCGATCAAAATAAAGGTTCATCGGAGTTCGATAAGGTAAATTGGAATTTGTTGATCGATCAAAATTAAGGTTCATCGGAGTTCGATAAGGTAAATTTGCTGAGGAAAATATTGGATTGGATTATTTTGATGGGAAAACAGGAAACAGCAAAGCAAGTTGGGGACATTAACTCGGACATCGGAAATGGTGAGTTTACTAAGGGTCATGATCTTAGGGTCATTGATTTCTGATCACGTTGATAGAAATCAACTTGATTATGAGTTGCTGGCAACATTTATGGGAAGTTTATGCAACAGGTTTACTTTCATGTTTGAAGCTTCATGTGTTGCAGAAACTTCTTGTAATTTTTGTGGTTGCATTATGTTGCATAACGTAACTCGCGCGATTGTTGTTTTTAGCTTTGCGTAAAGTTATTTATGTGTATGGCGTGAGAGCGCATTAAGCCAGGACGTTGATTAGGATGTCATTGTCAAAGATTTGAAACAAACTCCCAGGTCCTAAAGGGAAACAATAAAAATATTGGCCGAGATATTATTATAAATTGGTATGAATTTGAAAATGAAAAAAAGTGAAATATATCGTCTCATGTGTGTCGCAAATATGCACCGAATTGTAAAAAACTCAAATCGGAGAAAACTGACATCAGACCGAATTTAAAAAACCAAAAATGCTTAGTGCGGAGCCATCGCAGAGCTGCGGCGGCATCGAAGAAAAAATGAAAAAGACGGCGCAAAAGAATAAACTAGTGATTTATCTATTATGTAACCCTACTACTATACATTTTGATTGTATTTAAAAGATTAATAGTAAAGGAACATGTGAGTACGAAACACTTTTTATATTTATTTTGACGTGGAAACCTGTTCTCAAAAGTTAGTTACGCTGATAGCCAGTCAAACTTCCTTGAGGTAAAATATACAGTCAGAATTCAATCGCTGATAACTACGACGCTCATAATGCGATAACAAGGATCGAGGACCCTATGCATAAGGCATGCTTGTACGTGTTTATAGTGCAAAACAAATGCCCCTGAAGTCATCGGGTTAGTGTAAGCGCTTACTAAGAAATATTGAAAAATCATAAATATGTGTCATATATATGCGCGGAATTGAATAAAACGCAAATCAGAGAAAGCTTGCATCAAATCGAATTTTAGAAACATAAAATTTCCACTGATGTCAGGGCTACGGCAGCATCGAAAAAGAAATGAAAAAACGGCGTTTTATAATAAACTTGTGATTTATCTATTCTGTCACTGTACTACTCTATACAACCAATGCATTAAGTACATACTAATGAGAAACACTTATTATAATTTTGTAGTATCGGAACTTATATAATATTAGTTTGTAAGCTAGGTTAAGAATATGCAAACGCCACCGAATTATTATAACGTTTAATTCGGTTATTATTATTATCCCACAATTTTATCCCGAAGTTTTCGCGTAAAACCTACGGTGCGGTTTTTTCAAGTACCTCAGTTGCGTTGCTCGCCCACTTAGCTGAAGGAAATCCTCCAGATGCACATAATGAGATTAATTGGCTTGCTGATGATATGACTTCAGTAATTGACTCCCCTCCACCATAGATATCGTCAACGTATCTTCCTCTGATGATTGACTCAACTGCTAGTGGGTATTTCTCACCCTCATCTTCAGCTTATTGCAGTAAAACTCTCTCAGCTAGAAATGGGGCAGTTCTTGTCACAGTAGTTAGTTGATAGGGGATGATTTTCTTTTCTTCCTCCACCCAAAAAATTCTCTGCAGGTCCCAATCGTCATGATGGGGCTTTATTTGTCTAAACATCATTGTTAGGTCTGTAGGAAATGACATTCTCTGTTTTCTAAACCACAAGAGAACATCCGAGATGTCAGGTTGGATTTTGGGACCGATATGAGGTATATCATTCAAGGAAGTGCCAGAAGTAGTTTTGCTGGATCCATGGAAGAAAACTCGTAGCTTGCTAGTTATGCTCTGCTCTCTCAGAACTCCGTGATGAGGAAGATAATAAATTAGGGATTCTGCAGAATTGGCTGGTGCACTTCTTGTGATCAAGACATTCATATTCTCTCATGAAGTCATTTTACAGTTAACCATACTCCAAATAATTCTCTAGTCTTCTTGCGATACTCGACAAACATTTGTTTGCCTTAACGGATGAGTCTCCAAGAATCGTTGGTGAAGATTTAATTGGCAATCTTACAATATACCTGCCACTTTCGTCTCTAGTGTGTGTTCTTTTGAAGTGAGCTTCACAGTCTTACTCGTCAAAGCTCAATTTTGACACATTGGGCTCGATGACTTTTTCTTGAGACCAGAATTTACTAATTAAGGCTTGTAACTCCTCATCTGCTGATCCATAATTTCTGTACGTTGAATGACAAGAGTAACTTGTGGCTGAACCTTAAATTATCCAACCAGAGATGGTGGATTGGGCAAAAGGAATGTTGCTGTCTCCCTTAATTACTGCAGCGTGCACAATCTCACTGGTAGGAGTGGCTCCAAGCAAAATATCAGTTGATGTATCAGTATCTGCAAGTTCTAAGTTCTCAAGTTGTGGCCAATGTGCCTGCTTCCATGCTCGCAGTTGGTAGATGTGCTGTCAGTTTGCTCAGAATGAATGCTTGTGTTATAATGGATTGCTCAGAATATCTTGATTAGAGTTTTAGCAAGCATACTTTCCTTGTAGTTCCACCTGAAGTGTTACCAATTCCCTATAATGGGATGTAAGATGATTGCTTTGGAATTTTCAATCTCTTGAACAGTCCTTCCGAAATAATGTAAAGTTCAGACCCTGGGTCTTTTAGTGCTCGTACTTCAACTGGTGTTCTTTGTGGGTAAACAACTAAAATTTGACAAGTGGCAAGTAAGACTGCAGGTCTAGTAAATTCCGGCTCTTCAAGAAATTGTTTGGACGGTTCCTTACTACTGCTTTCTTTTCGTGACTCGACTGCGTTACGCAGCTTTTTCTGAATGGTAGATAATGCTAGCTCAGGATTTTCAAAGGAACCGGTTCTCATATGTACTGATCTCGGATATACATTTTCCTCTGGACTCCGACGCAGTCAATTGGGTCGCCCAGATATTGATGGTCCACGCCCAGCAGATTGGCTCAATGAGATAGAAACCTGAGGAGCTACTCTGTGTTCTGTGGCTTTGTTGCTGTCCTCGAAGTGAATTTCCGTGTGGTGCATCGCATCACACATTTGACACCTGTTTTTGTTTGAGCAATCCTGCACCTTGTGCTTTCGCATGCAATTGAGACATAACTTTAGTTTTTTTACAGTAGCGACTTTCTCCGATGTAGATAATGCTCGAAATTTTGGGCACCACAAGACAAAATGGTTGGCTGTGCAAGCGGCACACTCGTCCGGGGTATGAGAATTTCTTACTGGTGTACTGGTTGCTGTGACTCCATTATAATCCACTGGTGGTTTACTGGATGAAGTTCTCGGAGATGATTTACTCGAATTTGTTGGTCTGCTTGTAGATTATCTCTCTGAAATTGATACACCTGACAGAGTATTAGTGTTTTCCAACACACGAGCTGTAATTTCCACGAATTCTAACAATCTTGCATATGAAGGAACTAATCTGGGGAGTCCTAACTCAGTTTCCCATTTTGATATCGTGTTGTGATCCAACTTATTTATGGTAGCAGTAATCAGCAGAACATCGGAATACTGGACTGGAGCTCCTACTGAGCTCAACGAGTCGAGAGCTTTTGTGTTGGTAGCAATGAAGTTTCTCATCTCAGAAACTGCCCTTCAGTTATTCGTGGACCAAATAGTATATTCGCCGTGCGTTTTTTGACTCACAGCCTCGGGTCATCATATCTATGTACAGAAAGCTCCCACGCAGGTTAGAAGGACTCGTTCGCAGGTGGTAAACTGTCAAGGAGATTCTTGGCTTCGCCGTCAAACTGTGTCTAAAGATAGTACATTTTTGTGGCAGGATCCAGGATCGGATTGTTGCCAATCACAGCAACGAACAGGTCACGAAAGGTTACCCACTCCATGATATTGCCGGAAAACCTAGGTAATTTAATCTCCGGTAATTTAAACATACCTGTTGAGCTACTGTGTCCAGTTGCTGAGTGATCTATTAATGGTTGACTTCTAGAAGGTGGATAATTCTGCAGCTTTCCTTTTTCTCCAGCAAAAGTGTCCTCAAATTAGATTTCATTTCATTTCATTTCATTTATTCATACTTAATACAAGTATAGATACAATACCAATAAGGTAACAATAATATGATTAAAACAAGTGAAGATACAAAATACAGGTAAAGATACAAGTAAAAGTGAGGAAACGTAAAGGATGAGAAAAGTCCTAAGACTAACTACAGCTATTTCTATACTATTCTTAAGATAAAAAAAAAAACAAAAAAAAAAAGGAAACAATGCTAAAAAATAGAGGATCGTTGTCGAATTAGGATGCACCAAGCAGCTACACAGGGGGGACTGTCTCCACCCAGTTACGTAGTAGGGTACGAAGGCAGCTAACACCCTGTGCTGATTGCAAGTATGGAGCAACCCGATTGTAAGCACGCAGCATACGCGTAACTGGCTCCATCCGGCCATAGTCGGTGTGGTGGAAGCTAATTTCAAATTTGTTAATGTGTCTGAGGTTGAAAGTGCCATGACGGGTTGCGACCTGGTTCATAATAAAAGGCGCGCAGATGCTCCCCTGCACGACGGAATGTACAAAGGATAGGTCAGCAATCGCCCGGCGACAGGAGAGAGTTTGTAGCCCAATGAGTCTCAAGCGATCAGCGTACAAGGGAAGGTGGGAAGGATCAGACCATGGAAGGTGTCTAAGGGCACCCCGCAGGAAACGTTTCTGTACAGCTTTAATCCTTCCCGAGTGCACATTATGGTGGGGGGACCAGACTTGAGAAGCGTATTCAAGGATTGGTCTTTTTTTTTTTTTTTTTTTTTTTTTTTTTTTATTGGCACTCCAACAACTCGGTCACAATTATGTACACAATCAAAATTTTCTTAACCTAACGGATCAGAATGATCAAGTCAATTATAGGCGTGCACAGCCTTACATGTGAATTATACATCTATAGTGGTAGAACAGATGGGAATCTTAGTGGATAAGTCAAGTAAGTTAATGTATAAGAAGAACAATAGACAAGAGAGATAGAGTATTCAAGTTATTACAAATTACAATTTCAAATTCAAATATTAATATTAATATGTACGATGATATGCAGATAAGATTCAAGGTGATCTTTAATACCGAGATAATGCATCCCTGAGAAGAATACGGAACTGATGCAGGCTATTCGAGAATATGTCAATGCTCACATTAGACGCATGGCTTATGCTGTAAGTCCTCATCAACCGATTTATTGGCGCTGAGTGGCCGACATTGGTGCGAGATGTTGGGGGCACAAACACAGTATGGATGCGATGACTTCTCACCCGAGAGTGGTGAGGCACTGATATACGAATCTCGCCCAGGAGGCTTGGTATGTCGAGTAGGCCGTTGATTATTTTGTGCAGCACAATTTGATCGGCTATCTTTCTACGGTTTTCCAAGGACATCATTCTGAAGTGAGTAAGTCTGTCGGTGTAGACAGCTTCTTGTGGACAACTACATGATTTAAATCGAAGGAATCTGGTGAAACTTTTCTGGATTCGTTCTAATCGTTCGATATGAACTCGATAGCTAGGATTCCACACCGGAGACGCGTAGTCCAAAATGCTCCTAACCATGGTGTTATAGAGTACTTTTAGTGCCAGAATGGTTCTGAAGTGCTTGCAAGTTCGTTTAACGAACCCCAGCATTCTAGCTGCTCCGGCAACAATGGTGTCGATGTGTAATTTAAAGGTGAGTTTGCTATCGAGGTAGACTCCCAAATCGCGGATCGTATTCACCTTCTGCAGTGCTGTGCCATTTAGCGTGTAGAATGACTGAAGCAGATAACGTTTTTTTGTGAATGTGATCTGGTAGCACTTTTTGGCGTTGAGTGTCATCCGGTTTCTTATGCACCAATTGTGCAAGGAGTTGAGATCTTCCTGAAGAAGAAGTATGTCACTATGCGATTCTATTTCTTTATATAATTTTACGTCATCTGCAAATAGGGAACACTTGCTATGCTTTACACAGTCCACTATGTCGTTGATAAATATGTTAAACAGAATCGGACCCAAGTGAGAACCTTGGGGTACGCCAGACGTAGAACAATATAACTGGGATTGATGCCCCTTTACCACTACTCTTTGCTTTCTATCTGTTAAGTAGGACTCAAACCATGATAGAAGCTGTCCGAAAATGCCGGCAATTGACATCTTTTGCAGCAGGATTTTGTGATCAACTTTGTCAAACGCGCTGCTGAAATCCGTGTAGATGGAGTCCACTTGCTTGCGGGAGTCCACAGCTCTACTAAGATTAGTGACGTATTCAACTAGGTTGGTCGTGGTGGATCTTTTAGAGCGAAAACCATGTTGCTGGTCAGCTAACACTATTCTGAAGTGTGATGTAAGGATAGGACAAAGAAGGGATTCAAAAATTTTTGGAAACACTGATAAAATAGATATTGGACGATAATTCTGGATGCTGTCTGCCTCCCCCTTTTTGAAGATTGGTATAACGTTGGCTATTTTCCACACCGACGGAAATTGAGATGTTCGAAGTGATTTGTTGAAAATCATTTGAAGTGGTACTGCTAAGCTCTCTGCACAATTTTTGACAAACAATGGTGGAAGACCGTCTGGTCCGGGACCTTTGTGAACATTTAGGTTTGACAATGCCTTAGCCACCTCCGTTATCGTAAATAAGGTTTGACCTAGGGTGTTCTGTGGGAACCGGTTACCCGCCACCTGTGAAACATGTGTAGAGTCATCAGATGATAACATATTAGATGAAAAGTAGGTGGCAAATAGTTCGCAAACATCTTCGCCGGAAGTAGCAACTTGGCCCTCTAGGCACATTCTCGATGGTATGTCCATGGAGTTTGATTTATTATCCTTAACAAAGGACCAGAAAAATTTGGGATTGAGAGCTATCCCCTTCTCGACGGACTCTAAGTAACTTTTGTAGCTGGCTTTGATCATCGCATTAGCTCTCTGACCTAACAGTCTGTATTCAAACTTGTCACGAGGATTCTGGTATCTTTTAAAGCGTTTCCTACTCTTTTCTTTCTCGTTCAGTAGTTTTATTAGAGCTTTAGAAAACCATATAGGGTATTTGCCAGATGATAATTTGGTATTCGGGACGGTAACGTTCATGATGATTTCAAGATGCTTATATAGTACATTAACCATAGCATTGACGTCGCGGCATTCAGCAAAGCATACCTTCCAATCGATTTGGTTTAAACTTTCGTTGATTAACGTATAGTTTGCTTTCCGGAAGTTGGGTTTAGTAGTGGTTTGAGATTTTAGTGACTTCAATGTCACGTCGTTTATTGAAATTTCTAACGCTGGGTGATAAGAATCTATAGCTGACAAGGGACTGTTGCATTCACGAACGGTTGCACCATGAAAGTTACTCAGTACCAGGTCAAGGGATCTGCCAAGATGATTTCGAACATAATTTAGCTGATTCAGATTATTGAGCGACAGGAAGTCAACAAATGAGTAACCCAGTGGATTGTCATAGTTGCTGGCAAACGTAGAGGTGGATTGGCTGAAGGATGTGTTAGAATTCCACTTGATGAATCCAAGATTAAAGTCACCAATTATTAATGTTTGCTCCCCTGAGGAGTCGATTACTGAGGTAACTTTGTCAAGGAATGCGTCAAGGGTCTGTTGCTGGACAGGGGGTGGTAAGTAAACTGCACAGATGTTCAAGTATTCGATTTTCTTTCCTTTGACTAACTTTAGTTTTAGCCACAAGTTCTCTGAGTTGGTTTCCCAGTGATACATCCTAACGGAGCCGATAGACCTTGATACAGCTACAAGAACACCTCCCCCTTTTTTTGTACTCAGTGCAGTTGAAGCCCTACCTCTGCGATATATATTGTATCTACGGTCGAAGATCTCGCCATCATTGATATTGTCATCTAGCCAGGTTTCAGTTCCGATGATTATGTCATAATTGGAATTTAGCCCGTTAAGCATAATATTCTGTAATTTAGTTTTCATTCCCCTGAAGTTTTGATAGTAAATGTTGAAAGCGGTTGCTTAACAGAAGGCAAAAACTGCAGTTCATTCTTCAGATAGGGACTTACAGCTGAGCGACAGCCTCCAGGTTCCGCACTTGCCTGGCTGGTGTTCCATCAGATTTCCGAATGAGGATGCGTCCATCACGCACCCAAACGTACTTATAGCCTTTGTCACGAGCGGCCTTCCTAGTTGCAGCGTGTAATTCCTTATTTACAGGTGACAGGTGTTCGGACACGAATATCGGCTTTTTTGGACCGCTCAATCCTAGTAAATGGGAGTTTAGCTTATTGTCGGGATGTACCTTATTGTAACTCATTGTAGATGCTAAAATTTCGTCCCGGATCATGGTATTTTGAACTTTGACGATAATAGCTCTTGGATTGTGGTTTTGGGGGTCTAGTTTCCTGACGCGCACAGCCGATATAATTTCGTTCTCCTTTATGGAGCTTGAAACTGCCCTTCCTAAAAGCACAACCGTTTTAACCAGATTCTCATTTTTAGTCTCCGGCACACCGTTAATTTCAACGTTTTGCTGGCGTGTGAATTGTTCGAGTATATTAAGTCTCACGGACATATCCGACACTGTATTTTTTAACGCCTCATTTTCTTTGAGTATGAGCCTGTTGCTATCTTTGCACCTATCAACTTCTTTTTTCATTTTGTCGTACTCGTCACTCATAAATTGTACTGAGGCATCCAGTTTGCGGAGGAGTGCCAGGGCTTCCTTGAACTCACTTAATTCATCGGAGATACATGCTTTTATGGAGGTTGATATCTCAGCTGACATAACTTCGCGTATTTCACGGCGGATGGTTTCAAGTAGCTCATTGGTGGAGGGGTTTGCGGGGTTTGCGTGACTGGTGCCAGGAGAGCTGTCCTCTCGTGGCCGCTTCTGGGTGAGAGCTACCGTTGGCGCATCAGCGGGAATAGCCTTTTGCGGTGTACGTTCAATCTTGGGCATAGTACAATATATTCTGCTTCACTGATGTTAATCGCGTTCGTTGTTACTAACTTTCACGTTAAAAGTAATTTTGGAATTTTCTAACTGTTTCACTGTTTGGATTTTTCGAACTGTCTCATCGATTTCACCCGACTAACTTGAATGCAATATCAATCCGTATGTTAACTGTTTTGAGTCTTTTTGTATTCCGTAGTTTTTGTTATTGATTGAATTATTAATTGTTCTTTTACAATCACTTTGTATTCACTGACTTCACTTCACTTTGTTTTCCGTTTTGTTTGGTCTTGCAAGGGAGGAAAACAGAGACTTGCTTATGTATGGATCCGCAAACTCCCTAGACCATCTAAGTATAAACCCAACCATACCATTGGCTTTGCGAACCACAAGGTCGATGTGGTCGGTGAAGATGAGCTTAGAGTCTAGGAGGACTCCAAGGTCTTTGACTTGTCCCACAGAGCATATGACTGAGTCAATAATGGCGAAGGTGTGCGGCACAATGTGGCGCTTCCTAGAGAAGCATACATGCTCACACTTGGAGGTGTTAAGCAGAAGGTTGCTTTTGTGGCACCATACGGCGAAGCGATTCAAATCATTTTGTAAGAGATGGGCGTCGGAAGGGTGGCGTATATCTTTAAAGATTTTTGTATCGTCCGCATAGCTTAGAATAGCGGAGTCATGTACTACAGTGGAGGCATCATTAGTTGTGAGGATGAAAAGGAGAGGACCAATATGGCCGCCCTGAGGAACACCAGAGTTTGCAGTAAAAGCATCCGAGAGTTGGGAACGGAATTGGACACGGTAGGAACGGTTTCGGATGTAAGAGTCAATCCAGGAGACGAGGGGTGGTGGACAACCTGCCAGCTTGAGTTTAAGGATAATGAGGCTGTGAGGGATGCTATCGAATGCCTTGCTCATGTCAGTGAAGATTGCATCAACAACCTCGCCGAATTCAAGGGCATTGATAATTTGGGACGTGAATTGGAGAAGGTTAGTAACAGTTGACTGACCCTTGAGAAAGCCATGTTGGTGAGGAGAAATCAGGGAAGAGAAGGTAGGATAGATTTTCTCAACAATGATACGTTCAAGGAGCTTGGGGATAGCAGAAAGTTTTGCAATTGGTCTATAGTTGGAAATTAGGGATTTGGAGCCCTTTTTATGGACCGGGATAAGGAATCCAACCTTCCACGCATCGGGGAATGTACTTGATTTGAGTGAGGCGTTGAAGAGCTGGCATAATGGACCGGCTAAGTTGTTCGCGCAACGTTTGAGCAGAATAGGAGGTATGCCGTCAGGGCCAGAGGAGAAGTCATCCTTGAGATTAAAAAGATGCGCGATAACTTCATCTTCACTCAGGATGAGATCAGAAAAATTCAGTTCAAAACGAGGTGAGGCTGGGTTCAGTGATGAGAAATACTCTTCGTCGGGACAAAAGGGCTCATATTGGAGAGTGGAAGAGAAAAAATTTGCAAATGAGTTAGCAATGGAAACAGGGTGGTCAAACTCCTCTCCAAGGTGCAAAAGAGATGGTGGATAGTTATCCTTGAAGCGCTTCCTCTTCGAATTTATAAAGGTAAAAAATTCACGAGGGTTAGACCTAAGTTTGGATTTGACCTTTAAAAGGTACTCATTGTAAAGTAGGTGAACCTTAGACGAAAACTCACTATAAGATACGTAGAAGTTATTGTAGTCGTCCAGTCGGCCAGAGTGTTGGAATTTGATCCAATTGGAATTACGTTTATTCCTCAGGGTCTTGAGTTCCTTCGTGTACCACCAGGGGGAGGAATCAATTGGGCGGGGTGTAAGTAAAGGTGTAGAGGTTGAGATGCAGTCAAAAAGAATGTTGTAGAATTTGGAAATGAGGCAGTTAATGTTATCCGCTTCTGCGTCAACGTCTAAGAGAGAATATGCTTCCATAAGGCCGGAATTAAGGTTGAGGTAGTTTGTACGTCGAAAATTAAACCGCGGGATGCGGGGTCAGATTGGGGGAGGGAAGCAGCAGGGAAAAACACACTAACGCTTAGTGGAGGGTGGTGTGGGTCCACGTCGCAGAGCAAATTCACTGGCGGAAACTTGTGCGTTCTGAGGTTCACTTGAAAAGACCAGGTCTAGTTGACGAAGGTTGTGATTTTTGAGGGAGCTGATCTGGAATAAGTTGTTAGAGGCGATAGACTAGATGAATCTGTTAGTGGACTTCTTCAGTGTGATATGAAGAAGATGTCTGGATTCCCAAAATGTCGGCTTTCCCATCGTAAATGGATACATGAAGTGAATCAGCTTGCTCTCAATTCCTCTTAATTCAGTCCAGTTGAATGTTGATAGATGTTAAACTCATACATGATAATGATTCACCTCTCAGTTTTCTAGTAACTTGTTAAAAATAACTAAGTCTTTGCATCTGCAATGCAATTTTTGTTCAAGTTTAGCCATTGTATTTGTAAGAAATGTACTGAAAGTAGCCGCGAGAATTGATTTGCGCAAAATTAAGGATACTAGTGCTAAAGTTTTACGAATTCTTTCGCGTTAACGGCTTACGGATTACAAATCAGATTATTATTGTTCATTTTTTCAAAGTTATGTTCTCGAAGTAAACAATAAAGCTAAAAATGTTAAACCGCACTGTACAATAACTGTTCTCTCATTTGTTTTTGGATCCGCTCACTAGATCCGGCTCGAAGGACCATATGTTAGAAAATGTTTCGATTATCTTAATTCCCTTTTTTGTGTATTGAAAGAAAGTTGCTACTTTAAGGAAAGAGAACGGAACTTTATTTCATGATTATGTATTTTCTTAACTCACATACATAAGTTCAACTTGATATTTTTGAATTCATTTAAGGATGCATAAAAGTTTACTGGCTTTTCTTATAACTTGGTTTATAAGTTTCTTAAATTCACAATAGGTTTCTTTAATAAACAACTCACATGAAATTCTTACGTCTACTAATTGACCTTAATTATATAATTTATCAAAATATAATACTTTCACAGCGTATTTTGTTTTGGTTGAAAAGTAATTCTCGAAAATGTACGATTCTGTATAGATATGATTTAAGATACGTTTCTTATTATTGACAATTCTTATTTATTTTATACACACTATTTTGGTTTTGACAAGTTAAAATCATCTTTCATAGAAATTATTTATGTTTAACACTTAAGAAAATTGAAAAGGGATGAGTCTACTTTAAAACTAAAACAATCAAATTCTTGTGAAATTTCTTTCTTTAAATTCTTTACGAATTTCGGAAGTATTCCTCTTCTCTGGCAGCTTCTAACCTTTCAAATGCTCCTCCAGGTGCACGAAAAGATGATGGGTCAAGATGTCCTATTCGTCTCGTGGCAAAGAGCGACCGACTTCATCGAGATGATTCGAATCATGCGAGTCATCTCAACGCCCCAGAGCCCCGTTAGGATAGCGGGATGATATTGTCTGTTGTTGAGCTGAGGAAATGGACTCAACTCAACAACAGGGTAACTGGTTTGGCTCTTCGATCACAGGGTGACTATGCCCGTGATTGAACACATACTGAGTCGAACGCTTTGTTGAAATCGAAAAGCACGAGCAATGTGACATGTTTGCGATCCATTCCAAGTTTTATATCATCCGTCAGCTTCAACAAGGTAGTTTGCGTGCTGTGTCCAGTTCAATAGCCTGTTTGATATGGATCGATCAAGCGCCGCGTCTCAAGATAGTCGTTTCAGTGCTAATGTATAAGTCTCTCTAGAATTTTGGACAATAAACTCAACAGAGCAATAGATCTCATGTCGTTCATGGTGCGTGGTGACGCTACCTTGCTGAGAGTCAATACTAGAGACTTCTTCCATAATGATGGGAAAGTAGGCTCATGTATTTATTCGTTGAATATAATCACTATTTGGCCACCTATTACAGGAAATGCTGCACTGATAATGCTTTTGGGTATTCCATCATATCCCCTCAGTTCTGATGAGAAATGTTCGATGGCGCATGACACTTCAAGAAGAGTGACATCAGAAAATTAAAAAAAAGGATATTGCTCATCGTCAGCGTTGATTTCGTTGCCGAAAGCGTCTAATAATTCAGCTTCTACTTCGAATGGCACACTGCTAAAATGCTGGTTGAGTTCTTCAGGTGAAAAAATAGAGGCCAAATCTGTTTTGTCTTTGCATAGAACCCAGATTTTTCAACTCCTTCCAAATTTGCTGGGGTTCAACTCCTTCCAAATTTGAGCCTTGAGTTCTCGGACGCCGGGAATGCCTTGTCGCGTACTGAGCGAGAGCGCAGTAGATCCTCTCTAAGACGCGTTCGTCTATATCTCCTTTAAATCCTTTCCTTCTCCGCGTTGAGAGCTTCATGTCCCTTCGTAAACCAAGGGTGCCAAGATTTTCCTGATTGCCGTAGTGTTTTAACAGGGATAGATTTTAGCATTGCCACTTGTATATTACTGGAGAGACAGTGAACAAGATCATCCAGAGATGTCTCATTATCAATAGGTAACCAGTTGCAGGTGCTTAGGTGTTGTAGTAGATTAGGTACATCGATAGCTTTGTAGTCACGGTAAGAGAAATCCTATGGGGATGGTGGGTTCCTCGATGATTTAATAGTGACCATAATAAGACCGTGGCCATCGGCAAATGGTACATCAGTTTTCGAGAACATTAATGCAACATCTTCAGAATCCACAATACATAAATCTAAGGCAGTGTCAGAGTCGTCTCTATGATAAGTGGCACCGTAGGGTATAGAAATCACGGAGTTGTCAGAAATAATATTTCTGCATCTGCAGATGTTGACAATTGATCAGCATTGAAATCTCCCATGATGATCTTAGTGCTATAATTATGCATCACGCTAATCAAGTCGGGGATGAAATTATTATGTTTTCCAGCGAGGAATGGAGCATGGGGTGAACGATATACAACTGCAGCAAAGATCGGTGGTAGATTTCCTGGCGTTCCTTTACAAAAAAGGTATTCCGGCAGGCCCGGTTTACCACTCCACATGCCGGATGACGAGCAGAGTCGTGTTACGGAAAGAGTTTTATGTACGAAGAGTGCAACTCCACCTCAATTTTGGTTTTCTGGTCTTATCGAACCTAGTTGTAGCCTTTCAACCCAACGATGGAATCAGGCGCAATCTGGCCAAACTTAGTCTCAGAGATGGCAACAAGATGGAAATGGGGTTGTTTAGCCGTAAAATGACGTAGGGTTTCAATGCGCGCCCGCAAGGAGTTGGCATTGAAGTGACATACTCTGAGACCGGTTTTTTCTCCAATGTTTAAGGGTGTTGCTTCTGGGGGTGGCAGTCCTGGAGGCATCTATCTGCCTCCTTGCAGTTTTGCAGTTTCACTAGAACATTGTTTAAAGCCTCTATCGTGTGTATAGGAATTGCCGAATCTTCACTTTTATTCCTTACATAAATGAAGCCGTCCCGCTTAAATGTGAGGAAATTCAGGTTTTTGTCCTTTGACATCTTACAGACAATTCGTATGAGATTGTAGAGATCCCTTGGCACAAACTCGTTAATGTTTAAGGCGGATGGAAGCTCAGGAAATTTCATTCCTGCCAACTGCACTAGGTCTGGAAGTAGCTGTCAGTCGTTAGTTTTTCCACTTTCGTTTCGGCGTAATGATTCGTTTTGCTACCGTAGCATTCCTTAGTGTAACCACTAACGAACCGCGGTGCTCATCATTTGAGTGGGAGTTCTCAGCTTGGCTAGGTGTAGCTGTAGCAGTCAAACAATGGGGAGCCTTATCCTGCGATTTCACTCTTTTCTGCAGAGCTACAACACCTTCAATTTCACCTTCATTGTAATCAGGCTCTAAGGTTTTGAATACTGATTGACCAGCAAGTTTTATATCAGCTACCCTTCGGAGCGAGACACCACCTATGACGATTTCAGAAGCATGAGCTAGGAGTCGTGTCTTCACCTACATGTGCGGACTTCGGACTAGAGAATTTTAGTTTTCCGCTCCAAAACATGGAGACGTTCCTTTTCCTGTTGGTCTCAGGAAGGGAGGGGCGTTGCCTCCTTATTATGGCGATGATCAATGTAAGTTTGTCGAGTCGCAATCTCCTCCAGCTGTGTCGCCGTTTTCTCAGTGTGCGACCTGAAATCATCCCTAACCCTAAGTCTATGTGCTTGCTATATGCTAATAATAGGTTCGCATCAGCTATGCACGAAGCATAAATTTTTATGATTTCCCCTTGTCCCGAACACTAGAGAATTTTCTGCAGGTGCTGTGAAATTTTTGAGAGCATTGTTCACAGGTTTGGGGTCTTAATGAAGTACCAAATATCCTATCACATGCGTCACATTTATTCCCAATCCTAAAATGTTCAAACACGACAACTAATGAACGTTGGAAGATTGCTATCGTTAATGTATGTCCACGTGTTTATAAAAGGATACAGTGTTCAACTGGCAGCAGTTTTGGAAGAGAAAAAGTTTTATTTTCTTGTATATTTGAGTGAAACGTCAAACGGGCAGCACTTCTCAGCAACAATTCATTGCAATTTTCAAAAAAATAAGTTTTTACCGCAAGCCTTCCAACGTTCTGCAAATTTTCGTTCGTTAAGGAAAAACTTTGTTGGAAAGAATCACTTTTATTTAATGGTTTTGTAACTATAATTTAAAACCACTATTAAGCAGAAATAAGACTACTTAACGAGACTTCTCAAGTACAGGACTCAATTGTGTGGTTTTTCAAAAAAATTAATAGACTTCTACTTCGCAAGGTACACGATAAATTGGGAAAAGAGAAAAGGGAAGACAAGAAAATTTTGGGAGAGCAATTGAATTTCATGAATATAACGGGTGGTCCATTTAAAAATTGGAAATTCATTTTGCTATACAATAAAACCGACTCAATATTTTTCAATGGTTGAACATTTGTTCAAAAGGCTAGTTCATGGCATTTATTTATGAAAAATAATTTCGGTCAAATAACCACCACGGGTGACTTGGCAGTAGCCCATTCGGTCAACCCAATTATTGAGTACTTTTTCGATTGTTTCGAGCCTTATCTCAGCAATAGCAGCTTTAATTTCGGTCTTGAGGTCTTTAGTTGTTTACTAATTGTTGGCGTAACATTCATCTTTCACCGTTCGCCAAAGATAATAGTCCAATGGCGTCAAATCGCAGCTCCTTGGTGGCCAATTCACATCAGCATTTTTGCTGATAATTCGATTTCCGTAGATAGGGCGCAAAACATCGATTGTAGGGTTCGCTGTGTGGCTCGTAGCTCCGTCCTGTTGAAACCAAATATCCAAGTCCAAGTCTTCAGTTTCAATTTTTTCGAAAAATCAATAGTTCAACATTGCGCGGTAGCACTCGCCAATGACGGTTACGGTGGCTTCTTCTTCATTTTCGAAATAAGTTTTTAATATTTCCCAACTTTCTTCAAGCGAATAGCGTCCCATTTCGTAAATGTCAGAGTTAATAATAAATACTTGTCACTTTTCGACTGACATTTGAGGTTTTTAGAGTCAAATGATCGATAGTTCACATTCCAGACACTAGATGGACCACCCTACGTCTTTTACTATTTTAAGACAAGTGAAAGCGTCGAACTGTGTTAAATTTGAAGAAAAAGGGGAAGGGAGAAAAAAAAATGGAAGTATAGCCATGTCTTACGATCAAGAAGCGTACAGTGAGAAAATCAACCAAATGCAACGTTCCGTTACTTCCTTGCAAAGTTTAATAAATGCTTTTGAAAATACACAAACAGGGGAACGGGAATTTTATTTCCACAGCATGCATCATACATTGATAGAAATATTGACCTTTAGCAAAATGCACAAATCCAGAAGTTTGCTTGGATTCATAGTACGAATGTATCCAGAATGGCATCAAGTAATAATGATACTAACTTTAAAATCAGGGACTCAAAAAAAATTGGATTTCGAACCTTCCACAAAAAGACATGGGGCAGGGATCCACATGTCAACAATCATAAAGCCGAACACCTTATTAGTTTGACAGAAACAGGAATAACCACTTATGGCAAAAACAGTCCGGCACAAACGAAAAGGAAATTTTAGGGCAGCTTAGAATAATGGGATAGAGGAAAAGAGAAAGGGGGGGGGGCGAATTGTTAGGGCAGTTTAACGTCATGCCTAGGACATCAAAATCCGCTAAGTTCTGTACAGTTTAATCGTAAATAAAGGAAAGGAGAGAAGGGGAAAGAAGAAAAAAAATTGATAATGCAGCTTCGTCGTACCCAGTACGATGAAAGGCGTCTAACTACGTGAAACGTGGATTTTGCCGATGAGCTCACATATAACGACAGTATAAAAAAGCAAGTAGAGGAAAAGAAAAGGGAGGAGAAGGTTTGTGAGTGCAGTTTAACGTGAAAGAAAGTGAAAGACACTAAACTACGTTCAATTTGATAGAGCGGAAAAAAATCAATTGAGGAAAATTGGAAAGGGGAAGAAAGAATTCGGGAAAGAAAAGGAAATATGAGGGGGAATTTGCGAGTGCAGTTTAATTAATAATAATTAAACTAGTAATTCCTCACCTACATGCAATTACTGCGGTTCCGTTATGCATTCCATTCGTTCAGGAGCCATCATCGAATCTACACAACACTCCGAGACAGGGGATAGTAAATGCTTGAGTACGAAACAGGGGCAGACATTAAACCTATAATCGAATTTAGAACAAAAAAAAGGAACTACTTTAAGTAAAAATGTAGTTAAACGTCTGACACAGGACGATGAAAATGTTGTCAACGTAAGGGGAAAGCATGATCGGAGCAGTAAACGTCTTGCTAGGGATGATGGAGGACGTTCAACAATGTAAATCGAGGGATTCTGCCAATAACCAGAAACGGGAATTTGTTAGTGCACGTGGGATCGTTTGGTGGATCTTCCTGTGGTAGAAGTGGTATATGGAACAACCAGAGTCTGGGATTAGGTGTGGGTGAAACGGGACTTCTGTATTCTGTCATTTATTTATTTGTTTATTTATATAACAGGTGTAATTAAATTTACAGATATTATTTACATAGTTAAACCGAGATAACAAAATATGTAGTAATACTTGTACCCCGGTCATAAGATTGGGTTACTCAGTCCACCCGCTCTATGGCCAGGATACAAGGCAACCTGCCTCTCGATTAACACAATACAAATAACAATATCTCCGCCGAAGGCAATGAGCCCGTGCGCGGACCTGCTGAGTTGTCTAATTATTTTAATATCACAATTTTCTATCAAATAAACTATATATAGTAAAACAATTCTATATAATAAAGAAAAAAAAATTTACAAAAAAAATAAATTGGAGAAAAGAAAACAATTTAAATCGTAGTTACAATAAAGTTATGTTTCTATTGTATTACATATCTGGATGGAATGAACCTATAATAGTTGGAGGTGATAGTTCAATAATCCCCTTTCTTATCAATTTGGCATTAATTAAACTCGAAATTTGCTTTTCTTTTAGCTCATCAGGAAGTAAATTAAAAGTTTTGTTACCAATATATTTATGATTTCGCCTGCCGATTTGTTTAAGCACTTTAGGAGCTTGAACAATTCGGCGTCTCGATGAGTTTTCTCTCAACTGTTCATACGCGTATTGTAGTGATCTGAAATTTCGAAAGATAGATTTCTCAATAAAATATTTTCTCACACTTATAATACATTGTTCTTTATATAAATCGTCCGACGAGTAAAATGGCGGTTTATTAAATATCAGTTTGACTAGTTTTTTTTGGATAATTAGAGGTGGACTTATTGACGCATCATGAGTTCCTCCCCATACAACGATGCCATGAGTTACGATTGACCAGAAAAAACCATAATAAATCGTTAACAATTGTTTGCTCGTAAGGATCGGTTTCAATTTATAAACGAGGAAAATTTTAAGTCGAGATTTTTGTACTACTTTTTTGACGTGTTCTGTCCAATTTGAATTCGAATCTACTATTGCACCTAAATACTTAGTATGTGATACTCGCTTTATCTGCGCACAATCGCATGTACGTGGATCACAATTCAAAGCATGTATTGTAATATTTGTATTAAGCGGTACAATATTTCTGTAACTACAAAATGTCATATATACCGTTTTATCTACATTAAGAGAGAGGTGGTTCTTGGATAACCATTTCTTTATTTTATTGATCATCACATTGACAGTTGTTATCGCTTGTTCCCACGTCTCCCCTTTGACAATTAATACTATGTCATCTGCAAAAGATACAATTTCGCACCCTACGTCCATCAAAAGCATAATGTTGATATACAGGATGAATAAGATGGGACCTAGTATCATGCCCTGCGGAACACCGCAGCGCACACGCATCTCATCACTATATACATCATCTATCTTGACAAGTTGCTTCCTAGTCGTTAGGTAACTACTTAGGAGATCCTGCGCTATACCTCTAAAACCTAGAGCATAAAGTTTTTGTAATAAAAACTTATGATTTAGAGTATAAAACGCTTTTGCAAGGTATAAAAATATTGCCGCACAAGGTGTTGTTTTACTAATTGCGTCATGAACTTCATCAAATACCTTAGCAAGTGCATCATCAGTACCTTTTCTAGTCTGGAAACCGTATTGATTTTGACTAATAATTTTATGCTTATCTATGTAATTATTAATTCTCGTTTATATATATATATATATATATATATATATATATATTTTATATATTTATATTTTTTTATTTTATTTATTTTTTCTTATATTGCTCTAATATTTTCGCAAAGTTAGATATAAGTGAAATTGGACGGTAATTAGTTGTTTTATCCTTATCACCCGATTTGAATATCGGTATAATTTCGGCTTTTTTAAATTGGTCAGGGGAAATTCCAAGTTCTAAACAACGACTCATAATGCAAGTTAAAGGCTTACTTATCAAATAATAAACTGACCTTAGAGTTTTTGCTCGAATGCCGTCAATACCGGACGCTTTGTTGCTACTTAATTGTGTGATTACTTTAAAAATTTCTGCTTCAGTGGCAGGATTTCAAAAAATAGAGTCTTGAATTGTAAATTGTTCGTTATCAAGAGGTTGAAGAGGGACGTTGTCAAATTTCTTAGCCATTTCCGAGCCCACCGAGGAAAAAAAGGGTTAAACTCATTTGCAATATCTTTTTTGTTTTCAACATACGTTGTTGTTTCATTAACTTGAATTTTTCCTATTTCGAAACGATCGGATTTCTTACCTCTAATTTTTGAATTTACAAAACTCCAGAGTTTCCTATTATCATTAGAAATATTATGAATAAGTCGGTCATTGTACTTAATTTTTGCAACTCGAATTTCGTTTTTTAGTTTGTTCTTACAGGACACATATTTATTTTTCAACGTTATATTACCAGGATCTTTTTTATGATCTTTGTATAGCTTGTCTTTAATTTTGAAATATTTAATCAAGTCTCTATTCATCCATTCTTTTCGCATCGCGTTTTTGTTTCTACAAGTATAAGTTTGAGTTGCTGAATTGATATGAGATTGCAATTTGTCAATAAAATTATCCACCGCAATATTAATATCACTTTCGTTAACTACTTCATGCCATTTTTCTAAGTTCAAAATGCTACACAATTTTTCGTAGTTGATTTTAGATCGACGAACCGCTTTATTTTTTGAGTGCCCTGAACTGACAGTTTTTTCAAGAAACAGTAAAGTACTACGATGGTCTGTTATATCAATATCATAAGCAATAGGTTTAACATATTCATCACAAGGTAGTTGGTACATTAATGAACGATTGGTAATAGTTCGTTAGATACTCATCAACGTGAACGTTCTCTAATAGTATATCTATATTTATGTCACCGATTACTATATGATTTTTTAGAGTTCTATTTTCTAACAAATGTTCTCGTGATTCAGTAATGAATGGACTAATCGCGATACTTAGAAATCTATACAGCGACGTTATATATAATTTATCATTATCCGAAGTTAATTCAGTAAATACAGCTTTTTTTATGTTACCTTACTTTATTTATCTGGCACTGCTTACAGTTCCTGATAAATGTTACAGCAGCCTGGGTCATTGCTTATCACTAAAACTGTTTTTTAATACTCTCCAAGGTCGGAGATACACCCCGGTGACCCTCCGTGGGTAGTAAATGGAAATCTTTTATTATTTGCTCCCTTTCCTTAGGGTCGTCCAAGTACCTTATTGTTTCGATATGGAGTATTGTGTCTATTTTAATCACGTTGCGAATTCTGTCTTTCAGTGTCATGAGGGTCTGTGATGCCAGTTTCGGAATATCTATGTGTATGGTCTTCAGTTTATTTTTGGTGTTATGAAAACAAAAAAAAAAAAACTAACTTCAAACCAAAATTAAAATCCAAAACAAAAATTAGAAAACCATCCTGTAACATCGGCGCGTGGCAGTACGGGATCCCACAAGAAGGAATTTTTATGACCAGAGATCCCGTTCTGCCTTCCCTGTTGAACAGATGGTTTGTTGGTGCCCAGGGACATTCGCCCCCTAAAGGTACGGAAAATCAACTCTGTAATTGATTTCAAAATCGAAATCAAAAGAGTTGATCTTTCGTGCATTGCGCACCAACTCAATTGATTCCGTGGGCATCAGTTGAGGCTGTAATTGTTATTTCATGTTCCATGAAAGAGCAATATAGAATGAAAAGAAATTCGCCTTTCATGGATCTGAGACCGTTTCGGACCATTGTCCCAATGCAGATATAAACTGCAGGATTTTGGTACGGACAGTTGTCGGTTTTGGAAAAGGACGTCGTGCTGCCCACGATAGGATATATAAAGTGAAATAAGGGAATTTAAATTTGTTTCAAAATTCAAACTTCCAAAATTATCATAAATTCAGTTTAGGATAAGACTACTCATTTCCACAATAAGAATTTAGAATAAATTAAGTGAACATAAATTGATTCAAAATCGAATTTTCAAATCGTTCGTGAAACACGTTTAGCATAAAGCTTCTCCCTTTAACTATAGGATATTTCAATTGAAACAAGTGAATTTAAATTAGATTAAAAATTGAATCCTCTAAAGTGATCGTGACATCAGTTGAGAATAAGACTACTCATTTCCACAATATGAATTTAGAATAAAATAAGTGAACATAAATTTATTAAAAACAGAATTTTCGAAAAGTTCGTGAAACACGTTTAGCAGAAAGCTACTCCCTTTTACGATAAGATATTCAAAATGAAACAAGTGAATTTTAATTAAGGATATCATTTTATCAAGGATATATTAGAAATGAAATAAGTGGACTTAACTTAGATTTTAAATTATCTTCCAAAAATTATCGTAAAACCAGAATAAAACTACTCATTTCCACAATAAAAATTTAAAATAAAATAAATGATCTTAAATTAGAATGAAATTTGGAATTTGCAAAATGATAGCAAAGTAACTTATAAGAAAATACTCCTTTTCAAAATAAGGAATAAAAAAAGGAGATTCGAATTAGAATAAATTTTCAAGGTTGATTGTGAAACAGACTTATGGTAATAAATAAATAAAAACTCTTTTTCAAATAGGGAATTTAAAATCAAAATTAAGTGATCGGGAAATAAAATAAAATTGTGAATATTCAAAATGATTGAGAAACCACCTAGAATAACAATGATTCTTGTTCTGGAAAATAAGGAATTTTTAAGCTAAATTAAGTGACCTAGAACTTACATTGTACTACGATTGTGAAGCCAAACTATGTAACGATTTTTAATAAAAATATGAAAATTAAACTAAATCTGGTAATTTGAATTGAGGGAATGACTGCGAAATGAAACTATCATAAAATGTCTTTCGTTATAATAAGAAATTAAGACTCGTGGGCGATCAGAAATTTTAGAAAAATTGTACTACTTCTAACTTCTAAGGGGATGAGTAACCTTAACTTGAAAGCACTGCTCTCTCCTTTGTTATGAAACATAATATTTCCGTAACAATGGCAAGCGCCACGAATCTAGACAGGTTGTGTTTCCTGAGGAGTACGAAGTTGAAGAATTACTCTTTTGACAATAATATCGGATTCTTTGAAAGTAAATATTTTGGGTTCGTGGTAGAAATTGATTTCGCTCAAATTTAGTATGGTGGCTAAACGTCGTTCATAATAAGTGTCACTTAAGGGCAAGATAAAGAATTTAACACGGACAGGTTTAGACAGTAATAGAGAGTCATCAGTTTCGATAAAGAAAGGCAGTAGGTATTCTATTTGATTCTTTTTAGCTTTCTCTTGTGCATTGTGGTCCAGGTTGTCAGTGACTCTGGCCTGGATTCTTGTTATCGCGTATTAGGAGGTAGTATTTTTAGAGTCAGTTTGTTTCTCGTTCTTTTCACTCTTGGGAGTGTTATCTTGTGGCTCCGCAGTAACTCTACATAAGGCATCGGCATTTGTATTAAGATTCCCTATCTTGTGGGCTATTGTATAGTCGTACTCTTCTAAGCGGATTCTCCGTCTCATTAATTTTGACGAGTGGTCCTTTAGGTTCTTGAGCCAAACTAGAGGCTTGTGATCGGTGATAACAGAAAACTTCCTTCCATAGACATCAATTCGAGATATCGGTAGAAACTTCAATTATATATTTTATCAATAAGGAGACATCTTGTCCAGCACGAACGCGACTCCCCATAAAATTGAGGTAGAAGCAAATCATCCCCATATATACACTAAACCGTAAGGAAATGGACAATCAAGTCAAGGAGATGGGAAAAAATAATGCATGTTATAATAAGAAACCATAGTAATAAAGAAAGCTATGTAAATCCGAAATATGAGGCAGATATAAACATACATATGTGAGATAAAAAAAATAGTTAAAAACAAACTCCATTCATTGATAGAAGATGACCGTCTTCTACGGTTGTTCGTTTCTCTTTTCCGACATTCATCAATTGTATGTCCTCCGTTATGGCAGTATTTGCAGGTTCACGGAATCTGCTTTGGGGTGGAGTTTTCGGGAGCCCTATTCCTAGAGGAGAAGTGGTGTATGGCAGATGGGTTAGACCTTTCCGGGCACTGTACAGGACGAGGTGGTAAATGGCTCTTTGGGGCTGTTAGGGATTCAAAATTTGGTCAATATACAAAAGAACGGAATAGCCAATCGAACGCAATCAATCAATAAAATCACGATTACAAAATTAACCAAAACTTAGCCAACACACTAAAAACGGAAACACCAGTAATTCACTAGTAACATCGATACACAAAATAACAACAAGAACACCAAATCACCGATCATCAATCGATCACAAGCAATACAACCGAAAAAAAACACTTACCAAAAAATACGCTGATAAAATCAAATCCGATAGGAATAAGAATCAATCAAGCAAGTTGAATCGAACGAGAACCACCACGCACAACAGTCGGAAGACAACTATGCCAGTATGCCAGTATGCCCCGGCCCCCCCCCCCCTCGATTAGATACCAACCAAGAGACTGTTCCCACGAACAATGACAGCAAATTGCTGACTCAGTAAAACTACCCGTCCCCAAAATGATAAGGCGACGAAAAGAAAAATGACACCGCGAAAAAGTTGGAAACGGTTTTCTCAAGAATGAAAAATTAATTTCAGGGTCAAGTGCAGATGCACTAAGTTGGAGACGATTTATCTAGGACAATGAACTCCCAAGAATGAAAATTAATTTCAGGGTCAAGTACAGGTGCACGACGTGCGAACGGATGGACGGATATCGACCTCAGGCAGATGGGCATGGATCGAACTGCATGCAAAAATGAATGAATGAATTTTCCCAAGAATGAAAATTAATTTCAGGGTCAAGTACAGGTGCACGACGTGCGAACGGATGGACGGATATCGACCTCAGGCAGATGGGCATGGATCGAACTGCATGCAAAAATGAAAATGTCATCAGTTCAGCATGGGAACAACATTTCTACAGGGGGCAATGGCTGAACGCGTAGACATGATTCTGCAGGCTCATCGATAGCTCGTCAATCGACAAGAGTGCATGCGCAGCAAAAAAATATTGGATAAATAGCCAGCGAAAAACCTCCAGGAGTCAGTTGAAATCGTCACCCTGACCAAGGAGGGACCCCGAGCAAAGATCGAGACGCAGAAGAAGGAAGACTCTCTGCCCCAGAAACGGTGAATCTGAAGGAAGACTCTCTGCCCCAGAAACGGTGAATCTGAAGGAAGACTCCCTGCCCCAGAAACGGTGAATTTGAAGGAAGACTCTCTGCTCCAGAAACCGTGAATTTGAAGGAAGACTCTCTGCTCCAGAAACCGTGAATTTGAAGACCTCCTGTTCCAGAAACAGAAGACTCGCGGAAGGAAGACTCACCTGTTCTAACCCTTTACATTTCAGATCTGAGCACTCACGCCAGAAAAGGTAAACCTGACCTAGTAGTCGGCTACCTTAAGTCCTGAACGGCCCACGTAGGCAGCAGGCATTTCTCAACACGCTCTATCTTCCAGTAGATGTCTGGACAGGCTCCTGCGACCCTAAGAGAAGCACTACAAGACCCAACCGTGGGACCACAACCAATTACCATCGAAGAATACCGACGGCGACACCTTCGCCCGGAATTAAAGGAACCACCTATACCTCCAGCCCCCAAGAAACGACGTTCTGGTTCGGAGGCGTATTTCCAGAGGAGACTTCAGGCGGCCCAACGAAAACTAGTTCTCGCTAGTACTAAGGACGAAAAGAAGACAGCGAGCCTGGAAATCAACAAGATTAAGGTGGAGAGGAAGAATTACCGTCAACACAAGAGGGCAGAGAAACAAACGAGAAAGTAAGGGTCCAACCAGCTGCACTTTCGAAGGGAATTTGAGGGAGAATTTTGTTAAGACAAAAGATATTCAATTAAAAAGCGAAAATTTCTGTATTGTCGATAGGATTACAGAGAGAAGTTGTTAAGGGAAATTATATTCAAACGTAAAGAGAAACTTTTGTATTAGGGTTTTGAAATAGGCTCTATTAAGATGAAATACATGCAATTGTAAAGAGGACGTTTGTACTTTCGATAGAATTTCTGAGACAGGATTTATGGGGGAGATCTCCGCTGTTGAATACCCCGTAAAATCCCAACAGGGCTATGTGACCCGGTTGGTATTCCTTAAGGGATTTTCCGGTAGTTGGTCTATCCTGGGTTTAAGTGCACCCTGCCTCGGATTATTATTTTGGTTGAGTCGCGTTGTGGTCTCTTGTTATTTATTATTTTTCCTGTTTTTTATACTTTATTTTTCGGGTTTACATATTTCAGTTGAACAACAAGTTGTTAGTTCTATGTTGAAGGTAGGCTTTAAACGTGTGATTTCAGTAATACACTCTTTATTTCAATCTTAACTCTAGTAGAATCCTTATTGCGATCTTCTATATAAGCCAAGTACCTATCAATAATTTATAAAAACCAAATAATTAACTATACGCTATATAAATCAAATAACCATTCTCGAGTGAATATACAATCTTCATAGAGATCTTTTCCAATTTCGTTATACAAACCAAGTATCTACCAATAATTTATACATACCAAATGTTTATCAATACGCTATATAAATCAAATAACCATTCTCGAGTGAATATACAATCTTCATAGTGATATTTTCCAATTTCGTTATCTAAACCAAGTATTTATCAATAATTTATACAAACCAAATGCTTATTTTCGAGCGAATGTACAATTCAATTTCGTTATTTCAACCAATCTCCTATTTTTAACCTAGCCTTAACGTATTATTAACTAATTACCAAATCTTGACATGAATCAATTCTCAAATTCGAACTTTCAATTTCAATTTCTGTATGTGGGTTTCTATCTTATTCTTATTTTCTTTCTTTTGTAATTTTTTTTCCTGTTATTATATTTTCTCTTTATTTTTATTTTTCACGCCGATACTTCAGTCGCTCATTGCGTTATTTCTGCAATTCCTTGCTTATCTCCAATCTCTGTTGTGGTTTTACTTTTGTTATTGAATTCAATTTGAATTTGTACTCTCACAGTTTCCAGTTCGACTTTATTTCTGTAAATATCGAAGATTTACAACCATGATGATGAATCAAAAACCTACTGGGTTTTTGTAAGATATTTAATTGAACATTATTAACACCTTATTCTAAGTTCTTCACATACACCACTTAATTGTAAAATCTCTATATAAGGCAAATTCTTGATCGCTCCAATTAATTACAAGATCTCTATAAAAACCAAATTCTTGATCATTCCTAAAACCTTATTCTAATTTCTTTCCGTACGCTAATTAATTACTGAATCTCTATATAAACCAAATTCTAACTTAAGTTGAACCCCTTACTTATCATAACAACCGAATTCTGTAATCTCCAAATGAATATAAACTCGTTTTACAAAATAATTCCTAAACCTATACATAACCAAAACTGCTGACTGTTAGACGGATTTAAATTCGTGTTTTCATGTGTATTTTTATATTTATTCTGGTTTATTCACTTTTCTTTCATAATTTTCTCATTTGTTTTTTTTAAATTTATTTTTATGAAAACGTTTTTCCTTCCTATATTTTAGCCGCTCATTGTGCAGCTCCTGCAACTCCCTACTAACCTTCAGTCTCTGCTCCTGCCCTACGGCGGCACGATCATCCATTCAAGTGCGCCCCATTGTTGTGAGAC